>CM046044.1:25490129-26002629 GCA_025215565.1 Flaveria ramosissima | reverse complement strand
AGTATGATTAAGGCCAAACTAACTAATCAGGAGCTGAGGGAAAAACAAATAGATGAGATGATTGAGGGGATGACTCGGATGATGATGGATCAACAAAGGTTGATTAAGGGATTACTGACTGAGGATAATGAGCTGAAGGTTGCAACCGGCCTGCCCAATGAGCTAACTCAAACTAAGTTAGATGATTTGATTGATACTTCCAAATACCCATTTCTGAATGTGGGTACATCTTCTAGGGCAGGAGAGGGCACTTCTGGTGTAAGAGCCGAGGAGGCTGGAGTTTCGGGTGTTAGAAATGCTGCTAAAGGAGTGAATGAGGAAGGAAGGAATGTGAATGTTGAGAATGTTGAGGAGGTGATTGAGGTTGGGTTTGTGAACTTGGATTTTGATGTAGAAAAGGATCTGGTGGGAGAGGAGTTTATGAGAGATACACCAGTGGAAGGTACTGAAAGAAGATTAGTAGATGAGGAGCAAGAGGAGGAACAGTTGGTTGACTATGACTCCGAGCCTGAATACTATGAGGTCGATGAGCGACCTTTAACTTATGTTGCAAAAAAGGGTGAGGATGAGGGTGACGTATTTGAGATGACGAAAGAGGAATGGTTTGTAACAGAGAATGAACCTGAGGAACTAACTCCTTTGTTTCAAAATATGTAAGGGATGAGCAGTCAGCAGCTGGAAATACAACCCCATCCTCAAGATGTTCATGATCAAGAGGAGAGGGGGAGGGATTACTATCTGCACAAGAGGAAGGCATTCAAGACCTTGCCTAAGTAGGATTTAAGTGGTTAGCCATGTTACCACTAATTGATGCAAATCTTAGTGAGAGGGCAAAGATGATGGAGGAGGACATCAAGAATGGAAGGAAGGATAACTTTGATACATTTGGTTTTATAAAGTTGGAGAGAAAAAGGTCAAAGAAGGACAAAGATTAGGAAACTGGAAAAGGGAGGATTGTACTGAGGGTGAAACCCCCAAAGTCTGTGAGCAGGGTTAGGTTGCCGGATCCCCTTCCCCAACGGCTTCAAAGTTTTGAGAAATGGTTTTATGACAACTATTCTGGGGAAGCTGTGATCAGACTGAAGAACGAAGGAGAAATTAAGGTGTTTGATCCGATGGAGATATTTTTCTTCTATTATGAAGACCTACTGGTTTTGTGTGAGAGTCATCTAAAAGTAGGAGCTGGAGCTGAAACGAGAAACGAAGCTGGATTGTTTATGTCGGTGGCTAATAAGGTAAGGGGAGTTCGGGCTGAGGCGAAGGAATTAGCCCAGAAGGTTCGTGAACAGGATTATTTGAGTATGGATGTGCGGGACTTATCGAAACAATTTGAGCAGGCTAGTGCACGTCCCGAAGAAGCTAATGAAGCAGGAGATGACCAAGAAGAATCAGCGGCTAAGGCTTCGGAGGATGATGCTGCAGGACCCACCGAGGGAATATCCGAGGCAGCTGTAGAGACTGGAGCTGAACAAGCAAATCAAGAGTGATGAAGACGGTGAGGTCCAACCTAGCGGGAGTATTGAAGATCATGTATAGGTTGGACTCATCTTAGATTAGATTTTGATTATGTTTAATTTTAATAGGTTTAATGTTACTTTACTTTTGTAAGTATGAATTTTAGTAATGTTTTGCTAACCAGCGAAACTATGAGTGAAACTGTTGTTTCGCTCATAGCAAGCTGTAGTTTCACCCGGCGAAACTGTCAGTCTAGCCGGGCGAAACTGTAATTTTGGCAGGATAGTTTCGCTGACAGCGAAACTGTCAGTGAAACTATCATTACTATATATATGATTAATCTTTGTCATTGTTTGGCATCCTTGAAAAACCCCCTAATTGTTTTATCCAGTTTCAAGAGCCATTTGTAAGCTTGTTCTTCAGTGAAATACATTGAGCTTTGTTCTATTTCATTGTATTGGATCATTATTGATATATTTTGAATACATTTAGTTTCTTCTTCTTCGTCATTATGTTGGTTGTTTGTTATTATTGTGATTATTGAGCCAATCAACCTCTCAAGTGTACTGAGATTCGATCAGATGGACCAACAGTCCTTCCCTGTAATGATCTCCATAGTTGCATCATTCTTCTTCTCATGAGGTAGTGGGTCAGCTGATGGAACCTCTTGCTCTTCAGTACCACATCTTGGTTGTCTTTATTGGTCCTTAATAGCTTTGAATCATGAAATTGATGAAGGTATTTGGATCAAAAGTATATAAAATATGGATAATATGATGAACAATGAAGAACACCAAATAAAACCCCAATTTGATCTGAATTTGATTGCAATAGATGTTGCTTACATGGAAACCCCAATCAATAGCTCATTCAAGCTCACTTAAACCTAATTACACTTAACTATTTATATTAAATGTTAAAACTACTAATTACACATTAAGTCCCTAGACTTATACTATAAAGAGAAAATTCCATATAAACCAAAACAAGACTAAAACAAGATAAAATATATTTTGTTCACACAAAATATATTTATTACCATAAACTCTCTAGACACAATATATCTTCAATATCTTGACTCGGTTCTATGTCTTGTACTCGTCGTTTGACTTTTCTGTTGACCTTGACCAAGATGATGACTTTTGGTGACTTTGACTATGTTTATAATATAGACTATCTTGTACAGATCCAACAATACTCCCCCTTAGTCTTTCATTATCAACGACTTCAAACGAATTCAGCACCGAGAAGTCAACCATAGAATGATCTTTGATGTCCTCCTTTATTGAAGCTTTCTGAATCTGTTGACAAAGATTCATCTCATAAGCTCCCTCTATTTATATGCTCCCTCTTTATGTGTGCATGATTTGAACAAAACATGAAAAGTTCTCCCAACTGTCAATTCATGAGTGCTTCAGAAGATATAGGAGGAGGATTCCTAGCTCGGTATCTTCTATAGATTTGAGGAATAAGTTATCTAATAAAGCACTTTGCTCAAGTTATCTATAGATTTGAGGAACAAGCTGTGTCGTTCCAATGCAAACCCTTGTGTTTCTTTGTTGTTCCTCTTTCTTAACCTTCAACATCTCTTTATCCTCAGATTCTTTCTTTCCTTTGTCATTTTTTTCAGCTTCATTACCCTCAGGTCTCTCAAATTAATGTTTACTTTCATTATAATCTCTTAGAGCTTCACAATTCTCTTTGATTTTAGCATTTGAAACCAAATCAGTTCTCAATAACTTCATCTTTTCAATCACCTTGGCTTTGTAATCAAGTATGCTTGTTACAGAAGAAATAAGATCAGTATTAAGCGTGTTGGTTTGATGTGGGAACACGGCTTGCTGAAATTCTTTTGTTTTGATATCCAGCTCGAGCGATTTTACCTTGTTGATCATATCCATAAGTATTGTGTCAACATAATTTCTTTCTTGCTTCAGCATTTTAACTTGATGATTCCACTTGGATGGAAGAGAGTCAAGAAGCTTTTGAATTTGTTCATGATTACTAAGTTATGGAACATGCTTCTTTAGATTATTTGCCACTTTGAGGAATCGATCAATCAAATCTAACAATTTTTCTTTCTTTGTACCTGCAAAACAGTCAAACCGACTTTGTGCCATTGTGGCATTGTCTGATTCGAGATCGTCAGAGATGACATTTTCAAATAAGATATTAAATTCATTTTATCACCCAAAACAACAAAGATATTATATGATATTTTTTTATAAGAGTGGATTTAACCCACACAACTTGAAGCCCAACCTTTTAAAAAAAAAATTAATAAGCCCACACAACACCTTTGAAAGACCCAGCCCAATAGAGAAAGCCCATTCAACATACACAAACCCTAACACACAATACTAACACTAACTAAAACACACAATCAAGAGTATAGAGAGAGAGAAATGCAGATGAGAGAAGAACCCCCTACAGTTCTGGTGCGCAGCTGCCTTTCTGGCGAGTGACCATCTTTCCCAAACTTCTCTTGGTCTTTTGGCTTCTATGGTGGTGGAGGTGTTGTATTAACCGTGACTGTTGTGAGTTTGTAATACAAGATCAGAGGCGGATGAACTTGTTTCCTTCTTGATCTTTTCTCTTCGATGGTGGTGGTTGTTTTGTCTTAACCGTGACCGGTATGGGCTATCGTGGTGGTTAATGATGGTCCGCTGCTGGTTTTTTTGTCGAGATGGTGATGAATGAAGTGGGTTGCGGCTAGGGTTTGACAACCGAAGGCAGTCGTGGTTGTGGTTGATTGTTGGTTGTGATGGTGATGGTTGTCGATGGTGGTGGTGATGGCTAGGGTTCCGGCGACTAGGGTTCGATTTGATTCGAACGAGAGCGGCAAGGATTAGGGTTCTGCCAGTTTCACAGAAGTTTGGTTAGTTTCTCAATAGTTTGAGCAGTTTCATTGGTCAGTGGAGTAGTTTCGCTCAGAGAATATAGTTTCTCCGGAGTTTCGCCGGACAAAACTATACTTTCGCCGGAATCTCGCCGGAGTTTTCCGGACAAAATTGTACTTTCGCTGGAAACTGAATAGTTTTGCCGGACACGTCTGAACTTTCATTCAAGATCATTTCTAGTTTCTCACCATGAAGATTTTAAGTTCTCAAGAACACCAAGAATGCTCATACTTGTGTGTGTGAGAGAAAATGACTAAATCTGTTAATTTCGTGTAGATTTCTTATGTTAATTTGATTGTTGTAACAAACTATGTTGTATGTGATTCAAATATGATGAATTGTTGATGTTTGTTATGAGATTTGAGATTCAGATCTAGTTTCTCTCTCTAGAAACCCACATTCTCTCTCTAAAACTTTTCTTCAATCATTAAAAATTGGTAGCAATCTTCAACAATAATGTCTCAATAGGATCTCACTTAGGCTCTGATACCAAATTGTTGGTCCCAAACAACTTTGAATCATGAAATTGATGAAGATATTAGGATCAAAAGTATATAAAATATGGATAAAATGATGAACAATAAAGAACACCAAATAAAACCCCAATTTGGTCTAAATTTGATTGCAATAGATATTGTTAACATGGAAACACAATCAATAGCTCATTCAAGCTCGCTTAACCCTAATTACACTTAACTATTTATAGTATATGTTAAATCCACTAATTACACATTAAGTTCCTAGACTTATACTATAAAGGGAAAATTCTATTAACATATAAACCTGTGTATATATGCCCAAGTGATAATCGGCCATCATTGTAGCAAAAACCTGTAACACAATCACAAACACAATCTCGCGACTAGCATATCAGATCATTACAATTAACATATAAACCTGTGTATATATGCCCATGTAATTATCATGCCAACATTCATTCGTGTGTGTGAAATTTCTCGTGAAATGAATGTAAGAAGATAAAATTTTTATACCATAATATTGAAGACATAAAAGAAATTCGAAATGAATTTGTTTTTATTTTGATTTTATATAAAGTAATCAGGAACTGATTTGATCATGAGATCACATCCTCAAGATATACTTAAGCACAAAGATGTATTTAAACATCGACAAGATAGTGAGATCACACAGATATAGAGATTGAACCTAATTTTTTATAGCCAAAGCAGTTCACAAATGATTGCCGGTATAGTTGTCCTTTTAAACCCATGCCTAATTCTTTTCAACACGTGAGCAGAGGCTTTCTTTATCATGTTTTGGGTTTAATTTGAGAAGCTCTAGAAACATGGTCCCCACGGACATTCACCAAAGAAATTATTCTGACATCATGGTTTATTGAGTAATATGAATGACCCTGCCTGATTTTGCTTTTGATGTGGTATAATATAATGATCAATATTGATCACAAAGATGAAGTATTGATTTTCCAAGAATGGACATAGACAATGGTCATTTGAAGACCATTGTATATCTCTGACTAACAGTGCTCAAAGCCTACCATTAAGGAATTTGGTATGGTAGTAAGCAGTACAGTCATGGCTTTGCTATCGAGGTCCATTCTCTTGAAGTCTTAATCTGAGTAATCTTCAACGACTTTCTCTATAATGGCACCATTACCTGTTCGTGCTGCCAAATTTGGCTTCTAAGGTCCATGGGTGATAGATCTCCACATTTTGTCATCTTGATATCTAATAAAGCCTTCAATGCGGTTGCACCAAGATCTGAACTTATCAATGGTGATGATTGGAGCTTTAGTCATCGTTCCCATTTCAGATTCAGATGATTTCTGGTTGAGAGCCATTTTGAGTGAAGTGTGTGTATGTGTGGTGAAACAAGGTGATTTGGGATGGTAAGATCTCATAATCAAAAGCCAAAGAAGCTCTGATACCAATTGTAGGATCGGTTATAGTGACTCAACACAAGTATTCTCTCTCAAACTCAAAAAGTCACACTCGAATGATGGAGCAAATTCCTCTAAGAGTTGATTATAATACAATAAGTAAACAAGACACAAGAAATAGTGTTCAAGATACTTGTATATTTTACTTCTCAACTGAAAGTTTACTAGACTCTTACAAGCATATTCCCTGAGTTTACAATAAGAACCATATATACTACTATCTATAGTCTGTTATACATAGATTTCCAGCTGGGAATTACTACTAAACAAATACTACATTGCTAGTAGAAGGTATCTACGATAAAATATTATCATAGATAAGGTAGTCATGACAGGTCCATGACTTACCTTTTTATCACCAATTAAAGTTGATAACCGTACTAACTGATGAAAAATGATCAGTGATATAAAGTATGGTTAACTACATAGGCATGGGAAAATGCCATGTTGTATATCAGAGGTTGCTGCGGCTTGTCAGATGGACCATACTAATATCCACTGGTTGATAATAGATTCTTATAGAAGGTTAACTTGCTTCGGAAGAACGAGTTCTTACGAAGCCACTTATACTTCAGAAGAGTCTACTTCTTTCGAGACTTCTGCTGATCTTTAAGTCTTCATACTTTGGAAGTCTTTGTCTTGAAGTCTTCCATGTGTTTGTTTTTGGAAGAGGAATTCACCATGTCTTCGGAAGATAGAGTTCCTTCTTCAAAAGTTCTTCTACTTTAACCTTCGGAAGTGCAGCTTTGCCTCTGATAGTCACTGATCCAAGCAATTCAGGAGTCCCAAGGTTGCCCTCAAGTGGGGATAAAGAAGAAATGAAACAGAAGAAAGATACTGCCTTGATATCCTATTTTGACTGGAGTGCAGAAGTTGAAGAGACGAAGGAAGAAATTAACCAAGCGTTGGTTGCTGAGATTGTTGAGGAGAATGAGAAGGTGAACAGGGAGGAAGAATTTGATCCATTTAAGGAGTTTAGAAGTGAAGCTGCTGAAACTGAGGAGGGTGACAAGTGTGATAAGAAGATTATAGAAGAAATTTTGAAAGCAGAGGCTATGATGGAGGGGGAAGAGGAGAAGGTATTGAGAGCGGGAAGGCAGACCACAGAGCAAAGCAATGAGAAAGATGATGTTGCAACCACTGTCGAAACAAGCTGAGTATTCCGGTGTGTCAATGTGAGAAAGCTTTGGCAGTAGAAAAAGTGGTGATAGGACTTCCATATGAGGTAATTCAGGACTTAAAACAAATTAATGAAGAACTTAATATAAACGAGTCAAAATATTTTGTTAAATTAAATGAAGCTTTGAAAGAAAATGATCATTTAAAAAGAATCGTTTTGGAAACAAATATTGAAATTAACACTTTGACTGAAAGGGTTGCTCTCGCTGAGTTTGAAAGAAGTAAACTTCAGTCAAAGCTTGACAAATGGACAATATCGGGGATGAAACATGACGATTTGTGCAAATCTCAAAGGGGGGCTTGGATTAAAACAGGTTTTGGTTATGAAGATGCTAAGGTTTATCCTCCTCCTAGTACTTATTGTTATTCACCTATGCCTATCCAACACCCTTCTAATGATTTGATTCAAATAGATTCTAACAGTCTGTCTGCCGGTTTAGAAGGGGTGAACTCTTAGAACGTGCGAGAGGAATATAATTATGGACCGACTAGCGGACTTGGATACCCCCACCTATCTCTGCATCTCTTCCCTCATCACCTACATCTACCTCATCTCAGCCTCTCCCATCCATCTCCCCAATTGATTATGCCTTACCATCCGCCTCACCTTCATCTACCAATCTACCCATCAACGAACCTTCTTCAAATACCCCACCCTTAACCACTGATTTTGAAACCCTGAAAGATCACCCTCATGATAACTTTATTGGATCTATCTTTGATGGAGTTCGGACGCGGAGTTAATCTGGTTTGATTAATGTCTGTATATTCTCTCGTTTTATATCCCAAATCGTATCAAAGAATGTTCATGCAGCTCTTCAGGATCCTTCCTGGGTTGAATCGATACAATTAGAGTTGCAATAGTTTAGAAAGCTCAAGGTGTGGACCTGCCCAAAAGGCACGAAATGGGTGTTCAATAACAAACATGATGATCATGGTATTGTGGTAAGAAATAAATCCAGATTGGTGGTTCAGGGCTTTGCTCAAGAGGAAGGGATCGAATACACGGAAGTCTTTGCTCACATAGCCCGTCTTGAGGCTATTCGGATCTTTCTGGCTCATGCCGCCAACAAGCAGTTCAAAGTCTATCAGATGGATGTCAAATGTGCATTTCTTTATGGAGACATTGATGAAGAGATATACATGTGCCAACCACCAGGGTTTGAGGATCCCGACTTTCCCGACAAAGTCTACAAGCTTGATAAGTCCCTTTACGGTCTTCATCAAGCTCCTCGCATCTGGTACGAGAATCCAACGCAGTATCTTCTAAGCAATGGTTTTTCTCGTGGCACCGTTAATATGACTCAAATCAAGAAGGAAGTGGATGGTGAGATGCTGATTGTGCAAGTCTACATGGATGATATTATTTTTGGCTCCACCAATCCAAAGCTATGTCGGGAGTTTGAGGAAGTTATGCATAATCGTTACGAAATGAGGATGATGGGGGATATGTGCTTTTTCCTTGGGCTACAGGTTGAACAAAAGCCAGAGGGAATTCTCATTCATCAAGAGAAGTATATTAAAGAAATTCAAAAGAAATTCAAGATGGATGATGCTTCTCCTGAACTGACTACATTCACTGCTCAAACATGCCTCACTCAAGACGAGAAAGAGAAACCTAATCATCCTCATCTCTACAGATCTATGATCGGTTCCCTTATATATGTTACAGCAAGCCGTCCAGACATAACCTTTGGTATAGGATATTGTGCTTGATACCAATCTGCCCCGAAGGAGTCTCATGAAAAGGCTGTAAAATGATTTTTTGTTATCTTAAAGGCTCCTCTCGTTTAGGGCTTTGGTATCCTTATGGTAGGAATTTTGACTTACATGCTTATTCTGACAGTGATTCAAATGGTTGCAGGTTAAACAGAAAATCAGTTACTGGAGGCTGTCAGTATCTAGGAGATTATTTTGTATCATGGCAGAGCAAGAAACAGACTACTGTCTCTCTTTCCACGGTGGAGGTAGAGTACATTGCTGTTTCAAGCTGTTGCTCACAAGTGCTCTGGATACAACATCAGAAGATTGACTATGGGATAAACTTTCTCCATACACCGCTGTTCTGTGACAACGAAGCAGCCATTGGCATTGAAAAAATCATATTCTTCATTCCCAAACCAAGCACATCGAGACACGGATTCATGCAATTTGTGATGCTTTGGATAAGGGTTATATTAATGTTTTTCCCATTGACACTAAAAATCAAAAAGTAGATCTTTTCACTAAAACATTTGATAAACCTCGTTTTTATTAATTGATCTCTATGTTAGGACTAATATCATTTTAAACCCCATTTTCCATCAAATTATCTGCTGAACATATTGTTTATACTTCTTTTGTTACTCTCTTTCTTTCTTTTCGTATTTCTGCATGCTCCATAGTCCTTCATCACTTTACATAAAAAAATATATATATATATATATATATATATATATATATATATATATATAAATGATACATAGATTATTAAGAAATTTCTCCATCTTGCTGATTCGTAGAAATTTCGGGGGAGAGTAATAAATGTTTCTTTTCTTTTGCAGAATTCTCCTAAATAAAATTTGCTGCCTGGATGATGTGAAGGAGGTCAATAGTATTGTGCTGGGATATGCTTGATAGGTTCAGCCAGAAAACAAAGTAGACATTAATCTCGTGGCTTAACTAATAGAATAAGAAACTTGATGATGACTCGGATAATCCCCTTGACATTTTTGGCCTTCACAAAGATTCAAGTCCTTGTTCAAAAGGGTTGAGAACGTGATATCTCTGCGTTGATTTATTTTTATCTAAAGTATCCTTGTTTCTCAAAAGCTATATGCTTGCTCATCTTTGTATTTTAGAAGCTCCTATGATGATCTTCTTTGTTATACGTAAGTATGGACCTGAAGCTTTCATCTGTAAGACTCAATTGATTATCACCTCTGTTATTTGTAAGTATAGACCTGGAGCTCTCATCATTTGATGTCTATAAGGACTATGCTTCTTTTGAAAAAGGATCTTTGTTGCTTCTAAAAGGAATAGTCAAGTAGAGCGTGTCATTTGTTCAATACATCATTAGGGCATGATAAGTTTCTTTGCCAAATGTTTTTGGGGACTGAGTCATTCAAAGTGTTCTTTAAATGAACCAAAATATGATAACAGTAGCTGCGGTTCACTTGTTCAAAAGAAGAGGGCATGGGCTTAAAAGGTCATGTATTTCAGCAATTTCGTCAAACTATGACTCTCCAAAAGATCTATTCAGCTTCTCTTCTTTTCTACCTTTTTATTTTCTTTTATTTTATTACATTAAAAATTATGTCAAGTTTGATGAGGTCTTTTGGGGCAAATTCTTTTGATTTCTTTATTTTGCTTTTGTGTTATTTTAACTCTTTTTTAAATAATTTTATTTTGTTCTATTTTTTTTGGCAAAATAAAAAATTTAAATTTTTAACTTTCCAGCGAAACTATAATTTCGCTGATAGTTTTGCTGAGAGAAACTATAGCTTTGCCGGCTCTGTCGCTCATTGCAGTTGTCTTCTGAACAAAACATATACGAGTGAAACTATAGTTTCGCTGCCAGCGAAACAACAGTCTATATATCGCATCTTGCGAAACTGAGACCTCATTTTTGCACTATCGAGCTTTTAGGCTTCTAAGAGTATTCTGTGTCCATTTCTTGCGATTCTGAGATTCAGAGTGATTATTTTCTGTTTGTTGGTTATTTAAGGACCTAATGTGAGTTTCGAACCTTGGACATTAGTTTAATCTAGGTTTAATCAACTCCTTTTGTACCGATTGGGCTGAGACTCTTCGATACCTTCGCAGTTCTTACTGTGAAAGTATCGATAGTCCAGCGAAACTGAACGAAAGTTCAATGGCTTTTCAACGAAACTGTGAAGTCATGCTGTCCGAGCAAATTAACAGTTTCGCTGGTCATGCTTTAGTTTCGTTGCGCCGAATTTATAGTTCGGCATGCCGAATCTATTGCTTAGACATGCCGAAACTACTTCATGCTTCTTGCCGAAATTACATTTTCGCCTGCCGAAACTACTGTTTCGACTAGCGAAACTATACTTTCGCCCAACGAATTTAAATTGATTTTTCTTTATTTTTATTTTTTTTAATTATTTTTCTTTTTTATTTATTTTAATATATCTTTCTAATGCGTTTCATCTGCTTTTCAGATTAAATGGCTAATCTAAAGTTTGATGAGAGGAATAACATCACGGCCATATTGGATGATACACATCCCAAAGCTGCGGGATTTAGAGACTCTATCCGGTGGCTTCAGAGATCACCCATTGCCTATGCGATTACTCATTCTCCCACTATCTATGATCTACAGATTAGAGACTTCTAGCGGACTGCCGAGTACGACACCTGAGCCGATCCTCACAGGATTGTTGCGAGAGTGCTGGAGAACGACATTGTTATTACAGCAGAGATCATTTCACCAGTGCTGAGACTCTAAGAGGATAGTGGTGATGAGGTCGAGTTGACAGACCAGGAGGTTTTTGATGCATTCAGGAGTATTGGATACGAGGGCCCTCCTTTTGGGACAAGAAAGGAGATCAAAAAGTCCTTGTCCAAGGATTGGAGGTATATCGCCCATGTCTTTATTATGTGCTTAGATCATCGTAAGGGTGGATCAGATGGGCTTAACCTGGATTGGGCCAAAGCCATTAGTATATTCTGCAAAGGGCAGAAAGCCAATATCACCAAGCTTATTTTTGACTGCATTTCAGAGAATCTAATGGCCTTGAAGAAGGTTAAATGGCTGTTGTACCGAGGCACATGGAGATTAAGGGGTTAGTGCAGATGAACACCCGCATATTTGCTGACTGTTGTGCGATAAGGCACGATTTCAGTGGGAAGATTACACATTTGTTAGAGAACATGTACCCTTCTAAAAGATGGAACTATATTAGGAGGGTGAATGAGTCAGAGGATAAGAGGGCTAAGGAGACAAGACTTAAGAAAGTTGAATCGGTGAAGAAAAGAAAGAGGTATGCTAAAGAAAAGGATCATGATTTTGAAGATGAAATTCATGAGGCTGAACATGAGATAAGGACTGAAAAGGAAAGAAGGTCAAAGAAAAGAGCTGAAGAGGGGGAGTCCGAGAGGAGAACTAAGCATAAACATCAGACATTTACCGAGCCCCAGAGAAGGGAGGAGAGGTCTGGTCTGAATGAGGATGTTATTAAGAACCTCAACTCCTATATAGCCAATGAGCTAAGTATGATTAAGACCAAGCTGACCAATCAAGAGAGGAGAGAGAAACAAAAGGATGAGATGCTAGAAGGGATGACCAAGGTGTTGTTGGATCAGCAAAAGTTGATAAAAAGATTGTTGACCGATGTGAATGAGCTAAAGGCTGCAGCCGGCCTGCCCAATTAGCTAACTCAATCTGAGTTAGATGATATGACTGATACTGCTAAGTACCCATTTCTGAATGTGGGTGCATCTTCAAGGGCAGGAAAGGGCACTTCTGGTGCAGGAACTAAGGAGACTGGGGGTTTTGGTGTGAGAGAGAATGTTGAGACAAAGAATGAGGCAGGAAAGGATGAAAATGCTAAGAATGATGAGGAGATGATTGGGACTGGGTTTGTGACTTTGGGCTTTGATATAGAGAATGATCTTATAGGAGGAGGTTGTAAGAGATAATCAGTGGAAGGTGATGACAAAAGATTAATAGATGAGGAGGAAGAGGAGAAACAGTTGGTTGACTATGATTCTGAGCCTGAATATTATGAGGTCGACGAGAGACCTTTAACTTATGTTACCAAGAAGGGCGAGGATAAAGGAGACGTTTTTGAGATGACGAAGGAAGAATGGTTTGTAAAGGAAAAGGAGCTTGAGGAACTAACTCCTCTTTTTCAAAATATGCTAGGGATGAGCAAGAAGGAAGCTGATAAGAAAATCATTAGCTGGAAATACAACTCCGACCTCAAGATGTTTATGATCAAGAGGAGAGGGGGAGGGATTACGTATCTGCACAAGAGGAAGGCATTTAAGACCTTGCCTAAGTAGGATTTTGAAGAGGTTAGGTGTGTTACCTTTGATTGATGCTAATCTTAGTGAGAGGGCCAAGATGCTGGAGGAGGAGATCAAAAATGGAATACATGATAACTTTGAGGTATTTGGATTAATGAAGCCAGAAAGAAGGAGGTCAAAGAAGGACAAGGATTGGGAAACTGGAAAAGGGAGGATTGTGCTGAGGATGAAACCCCCAAAGACTGTAAGCAGGGTTAGATTTTCAAATCCCCTTCCCCAACAGCTTCAAAGTTTTGAGAAATGGTTCTATGTCAACAATACTTGGGAAGCGGCGATCAGATTAAAGAATGGAGGAGAATTCAAGCTGTTTGACCCAATGGAGATATTTGCGTTTTGTGATGAAGACCTACTTGTTCTGTGTGAGAATCATATAAAAGTAGGAGTTGGAGTTAAAACGAGAAAAGAAGTGTGATTGTTCATGTCTGTGGCTAACAAATTAAGGGGTGTTCGGGCTGAATGGAAGGAGCTAGCCAGAAGGTTCGTGAAGGGGATGAGCTGAGGATGGATGTGCGGGACTTATCGAAGCCATTTGAGCAGGCTAGGTCCTTTAACCTTGAAGTGAGATCTGACCATTAGTCTTTGAATATTTTTAAAGGTGGTTTCAAAAGAGGTGAAAAAGACTATAAACTTGAAATAGAAGATTTACACAAAACAATTCCAACTCATAAGCATAATAACATAAATTATAGGTCTCAAATCAAAGATCTCATTACCAAGTTAACTTAATACCAGGCTAATCTTATGATGAGCAAAGCTAGTGCATAAAAGTGTATTCTTGAGGAGAAAACCTTCAAGAACATCATTTTTTCATCCTTGCATGCAACTATTTTCTATCAGAACAAGTAGGGTTTAGGTTCAAGTGAGATAGCTCCTCCATACACATAACTATATGTAAGATCTCTAAGGTGTGGAACTAGTCAACAGGAGCTGCCACTCATTGGTCCTATCCAAGAAGAGGATGAATGCAAAGAAGAGATAGTGAAGGATGAACCAGAAGTAATTGAGGAGGTTCATTCTAAAAAGGTTCACTATGCTCCTGGAGAGAAGAAGGAACCAAGGATGACCAAGGTCTGCTAGGAAGAACTTGATCAGGGTAGCCAAAAGAAAATCAAAGAACGCCTGAGAGGTGAAAGCCACTTTCAACTCCAAGCATAAGAAAGTCTTTATTTCTACTGGATTTGAAGTGATGAAGACTGAAGACTTAACTATGGACTCTAGTTCCAGGAGACCTAGCTCAAATTCAAATCATCCTGGTCAAAAGAAGAAGGTTGATCAAATATGCACCACTGCTGCACAGCTTGAGCCATCTAGTTTCAAAGGCAAGCTTCACCCTCAGAAGCCTGTTGTATCATCTATGAAGGTGAAGAATGAAGTGGAAAGAGATGAAGCTCAACCTTTTCCTCGGAAGAAGACTCTGAGATATATGTGTGGTGGTGTTACTCAGTTTGCTAAGGATTGTATCTACAATCCCAAGAGCACCATCCACATGAATAAGAAAAGGACTTCTAAGAGAAAGAAGAAGAAGATAGCTTCAAAAGGAAAATCACTTTCCTTTGCAAGGTCTAATTCGATCAAGAAAAATAGGCGAGGACCAAAAGAAATGTATGGATTATTGATAGTGTTGTTCTAGACACATGACATGCAATGACTCTTTGCTTCTAAAGTTTGATAAAATTGATGGAGGGCCATTTGCTTTTGGTGGAGAAACAGGTGGTCATATCACTAGAAGGGGCAGGGTTACAAATGGTAAGCTCAACATTGAGAAGTTAAACTATGTTAAGGAGCTTGGATAATGATTTGGTAACTGGTGATGAGAAGGGATTTGGAGACAACATCCACATCATGAGAAGTTTCTTGCTTTCTATCTAAAGCCAATAGTGATGAGTGTTTCCTTTTGTATAAAAGAATATGCCATGTCAAATTTATAAACATGAATATACTAATTAAGAATGATTTGGTAACTGAAATGCCAAAGAAAGTGTTTACAACTGATGATCATTGTCTTGCATGTCTAAAAGGGAAGAAACACAAAGTGTCACACAAGCCAAAGAAAATGAACTCCATCACTACTCCCCTACATTTATTACATATGGATATCTTTGGCTCCACTAGTGTAATGAGCTTAGAAAAAACTTCATATTGCCTGGTGATCACATATGACTTCATAAGATATACTTGGGTCTTCATTCTTAGAAATTAGGATGAGACCCCTAAACATGAAGAACATCATTCTAAAAATTAAGAATCAATGTGATCACAAGGTTAAGATCATAAGATGTGATCAAGGAACTAAATTCAAGAACCAAATCCTTAATACATTTTGTGATGAAAAGGGTAATACAATAAATTATACTGCTCCTTGGACTCCATAACAAAATGGTGTTACTGAGAGGAGAAACAATACATTTATTGAGGTTGCAAGGACCATGCTCTCTGACTCTAAACTGACATCACCTTCTGGTAAGACTCATGGTAAGACTCTTTTTGAACTGTGGTAGAACAGAGTTTTAGTAGTCAAAACTCGTGTAAGACTCCTTATGAACTGTGGCAAAAACGGAGTCCTTTCATTGGTTTCCTCAGATCATTTGGATGTCCATGTACCATCTTGAATACCAAAGATCACATTGCCAAATTTGCTGAGTAATCAGAAGATTGACACTTCATTGGATACTCTTTCCAGGCTAAGGATTAGAGAGTATACAATCTTAGAACTAGAGTAGTTGAGGAGTCGGCGAATATGACCTTCAATGAGCACACTCCTAGCATGAAAGGTTCTTGTCCTGATTAGCTATTTGATCTTAATTTAGTTATAACTTTTATAATGAATCTTGTGAAGATATTTCAGGATCTACAGGTAATATATTAGTAGGAGATTTTGACCCAAGTTTTGAGTTGAGAAGACCAAATTATAGAACTCCTTTAGCTCTAGTGGTAACAAACTCTACAATTGGAAATCTTGTCAGCATAACCTCGACAATCTCTACTGTTGATACATATAAGGTGCCTATAAATTCCAGCATAGAGGCATATAACTTAAATGAATGAGATTCCAATATAGTAAGAGATGAAGATAGCGATAGTGATCAAAAAATTCATGATTCTAACAACCTCTCTACTGAATACAACATCAATGATGTCACTCACTTATTGTATCAAGTCAGTCTTGATAAGTGTGCTGAGGTGGTAGATGACACTCAATCACCAGATCTAAATTTCTCTAATTTAGATTTTTCTAATCAACTTGCTGTGATTCTTTAACTGAGAGTCCACAAGTCACACCCTACCACAAACATCATTGGAGTTGTTAGGACAAGGGCAAGAATAAGAGGGCAAACTCATGACAAAAATGTTTGTCTTCACTCTTGTTTCTTGTCCCAGATCGAGTCAAAGAAAATTGATGAGGCTCTGAAGGATGGATGTTAGGTTGAAGCAATGTAGAAGGAATTGATTTAATTCAAAAGGCAAAAGGTTTAGAGCCTATGCCCCCTTCCTTAAGGGAAGTCTACAATAGGTACCAAGTGGGTTTTTAGGAACAAGAAGGATGATAGAGGACTTTTCGTCAAGAACAATGCAAAACTAGTTATTTAACGGTACACTCAAGAAGAACGAATTGATTACACAGATGTCTTTGCTCCTGATCAAGACTTGAAGTTCAAAGGATATTCCTTACTTTTGCTACATCGAAGGATTTCAGGGTCTATTAACTTGATGTCAAGTGTGCATTTTTATATGGAGTGATGGATGAGGAACTATATGTCAAGCAATGTAAGAAACAATCGTGTATGTCTGCATCAACTATTAAAGCTAAATACATTACTTATGCAAGCTGCTGTGCTCAAGTGCTTTGGATTCAGAATCAGATGATAGACTATGGATTCAACTTCTATCCACATAAAAAACAATAGTGTTATCTCAATCGTAGATAAAGACAAAGAAAATCAACATCAAACATCATTTGATAATAGATAACTTTGAAAAGGGATTGATAAAACTATTCAAAGTTAACATAAATGAACAATATGCAGGAGGAAGTGGAACCAAGAGCTCCCACTTCCCTTGAGGAGCAAACCACTCCTATTACTTCTTTGATCGGTTCTTATGTTCCTCATGCTCAACCTGATAACTCATTGCCCAAATCTCAAGCCATCACTCAGTATGTAACAACTCAGGTGATCAACCTTTAGGGGAAAACTACCATCCCCAACTGCTAGACTGAAACCAACCTATCCCTAACCTTCAATTCTATGATGATAAGGTTATGGGATTTAATGAGAACCATGAGTGTCTCTTCTCTTACGCTACACAAGAAGAGATGAGTACTCTTAAAACACCCATATCTAGCCCACATCATCCACCCCAAACTGAGGTGGACTTCTCTAAACATGTTACACGAGGTCCATGGACTTTCCATCCTGACTTCTAGTTGTCCATACTCAACAACCTCCTCAGGCCTACATTGATATAGATGCCCTAGTTCAATGCCTCTTTGATGAGGGCATACCAAGGGCTAGGTCTACCCCATCCTACCTTGCTAAAATCCAATAGTAGGATGGAGGTATGATGCTGATAGAAAAGCCTCTGTACTCTATAGATCTCAAGGGTAACAGAAAGTATTTAATTTTAAAACCCTGAGATACAATGAGAGCTTTCTTCTACTTGACATGCCACTTGCCAACCCACGTCCAACTAGGCAAGTTGATAGGTTAGCTGAGAGGATTCAGCAATGGGTGCTTGAAAAGTTCAGAAAAAGATCCTACATATATAGACAGCGGCTAGAAGGCAAAGCTCTTGGTCAACTGCATACTAAGGCAGACCGTAAGATTCGTTTCAAAGGGGAAACTTTGGTTAAAGGCACAAGAGTTGACCATATGAACCTTGAGATAGAAACTGCTTCAACACCCAGTACCCTTAATAAGGCACCAGCTGGTGAATGTGTCTCACAATCTCTTCCAAGCCAGAGCTCAAGTGCTGCACAAGCAATGAATGCCAAATCTATCTCCACCCTGAGTCATATGGGGCAAATATTTACAAAGGGAAGAGGGTCATAGCCTTTGATGAGATTGAGGAAGAAAAAAGGGAGAGGAATATGAAGGCACTAAGAGAGAGAATAAGAGAGACCCCCCAGCTTCATGCAAGTTGCAATCAGGGCTGCGACCAGGCCAAACACTCAGGAGGATGAGTTAAGGCCAGCTAGATTAAACTATCTAGGGTCTAGGAACTGCAATATTGATTACATAATGTCTCTTCAACCGGATGAATTAAATAAGCTAGCTGAGACTGAAGTGACAAAGGAGATGAAGGTGGGTAAGGCTTCAGAGTTGCTCCTCAAGATTAAGGAATTAGAAAAAGGAAAAGACATCACAAAGCTCCTACCCTCTCCCAGTTCAAGAAAACCCTGAAGTAGAGGTTATGGCTGCTGCACAAGAAACTCAGGTAGGAAGGGAACAAGATAGGCAAAGCATGATAACCTAGCTGAGTGCCACAGGTCTCAATCAGGCAACAACCATTCTCCCTCTATCATATGAGTATATAGAGTTTGATTACCTCAAGCAACTATAGCAACAAGTTCTAAATGAGAAGAAAGCTGCTTATAGGAAGATGATGGAGGAAGTTACTAAGTCAAGAGCCACCATTCGAGCCAATCATATGAAGTTTGCTGACAGACTAAAGATGGTGAGCTTCTTGAAGTTGTACGGGTTCTCTGGAAGGAGACTTGGTCCAATGTCCCTATCCATTATGGATGAGCACATTAGAGTGATCAAGCAGAAGATAAAGAAGGGTGAGCTAACAGACTTGCATTCTCCACCAAGTCAGGTTGCACCTGAAGCTGAGGTCAAGATTGAAACAAAAGAGACAACACAACCTGGACCTAGCGCTGCATCTTAGCCAGCTTTATCTTTGACCCAAACAGGGTCCTTATCCCTCTCTTTTTGAATATGTGAAGGAAAAGAACCCAACTGAGAATGATAAAGAAGGAACATCTTGTACTCAAGACTAACCTTCTCAGTTAAAACATTAAATAAAGAACAAGATGGCCATAAGAAGGACAAGAAGAAGAAGTCCAAGGAATCCACCTCTACACTTTAGGATTGGTCAGAACATCCTAAGGGTGATCAAGAAGAGGCTGTTCAACCAATTCCACTTATAGTTGAGCCTATTGCTGCTGGAAGACCCATCTTGTCTTGGACTTTTGCTACAAATCCAGATAGATGGAATGTCATTAGAGATCAAAGGGTCAAGATGTATACTAGTAGCAAAATATGCTTGACTTTCCTCTACATGATTTCTATGACATAAGAAGATACTTTGAGAGTCTGAGGAATCCTGACCAACTGGTGATGAAGGGAATAGTGTTGATTCTGATGAGGACTGTCAAAAGATGAAGATCAAAACTCAAATTTATGCTCCAATTTTGGTAGCATCAGTCTAGGGGGAGTTTGTTAGGACCTGGTATTTGAATGAAATACCTAGTGATTAGCGTGTAAACCAGATCAAATAGTGCGGAATCCTATTTGATTGGCGATCCAATCAGTGAGAACACACGAAGAATCAATCAAGAATTGAATCTAACGTTAGAAGTCGATTGGGAATCCATCTAATGTGTTCTGTGAACTTGGAGAACGATTTGGGAGGTTTCTGGACGGCTAGGGTACGTCTGGAGTCGTAATGGTATGAATGCTTACGTTTTTCCACGAATTGGGTCTATTTACAGGTTAGTGTTGTTCAATCGTGCGACTGGACCATAAGTATGGTTCATTCGTGCGATTGAACCATGCGGTTGATTCATCCGCACGACTGAGTTCAGTCGTGCGACTAAGCCAATCTTATGTGTCAATCATACGACTGATCCAGTCTCCTGGTTCAGTCGTGCGACTAAGTCAATCGTATGAAGTTATGCATGCGTATGGTCCATTCGCATGGGCCATTCGCATGAGAACTTCATTAAGTTAAGTTTGAATGTTTTAATTAATATAACTTGATGTGTAACCATTCAAACAATCATAAACCCAATTAATCAATTCAATATCGACTCATTAATGAAATATTTGACATTACAAATCACAAACAATCAATATCATTTCATTAATCATTACATATTACATCATAATCAGACAAACAAGATCTGTTACATTTCAAATCATGATCTAGGGACATACATGCATCAACAAACTCCCCCTTGGACCTAGATCTCTCTAATCTCTTGTCTTCTGCATAACCTCCTTGTATTTCTTGTACTTCTCCTCTTTTGTGACTCCCGCGTGAATCTCAAACGCGAAGCAGAGTCGTATAAAATTCTGGAACTGGAGGGCTTGTACAATATCTTGCGTGTCATAGAACAGTGGCCACTTGTATAGCGTATAGACATCAGTTGCCGACAAGTTGGTAAGCCACATCGAGTCGAATACCCTGATCGTATCCATTTGGCCCTCTTTGCTTAGGACTATGACCGCTTCAGCTGTTCTCCAATCATAGTACCACCACTTAAAGTGTGGAGTGAAGTCTTGTGGCATTTCCCGGAGTAGGATTCTTGACATTGTGCGCGGAGGACTCCACTTCAACACTATCTTGGGCTTGACAGTAATGGCATCAACCTCAGACCTTCTGATATACCTAGTAGGCTGTTGTGGTCTTAAGTTAACCCATCTGGTGTGGTACTCCTTCTTTAGGGCAGCCTCGAACCAGCCTGACATCTTCCTCGGGTCAGCATACAAAAGCTTTAGCTTAGCCAGCTGGTTGAGCTCAAAACCTGGTATAGTCTTCAGATCATGTGGAAATCTGAAGTACTCTATGCCCTATTCTCTCTTAACTGCATAAACATTAAGATCATCAAAATACGCCCATGCTATAATCCTGCCTGACACCTTGTGATGTTTCTTGACTCTGTAGAGTTTGGTGTACGCATCCTTCTTCGGTGCAACATGTTGGGCTCTAACTTCTTCAAAACATGCAGCCCACTCAGCCTTTCGAATGTCGACATCATCATTTGAGGCTTGGGCTGTTCCTTCTGCTTTCTCTGTTTCTTGTTCCATCTTGTTCAACACCTCAAAGGTATCACTGACGAGGGATTCACCCAGATTGGGGACCACATTTCCCTCATGTCAGCGTACTGAGGGTACTCGTCTGCGGTGATATCTTCGATCTCGACTTCATCAACATCGTTGAGCTCTTCATCACTAGTCGAATCGCATGTTGAGCATCTTTAACTATTCATCCGGATTGAGCTGAAAATCTCTGCGAGTTGCTCGTTTGATAGGTCATGAATTATTTCCCCTTCTTCAGGGGTATAACTCACAGACCTCCTAACGATCCTTGCAGATCAAGATCATGTTAGTTGAGTCTTGACCTGTTGAAGGGGAGCAACATCAAACTCATCTCTTTGATAATTTGGATCTGTTTGATTTAAACATTCAACCCATAAATCATTAGTAATAATCAAACAGAAATGCATTAACTTAATATAAACATTCAATACATTGTTTTCAATACAGGATTCAAACACAAAAGTAAATAAATACATAAACATCTAGTCTTTACTTTTATCCTGTATCATAGTCTCGTCACTTGGAGGAGCAGAGGTGGGGGCTGATTGGTCCTGTCTATTCTTTGACCTCCTCTCTTGACCTGAAGCAGAGGCCGATGCAGCCGCATCCCCTCCTTCTGCATCATCATCATCCTCCTTCTCCTCTGTCTTTTCACCTTCGGTTTCCTCATCCTCCTCTGTATCATCCTCCTCATCCTCATCATCATCTTCATCATCATCATCACCATCATCTCCATCATCTCCATCCTCTTCCTTGATCTTTAAGGGCTCGTCCTTTGATCCCTTGAGCCGCAGCATGATGGTCTTGTTGGTGGTCTCCAACTCCTCTATCCTTTTAGTTGATTGGGCATGCTGCTCCCGGAGTTGGGACATCTCTACGCGCTGTGCATCCATCAGCTGGGCCTGCTGCTCTATTACTCGAGCCTGCTCTGCCATCTGGTGAGATTGTGCAGCAGTCAGGTCGGCAAGCTGGCGGATCTGGGCAGCTTTCTCCTCATCTGCAGCTAGTAAGCGCATCACCATCCTGTTGAGCGCTGACAGCTGTTCCTCTACCCCGATTGGAGGTAGAGGTGATCCATAAGTGTGTGAGGGATGGGCTGACGGTCCTGCCTGGTGTGAGGTGGTGGTGGTGGTGGCTGTAGTGAAGATAGGTCGGTGAAATGGTGGAGGTGATGTGGGAGTAACGGATATGGTGGTGGATGGAATCTGTACTGTGGTGGTAGGTATGGTGGTGGCTGTGGTAGCTGTGGTGGATGTGGTGGCTGTGGTGGTGGATGGAATAGCTGTGGAGGTGGTAGTGGTGGCTGTGGTGGTGGAAGTAGAGGCTATGGTGGTAACGAAGGTCAACCGACGCTTCTTCTTCTTCAGACCATGGGGCTGAGCCATCCTCTTCCTCCTCGTCCCTGTGGAGGTGGATGCTCCCCCTACAACCCTGCCTGCAGAACCCGGTGCATAACTCGGGTCAGTATCAGTCTCTCTGGAGTCTCTCGGGTGTTCACCAACCACCCTTAGCCCATGTTCTGTGGGAACAACTTTGCTTCCCACAGTTCGCGTTAGGGGCTCCTCGTCAGACTCCTCCTCCTCCTCAGCACCATGAACAAAATCCTGATGAAATCCAGCTGACTCAGCAACATCTCCAGCTGGGGCAGACACTGGGGGTACTACATCAGACACAGTGCCTCTCGGTGGAGCAGGCATATCGTCCCCAGCGTCCCCACTATCATCATCATCCGAGTCATGAGTGGGTAGAGCAATCTGCTCCACATCAGAATCACTATCATCGTGGCGCCACTTTCTCTTGGCTGGCACCACGTAGTCTTCCCGGGCCAGATGCCCAAACAACCTCCTGACAGGGGGTTTCACTTGCTTCCCCCTGTACACCTTCATCCTCCCCAAAGTAGTGTCATCCATAACCTCGAGGACTACCGCATCCTCCTTCTCCTTCGGCAGGGAGGGAAGCTTCTGATCTATAATCATCTGCATAAACCTCGGATACATGCAGAAGCCCTCCTTCCCTTTCCCTCAATGTTCTCCACCAGGTAGGTGAAGATCATCTTGGAGAAGCTGAACGGGTGGTTCAGCACCAACGCAGCATACGCGTTCTGTATCTGATCAGATAGCTCATCAAAACCTCCCTTCCTGGAAGCTATGCACTTAAGTAGCACATGCGCAAGATACTTAAACTGGGGACAGAGGTTACTCTTGTTGAGTACCCCAGCATTGATGTCCCCAGAGTACTTGGCTCTCAGAAAGCATCCTCTGACTGTGAGGGGGTGTAATCGAGTCGGACAATCAGAGTCATCCCCCAACTGTAAAACAATCCTTAGATCCTCCTCTGAGATAGTAATAGCCTCTCCAAAGATGGTACTTCTGATGCAGTGAGGCTCAGAGGATCTATCAACTGTAGCGCCTTCCCAGAAGGCCTGCTGAACGGACCTATAAGGAGTGCAAGGAGTAGAAATGGCATGTGCAATCCTCGATCTCAGTAGAAATGTGATGATGCCCGAGAAATCAGCAGCGTTTCTGGATGTCAAATCCAGATGAGCACATATGTTATGCTTCGTGCTCATATTCCATCGACTCGCCATCTGTAACACAAATCAAAATAAACCTTAGTATCATTGGATAAGATTGTCATAAAACACTTAAACTTGAAGAAAATCTTTCTGTCATGCGATTGAGGTTGTGCGACTGAGTTCAGTCGTGCGACTGAACAGTGCGACTGGGATTCAGTCGTGCGAATGATCCCATGCGTACGACTGAGTGTGCGACTGGACTCATGCGTATGTAACCTCATGCGGTTACACCAGTCGTGCGACTGAACTTCATACGCATGGTTCAGTCGTGCGGTTAAGCAGTTCGCACCCTTCAGTCGTGCGACTGAAGTTCATCAACCTGTCCATTCGCATGATGTACTGACTGTTCAATTCAAATTCACTTTTTCACCATTTTTGAGTTTTAGACATCGTTATCTGGTTCATTTGACTCGCAATACATTCTTATAACACCTAACGTCTTTAATTTCATCTGTTTGAGTCGTTTAGTTAGGTTATTAAGCCACTTAAGTCTCGGTTAGTTTTCGGGTCTGATTTTACAGATCTGGAGTCAAATTGAACGTTATTGTGGTTTCTCTTCACCGCAAATTACCTGTAAAGTCGATGTATATGATCAGTAATCAAGAAACGGGGGGTTTTAGAGATCAAATGAAATTTTGGCAGAGTGGCGTTAAGTCGTGCGATTTAGGGTTACTTTGAGGGTGGTGAGTCTCTGCGACCGACTCCCCCTCTATTTATACTAACCCTAGATTCAATCGTGCGACTGAGCTCATACGCACCTTTCAGACGTGCGAGTGGGGCTCAGTCGTGCGATTGGATCAGTCGCCCTTCTTCAGTCGTCCGACTGAATCTCAGTCGTGCGACTGACTCACTCATTCGCCCTTAAGCATCCGACTGGGCCAATCGTATGGGCCATTCGGTTGGATGGTCCAAACTCATGGTCCATTCGTACGAATGACTTCCATTCGTATGATTAGTCCATATGTATGGTCCATTCGTGCGAATGGGTCATACTTATTAAATTTTCTGCCAATTTGAATATTAACATTTAAACCCCTTTTAATTTTTGAAATTAACGTTATGAGCTTTTGATCATCTCAGACATGATCATTTTAACTTGAAAACTTTTGATCACCTCAGACGTGACGTCAGACGTGACTCTTTTAAACACTTTGTCACCTCAGACGTGACTGTTTTAAACTTTTAAGACACATGTGGTCATCTCAGACATGACCCTTTTAGTGAGTTGATTCCTTACTGATTTTCCTGATGTAGTCCGACACACTAACAAACTAAAACGACTAACTAACTTAGAAAATTTAAACTAAATACTCAAAACAAGACTTGTTTTTGGCTTTTTGTGAGAGATAAATCCTAAGATGGAAATCTACTGGATTTGGTTCCGGAATAGATAGCTTCAACTTAGATTGACCACACCTGGACCAATTCAATTTTGGAATCATACAGGCAAGTCAAATCATTTGGGACTTGTTATCAAAATCTTTTGATGCTCAATTCTTGGTGTTCATCCAGAGTCATTAGCAACTTTAGGGAATCATACTGGAACTCTTAGATTTTCACATTGATTTGAACTTTCAAGAATTGCAGCCACAATGATTGTCAATATGTTTGTCCACTTAAATCCATACACAGACTGGTGATTGTTTTAGGTTTAATTATTTCAACTAACATTTGTGGATCCCACACTTATATGGTAATCAACATTCCTCAGGAGCTTTTGAGCGGTCTACGGGTATTTATTACAAGAAGAGACTATTCTTAGAGCTTTCAAAGAGAAGCCAGTCCTCAGGTCAGTGCCATCGCACAGCAGAGAGGCGGCAAACAACAATGAATTCTAGAATATCTAGGTTATGCTTATCCTCAGGTCAGTGCCATCGCACAGCAGAGAGGCACACAACCTATCTCCTTGTTAGAGCAGCTTATTTTATTTTGCACAAAATGCACCAACAACATAAGTCATTAGCTTTATAGCATTTGTCTTTCATTTTTTTCTTGCTTTGCTCTAATTATGGTCATCCGCACACATTTGTGGCGTTTACATGCTCATTACCCCTTATTGGAATATTGTTGATTGTGTTAACCAGTGATAAGATGGAAGCCCACAGTCAGTTGAACAACTTAGTTTGATCTTGAGATCACCAGTCAGGTCTAATCATCTATTGTGTTGAATCTACCGACATATCATTTGTGGTCTAGCAACCTCTAGGTCTACTTTCTTTGTGTTACCTTAGGAGTTACCAGTTTTTCTATCATCTTCCCTTTTATATTGCTTAGACTACACAGACTTATACTTTGAATTTTTGCATCTTTTCTAAATTTAATTTTAAAGTCCCTCTTGATTTGTTCCTGTGTACTATCATTTTCCAAAGGTTTTGAATCGGTATCACAGATACGATCTACCTTATATCAGCTATCCACTCCTTCTCCCTCGTTTTTTTAATGTTATTGGCTGACTTATTCTCCCCCTAAAATACTAAAATCATAACTGGTTTAATTATTTTAGGATTTTAATAAACAGCAAAATAACATGAGTTTAAATTAAACAGACTAAAATAAACAAATAAAATAAAATAAAACAGAAAAATTTAACTAAACTACATCGGACTACACATGATCATCATCAGGAATAACCTCACTTTTCTTTTTAACGCCGTTGACCTCTAGCAAATATTGAAAACGTGGTTTATCAAAGGCTTTAGTATAGAGGTCAGCGCGTTGAAAATCAGTATTAATTTTTACCACATCAATTAAGTTCTTTTCAAAGCAGTCTCTTATGAAATGGTATTTAATACCGATATGTTTGGTCTTAGGATGTTGGACCGGATTTTTAGTTACTGCAATTGCAGCAGAGTTATCAACAAAAATAGGAGTAGAAGAGAACTTTAAACCGTAATCCCGCATTTGCTGTTGAATCCAGATGATTTGTGAACAGCAACTTGCAGCAGCAACATATTCAGCTTCACAGGTTGACAATGCAACCGATGTCTGCTTCTTACACTGCCAGGTAACTAATCTTCTCCCAAAGAATTGACACCCTGCTGATGTAGACTTGTAGTTCATCTTGCAGCCCCCGTAATCCGAGTCACTATACGCGGTAAGCTCAAAGTCATCATCATGAGGATACCACAACCCAAGTGTGGGTGTACCCTTCAGATAACGAAAAATCCTCTTGACCCCAATAAGATGGTTGACCTTAGGTTTAGCCTGATATCTAGAACATAAACATGTAGCATACATGATATCAGGTCTTGAGGCAGTGAGATACATGAGGGATCCAATCATTCCTCGGTACATCGTGGCATCTACAAGATCTCCATTTTCATCAGGTGCTATGTCGTGATTCGTAGCAAGTGGAGTTCCAGCAGCAGAAGCATTCTCCATGTCAAAGCGACTGAGAATGTCTCCTACATACTTGGTCTGATGTAGAAAGATCCCATTTGGAGTCTGATCCACCTGTAACCCGAGAAAGAACTTCATCTCCCCATAGCACTCATCTCAAACTCTTTCTTCATAACTGCTTCAAATTCTTTGCATAACTCTTCGTTCTTAGAACCGAAGATTATGTCATCAACATAGATCTGTACGAGCAGTAGGTGCCATCTTTTTCTTAATGAACAGCGTGCAGTCAATGACTCCCCTGCGAAAGCCGTGTTTCACTAGATGAGTCGAGAGTTTCTCATACCAAGCTCTTGGAGCTTGATGAAGCCCGTATAAAGCCTTGTCGAGCTTGTAAACTCTATCCCGATGATAAGGATCTTCAAATCCCTCGGGTTGACTGACATAGACTGTTTCTCTGATTTCTCCATGAAGGAATGCACTCTTCACATCTAATTGGTAGACTTTAATCTTCATGTACGATGCATAGGCAAGGAAGATACGAATGGCTTCCATCCTTGCCACGGGTGCAAACACCTCATAGTAGTCAATCCCCTCGAGTTGGCGAAAACCCTGAACCACCAATCGAGCTTTGTTCCTGATAATGACCCCTTGGTCATCCTTCTTGCATTTCAGGACCCATTTGGTGCCAATGACTTTAGCACCTTTAGGTCTATCAACCAGAGTCCACACTCCTAACTTCTTGAACTGAAGAAGTTCTTCTTGCATGGCACTCACCCACGCCTCATCATTTAGTGCATCACTGACATATTTTGGCTCAAACTGCGAGACAAAACACCGATAAGCACCATCATGAATGTAACCCTTCTCCATAACCGAGGCGTAATCAGCTGAATATAGCTGATTTCGGGTTTGTACTCCTGATCTGACATCCCCAATGACATTGTCAAGGGGATGATAGACGTTTAGTCGTGATCCTGGAGTAGTAGGAACAGCTACCTCAGAGCCAAGATTATGAACATTTGGTTCTGCATCTGAGGTAGTTGGAGTTTGAGGTTCCGAAGTTGAAGGTGCATCACTGGTAGATGCTTGTGGACTTTCAGGAACTGGAACCTGTTCCTCCTGACTATTCTGGTCATCAGCTTCAGCTTCATCTTCAGAGGAGGAGTCACTGTCATCGACTACTCCCCCTGACTGAGTAGATGATTCTCCCTGTGAGCTAGATGGTGTATTCAAGATATCATACATCATTCTAGTAGCTAACTCGTCATCCGAGGGAGAGAGAGGGATATTGAAGGACTTGAAGAATCCATCATAGTCGAAGAAGTAGGCGGGTCCTTTGCCAGTAGGTGGTGTGGTATATCTCTGAACGTCAACATTACACCACACTTCTACAAGACCCGTTGAGTTGTTGTAAACTCGCTTGTTCGGTATGTTGTATCCTAGAAAGATTCCTTCATCTGCCTTCTCGCTGAATTTGCCTTCTTGTGTTTTCTTCAGAAGTGTGCACGGCGCGCCAAAAGGTTCAAGATACTCCAAATTCGGTTTGCGTCTTTGTAGTAGCTCGTAACATGTCTTTCCGTGGCGCTTGACTATTAGGACTCGATTCAGTGTATAACATGCGTTCGCCACTGCCTCATTCCAGAATTGGATAGGCAGTTTCGAGTCTGCCAGCATAGTCCGTGCTGTCTCTATCAAGCTTCTGTTCTTTCTCTCAGCAACGCCATTCATCTGAGGCGTGTAGGCAGAAGTGAATTGATGCACAATTCCCTTTTCCTTGCAGTATGCCTCCATCCACTGGTTCTTGAATTCTGTCCCGTTGTCTGAGCGTACTTGTCTAACCTTCAGCTTGTAGAGAGATTCCAGTGTGGTTACTAACTCCTTGAATGACTCAAATGTTTTTGATTTGGATTTCAGAAACATTACCCAAGTGAACCTTGAGTAGTCATCAGTGACCACAAAACAGTACAAGTCGCCTGCAATGCTCTTTGTACTGACTGGACCAAACAGATCCATGTGAAGAAGTTCAAGAGGAAGTTCTATTGAATGAACTTTCTTTTCCTTATGAGACTTCTTCGTCTGTTTGCCTTTCTTGCAAGCTACACAAAAGTCAGGAAGCTGGAAGTTCTTGACATTAACTCCTCTCACCAAATCCTTCTGAATCAAGTGATTCATCTTCCTTTGACTAATGTGTCCCATTCTCCTATGCCAGGAGATGGAATCCTTCTCAGTAGCTTTAGATAGAAAGCACTGAACCTCATGATCCGTTGTAGCAGCTGTTGACAGATCCAAGACATAAAGGTCTTTATATCTTGAAGCAGTCATCAGAACTTGGTCCTCTGGGATCATGTAGTCTTTCTTCAGCACATAACACTTCTTGTTGTCGAAGATGACCATAAATCCTTTATCACAGATTTGGGAAACCGAAAGCAAGTTATTTTGAAGTTGTTGAACGTAGTTCACCTTATCAAACTTAACTTTCTGATTTCCCACTTCTCCCTGAGCTGTGATATAGCCTCCCTTGTTTCCAGCAAATGAAACATGCCCTCCTTTTATTTGCTTGACGTTTGATAAAAGGGCTCTATTTCCTGTCATGTGCCTGGATGCTCCGCTGTCTACAATCCACGTGTTAGTTTCAGCACTGTATCGAACACCTTGCACATACAAAGTAAAAGATTAGTTTAGGTTAGGAACCCAAGCCTTTACTGGCTTGGGTTTCCCAGAGGCATCACACATCATAAATTCCACCCATTGACCCTTAGATGGTGAGGGTAGCTCAGGTTCCTTCATGTCATCAGTATCAGACACGCAGGCTGACTTCTCTTTTCATAAGCCCGATTTGTGGAAGGCCTGTTTATGATAAACAGTCAACTGGCTTACAGGTTGAACTTTAGGTTCACTAGTTCTTCTAGGTGGAGTTAAAGAACTCCTCTTAGAAGACCTAGGCTTTGAATCCTGAAGTTCAATCTTCTTCCTAGGTGTCTGATAGAAAGGACAATAGGAAGGAATGTGTCCACATTCTCCACAGTTGTAGCACGACCTGCTATCAACTTTATGATTAAACTTTCTTTGTGGAGAAGTGTGTGACACTCTAGTAACATCACTCACTTTAGGTTTTGACTCTGGTTCTTTAGATGTTTTCTCTGGTTTAACAAAGTTAACTGTTTTAACCTGTTTAACATCTTTTTCTTTTTGGTTAACTGGTTTTTTGACTTGAAGCATGTGAAAAATTAACATTAGAAGTCTTTTTAGGTTCTGATTTGACTCGGTTTGACCCTGACTTTAAGTTAACCTTTTCAAATTCCTTTTCTAGATTAACACAAGGCAATTTACCCTTTGAAGTGGCCTCCTTTTGTTTGTTTCCAGATTCAATAGATGAACATGAGGTATCTGGATCACTAACAAGAGGAGTAGACACCACATGATCCTTGATGGGATTATTATTTACTGGTCTAGTTTTAGTGTTCATCAAGGTCTCAGGTGGTGGTGGAACCACTTTGTAACCCAATCCCTCCCCGTTATTCCTTTCTCTCACTAAGTGTTGAACTATGTGTGAAGAACTAGTCCAACTATGCAGTTTCTGTTTTAATGAGTTTACTTCTACTTCTAGAACTGCCTTTTGCTTCTTAGTGTCTTCTAGGGAGTTTAGATAGTACCTAATGTCATTAGCTTGGTTAAAGGCAACTACTTCGGTTTCCCTAAGCTGTTTAGTCAATAGGTCTATCTTTTCTTTATAACTATGCTCATTTTGTTTTAATACTCTATTAGCCTCAGTGCACAGTTGCAAATCTTTTACTAAGTTATCATTATGATCTAATAACCTAGCAAATTTTTCATCTATGCTATTCCTAAAAGTATCACAATCAGAACAAGCATGATTATCAAACATTTGGTCAGTAGTACTTACCTGAGTTGGTTCAGAAGAGTTAGCCAGCAACGCAGCATCAGATGTCTCTGGTTCTGGTGATTCTGTCTTTTCTGTCTCTGACGTGGAAGTCTCCTCTTTAGGCTTGTAACTGACCTCGGCTGCAGTTGCTTCTTCACTATGCGACATCGCTATCTCAACTACTAGATCTCCTTCACTCGTGGAATCATCGTCAATATCTTCTACACTTGCTATGTTTGATTCCCCTAGTGAGACAAATCTAAAGCTCCAATCCTGTCCTTCATCATCATGAGCAGTCAAGGCTTTTGGATCCTTGCTTGATGAAGTAGAACTAGAAGCTTGCTTGTCTTGGCGAGTGAAGGATGAGAATGGGTTCCCGTTACCCGTCTTCTTTGGCTTGACACATTCTCTCTTGAAGTGCCCCTTCTCTCCACAGATGAAGCAGGTCACTTTGCTCTAGTCAAAGCCAAATGTGGTATCCTTAGTAGCTACCAAGTTCTGTCCGGTTTTTTTAACAAACTTCTTCACCCTCCGGACAGCACTAGCTAAGGCCCACATTATGTCCATCCTCTCAAGCTCCATTTCGTCCACCTGCTCGTAGTCCTCGTCTGCCAGATGGCAGTTTCCAATCTTCCCGGCAACCAGTCCATCATATGAATGAACTACTGCTGCCAAAAGATCCATATGCTCTCGAGCTACTTCTACTGTCACATTACCGAGTTTCTCGGTCTTCAGTTTAGTAGCACTTGCTTCAGATCCAATATAGTGGGTACAAGAAGACCCTGACATGTCTGATCCTGAAGGAGAAGCATGTGAAGGACCCGATGAGCTAGACACAAATGCAGTCTGGAGAGGTGCTCCAGATGTCTTAGCTTGCGGCGTGGCGTTGTACAAAGCTGGATTTTGAGTGTACGAAGACTTCTGAGCTCTGTACTTCATCCTAAGTGCTTCTTCTCGCAACTTAAGAATGAAGTCATTAATATCCAGCTTTGCAAGCATTCCATGCTGTCTCAGGTTAGACACGAATGAAGCCCACTTTTCAGGTAATCCGTCTGCAAAGTTACTAACTTTCTCTTCCATGGTAGTTTCCACCCCATGTGTATGCAGTTCGCTCATCAAATGGTAGAATCTATCTATGACGTCGTCTAAACTCTCGTTACCAATCGATGAGAAGTTATCGAATTCCTTCTTTAACTCCTTGGCTTTGATTGCCTTCAACGAAGCATTCCCGTCATACCTCTTCTCTAGCTCATCCCACAGTTTCTTGGACTGCTTATTCTCTGAGTACTGGTGGAATATGTCTTTTAGGATAGACTGTGTAATCAATGCATAAACTCTTTTCTCTGCATTGTATTTAACTTTTTGCGCGTCCGTCATCCCTCCTAACGTTAGCTTAACTCCATCAGCTCCCACCGGTGTACTATATCCAATCTCGATGGCTTCCCACAGATTCGGATCCACTCCATTGAGGTAGATCTCAAAACGTTGTTTCCAGTGGGGAAACTCATCTAACGTCAAGAGCTTTGGTGGTTTATTATGATTACCCACCTCACTCTCAAGCAACAGCAGGTTCTGTATCCTAGAGTCCTTCCCAGCAGTAAAGGCTGACATTTGATCTTCCATGGCGAATAACTTTAAGTCTAATCAAACAAACTGTCACTGGTGCGACTGAAGGATGCGAATGGTCTAGTCGTGCGTATGAACTCTGCGACTGGTTCAATCGTGCGGCTGAACTGAGTGATTGGTCCAGTCGTGCGAATGAATATGATGCGTATGAGCTATGCGAACGAACGGTTCAATCGGCCGAATGAAGGTGCGACTAGGTCCAATCGTGCGAATGGGCAATGCGAACGGAGTCTAGTCGTGCGAATGGGTCACTCGTGCGACTGAAGCTGTTGTTTTGCGAAATTTTCTAGGTTTGACGTGTTTCAGCCGTAAAAATTCGAATTTTCGCAAGGTCTAATCGCCTAAGTCCGTAGAAACCAAACTTTGATGAGCAGGGAACGTCCAAGATCACTTTTGGCAGCAAAGATTGCGTTTTTAGTGCAAAAACACAAACTTTTATGCAATCTTGATTGAATCACACGTAATCAAGAGCCAAAGCTCTGATACCACTTGTTAGGACCTAGTATTTGAACGAAATACCTAGTGATTAGCGTGTAAACCAGATCAAATAGTGCGGAATCCTATTTGATTGGCGATCCAATCAGTGAGAACACACGAAGAATCAATCAAGAATTGAATCTAACGTTAGAAGTCGATTGGGAATCGATCTAATGTGTTCTGTGAACTTGGAGAACGATTTGGGAGGTTTCTGGACGGCTAGGGTACGTCTGGAGTCGTAATGGTATGAATGCTTACGTTTTTCCACGAATTGGGTCTATTTATAGGTTAGTGTTGTTCAATCGTGCGACTGGACCATAAGTATGGTTCAGTTGTGCGATTGAACCATGCGGTTGATTCATCCGCACAACTGAGTGTTCAGTCGTGCGATTGAGCCAATCTTATGTGTCAATCATACGACTGATCTAGTCTCCTGGTTCAGTCGTGCGACTAAGTCAATCGTATGAAGTTATTCATGCGTATGGTCCATTCGCATGGTCCATTCGCATGGGCCATTCGCATGAGAACTTCATTAAGTTAAGTTTGAATGTTTTAATTAATATAACTTGATGTGTAACCATTCAAACAATCATAAACCCAATTAATCAATTCAATATCGACTCATTAATGAAATATTAGACATTACGAATCACAAACAATCAATATCATTTCATTAATCATTACATATTACATCATAATCAGACAAACAAGATCTATTACATTTCAAATCATTATCTAGGGACATACATGCATCAACAGAGTTTGCAAGAGTTATGCTTAGAGGCTGATGCAACCAAAGAGCTCGCAACATGCATAACTAAAGTACAAGGAAAGTTACTTCAAAATATTTGATAAAACACAAAGAATTTCACTAAGTGTCAAATCTTTCGAAGACAAGCAACTATTTCTTCCGAAGCAAAAGATGAAGTCTTTCGAAGCTTCAATCAAAAAGTCTTCCTAAGCCAATAAACTGATTTCTTCCAAAGAAAGAGAAGGCATGTCTTCTCTGACATACATTTGATGAAAGCTGAATCACCTTTCCGTTGCCATCTTTGAAGACTCACCAACTTATAAAAGTTGGTGATATCTCCATACTTTTGTCAACCGTAGATTAATGTTGTACAGTCTGTAACTTTCCATCATTGTACTTTTATCCTTTTTGTAATAGTGTAGGATGTGAGCTATGGCATGTTATAGTCACTAGTGAAAAGGTAATCTGCCTTTCGACTCTACATTGATCTTGTTGTCTAGATTAGTGTTCCATCTGGCCTTCAAAGTATGATCGGCTGTAAGATGTAGTATAAAGTATATCATGTAACCGATACTTAGGACTAATTTTTGTAATACTTGTAAAACCAATTACTTGTGTTCTTGTTGTGTTCTTTACTTGTGTTCTTAGTTTCATGTAATCGGTTCCATATTTGATCTGTTAATTGTTCTAGTGTCTCCAAACTTGTGAAACTGTTTCATTGATCCCCTGCATCAATACTCCAAGATGTTCAATCATGTTATTAGTAAAACTCTTAAACTTTTGTGGATCTTGTAACAAAGATGAAGAGTTCTTGGATTATTTTTGTAGATAATGCTATCAAAAAGAAGGTTTTTAATTCATTGCCTTACAGTTGGAACAATAGTCATACATCCATTACAAGAACCAAAGATTTATTCAATTTTTCTCTAATGAGCTGATTCTACCATCAAATCTTATGATATGGATGACAAACATCAAGCAGCTACTCATCTGAACTCAATGAGTTCTCAAGCAACAACTTTGTATGCAAAGATGGCAAGCAACCCTAATTTATTATATGAGTTACACTCAGATGTGTCAGCCACAACTGTCTAGTTTTCTTATCAAACTTGAAGTCAAAGAACCCCAAATGGCTCGATACTTATCTCTACTTCAAGCTTAGTATTCATCTCCCATGAAGGCACACTATACTTCATCTCAACAACAACAAAGGATTCATTATTCCTATGTTTTCAAACCAAGCTCTATTCTTCCTAAGCACATGTTTAAATTGCTAAAAAACACATGATTTATTCAAAACGCTTATGTCAAGGTATGAACACTTTATGGCAGGAAGAGTCAGTGCTCCTAATATTGTAAATGATCTACAGTAAGTTAATCCATATGACATGGAAGGAAATGATGTTGTTGGATCGGTTTGAACTTATCATGACTATCCCAATGATCAATAGATTACAAATGCGGAATATTTGTTATTTTTCTACTAAACAAACACAAAAATAATACTTTGAAATTTAATAACAAAAGAAGTTCTTTTAAAGTATTCACTTGGTAAAACTCATTGATTATAGAAAGCAATGATAGGATATACAAGAGGGCAAAAACTCACTAACGTCATAACTATACAAGAGCAAGATATTTATACTATAACAACTACACTCTAAAACAAATCTTGACCATGAATGTGTAATACCATTGGTTACAAATCTTGACCAAGGTTTAGGATCAATGGCTCGCTCAAGCCATTAATCTACACATTATCTCATTCCATGAATATGCAATACTATTGGTTACAAAAGAGTATACAACATAGAAAAGAAATTAACAGATCATAATATTAGCATTTATAGGTTGTTGTTATCATCACTACTTTTTGATAGTGATATTCTTGTCTAGTGCGATAGTGAATCAACGAATCCTCAAAAATTTAGCTGATGTATAAGTGCTGAATCACTTTTGTTCAAAACTTGATTACATTAATGTTATTTACAGTAGATGAACTTAACCTTCAGCATATAAGATATATACTGATCATGATGTTTAAGTAGATTTGTCCTCTTCATTTCTCAATAAATTTCCCCTAGGATGATGCTTTACTTTTCAAACATTCTCGTTAAGATTAGTTCATACATATAGCCCTTTCTATCTCTTATAGGATTGTCAAAACGAGATTCTATCGGATCTTTCATCTTATGGCGAGAGTGTTTAAGTATATCATTCTTTCTTACTTCAATTTTCCTAGCATAAGCAAATGTTAAAATGAAAGAGTGGGTAGAGGACTTATAACTCCAGTGGGTTCCAGGATTATGTACACTAAATGAAGTGACATGTAGAACATTTTCTTTATGATCTCCATTGGGTTCTGGTTCAATTATGTTGGATCTAGAAAGGCTGGTGCAATGAAAACCAAATCACTTAGACTATTTAGGTGCAACTAATAAAGAACTATTGAAGCTAAGTGTGGAACTTCCGAAGGAAATGGAGTTCTTCCGAAGACAAGTGCAAGATCATCTTCCGAAGGAAAACTCCAACTTCCGAAGACAAAGTGTTCTCTTCCGAAGTTCAAGACTTAGAAGAAATCAAGAGTTCAACTTCCGAAGTATAAATATATGAAGAAGTCCTCAAGCCTCGGAAGAAGTAGCCTCTTCTGAAGTATAAGTGGCTTCGGAAGAACTTGTTTTTCTGAAGCCAATTAACCTTAGGAAGACACAACTATGAACCAGTGGACATAAGTATGGTCTCTCTGACACTCTACTGCAGACCTCTGATATACTGCATGGCGTTTTCTCTAAAGCCTATATAGTTTACCATACTTTATTCCACTGTTTACCTTTATCAGTTAGTCAGTTGCCAACTTTAGTTGGTGACAAAAGGTAAGTCATGGACATGTCATGACTACCTTATCTTAGATAATACATTATATAAGATACCTTAACTTTAGCATTGTAGTATATGCTTTAGTCATAGGTTTCCAACTGGTATCAAAGTATATCCGGCTGTAGGATCTAGTATATATAGTTTCTCATTGAAACTCATGTAATATGCTTGTAAGAGTCTTGTAATACTTTGAGTTGAGAAGTAATATATACAACTACCTTGAAAATTATATCCTTGTGTTCTTTGTTACTTAATATATTATAATCAACTCTTAGAAGGGATTCTGCATCATCATCTGATCCGAGTATGTTAAAAGTGAGTTTGAGAGAAAAATTAAGTGTTAAGTGACAAAAACCGATCCTATAATTGGTATCAGAGCTTTTTAGGCTCTTGATTGTGAGATCTTACCACACAAATCAACCTATTTTTCACTGCTCCCTACACCACACTCAAAATGGCCCTCAACCAAAAGTCTGAAGTAGAAATAGGGATGATTACTAAAGCACCCATCATCATCCCTGAAAACTTTAGATCATGGAGCAGACGCATGGAAGGCTTCATCAAGTATCAAGACAGCAAAATGTGGCAATCTATAGTCAATGGCCCTTACAAACCAAAGGTGGCAGCACCAGGTGGAAACGGTTCCATGATAGAGAAGGCTATAGAAGACTACTCTGATGAAGACTGGAAGAAGCTAGACATTGAGTGTAATGCCATGACTGTTCTAATGACTGCTATACCCAACTCCATCATACTGGGTTTTGAGCATTACAAGGCAGCTAAAGAACTATTTGATGCAGTTGCTCAGATGTACTCTAGCTTCAATGACTCCAAGAAGGATTCTCTGAAGCAACAGTTCGAGAACTTCACTTATATTGCTGGAGAGACCCACAGCCAGCAATGTTGTAGGTATATGAATCTTATTTCCTCCCTTCAGTCTGTGGGAATTTCCTTTGAACTAAGAGATCTCAAAAGAAAGTTCATGAGTGCACTCCCAAATGAGTGGACATTCTACTATGTCTCTATCAAGAGGACAAAAAATCTAAACACCCTCACCATGACTGAACTTTATGGTATCCTTGATGGATACCGTTTAGGGATGGAGAACAAGATAGGCCATCAGACAAGCAGACCCTTGAGTCTTCCTACTAGCAACACTTTAATGGTTGCTGAAGGCTCAGGAACCCCCAACCTCAATAGTACCTAACATACACCCAGCAGCCATCCTGTTCTTTTGGGCCATACATTACATTCCCTGAGACTCCAAGGTCTCAACAGGCTCAGCAAAGTTCTTTACAAGACAGTTGTGCTTTTGTCTCAGGAAATGCGCACTCTAGTGACTATCAGTATTGCTTTGATGACCTAGAGTGTTTCAGCCCAGATGATGTGGAGTATGTTGACATAGTCCAACAGATGGATCTGTTAACCTATACAACGAAGAAGTTCTTCCAGAGAACTGGAAGGCAGTTTCCCCAAAACCCAACTAACAGCAAGTTTGGGTTTGACAAGACAAAGGCCAAATGTTACAACTGTAACCAACTTGGTCACTTTGCCAGGGAATGCAAGGCTCCCAAGTCAGATCCGGGAACCCCACAGGCCTTCACATATCCCTCTACACCATAGGCTCCTAGAAAGTCAATTGAGATAGCTGCTATGGCTGGAACAGATGGTTGGAATAGGATGTGACTCCTACTCATGCACTCATGGCTGGAACAGATGAAAACAAGGTATATGAACATCTCTATACTCCAGCTTGTATTGATAAGGTTAAGTTATATCAGTACTACAATCTGAAAATTAAATCTGATATTGAGTCTTTAAATGTTTAATAATCTGCTTTCAAAAGGGCTAAATCTGACTATCAAAAGAAAATTGAAGAGCTAGAGAAAACTATGTCCTTGTTAAAACATGAACATACAAACTACATGACCCAAATCAAGGATTTAATATCCAAATTGTCTGAGGCTCAAGCCCAGCTTGTCACAGCCGAGGCTCAAGCCAGGAAGCATGCCATTTCTGAGCAAATCTTCCAAGCCATTCTTGCATCATCCTCTTACTCAAAACTTTATTACCAAAACAAAGGTGGGTTGGGAACCAATGAAATTGCTCCACCATATTCTTATGAGTCTGTTAGACAACCAAGGTGTGGTACTGAAGAGGAAGAGGTTCCATCTGCGACCAACCTTCCCATGAGTCAAAGAGTGATGTAACTATGGAGGCCATCGTAGGGAAGAATACGGTAATTTTACCCACTCCTACTTGTGATGATCAACCCCTGACCACTAAAACCAGGAGAACCAAAGCTAAGGGAGCCAGAAAAGCTGCCAAGAAAGTGGCTGAGTCGAAGCTGAAGATAGAGCCAAAGCAAAAAGGTGTGTTCATCTCAGCTAGATTCCAAGTGGTAGAAAACTCTGATTCATGAAGGGGTGTACTACCAACACTCTTGTCCGACCAAAGGATCAGAAGTTAAAGGGAAAGATTGCTGATGAAGAAAGGAAGTACAAGAAACAGCAATCCTCAAGTTCCGAGAAGATTAACATTGCGTGCATAATGTGTGGTTCGCAAAACCATATGGCGAAAGATTGTTACTACAGTCCTGCAAGCACACACTATGCAAACAATGTTAAAAGAGATGGAGTCAGAGAAGGATTCTCATATGGACCTTATAAAATGGTTCAAGTGATGAAAAGGGGAAGCTTGTTTCCAAAGCAAGGTTGCTTTCGGAAGAAAGTCCTTCTGAAAGGAAAATGGCTTCGGAAGTTAAAGCTGTCAAGACCCAAAAGAAGAAAAGAGTCCCCTTGAAACCATCCCAGAAGAAGACTGTTTTGGAAGAAAAGGTGGTGAAGGTTTCTTCCAAATATAAAGAATCTTTGGAAGAATGCCAAACTGCACAAGCTTCAACAAGCTCATCTTCTAAGATCAACCAAGGGATGGAATGGAAGATCAAAGAAGATGTTGCAGCCCAAACCTATTCTTCAAAGACATCCATTGAACCCCCATGCATAAACTTTGGTTCAATTATGTCACTATCATTGGAAGAACCCAAGACCAACAAGGCTTGGGTTTCCAATCAAAACTAATCATCTCATCTTATGTGCAGGGACATCCATATGACAAGAATAACAATGTATGGATTGTGGATAGTGGATGCTCCAGGCACATGACAAGGAACAGATCTCTCCTTCAACAATTTCAATATTTTGATGGAGGTCCTGTCCAGTTTGGAGGTGAGGCCGGAGGATATATTTCTGGTAGAGGGAGTATATCCAATGGTAGTTTAAAAGTTGACAAAGTACACTTTGTCAAACAGCTTGAACACAACCTGCTAAGTGTGTCTCAGTTTTGTGATTAAAGCATCAAATGCTCTTCACAAAACATGAGTGCATTATCTCAAACCCGGGATGACAATTCCTTAGGAATTAGTGCTTCTTAGATCTCCCAGGAAAAGGATATGTACAAGCTTGATATGAATAATGCTTCCCTACTGGGGGAAGTATCATTCTTTCTTTCCAAAGCTGATGGTGATGAGTCAACACTATGGCATAAAAGAATGTGTCATGTGAATCTTAAAACAATGAATAAAGTGGCTAAAAATAACTTGGTACATATTTTGCCAAAAAAGAATTTTTCTGCAAAGATAACTGTGTTGCATGCCTAAAAGGGAAGCAACACAGGGCATCTCATAAATCCAAAGTTGTTAACTCTATCACCATTCCATTAAACTTATTGCACATGGATCTATTTGGTCCCACAAGTATAATGAGCATTGGAAGAAAATCATATTGCATTGTGATTGTTGATGATTTTACAAGATTTACATGGGTATTCTTTTTAAGAACAAAAGATGCAACTGCTGAAACTTTAAAATCTTTTATTCATAAAATAGAAAATCAAATTTATCACAAGGTCAAAATTATTTGAAGTGATCAAGGGACTGAGTTTAAAAATCAAGTTCTTGACTCATTCTGTAACTCAAAAAGGATTTCCAGATAATATAGTTCTCCTAGAACTCCTCTACAAAATGGTGTTGCTGAGAGGAGGAACATGACACTTATTGAGGGTGCTCGAACTATGTTAGCTGATTCAAAGCTGCCTCTAACATTCTTGGTAGAGGCAGTCAGCACTGCATGCTAAGTGCAGAACATGGTTCTTGTAGTTAAGCCACATGGAAAAAACCCTTAAGAGCTATGGAACAAGAGGCCACCGTTCATTGGCTTTCTAAGGTCCTTTGGCAACATGTGTACCATACTTAACACAAAGGACAATTTGGCAAAATTTGCTAAAAAGTCGGATGATGCTATCTTTGTTGGATATTTCTCTAACTCTAAAGTTTATAGAGTTTATAATATCAAAAATCAACAATTTGAGGAATCTTTCAACATTGTCATTAATGAGCACACTCCTTGTGTTAGGGGGAATGGCCCTGATCATATCTTTGATTTAGAATTGTTTCCAAACTATTCTAAACCTTCTTGCGAGAATGTTTTAGCTACAGGTACTCAAAGTGACTCTGATGAAGACCAACTGTTTGAGTTACCCAGATCTATTCCAAGCTCTCCAAGAGCGGCAGCAAACAAGCTCCTACTATTGGCAGATCTCATAGCATGACTTTATCAAGGGATAGTGGAGCTTTAACTAGTGATCCACCTATTGAGCCTCAAACCTCATCCGGTGACACTGCACAACACCAAATTGATGGAAGGAGCATCTTGAAGGAACATGCAACTGTTAATGCTGCTTCACAGCCAACAATGATGATGATGTTTCTCATTCATTAAATCAGTCCTTATTGAATGAGTTTGAAATAGCAACTGGTACCAGTGTTCAAGCTCTTGAGCAAAATATGTCCAATCTGGATCTATCTGAGCAATTGGAGGTGATCCCTAGACTTAGGATTCACAACACTCATCCAGCTGAGAACATCATAGGGGTAAGTCTTTGAAGGTGTGAGAACAAGAGGAAAAACTCATAATGGGAATGTCTGTTTCTACTCATGCTTTTTATCTCAGATGGAACCCAAAAAGGTAGAAGATTCCTTGAAAGATAGTAGCTGGTTTTAGTAAATGCAAGAGGAGCTGCTTCAATTCAAGAGACAAAAGGTGTGGAACCTACGTTCGCTACCATCTGGTCAAGTACCAATAGGCACCAAATGGGTTTATAGAAACAAGAGAGATGATAAAGGCTTGATCATCAAGAATAAGGCAAGACTGGTAGTTCAAGGATACACTCAATAGGAGGGAATCGATTATACTGATGTCTTTGCACATGTTGCAAGACTTGAGGCAGTTAGGATCTTCCTTGCTTATGCTGCATCCAAGATTTCTACTGCCTACCAGTTTGATGTCAAGTGTGCCTTTCTATATACGGATATAGATAAAGAAGTTTATATGTGCCAACCTCTAGGATTTGAAGACCCACGGCACCCCGACTATATGTGCAAATTGGATTAAGCTCTACATGGGCTGCACTAAGCACCTAGGCTGTTGTATGAGACATTGTCTCAGTTTCTCCTAACGAATGGTTACACTAGAGGTACCATTGATAAAAATCTTTCCATAAGGAAGTCTTTAAAGGACATCATGCTCGTTCAAGTCTATCTTGATGACATTATATTTGGTTCCTTGAATGACCAAATGTGTAAAGACTTTGATAGCATCATGAAGAAGAAGTTTGAGATGAGTTTCATGGGAAAAATTGACTTTTTCCTTGGAATTCAGGTGAAGCAGATGAAGGAAGGGTTCTTCATCAATCAATCTAATTATGACAATGACATTTTAGGATGATTTGATATGAAGGATTGAAAGCCAGCCAAACACCTATACTCAGAAACCATAATCTTGGTTCTCTGATGTATCTCACAGCAGTAGATCTGATATCATGTTTGCAACTTGCATCTATGCAAGATATCAGGCTGATACAAAGGTGTCTCACCTAGTTGCTTCCAAGAGAATTCTCTGATACCTCAAGGGAGTACCTAAACTAGGTCTCTGGTATCCAAGGAACATCAATTTCAATCCCTATGGCTATTCTGATAGTGACTATGATGGCTGCAATATCAACAAGAAATACACATCAGGTGGATGTTAATTTCTTGGTGGAAGGATCATCTCATGGCAATGAAAGAAGCAATCCTGTTTTTCAACATCTACTGCTGAAGCTGAATACATTGCTCCTGCTAGTTGTTGTGCTCAGCTATTGTGGATTCAGAACCTGATGATAGACTACGGATTCAACTTCATGAGTACTCCTATCCACATTGACAACAATAGTGCCATCTCCATTACTGAAAATCCAGTAAAGCACTCCAAGACAAAGCACATTGATATCAAGTATCATTTAATTAGAGATATTCATGAGAAAAATTTGATTAAACTAATCAAAGTTGACTCAAATGAACAATATGCTGATTTGTTCACCAAAGCATTTGATGAACAAAGATTTAAGTATCTCATTATAGCTATTGGGATGATAAACATTGATTAGTCTATCTTATTTGAAAAACCTTTTTAATGTGTAATGTCTTGTGTCAAAACAATCTACGCCCTATTACAAAGTTTTGCTCTGAAATTTCATTAAGTATAAATTCTTCCGAAGAGGAATTAACCCTCGGAAGATGTTTTATATATCTTCTGATGCAAAATTCCTCCTAGGAAAATCTTCTTCTCGGAAGAGTTTTCAGTCTCGGAAGAAGTGATTGATTGCATATCAGATCTACTTCCGAAGCTTATCACATTCTCCATTCGTAAAACACTTTTTACCCTCGGAAGTTAGAAATTTACCTTCGGAAGTAAAATTACCTTCGGAAATGCTTTATACTCGGAAGAAAGATTTTACTATGTAACGGAAATCATTTGGGACCCACTCTGTAAAAAGCAAAGATTTTGTTAATGATGTCAGATTATTTAAATGGACTTAACCTTACCGCCCTTGTCACATCATCCACCAAAACATCCTTTCACCTTATCCAAACCCCCACAACCGCCATTTCACCCATTTAAATATCCTCGACTTATCACTTTCAACTTTTGACCAAATTTACTGCCCTAAAGCTTCATTCGTCTCTAATTTACCTAAATCCAAACTCATATCTTTGCAACCTTTCTCACAATGGCATTTAACCCTCAGCACAACCAAGTCACACTCCTTGATTCCTCCAAGGATGCTGACTTCTTAGATATCATTTCCTTTCTCACCCAATCTACCTATTACACCGCTTTGACTGTCAACCCCATCGTCTACTCAAACAATATGGTTGAATTCTAGGGCAACGGTCCCATTGAAATCCTAAATGGGGTTAGGGTAATAAGGTCAAGCATTTGAGGCTAGGAGTTGATCATTTTCGAACAACTCATCAGGGAGCATCTGGAGCTTCACGATGAAGGGGCTCCTAATGAATTCCCCAAGTCAGATCTAGACAACACCTATACCCAAATGGGATATGGCAGAGATATGAGCAGGTCTACTGTTTACAAGTTCAATTTCTCATACAACTGGAAGTTCCTACTTGATATTGTTCTCAACTGTTTGTCTAATATGTCTGGGGGATGGGATCAAATCCCATATGAACTAGGATGCCTAGTTCATGGGTTAGTGAAGAGCCTTCGCTTCAATTACTCAAGATTTGTGCCGCTAAACCTTATGGGGAACCTCCAAAGGGACCAGAGTCAGCTTGTCTGTGCAGTTGTTCATTCAGGTTCATTCAGCATATTATCAACTGTGAGCTGGACCAGAGTCAGCTTGTCTGTGCAGTTGTTCTACTAGTTCTCAAATGAGGCCGACCATCTTCAAAGTCTTGAAGACAGTGTCTACCAACTACACTGGAAGACACACTGAGCTGCTTCCAGGTATGATTAAGCCAATGACTCCTTGTGACATCCCTATAAACCCCACAGGTGTTGAACCCACACCAGCAACTACCCTCACTTTGCCAAATCTACCTTCTCACCCCATCACAATCACATACCAGAGACACCCCAAACGAACCCTTGTTCAATCTACTCTGATTGAACAAGCTCCTCATGTTCAATCCAAAGAGACTAGAGTGGAAAAATGGGCTCACACTCAGTCTGAGGTGTTACCATCCTTCATATTTGACCTCAATATGGGTATTGAGTCTCCTCAGTCTCAATCCCATGAGGCCAAAACCCAAGCTATAAACCCTCAAGTAAGTCTTTATACTCCCCTGAGCAGCCAAAAAAGGATAGCCCCACCATAGGCTCAATACCAATATACATTGACCAAGGTCCCGGGTCATTAGGCTTAACCTCTATATCCTTTACTGACCTATTGATAGGAACTGATGAAGAGATTATGTCTCTTAGGGCAATGAAGTTGATCCACAACACCCTCTCAAGGATGAACAGAGCCTATAGAGACCTCTTATCTCTAGCCCCCATCAGCAAGCCTTAATTGAGGTGAGTCCCACTGATGTGGAGGGAACTCATGTACATTCAGCTGCCCCTACTAAAGGAGCCTCATTGGACCTTCACGACAGTGGTAACATTACTAAGACTGAATCTACGGCAACCATGCCATCTGATGACTCTGAAAGAGACATCACTAGGCAAGGGAAACCTCGGTGTCAAGAAACTGCATCTGGTGGTGAGGATGAACATACTAGGTATGTTACCTCATCTTCCCATGATTCTTCAAAAGAAGATGAGAGAAGAATGCAACTCACCATTCAAGACCTACTTTCTAAAGTCTCAAAACTTAAATCTAAGGTTAGGACTTTAGAGGATAAGTCTGCCACTCAGCAACTTGAGATTGAAAATCTCAAGGCCAAACTAGCTGAGAACAGATTGAGAGGTCTGTTAGGCATGTACTTATTTAGGTGTCAATAACCTCTTCCTCTAGCTCATCAAGATCTCAAGATGATGCTACCAAAAAGGGGGAGAGTGTTAAGGGACAAAGACTGAGGAACCATAGAGTCAAGCTCTTGATACCTTAACTTCAAGATACCCTATTCGACAAGCTTTAGTTTTTCCTGAGCCTCCTCCAGTTGTCATTCAAGTGGACCAAAGGATGTTCCAAGATCTCAACAGGTTCTTCAACAAGTTCTTGATGAAATTTTTCATTGAACAACCAGGTCCTAATATGTCTGTGATATACATTGGAGCTCAAGAGCCTCAGAGGTTGAATGCACTCTCTACTACTGTCCAAGAAGTTGGTCAACCTAAGGTCCAAATGGAACCTGAGATTGATTTCAAAGGGGAAACAAGGACTAACGACCCAGCAACTGAAATAGTTGGGACAGAGAGTGCATTTCTAAAGACTTCCGAAGCAGAAATCAAAGTCTCGGAAGAACCATTTCAAACTTCCGAACCCGAGATTGAAGCTACGGAAGGACTTTTTTCTCTATTGTAAGGATTCATATAAGTCTGATGTATCCAAAATATCCAAAGTCTCTCTGCATGCATGCACTAAAGAACAGAAGTAGAAATGCTTCGGAAGTTTTACACGTTGCACTAGAAAATATTCTAAGTGTAAAATCTTCCGAAGCCAAGACCAACATCTTCCGAAGCCAAAAGTGAAGTCTTCCGAAGCTTCAAATACAAAGTCTTCTGAAGCCAAAGACTAAAGATAGATTTCTTCCGAAGACTTTTATGAACATGCTTTTATCTGATGTACTTTACCATAAAGTTGGACCAACTATCCGCTACAACCCTGTTCAGTCACCAACTTACATGAGTTGGTGAAAAGGTCCATGCTTTTGGTAACTGTACATTCAGGTCTTAAGTCTGTGCTTTCTACTTTATGTACTTTTATCCTTTTTTTAATATATTAGGATGTGAGCTATTGCATGTTATAGTCACTAGTCAAAAGGCAATCTGCCTTTTGACTCTACATTTGATTTTGTAGTTGTCTAGTCTTATGTATCTAGCTGGCCTTCAACGTATGGCCGGCTGTAGGATGTAGTATAAAGTATCTCAAGTACTTGTAACTTTCACTACATGCTTTGTAACATTTGTAAAAGAACTTGAAAAGCAATACACAGCATTCTTGAAAACCATATACTTGTGTTGTTAGCTATCTTGTCCTGTCTCACATTTTACTTGTGTTCTTAGCATCTTTCATAAATAGTTAACTTATCCCTATTTGATCTATTAACTGTTCTAAAGAACTCTCCTCATTGGGTTGTTGTGTTGTAAGTGCATACCCTTCAACGGTCTGGCATTTGATATCAGAGCAATCCAGGTTCTTGATATAAGATCTCACCATCTTAAGATCCCTCACACACACAAAATAATTAACAACTCAAATGGCAGCTATTACTAAAGCTGATATGGAAACTAGAACTATGGCAAAGTCTCCACTGATCACTCCTAAAGACTTTGATACTCTGGTGTCAAAGAATGGAAGGCTTCATCAACTCTCAAGACTCCAGGATGTGGGACTCTGTTGTCCAAGGACCTTACATACCAATCACCACTTATGCTACTGGTGGTGGTATGATTCCGAAGGTTGTGGTTGAGTATTCAGAAGAAGACAGAAAAAGAATAGAGATTAATCAAAAAGCCATGACTGCCCTTCAAACTACTCTTCCAAACTCCATCTATAGAGGGTTCAAGAAGTGCAAAACTGCCAAGCAAATACGGGAAGCACTAAAGCTTATGTATGAGGGGTCCAATGAAGCAAAGGAGAACAAGAAGGATCTCCTAAAGCAGCAGTTTGAAAATTTCACCTTTAAGGTAGGTGAACCATGACTCAACAATACTTCAGGTATGTTGAGATTGTGGATACTCTAATGGATGTTGGAGTAACTCTTGAGAAAAGGGACATTGTGAGGAAGTTCATGTCCCTCTTCCTAGACAATGGACACATTATTGTGTTGTTATAAAGAGAACTGAGAACCTTAAGACTCTAACTCTTACAGAGTTGTATGGTATTCTCAATGGATAGCAGATGGAGATGAACATGCAAAATCATCTGGTAACTCCAGCAATCAACTGAGTTTAGCCTTCCATGTGGTTGAAAGGGAAAGCATTGAACCATAACATCATCTTATATGCTACCCTGACAACTCATAAAAGGGTCCTTTCATCACCTTCCCAGATACTCCTAGAGAAAGCTACAGTCAAGGAACTCCAACAACAAGAGTTCTAGTATATTCAAATCATCCTATCATCAAGAAGAAGGCAGATCATTTGTGCACCACTGCTGTACAACCTGAACCATCCTGCTCCAAAGGTAGTTCTATTCCCATAAGAATTACCACAACATTTGGAAAGATGAAGATGGAGAAGGAAAGTGATCAAGTTCAGCCTTGTTCACAAAAGAAGACTCCTAGAAGGAAGGAAATGGACTGTGTCATGTGTGGGAGTACCTCTCATCTTGCTAAGGATTGTGTTTACAATCTAGAGAGTACTCTCCACATGACCAAGAAAGAAACTTCTAAGAGTTCGGAGAAGAAGAACCAAGCTTCGGAAGGAAAATCTTTTTCCTTCGAAAGCTCCAAAATGAAGAAGAAGACAAGTGGAAACTTGCCTTTGGAAAAAAATTTGGTTTCAGAAGAAAGGAATACTTCCAAAGCACTAAAGCCTGTTGTAGTGAAAGCAAGATCTTCGGAAGGTACAGTCATCAAAACTTCCGAAGTTAACAAAACTTCCGAACTATTGAAGGTCAAGTCTAAGCTTCCAAAGGTAGTGTGGAAGAAAAAAAAAGACCAAGTTGCTGAGTGTTCTTCAAATTCAGCAAATGATCCTTCTAGCATGACTATAGGATCAATTACTGTTGCATTGTCTTTAACTTCTTATGATGAGCCCAAAACCAGTGAGGCTTGGGTTTCCAAATGTAACTAACCATTTCTTTTGTGAAGGAACAACTCAAGATAAACAGAAATGTATGGATCATTAATAGTGGCTATTCCAAGCATATGACATGCAACAGATCACTACTCTAAAAGTTTGAGAGAATTGATGGAGGACCAGTCGCTTTTGGAGGAGATACATGGGGTTACATTACAGGAAGGGGCAAGATCACAAATGGTAAGCTCAGCATTGAGAAGGTAAACTTTGTTAAGGAGCTTGGGTACAATCTTCCGAGTGTATCCTAATTTTGTGATCAGAGTCATAACATGCTCTTTACTGAGCATGAGTGCTTTGTTCTGATGCCCGAGGTGGTCATTCCTCATGAGCATATCATGCTCCGAGCCCCCAGGAAAGGGAACATGTACAAGATGGATTTGCAAGCAACATCTCCCTCAAGAGAAGTTTCATGTTTTTCTATCTAAAGTAAATAGTGATGAGTCTTTCCTCTGGCATAAAAGAATGTGCCACGTACACTTTAAAAATACGAATAAATTTATTAAGAATGATTTGGTAACTGGAATACCAAAGAAAGAGTTTACAAGTGACGACCACTGTGTTGCATGCTAGAAGGGGAAGCAACACAAGGTACCTCACAAGCGAAAGGAAAGAAATTCCAACACTAATCCCCTACACTTATTACATATGGATCTCTTTGGCCCCACCAGTGTAATAAGTCTACGAAGGACCTCTTATTGTTTGGTGATCGCAGGTGACTTTACAAGATTCACTTGGGTCTTCTTTCTTAGAACTAAGGATTAGACCCCTGAGATTCTAAAGAATTTTTAAAGATTGAGAATTAATGTGATCACAAGGTCAAAACCATAAGATGTGATCAAAGAACTGAATTAAAGAACCAAATCCTTGACACATTTGGTGATGAAAAGGGTATTACAAGACAATATAGTGCTCCCAGGACCCTCAGCAAAATGGTGTTGCTGAAAGAAGAAACATGACACTAATTGAAGCTGCAAGAACTATGTTGTCTGACTCTAAACTGCCCATCACCTTCTGGGCAGAGGTAGTGAACACTTTTGCTATTTGCAAAACAGAGTTTTAGTATTTAAGACACATGGTAAGGCTCCTTATGAACTTTGGCACAAGAGGAAACCTTTCATTGGTTTTCTCAGGTCATTTGGATGTCCTTGCACCATCTTGAATACCAAAGATTTAATTGCCAAGTTTGCTGAGAAATCAGATGATGGACATTTTATTGGATACTCTTCTCAAGCTAAGGCTTATAAAGTATACAATCTCAAAACTAGAATTGTTGAGGAGTCAGCCAATGTGATCTTTAATGAGCACACTTCTTGTGTGAAAGGTTCTGGTCCTGATTGGCTTTTTGATCTTGATATAGTTACCAACTGTTTTAACAAATCTTGTGAGCATGTTTCAGGATCCACAGATATACTACCTACAGGTGATCCTGACCCAAGATTTAAGCTAAGAAGACCTTCAAGCTACACATCTTCAGCTCTAATGGTAACTAACCTTGCAAATGAAGTTTCTACCAGCACATCAATGACAAATCCTGCTGATACTTCTGGGGTGCCTTCAAATTCTAGCTTAGAGGCACAAAACTTAGATGAAGGAGCTTTAAATGTTGGAGAAAATGGTGGTGGTGAAAGTGATCAGTAATTTCATGATGCTGATAAGCACTCCATTGAATACAACATCAATGATGTCACACACTCATTGGATCAAGTAAAGCTTGATAAGTGTGCTGATGTGGAGGGTGAATCTTCTTTCCACATCAGAATTTCTATAATTTAGATCTGTCTAAGCAACTTCTTGTGATCCCTCAGCTAAGGATCCACAAGTCTCACCCTAGCACAAACATCATTGGAGATGTTGATTCAGGGGTAAGAACAAGAGGACAAACCCATGATGCAAATGTTTGTCTTCACTCTTGTTTCTTGTCCCACATAGAGCCAAAGAAGATTGATGATGCTCTAAACGATAGAAGTTGGGTTGAAGCTATGCAAGAGGAGCTGCTTCAATTCAAAAGGCAAAAGGTTTGGAACCTCTGTCGTCTTCCTCAAGGGAAGACCACCATAGGAACCAAATGGGTGTTTAGTAATAAGAAGGATGATAGAGGAGTTGTCATCAAGAACCAGGCAAGACTAGTTGTTCAAGGGTATTCCTAGCTTTTGTTGCATCCAAGAACTTCAAGGTCTACCAACTTGATGTCAAGTGTGCTTTTATTTATGGGGTAATTGATGAAGAGGTCTATGTCAGATAACCACTTGGGTTTGCAGATCCTGATCATCCTGATTATGTCTGCAGGCTTGATAAAGCTCTTTATGGGCTGCACCAAGCACCAAGTAAGTGGTATGAGACTCTATCTCAGTATCTCTGTTAGCATGGCTACAAAATAGGTACTATTGATGGAACTCTCTTCATCAAAGGAATAGGAATTGATATAATGCTAGCACAAGAATATGTAGATGACATTATCTTTGGGTCAACTAATCCAAAGATTTACAAAGACTTTGAGAAGCTGATGAAGGACAGGTTTGAAATGAGTGCCATGGGGGAACTCAATTTCTTTCTAGGAATTCAAGTGAAGCAAGTTGACAATGGCATCTTCATAAGTTAGTCAAAGTATGTACAAGACATACTTAAAAGATTTAACATGACTGATTGTAAGGATGATAAGAAACCCATAGCCAGAAACCACTCCCTTGGACCTGATATTGAGGGGGAGTGTGTTGATGAGCATTTGTACAGGGCAATGATTGGATATCTTATGCACCTCATATCTAGCAGACCTGCTATCATGTTTGCCACATGTATTTGTGCAAGATATCATACCAACCCCAAGATGTCACACCTAATCACTGTCAAGAGAATTTTAAGATATCTAAAAGGTGCTCCATCACTTGGACTTTGGTATCCAAAGAATTCAGACTTCAATCTGTATGCTTATACAGATAGTGATTATGGTGGCTACAACATGACTGTAAAGTCTACATCTGGGGGATGTAAATTTCTTATTGGAAGGATAGTCTCTTGGCAATGCAAGAAACAATCCTGTGTGTCTGCATCAACTGCTGAAGTTGAATACATTGCTGCTGCAAGCTGTTGTGCTCAAGTACTTTGGATACAAAATCAGATGCTAGACTATGATTCAACTTCAAGGAGACTCCCATCCACATAGACAACAACAGTGCTATCTCAATCATAAAAAAATACTATGCAGCACTCAGGGACAAAGCACATCAGTATCAGGTATCATTTGATTAGAGATAACTTTGAAAAGGGATTAATCAAACTAGTCAAAGTTAACACAAATGAACAATATGTCGATCTGTTCACCAAAGCTTTTGATGAACAGGGATTTAAATATCTTGTATCAGCTATTGGAATGATTAACTTTGAATAGCTTTTTTTAAACTTAATTATATTATTTCTAAAACCTATGTGTCCTAAGTTGTCTATTTTAACACCTTCATAAGCCCTTGTTCTCTTTGGAAGAAACATCATTTTGAAAGACATTCCTTAAGATTTTTGAAAATTTTGATCTTTTTATCCTTCGGAAGATTTATAATTATCTTTGGAAGAAACTTATGTCTTAGAAAACAAATAACTACTTCAGTAGTTTTACCTTCGGAAGAAATCCCTTAAATATCTTCCAAAGCATAAAATCAACTTAAGTACTTTTATGTTCTCAAAGAACAATTTTCTTCCGAAAATAATTTACCTTTGAAAGTTTTTATTCTTCTTAAAATAAAAAACTCTGAGTAATAAATCTCTTCCGAAGCAAAATTATCAAAAACCTTTGGAATATCTTCCGAAGCCAATTTGCCTTCGGAAGCTTTTCTTTACAACTTCCGAAGCAATATAATCTTTGGAAGATTTCTCGACTTCCAAGAAAACTACTTTTTGGGCAAAAGTAAAATACTTTTTCAGAGGTGGGACGACATCCGGATTTCAAAGTTTATCCTCTGTTATTAACTTTGTCTTAAATCCTTTTCATATAAATACTTAACGGTTCCCCCCTCTTTCACTATCTTCTTTATTTGCACTATTCCTTAAACCTAAATTCACCCAAACCGCCTTTGTTCTTCACCTTCCTTCACCTTTAAGCTTCCCAAAATGGCAAACCTAAACCGCAGATCAACCCTGACTTCTCCATGCAACTTCACAGGCAACACAACCAGGTTGCTCTGTTGAACTCTAAGAAAGATGCTAGTTTCTCAGAGGTTTGCCGTTTTCTAGCTTTATCCAACTACTTCACCTCCCTAACCATTGATCCTACTCTCTATGAGGATCATTTGCTTGATTTTGGAACACCTGCCAAGAGATCCTCATGGATGGGAAGAAGGCACTATCTGCCACAATGCAGGGGAGGGCAATCTTCATCACTCCGGCCATCATCAACACTCATCTTCAGCTGGATGATGAAGAAGGTGAGTTGTCCTTCCCGAAGGAAGCTGTAATCATTCCTTTGTGCAGATGGGCTATGAGGGAGATTTCTCTCTAAAGACCTTCAGGAAAGGGAAGGTCTCATCCCAATGGAAATACCTGCTCCATATGATTATCCACAGCTTGTCAAACAAGCAAGGAGGATGGGACCAGATTCTTGAGGATCTCTCCTTCATAGTGCATGGAATGGTTCAAGGGGTCAAGTTCAGGTAATCTCAGTTTGTTTACACAAATTTGCTTGCTAACTTGGATTCCTAAGCGTATTACCTGTTTCCTAGATATGTTCAATACATTCTCAACTGTGAACTAGGCTCACAGTTAAGGGAAACAGGTAATATTCTTAAATTGGGACAAATGAATCACGACATCTTTAAAATCATGAAGAAGCCAACAGTAGGCTTCTCAGGGGTAGAAACAGCCCTTGTCCCCAAAATGTTAGAGCTCTTTGCTCAAGGTGACAACCTAGCAACACAAGCTAGTGTTGAACCCACACATTCTACCTCCCAACCACCAAAAAGACCACAAATCACCCTCACTTACCAAAGAAAATCCAATGAACCCCTACTCAAGTTATTGATCTTGTGCAGGTCCCCACACACTCACCCATACAGGAGAAAGTGGATAGAGCTCCCACTTCCCCCGAGGAGCACTCCCATCTCTTCAAGAATCAGTGCTGAGGTTCCTTATGCTCAGCCTGATGAGCTCACAAGCCCAACTGCCTTATGCCTTCACTCTGAGTCTCAACACTCAAGTAAACAACCTTCAGGGGACATTTACTATCCCTAGCCTTTAGACTTAAATGAACCCATTCCTTACCTTGAATTCTATACTGATGAAGACTTAGGTTTCAGTGAGTACCATGAGTCTCTCTATTCTTCCCCTACTCAAAGAGAGATGAGTGCTCCTGAGTCTCCTATGTCTAGCCCACATCAGTCACCCATTACTGAGGTGGATCTTCCTGAACCTGTTAAGGAGGTCCGTATGGAAGAGGCTCTCACTTTTGCAAGTGATTACATCATTAAGACCTCAACCATGGCAACTCAGCCCATTGACACTTCAATTGAGGCTGTCACAGAGCAGAGGACATCCAGCAGCCAAGAACTTGAAGCTGGTGGTGAGAGTGAGGACTTTGGTCCAATTATCTCATCCCCTAGTGATTCTTCCGATAAAGATGAGGGGAACTTGAGACTAAAGGTGCAAAAACTATCAAAAAATGCAACTATTTAGTCTCTAAGGTTAGTCACCTTAAAACTCATGTCACTACCCTGTAAAACAGGGTCAATGATTCGCAACTTGAGATATCTTATCTCAGGGAAAAACTAGCTGGGAGACCTTTAAGGAGAGCTCAACCTGGAACACAAGAACTTCTGGATGTGATAGGCCTAACTCCTAGCTCACCTATGCAAGAGGGTGATGCTACCAAAAAGGGGAGAAAGTCATTACAATCACAGAACTTGGGAGTTCTTCAGGGAGTATGGATATTGAGGACTCACCATCCTCACTAGCATCTGTGCATACTCAGCAACTTCCTCAAGTTCACATTGATGTGGACTCTCTAGACTCTTTCATTCAGAGTCTCTTTGAGGAAGCATGCAAAGGGCTATGTCATCCCCAACCCAAGGAACTTCAAACTCCATCATTGGATGGAGGTATGATGCTGATAGAAGAGCCCTCATTCTTTAAAAAGTTCAAGGGCAGCAAGAGGCATTCAACTTTCAGACCTTGAACTACTATGAAGGCTTGACTTGATCAACATGACACTTGTCAACCCAAGTCAATCTAGACAAGCTGGCAGGCTAGCACAAAGTATTCAAGACATAATTACTAAAGAGTTCAGCCTAGGAAGGAGACAAAGGCAATCAGGTAATGTCATTGGTCAACTGTATGTTGAGGCAGACCCTAGGATTAGCTTTAAAGGGAAAACCTTGACTGAAGGCCCAGTGATAGAGCCTGAGAGTCCTGTCACACCAAAAACTACTTCAGCAATTCATTCCCTTAGTGAAACACGTGCTGGTGAAGGTGTATCAGAACCTCTCTCAGGCCAGAGCTTGGATGCTTCACCAAGCAATGAAGGCCAAAGCTCTCTCCACCCTGTGTCACAAAGGTCTGTGGATGACAAAGGGAAAAGGATTCTAACTCCTAAGGATATTGAGGAGGAGGAAAGAGAGAGGAAGAGGAAGGTAAGGGGAGAAAGTTCCTCTGGGTCGTCAGGCATCATGCAAGCTGCAATCAGGGCTGCCCTCAGACCAAACACTCAAGATGATGAGTTGAGGGCAGTCATGATTACTTACCTGCAGACCAGGAACTATAACATTGATAAGATTATATCTCTCCTTTAGAGGAACTTAATGAACTGGCTGATATGGAATTGTCAAGAGAGATGAAGAAAGTAGAGGATGCAAGTCTGCTCCTCCAAATCAAAGAGGAGAAGAGACAAAAAAGATTGTACAAGCATGTTCCTACTCTCTCCCCAGTTCAAGAAACCCCTGTGCAAGAGACTGTGGCAGTTACACAAGAAACTCAGGTAGACAAAGAAACAGATAGGCAAAATATGATCAACTACCTGAGTGCCACAGGTCTCTACTAGGCATCTGCACTTCTTCCCTTGTCCTTTGAGTACATTGAGTTTGAGTATCTCAAACAACTTGAACTTCAAGTACTCAAAGAACAAAAAACAACAAAGAGAAAGATGAGGGAAGAGGCTGCAAAGTCAAGAGCCATCATCCAAAAGAGTATGACGAAGTCTGCTAACAGACAAAGGATGATAAGCTTCTTGAAGCTGCATGGATTCTCCGGAAGGAGACTTGGCCCTATGTCTCTATCCACAATGGATGATCACATCAGGGTAATCAAGCAGAAGATCAAAAGTGGAGAGCTAATTGACTTACACTCCCCTCCAAGTCAAGCTCCTCCTGAAGTGGAGGTTAAGGTTGAACATCTGAGACAACACAACCTGGACCTCATGCTGAGTCTCAGCAAGCTTCATCTTCTGATCCACAGCAGGGTCAAACTCCATTTCCTTCTGAACCGGTAAGGGAGGAACACCCAACTGAGCAAGACAAGACTGATCAACAAGGTGCTACAGACCACTCTTCTTAGTTAAAGTCTTCAAAGAGGAGGAAGAGGATGACTTCTAAACCAAAGTCAAAGAAGAAAAAGAAGTCTAAATCATCCACCTCTATACCTCAGGGTGAGTCAGCTCAACCTGAGGAAATGCATGAAGAGACAGCCCAATCAACTCCAATTCAAGTGGCTCCTCTTGCATCTGAGAGACCCGTCTTATGCTAGACATTCACAACTAATCCAGAAAGATGGCATGTGAGTAGAGATCAAGGTGGTGAAGATGTCTACCCATCTTATGCGGGACATTCACAACTACCTCTGCATGATCTCTTTGAGATGAGAAGATATTATGTGTTGGAACTAGAAAGGCTGGTCCAACCAAAACCAAATCACTTAGACTATTTTGGTGTAACTAATAAAGGACATCCGAAGCTAAGTGTGGAACTTCCGAAGGAAAAGGAGTTCTTCCGAAGAAAAAGTGTAAAATCAACTTCCGAGGGAAAACTCCAACTTCTGAAGACAAAGTCTTTACTTCGAAAGATCAAGACTTAGAGTGAAAGATCGGAAGTCAACTTCCGAAGTACGAAAGAAGTCCTCAAGCCTCGGAAGTATAGTAGCCTCTTCCGAAGTATAAGTGGCTTCGGAAGAACTTGTTCTTCCGAAGCCAACTTACCTTCGGAAGACACTACTATTATTCAGTGGACATAAGTATGGTCTCTCTGACACTCCGCTGTAGACCTCTGAGATACTGCATGGCGTTTTCTTAAAAGCCATGTAGTTGACCATACTTTATTCCACTATTTACCTTTATCAGTTAGTCATGGACATGTCATGACTACCATATCTTATATAATACTTTATCTAAGATACCTTAACTATAGCATTGTAGTATATGCTTTAGTCTTAGGTTTCCAGCTGGTATCAAAGTATATCCGGCTGTAGGATCAAGTATATATAGTTTCTCATTGTAACTCTTGTTTCATGCTTGTAAGAGTCTTGTAATACTTTGAGTTGATAAGTAATATATACAAGTACCTTGAAAATTATTTCTTTGTGTTCTTTGCTACTTATTATATTATTATCAACACTTAGAAGAGATTCTACTTAATCTGATCTGAGTGTAGTATACGTGAGTTTGAGAGAAATCCAAGTGTTAAGTGATAAAACCCGATCCTGCAATTGGTATCAGAGCTTTTTAGGCTCTTGATTGTGAGATCTTACCATCCTAATCATTCTGCTTTTCACTCCTCCTTACACCACACTCAAAATGGCCCTCAACAAGTCTGAATAGAGATGGGGACGATGACTAAATCACCCATCATCACCACTGAAAACTTCAGGTCGTGGAGCAGACACATGGAAGGCTTCATCAGGTATCAAGACAACAAGATGTGGCAATCTATTGTCAATGGCCCGTATAAGCCAAAGGTGGCAGGCGGAAACGGTGCCATGATAGAGAAAGTCGTTGAAGACTACTCTGATGAGGACCGGAAGAAGTTGGACATTGACATTAATGCTATGACTGTTCTCATGACTGCAATTCCCAACTCCATCATGGTGGGGTTTGAGCATTGCAAGTCAGTCAAAGAACTATTTGATCCACTTGCTCACATCTACTCCAGCTCCAATGACTCCAAGAAGGACTCACTGAAGCAGCAGTTCGAGAACTTCACCTACATTGCTAGAGAGACCCTCAGCCAGCAATACTTCAGGTACGTGGATCTTATTTCTACCCTTCAGTCTGTGAGAATTGCTCTTGAACTTAGAGACCTCACAAGAAAGTTCATGAGTGCACTGCCCAATGTGTGGAAGTTCTACTGTGTCTCCATCAAGAGAACAGAAAATTTGAACACCCTCACCATGACCGAACTCTATGGCATCCTTGATGGATACCGTTGGGAAATGGAAAACAAGAGAGGCCATCAGACAAGCAGACCCTTGAGTCTTCCTGCTAGCAACGCTTTAGTGGTTGTTGAAGACTCAGGACCCTCCCAACCTCAAAAGTACCTGACTTACACTCAGCAGCCATCCTGTTCTTCTGGGCCATACATCATATTTCCTGACACTCCAAGGTCTCAATAAGCTCAACAAAGTTCATTTCAGGACAGCTGTGCTTTTGTCTCAGGAAGTGGACACTCTAGTGATTATCAGTATTGCTTTGATGATCTAGAGTCCTTCAGCCCACATGACATGGAATATGTGGACATAGTCCAACAAATGGCTCTCTTAACCTACAGAGCAAAGAAGTTCTTCAAGAGAACTGGAAGGCCATTTCCCCAGAACCCAATCAACAACAAATTTGGGTTTGACAAAACCAAGGCCAAATGTTACAACCGTAACCAACTTGGTCATTTTGCAAGGGAATGCAAGGCTCCCAAGTCTAATCCGGGAACCCCACAGACCTCCACACATCCCTCTACACCAAAGCCCGCTGGAAAGTCAACAGAGACAGCTGCAATGGCTCAAGAAGTTGACTAGAGCTTTACAGGATGTGACTCCTGCTCAAGCACTCATGGCCGGAACAGATGACAATAAGGTATATGAACATCTCTGTACTCCTGCTTGTATTGCTAAGGTTAAATTGTATCAGGACTACAATATGGAGATTAAATCCGATATTGAGTCTTTAAATGTTTTAAAATCTGATTTTAAAAGGGCTGAATCTAACTATAAAAGAAAAATTGAGGAGTTGGAGAAAAATGTGTCCTTATTAAAACATGAACACACAAACTATAAAACTCAAATAAAAGATTTGATATCCAAATTGTCTAAGGCTCAAGCCCAGCTTGTCATAGCTGATGCTCAAGCCAAGAAGTATGCTATTTTAGAGCAAAACTTCCAAGCCATTCTTGCATCATCCTCTCACTCAAAACTTTGTTACCAAAACAAAGGTGGGTTGGGAACCAGTGAAATTACTCCACCACACTCTTATGAGTCTATAAGACAACCAAGGTGTGGTACTGAAGAGCAAGAGGTTCCATCTGATGACCCACCTTCACATGAGTCAAAGAGTTATGCAATCATGGAGACCATCACAGGGAAGAACCTAGTAATTTTACCCACTCCCACCGGTGATGATCAACCCATGACCACCAAAGCCAGAAGAAGCAGAGCTATGGCAGCCAGAAAAACTACCAAGAAAGTGGCTGAGTCTAGGCTGAAGATAGACCCAAAAAAAAGGGTGTATTCATCTCAGCTGGATTCCAGGTGGTAGGAAATTCTGATTCAGGAAAGGAGTGTAGTACCAGCACTCCTGTCCTACCAAAGGATCAGAAGTTAAAAGGAAAGGTTGCTGATGAAGAGAAAAAGAATAAGAAACAGCAATCCTCAAATTCCCAAAAGATTAACATTGCATGCATAATGTGTGGTCTGCAAAACCACATGGCCAAAGATTGTTACTACAATCCTGCTAGCACACATTATGCAAATAATGTTAAAAAGGAAGGAGTCAGGGAAGGTTTCTCATTTGGACCATATCAAATGGTTCAAGTGATGAAAAAGGGAAAGCTTGTTTCTGAAGCAAGGTTGCTTTCGAAAGAAAGTCCTTCTTCCGAAGGGAAAATGGCTTCGGAAGCTAAAGCTGTCAAGACTCAAAAGAATAAAAGAGTCCCCTTGACACCATCCCAGAAGAAGACTACTTCGGAAGATTAGGTGGTGAAGGCTTCTTCCGAAAAGAAAGAAGCTTCGGAAGAATGTCGTGCTGCAAAAGCTTCAACAAGCTCATCCTCCATGATCAACCAAGGGATGGAATGGAAGATCAAGGAAGATGCTGCAGCCCAAACCTCTTCTTCAAAGACATCCATTGAACCCCCATGCATAAATTTTGGTTCAATTATGTCACTATAATTGGAAGAACCCAAGACCAACAATGCTTGGGTTTCCAATCAAATCTAATCATCTCATCTTATATGCAGGGACATCCATGTGACAAAAATAACAATGTTTGGATTGTGGATAGTGGATGCTCCAGGCACATGACAGGGAATAGATCTCTCTTTAAATAATTTCAACATTTTGATGGAGGTCCTGTCCAGTTTGGAGGTGAGGCCGGAGGATATAGTTCTGGCAGAGGAAGTATATCCAATGGAAAATTAAAAGTTGACAAAGTTCACTTTGTCAAACAGCTTGAACACAACCTGTTAAGTGTTTCTTAGTTCTGTGATCAAAAGCATCAAATGCTTTTCACAGAACATGAGTGCATTATCCTCAAACCCGGGATGACAATTCCTCAAGAATTGGTGCTTCTTAGATCTCCGAGGAAAGGGGATATGTACAAGCTGGATATGAACAATGCTTCCCCAATTGGTGAAGTATCATGCTTTCTTTCCAAAGCTGATGGTGTTGAGTCAACACTATGGCATAAACGAATGTGTCATGTAAATTTTAAGACAACGAATAAATTGGCTAAAAATAACATGGTACATGGTTTGCCTAAAATGGAATTTTCCTGCAAAGATAACTGTGTTGCATGCCTGAAAGGAAAGCAACACAGGGCATCTCAAAAATCCAAAGTTGTTAACTCCATCACCACTCCATTACACTTATTGCACATGGATCTATTTGGTCCCACAAGTGTACTGAGTATTGGAAGTAAATCATATTGCCTTGTGATTGTTGATGATTTTACTAGATTTATATGGGTATTCTTTTTAAGAACTAAATATTAAACTGCTGAAACTTTAAAATCTTTTATTCTTAAAATAGAAAATCAAATTGATCACAAGGTTAAAATAATTAGAAGTGATCAAGGGACTGAGTTTAAGAACCACGTTCTTGACTCATTCTGTAACTCAAAAGGGATTGTCAGACAATATAGTGCTCCTAGAACTCCTCAACAAAATGGTGTTGTTGAGAGGAGGAACAAGACACTTATTGAGGCTGCTCGGACCATGTTAGCTGATTCAAAGTTGCCTCTAACATTCTGGGCAGAGGCAGTCAGCACTACATGCTATGTGTAGAACAGGGTTCTTGTAATTAGGCCACATGGAAAAACCCCTTATGAGCTATGAAACAAGAGGCCACCGTTCATTGGCTTTCTAAGGTCCTTTGGCAGCAAGTGTACCATACTTAACACAAAAGACAATTTGGCAAAATTTGCTGAAAAGTCGAATGATGCTATCTTTGTTGGATATTCCTCTAACTCTAAAGCTTATAGAGTTTATAACATTAAAAATCAACAATTTGAGGAATCTTTTAACATTGTAGTTAATGAGCACACTCCTTGTGTTAGGGGGAATGGCCCTGGTCATATCTTTGATTTAGAACTATTTACAAACTATTCTAAACCATCTTGTGAGAATGTTTCAGCTGGAACAGGTGCTCAAAGTGATTCTCATGATGACCAACTCTTTGAGCTACCCTGACCTATTCCAAGTTCTCCAAGAGCTGCAACAAATCAAGCTCCCACTATTGGCAGACCTGACAATATGACTATCTCAAAGGATAGTGGAGCTTCAACCAGCGGTTCACCTGTTGACCCTCAAACTTCATCAGGTGACACTACACAACACCAAGCTGATAGAAGCAACATCTTGAAGGAAGAGACAGCTGTTAATGCTGCTTCACAGCAAACGAATGATGATGATGTTTCTCATTCATTCAATCAGCCCTCATTGAATGAGTTTGAAACAACAGCTGGACCAAGTGTTCAAGCTCCTAGCAAAATATGTCCAATCTGGATCTATCTTTGCAACTGGAGGTAATTCCTAGACTTAGGATTCATAACACTCATCCAGCTGAGAACATCATAGGGGAAGTCTCTGAAGGCGTGAGAACAAGAGGACAAACTCACAATGGGAATGTCTGTTTGTACTCATGCTTTTTATCCCAAATAGAACACAAGAAGGTGGATGATGCCTTGAAAGATAGTAGCTGGGTTGAATCAATGCAAGATGAGCTGCTTCAATTCAAAAGACAAAAGGTTTGGAACCTATGTCCGCTACCATCTGGTCAAGTACCTATAGGCACTAAATGGGTTTACAGAAACAAGAGAGATGATAGAGGCTTGATTATCAAAAACAAGGCAAGACTGGTGGTTCAAGGATACACTCAAGAGGAGGGAATCGATTATACTGATGTCTTTGCACCTGTTGCAAGACTTGAGGCAGTTAGGATCTTCCTTGCTTATGCTGCATCCAAGAATTTCACTGTCTACCATCTTGATGTGAAGTGTGTCTTTCTATATGGGGATATAGATAGGGAAGTCTATGTATACCAACCTCCAAGATTTGAAGATCCACAGCATCCCAACTATGTGTGCAAATTGGATAAAGCTCTTTATGGGCTGCACCAAGCACCTAGTCCGTGGTATGAGACATTGTCTCAGTTTCTCCTGAAGAATGGTTACACTAGAAGTACCATTGATAAGACTCTTTTCATAAGGAAGTGTGGGAAAGACATCTTGCTCATTCATGTCAATGTTGATGACATCATATTTGATTCCTCAAATGACTAAATGTGTAAAGACTTTGAGAGCATCATGAAGAAGAAGTTTGAGATGAGTTCCATGGGAAAAATAGACTTTTTCCTTGGAATTCAGGTGAAACAAATGAAGGAAGGGTTTTTCATCAATCAATCTAAGTATGTCAATTACATCTTAGAAAGATTTGACATGAAAGATTGTAAGGCAGCCAAAACACCTATACCCAGAAACCATAATCTCTGCCCTGACTCTGAGGGTGAGGATACTGATCAATATCAATATAGAGCAATTATTGGTTCTCTGATGTATCTCACAGCAAAGTACACCTGATATTATCTTTGCAACTTGTATTTGTGCAAGATATCAGGCTGCTCCAAAGGTGTCTCACCTAGTTGATGCCAAAAGAATCCTCAAATACCTCAAAGGAGCACCTAAATTGTGTATCTGGTATCCAAGGAATAGTGATTTCAATCTCTACGGTTACTCTGACAGTGACTATGGTGGCTGCAACATCAACAAGAAATCAACATCATATGGATGTCAATTTCTTGGTGGAAGGATCATCTCATGGCAATGCAAGAAGCAATCATGTGTCTCTACATCAACTGCTGAAGCTGAATACTTTGCTGCTGCTAGTTGTTGTGCTCAGCTGCAGTGGATTCAGAACCAGATGAAAGACTACGGATTAAACTTCATGAGCACTCCTATCCATATTGATAACAACAGTGCTATCTCCATTACTGAAAATCGAATGAAGCACTCCGATACTAAGCACATTGATATCAGGTACCATTTCATTAGAGATATTCATGAGAAAAATCTAATCAAGCTAATCAAAGTTGACTCAAATGAACAATATGTTGACTTGTTCATAAAGCCTTTGATGAACAACGATTCAAATATCTCATTACAGCTATTGGGATGATAAACCTTGATTAGTTTATCTCATTTGAAAACCTTTTATTGTGTAAAGTCTTGTGTCAAAATAATCTAAGCCCTGTTACAAAAGGTCCTTCTCTGAAATTTTCTCTAAGTATAAATTCTTCCAAAGCAAATTCCTCCCAGGATAATTTTCTTCTCGGAAGAGTGTTTAGTCTCGGATTTTATAACACCTTCCATTCGGAAAGCAACATTTACTCTCGAAAGTAAAAACTTTACCTTCGGAAGTAAATTTGCCTTCGGGAGAACATTACCATTGGAAATACTTTATACTCGGAAGAAAGACTTTACTATGTAACGGAAATCTTTTGGGCCCCACGGAAATCTTCATCCCCAATTCACCTAATTCTGAACTATCTTCCTGCAACTTTCTTAAATGGCACTTAACCCTCAGCACAACCAAGTCGCACTTCTTGATTCTTCAAGGGATGCCGACTTCTCAGATATCATCTACTTTCTTACCCACTCATCTTATTACACTGCTCTGACTTTTAACCCCTCAGTTTACTCAAATCACATGGCTGAATTTTAGGCCAATGGTCAGATTGAAACCCTAAATGAGATTCGGGTAATAAGAACGAGCATTTATGGCAAGGAGTTGGTCATTTCCGAACAACTCATCAGGGTGCATTTCAAGCTTCATGATGAGGGCGCTCCTACAGAGTTCCCCAAAACAGATTTGGACAACACCTATATCCAAATGGGATTTGGTGGAGATGTAAGCAGGTCAAACCATTTACAAGTTTAACTTCTCTTACAACTGGAAGTTCCTGTTGCATGTTTTTCTTCATTGCTTGTCCAACAAATCTAGGGGATGGGATCAAATCCCATATGAACTAGGTTGCCTAGTTCATCGTTTGGTGAAAAGCATCCGCTTTAACTACTCAAGGTTTGTGCTGACCAATCTTATGGGGAATCTCCAGCGGGACACATTCTTCATGTATCCCAGGTTTCTTCAGCACATAATCAAATGTGAGCTGGACCAGAGTCAGCTTGTCTGTGCAGCTGCTCTAACTGTTCCTCAAATGAGGCCGACCATCTTCAAGACTTTGAAGAGAGTGTCCATCTATTTCACAGGAAGATATACTGCACTTCTTCCAAGTATGATTGAGCCAATGGCTCCTGGTGACATCCCTGTTAACCCCAAAGGTGATGAACCCACACCAGCAACTACCCTCACACTGCCAAATCTACCTTTTAACCCCATCACTGTCACTTATCAAAGACACCCCAAATGAACCCTTGTTCAATCTTCTCTGATTGAACAAGCTCCTCTTGTTCAATCATAAAAGACTAGAGTGGAACAATGGGCTCCCACTCAGTCTGAGGTCCAACCATCCTTCACAATTGACCTCAATATGGGTATTGAGTCTCCTCAGTCTTAGACCCACAAGCCCAAAACCCAAGCTGAAAACCCTCAAGGAGAGTCTTTATACTCCCCTGAGCAGCCAAAAAGGGACAACCCTACCATAGGCTCAATGCCTTTAGACATTGATCAAAGTCCCGGGTTATTAGGCTTAACCTCTATATCCTTTACTGACCTACTATTAGGAACTGATGAAGAGATTATGTCTCTTTAGGGCAATGAAGTTGATCCATAACACCCTCTCAAGGATCAACAGAGCCCAGAGAGATCACTTATCTCTAGCCCCCATCAGCAAGCCTTTACTGAGGTGTGTCCCATTGATGTGGAGGGGACTCATGTAGATTCAGCTGCCACTACTGAAGGAGCCTCAATGGACCTCCAGGATAGTGGTAACATTACTGAGACTGAACCTACGGCAACCATGCCCTTTGATGACTCTAAAAGAGACATCATTGAGCAAGGGAAACCAGGGTGCCAAGAAACCACATCTGGTGGTGAGGATGAACATACTTGGTATGTTATCTCATCTCCCCATGATTCTTCAAAAAAGGATGAGGGAAGACTGCAACTCACCTTCAAAGACCTACATTATAAAGTCTCAAACCTTGAATTTAAGGTTAGGCTTTAGAGGATAGGTCTCCCACTCAGCAACTTGAGATTGAAAATCTCAACGCTAAACTAGCTGAGAAACAGATTGAGAGGTCTGTTACGCATGTACCAATTCAGGTCTCATTGACCTCTCCTCCAGCTCATCAAGCTCTCATGATGATTCTACCCAAAAGGGGGAGAGTGTTTAGGGACAAAGCCAAAGACAAGAGGAACCACATAGTCAAGCTCTCACTTCCTTAACTTCAAGATACCCTATGCAACAAGCTTCAATTTTTCCTGAGCCTTCTCCAGTTGTAATTCAAGTGGATCAAAGGATGCTCCAAGATCTCAACAGGTTCTTCAACAAGTTCCTGTTGGAATCTCTCATTGAACAGCCAAATCCTGACTTGTCTGTGATTTACTTCAGAGCTTAAGAGCTTCAGAGGTTAAATGCACCTTCTACCACTATTGAGGAAGTTTGTCAACCTAAGGTCCAAGTGGAACCTGAGATTATTTTGAAGGGGAAACAAGGACTGATGGCAGAGCAACAGAGACAGTTGGGATAGATAGCGCATTCTCACAGACTTCCGAAGCACAAATCAAAGCCTCGGAAGAACAACTTCAATCTTCCGAAGCTGAGATGGCAGCTGCGGAAGGACTATTCTCTTTATCCGATGATCTAATAGTCACGGATGCAATCCTAGAACTTGCATCTGAGGTTAATAGGGAGGATTTTCTCACCCAACCCCTAGCTCAAACATCAGCATTAACTCCAGCTCCCATTTCCACCACTCAACCTGAACCTTCCATCCAAGAACCCCTAAAGTCTAGCACTTCCGAAGATGTCAAAGGAAAGAGGAAGATGACTGAGGAAGACCTTCAGGAGGAAGCAAGGTTAGAAAAGTTCAAAAGAAAAGGTGGACTTCCAATTGGAAAGCTGCTAACTGCCAGTAGCAAAGCAGCTGCAGTCAACCAGGAGGCTATCAACAGTAAAAGAACAGTGGAAATCATTGACAGACTTGTCAATCTTGAAGCTGTGAGTGAAGATGTACTCCTGCTACCACTAGAGAAGTTAGTTGAGTTGGAAAAGGCAACTTTGCTGCAAAAACAGCAAAAAGAAGAAGCAGCAAGGTTGGCCTTAGAGGAAGGAAGGGAGAGGATAGAAAGAGAAGCTGATCAGCAACTTAGGAAGGAAATGATAACTTTCCTAGCCTCTAGGGGTTTCTCTCTAGAAGAACTATCTCCAAACAACAATGATACGATCTTATGGCTCTTCAACAAAGAGAAAGATCAAATGGGGAAGGAGAGAAAGAGAGCTGCCAAGGAGAAGCTGATGTTGAAGAGGAAGAAGGAAAAGGAAGCTGGACTAGCTGCTACAAAGAAGATAGGTGAAAAAGCCTGGATGAAAGACTATCTTCGGGCTCATGGCTTCTCTGACAGGCAGGTGGGTCCTATGTCTGAGAAGACCCTCCAACGACATGTCAGTGACATAAAGGCTGACATTCACTCGGGGAAAAGGAAGAAGATGTATAGAAGGGGATAGGGGATGATCTTCAAACCAACTACTCAACCCCAACCTCAAACCCAACAACAACCTGAACCAATTCCTTTTCCATTCCCCATCAAAACCGAACCAACCACTGAACCTTACACCCCTGAACCTACACCATCATCCTTACCAACCTCCTCACCTCAACCACCTACACTACCCCTCCTCCAACCCAAAACACTCGCCAGAACCAAAACACCAAAACCTACCCAACAACCTCTCTAACCATCCCCTCAGCTTTCTAAACATCTCTCCTTAGAGGAGTTCAAGGCAATCAAGACAAAGCTCATCAACAGCACAACCCTGAGCGACATCTCTAGTGAGGAGGATTATGTCAATCTGACTTATGTTGATGGATCATCATGTTCCCTCACTAGAGATCAATTTCTTGATCTGCCTAGAGGAACATTGGACCAAGCTACAAATCTCCTTGGCCTCAATTCAGATACTTTGAATGAGGAAGAAAAAAAGCTAAGGAGAAGGTTGGTGACTCTGCTAGATACCAAGAAAGGTGACAGGGTGCCAAGATAACCCCTTGTGCCTAGGAAAAGATCATCCAGTGGAGGTTCGAAGACTCTTCTCACAAGTTTGTTGTTGAGAAAGAGAGTGGAGAGCTCAACAGGCTAAATGCCTCATCTCTGCTACACTTAAGCAGATTTGATATTGCTGAGTTAGCAGAGAAGCCACTCTCCAACCCCTCCAACTCTGAAGTAGTTGCTCATATAAGAACTCACCTGAGCAGTCTTCATCTGACCGAGCTGACTGCTAGGACCAAGATTGATGAAGAGTTGAAACTGAGAGAGGAGGAGAAAAGGAAGGGATCAACAACCAAAGGCAAAGCCTTTCTACAAATGGTTGATGGTCCTGAACTTGAATCCATAGTGAGATGGGAGTATGACTATAACTCCCGTCAACTAACTATTTTCAGGGGGCACAACAAAGGGTACATGTCATTCAGAGTGATAGACTGGATCTCCTATCCAATAATTACTTGTACAAGTTTCTCAGCACCACTTCGGGGAAGAACAAGGACACATACAAATATCTTCTGTCCCTGGTGTTGAAAGTTTTGAGAAGCTGATCCAAGTGAGGTTTTGGTAGCATCAACCTAGGGGGATTTTGTTGGAACTAGAAAGGCTGGTGCAACCAAAACCAAATCACTTAGACTATTTTGGTGCAACTAATAAAGGACTTCCGAAGCTAAGTGTGGAACTTCCGAAGGAAAAGGAGTTCTTCCAAAGACAAAGTGTAAAATCAACTTCCGAAGGAAAACTCCAACTTCCGAAGAAAAAGTATTTACTTCCAAAGATCAAGACTTAGAGTGAAAGATCAGAAGTCAACTTCCGAAGTATGAAAGAAGTCCTCAGCCTCGGAAGTATAGTAGCCTCTTCCGAAGTATAAGTGGCTACGGAAGAACTTGTTCTTCCAAAGCCAACTTACCTTCGGAAGACACTACTATTATCCAGTGGACATAAGTATGGTCTCTCTGACACTCCGCTGCAGACCTCTGAGATACTGCATGGCGTTTTCTCAAAAGCCATGTAGTTGAACATACTTTATTTCACTGTTTACCTTTATCAGTTAGTACAGTTGCCAACTTTAGTTGGTGACAAAAGGTAAGTCATGGACATGTCATGACTACCATATCTTAGATAATACTTTATCTAAGATACCTTAACTTTAGCATTGTAGTATATGCTTTGGTCTTAGGTTTCCAACTGGTATCAAAGTATATCCGGCTGTAGGATCTCGTATATGTAGTTTCTCATTGTAACTATTGTTTCATGCTTGTAAGAGTCTTGTCATACTTTGTGTTGAGAAGTAATATATAGAAATGCCTTAAAAATTATTTCTTTGTATTCTTTGCTACTTATTATATTATTATCAATACTTAGAAGAGATTCTACTTCATCTGATCTGAGTGTAGTATAAGTGAGTGAGAGAAATCCAAGTGTTAAGTGACAAAACCCGATCCTGCATTATGAGAGTCTGAGTGATCCTGACCATCTAATGAAGAAGGGCATGGCATCATCATAATAAGGACTGTCAACAGCTAAAGATCTTCAAATGTTTTGGTAGTATCAGCCTAGGGGGAGTTTGTAAGGATTCCTATAAGTCTGATGTAGCCAAAACATCCAAGGTCTCTCTGCATGCACGCACTAAAGAACAGAAGTAGAAATGCTTTGGAAGTTTTACAGCTTGCACTAGAAAATATTCTAAGTGTAAAATCTTCCAAAGCAAAGACCAACATCTTCCGAAGCCAAAAGTGAAGTCTTCCGAAGCATCAAAGACAAAGTCTTCCGAAGCCTAAGAGTGAAGACAAATTTTTCCGAAGAGTTTTATGAACATGCTTTTATCTGATGTACTTTACCATAAAGATGGACCACCTTTCCGCTACAACTCTGTTCATTCACCAACTTACATGAGTCGGTAAAAAAGTCCATGCTTTTGGTAACTGTATATTGAGGTCTTGAGTCTGTGCTTTGTACTCTATGTACTTCTATCCTTTTTGTAATATATTAGGATGTGAGCTATGGCATGTCATAATCACTAGTCAAAAGGCAATCTGCCTTTTGACTCTACATTTAATTTTGTAGTTGTATAGTCTTATGTATCCAGCTGGCCTTCAAAGTATGGCCGACTGTAGGATGTAGTATAAAGTATCTCAAGTACTTGTAACTTTCAATCCATGCTTTGTAACATTTGTAAACGAACTTGAGAAGCAATATACAGCATTCTTGAAAACCATATACTTGTGTTGTAGCTATCTTGTTCTGTCTCACATTTTACTTGTGTTCTTAGCATCTTTCATATATAGTTAACCAGTTCCTTATTTGATTTGTTGAGTGTTCTAAAGAACTCTCCTCATTCTATTGTTGTGTTGTAAGTGCATACCCTTCAACGGTCCTGCATCTATCCTATGATCAAGTTGTCACACATGTAATCCTAGAACTAGCATCTGAGGTCAATAGAGAGGATTTTCTCACCCAACCCCTTGCTCAAACGTCATCACTAACTCCAGCTCCAATCACCACCACTCAACCTGAAACCTCCACTCAAGAACCTCCAAAATTTAGCACTTCTAAAGATGTCAAAGGAAAGAGGAAGACGATTGAGGAATAGCTTCAGGAGGAAGTACAGTTAGAAAAGCTTAAGAGGAAAGGTAGACTCCCAACTGGGAAGCTGCTAGCTGCAAGTAGCAAAGCAGCTGCAGCCAAGCAGGAGGCTATCAACAACATGAAGAGGGTGGAAAACATTGACAAGCTTGTCAAGCTGGGAGCTGTTAATGAAGATGTACTCTTGCTACCATTAGAGAAGTTAGTTGAGTTAGAAAAGGCAACTTTGCTCCAGTTTCAGCAAAAGGAAGAAACAACAAGGTTGGCCTTGGAGGAAGAGAGGGAGAAAAGAAAAAGAGAGGCTGATCAACAGCTAAGGAGGGAAAGGATAACTTTTCTAACCTCTAGGGGTTTCTCTCAAGAAGAATTTTCTCCACATGATAATCATATGATCTTATTGCTCTTCAACAAAGAGCAAGATCAAATGGAGAAGGAGAGAAAGAAAGCTGCAAAGGAGAAACTGAGGACAAAGAAGAAGAAGGAAGAAGAGGCAGGACTCGCTGCTGCCAAAAAGATAGGTGATAAAGCCAGGATGAAGGACTATCTCTGGTAGACAGGCAGGTCCAATGTTTGAGAAGACCCTACAGCGACATATCAGTAACATCAAGGCTGACATTCCTTAGGGAAAAGGAAGGAGATGTATAGAAGGGGACAGGAGATGATCTTGAAACCAACACCTAAACCTCAACCACAACTTGAACCAATCCCTTTCCCATTCCCCATTAAAACTGAACCAACCTCTGAGCCTTACACCCCTGAACCTACACCATCATCCATACCTACTTCCTCACCACAACCACCTAAACTACCCATCCTCAAACCCAAAACACTTCCCAGGACCCAAACACCACTACCTACCCAACAACCACCCAAACCATCCCCTCAGCCTTCCAAACATCTCTCTTTAGAGGAGTTTAAGGAGATTAAGATGAAGCTCATCAACTGTACAACCTTGAGCGACATCTCTTGTGAGTAGGAGTCTGTGAAGTTAACATATGTTGATGCCTCCTCATGTTCCCTCACTAGAGATCAATTCCTTGATCTCCCAAGAGGAACATTGGACCAAGTCGCCAAACTCCTTGGCCTCAACTCAGATTCACTAAATAAAGAAGAGAAGAAGCTGAGAAGAATGTTGGTGACTCTGCTGAATACAATGAAAGGGGAAAAAGTGCCAAGTCAACCCCTTGTGCCTAGAAAGAAGATTTTCTAGTGGAGGTTCGAAGACTCTTCTCACAACTTTGTTGTCGAGAGAGAGAGAGAGAGTGGAGAGCTAAACAAGCTAAATGCCTCATCTCTGCTAAACTTAAGCATATTTGACATTTTTGAGTTAGCAAAGAAGCCACTCTCCAACCTCTCCGACTTTGAGATAGATGCTCACATCAGAAATCATCTAAGCAGTCTTCTTCTGGCCAAGCTAACTCCTAGAACAAAGATTGAAGAAGAGTTGATGTTGGAGCATATATTGTCATATATAGTGTGTCCGTCGCTTGTCAAATAGTCTAGGCTTAATGTAATACACCTGATATATTGTAAACACATGAAACTGGGTCATTCGTAGGAGCATATGCGAATGAGACTCAGTCGTGCGACTGAGCCTTGCTAATGGGCCAGTTGTGCGACTGAGAGATGCGATTGGGTCATTCGTAAGACTGAACCATAAGTATGGTCCAGTCGTACGATCGAACCATACGCATGGTCCAGTCGTACGATTGAACCATACGCATGGTCCAATCGCATGAATGGGCCCAGTCGCATCTAATATGGGCCGAGTCCTATATATACCAGTTTCAATGTGTAGAGAGATAAAGGGTTTGGGGAGGGAGTCTGCCCGGGGCCTAGGGCTGCCGGATGAGAGGGGAGGTCATGCTCGATCTCCCCTTGCCAAGAGTCTTGATTCTTATGTTGTAACGATATTGTAATCGTTAGGTTTTATCAATGAAACCATTATATTATAGTTCGTGTTATTGATTGTCTCTTGGTTTTTGTTGTTGTTTATCCTTCCGTCAAGAACATGCTCGGATGTTTACAGATCCAGCGACTTCACAATTGGTATCAGAGCCGGTTACTGTTGGAATGATCTAACAATCATTCTAGCAACCCGAGCTCTTGATTTCTGGATCTAATTTCAGATCTTGACGTTAAACCCACTTCGTGTTCTTCGTGTTTTGCTCAGATCTTGTTACGTGTGTTGTTTCTATGTTAAAATCGAACTCGAAACCACGTTCCTATGACCCTTGCGAATCTGATGATGTCTATTTTGTTTTGGTTCATGTAAAATTCATCAAATTAGGGTTCTGGGCAGCCCCGGCGGCTGCAGATCTGAAAATCTGCGTGCAGACCCATTCGTGCGACTGGACCATGCTAATGGACCATTCGTGCGACTGGACCATGCTAATGGACCATTCGTGCGACTGGACCATGCTAATGGACCATTCGTGCGACTAGACCATGCTAATGGACCATTCGTACGACTGGAATGTGACTGGAATGCGACTGGACCAGTCTTATGACCAGTCATGCTACTGGACCAGTCTTATGACACAAGATGCTACTGGACCAGTCTTATGACCAATCATGCTACTGGACCAGTCTTATGACCAGTCTCACGAATATATCATTCGTATCATCCATTCACATGAATATGATATTTGTCCTCCACATCATACAGATGAATGGTGTTCCAGACCAAAAAAAAAAAAAAAAAAAAAAAAACTATAACTACCTTTTGCACAGATTTGAGGATGAGCAAAGCACATTCACCCTGAGATTCTTTTGTCAACTAAGTTCGATGTATACCCCATTATTCGTCGGACTTCCAGAATAGGTGAATGAAGTTGGAACACGAAAGAGAGAAGAGAAGATGTCAGCAGTCGGTGCTGATTTTGTGGGGTAGTCAGGAGCATCTGACTATTTATGGGTCAATCAAGTTATATCTATCCGCACAGAGAGGATTCTCATTCTTAGGGGGACTCCATGTATAGAGAGATTGAAGACGCAATCAAAAAGTGATGATGTGAGCCGGTTTCCGATGAAGAATCTACATGCATTCTGATTTGGTTGAGATTGTCAGCTGTGGATTGGAACCTTCTACCTTTTGCCCAATACACTGTATGAAGACACCAAGAGAGCACAACGTTTATATATTGGGATATGCTTAATTTGAGGGGGAAATTCTGCAGGTGTTAATGTTAATCAGGTTAGCTTATGTGAAGATTGAAGCAATGGAAAACTGTTCATGTCATTATCTGGAAAAATTAGTCATATGGGGAATCTTGCTGCTATGATGGTGTTCTTCAAAGAAAACGAAAGCTATTGTGCCTAAATTCATTTTCAGGGATATTGTAGCAACCTGACGGATCGGCAACGTTGGCTAATATGGTTTTTGTTTGATTCTATTTGCAACCAGAGCAAAGATTGACTGAAGATTGTAAAAGGTGTTATCTACTATTCGCAAGCAACGTCCAAGGGGGAATTTGTTGGAGCATATATTGTCATATATAGTGTGTCCGTCGCTTGTCGAATAGTCTAGGCTTAATGTAATACACCTGATATATTGTAAACACATGAAACTGGGTCATTTGTAGGAGCATATGCGAATGAGACTCAGTCGTGCGACTGAGCCTTGCTAATGGGCCAGTTGTGCGACTGAGAGATGCGATTGGGTCATTCGTAAGACTGAACCATAAGCATGGTCCAGTCGTATGATTGAACCATACGCATGGTCCAATCGCACGAATGGGCCCAGTCGCATCTAATATGGGCCGAGGCCTATATATACTAGTTTCAATGTGTAGAGAGATAAAGGGTTTGGGGAGGGAGTTTGCACGGGGCCTAGGGCTGCCGGATGAGAGGGGAGGTCATGCTCGATCTCCCCTTGCTAACAGTCTTGATTCTTATGTTGTAACGAGCTTGTAATCGTTAGGTTTTATCAATGAAACCATTATATTATAGTTCGTGTTATTGATTGTCTCTTGGTTTTTGTTGTTGTTTATCCTTCCGTCAAGAACATGCTCGGATGTTTACCGATCCAGCGACTTCACAGTTGAAACTGAAAAAGGAGGAGAAAAGAAAAGGATCAACAACCAAAGGCAAAGCCTTTCTTTAATTGGTTGTAGGTCCTGATCTTGAATCCATAGTTAGATGGGAGTATGACTATAACTCCCGTCAACTAACTCTCTTCAGGGGGCACAACAAAGGGTGCATGTCATTCAGAGTAATAGACTGGATATCCTATCCACTAATGAATTGTACAAACTTCTCAGCACCACTTCAGGGAAGAACAAGAAAACAAATAAGCATCTTCTATCCCTGGTGCTGAAGGTTTTGAAAAGCAGAAATAAGTGAGGTTTTGGTAGCATCAGCCTAGGGGAATTTGTTGGATCTAGAAAGGCAGCTGCAACCAAAACCAGATCACTTAGACTATTTTGGTGCAACTAATAAAGAACTTTTGAAGGTAAGTGTTGAACTTCCGAGGAAAATGGAGTTCTTCTGAAGACAAGTTTAAGATAATCTTCTGAAGGAAAACTCAAACATCCGAAGACAAAGTGTTCTCTTCCGAAGTTCAAGACTTAGAAGAAATCAAGAGTTCAACTTCTAAAGTATACAGATATGAAGAAGTCCTCAAGCCTTAGAAGAAGTAGCCTCTTTCGAAGTATAAGTGGCTTCGGAAGAACTTGTTCTCTCGAAGCCAATACCTTCGGAAGACACTACTATGAATCAGTGGACATAAGTATGGACTCTCTAACACTCCGCTGCAGACCTATTATATATACTGCATGGCGTTTTCTCTAAAGCCCATGTAGTTGACCATACTTTATTCTACTGTTCACCTTTATCAGTTAGTACAGTTGCCAACTTTAGTTAGTCACAAAAGGTAAGTCATGGACATATCATGACTACCTTATTTTAGATAATACTTTATATAAGATACCTTAACTTTAGCATTGTAGTATATGCTTTAGTCATAGGTTTCCTGCTGGTATCAAAGTATATCCGGCTGTAGGATATAGTATATATAGAGTCTCATTATATACAAGTATCTTGAAAATTATTTTGTTGTGTTCTTTGTTATTTAGTATATTATATTCAACTCTTAGAAGGGATTCTACATCATCACCTGATCCGAGTGTGTTATAAGTGAGTTTGAGAGAAGCACTAAGTGTTAAGTGACAATAACCGATCCTGCAAATTATATATCTAATCTTCACCTTTAAAACAGATTATATTCATTTGTCCTTAATAGACATATCTTCGTATTCTTTGATGAGGAATAACATTCTCTTAAGATCTTCTTTGTTGTCCTTTAGCACTTCTAACTCATTAAAGAATAAGGATTGTGAACCTTCATTCCTCTCAATAAAGTAGCTCTTATATTTCAAGTCATATCCCTAGTCAATGATGTATATTCTATCAACTTCTAAGGATTCCTCATTTTTAGGTTCTTGGAGGTCATCTTTAGGAGCTCGCTCTGGATTGGCCAAAGCTCTTCTAATTCTTTCAGCAAATGTAGTAACTTTCACTTCATCTGCTGAATGATCAAACTGAACTTTTGGGGATGGTGGTTCATTTCCTAGAGCTGTTTGTTGCACAGAGAGAGAGAGAGAAAGATGCTTAGCAGCTTGATTAGTTGATTGAGTAGATTATAAATTTAGAGGAGGAAATTTTGATTTAGCATGGATGAGGGTTTAGTAGATAAAGCGATATCAGCAGCTTTAGCTTTCTTTTTCTTTCTTCTTTGTTTAGCACCCTACTTTGTCCTCTCAAGATGTGCTTTATATATCCACAGAAGCACTCTTTCTACCTTATTTTCATCTAAATCATTCTTTAAGTTTCTAAGTTTCATCCTGTTCAAGTCAGTCATCGCAAATCTATTGAAGGTAATTAATTGATTTCTTGAGAAGGCCACTCTTCCAACAGCCGATCTAGTGATGAAGTTTATGTGTCTTTGCTTTGATCATATTCCCACTCCTTGATAGGATCATATGCCGATAGAGGAGACTCCGGAATATCTTCAACATGTATAGGATGGATTATAGACACCTGTTTTTAAAGTAGAAATTCAGTATTTTCATTTCTACTATGAAAAAACAGAATAACTTCAACAATTTGTTCAAGAATGTCTAGAGGTTGATCAAGAATATCATACTCAATGTCACAGGAACCGGTAACACCATTTGCTCTTTTGAGTGTATAGTTCTCTATCCCTGCAATATATCCAACTCCCAAAACTTTTGATTCTTTAATTAAATTTTCTTCCATAATTAGATCAATCACTCTTGCCTTAACATCCTTTTTGGGTTCAATTTTCTTCATGAAAATGATTAATGATATAGGTCAATCATCATCTGAAATAGTAGTTTTAGAAGGAGGAAATGTTGGTTCTTCAATCAATAGATGGGAGGATCTTTGAATAGCTCTATTAATTTTGTATTGCTCCCTGTCCCATGCCACTTTAGCTTCTTCATATTTTGGAAGTTCACCGTCTACATTTTTTTTTCTTGGTTTTTCTAATGTTTAGATCAAGATTAGACATACTCATTGGTCTTACTTTTTTTCTAGATTAACTATAATATCAAAGATGCATCTTCATCTACTACTTATCTCTCGACTCTTGTATGATTCTTTCTATTATCTTCTTCTCCAATTCAGGTCTCTTTCTTGTTGCTAACTCAGTCAATTTCTCCATTTCAACATGAGTAGCAGCTATGAGTTTTCACTTGATTCCAACCGGGATCCACTCAATGACCTCAGCAAAGTTAAATCCCTTTAGCTCAAGTTGAGTTACCAGGATATACTTTCCAATATCTTTTCCCTTTTTCTTTGAACTCTTAGATGAGAAAATTGGTGTAGGAATAATAGTAGTTGTTGAAGAAGTCTGTGGAGTGACCTTGTCATATATAGTGTTCTTAGTAGTTTGGAAAGATGGCTTAAAGATCACTTTCTTGATAGCTTTGGATTTTGATTTTGAAAGAGTTGTTGATTTAGACATGTTTGGCTCGCCAATAGGATTGATTCTTCTTCTTACGGTTCGAGATTCTTTTGCATTTTTGTTTAATGCAAATATGTTCTTCTTTACTGAATCTTCTTGAGCTCTATCAGTGTGCAAGTGTATGGGTACCTCTTCAAACCTTTTAAGGAATGAGTTCTAACCTCATAGTCATCAAGAATCTATTTGTTCTTTCCGAAGACACTTGTTCTAGCTCTTCTTCAGCAGTCATTAGTCTCTTTCCTTTGTCTGCATACACTATAAAAGTAGAGATTAAAGTAGGTTTTACTGCTAATGGTTTGGTAGATGTACTTGTAGCTTCATAAGTTTTTTTGGTATCATCAACAAATGTCTGAACTCTCTTAGCTTCATTGGTAACTTCTGGGCCATCTGTATCAACATTCACCTCAGAGTTAACTGTCGTTTTAGTCTCAACACCCAATAGACGAAAAATTACCTTTGTTAGTTTCTTAAGCTCAAACTCAGGTTTATCTTTTTGAAGTTGAGTTGTATCTTTTTCAAGAATGAACCCATGTCATTTCATGTCATCTTCCATTTTTTGGGACCCTCTTGTGTATACTATCATCTGGCTAGTAGATTCATCTTCTAACAATATCTCTTGCTTCATGGATTTAATAGTGTTCTCTACCGATTTCTTAAGTTCTTTGACAGCTCTAGACAAAACTATGAGTAAAGGAGCTTCCTCCGTAGCAGATGACTTTGTAATGGCTTCATGTCCCAGTACTAACTCTATTTCGATGATGATTAACCGTATCTTTTCCTTTTAACCTAACATCTTAAGTTGAGTCATCTTCTTCTACATTCAATATTCTTCTCTTATGATCTATCATATCCATGCTCATTAAACAAAACATTCAATTTGACTTCAGCTTCAGACAATGGTTCATAATCTTTATTCCTTCTAACAGAAAATTAAATTTGCCGGAAACTATTTACTATTTGTCTGGAAAGATAGAGAAAATCATCATCAACTTATTTGGACTCATCTTCCTCCTTTTTGGTAGCATCATCTGAGATTCTAGATGACACCAATCATGGGGAGAAAGGTTAGTTTCTTGCAAGGTGTTCACCTTAGATACAAGGTCAAGTACCTTTCCCACTGACTGTTAAAAAATGATTAATTCAGATTCGAAAGAAGGTACTCTTGTAGTCTAATAATCTCAATAGATAGTTTTCAAATTCAAGAACTATTGCTCTTTCAACATACCTTGCAATCTTATGTTTTCTTCTTGCAATGTTGTGAGCCATTAGGCAAGAACAATATTATTGGCTGTCAATTCATCAATTATTTGCATACTTCCCTCATCCACATGTGTGGAATCATTAGGAATCGATGAGGTCCTAGGCCTTGCCTCTGCAACCTCACCATAAGATGTGGTTTCTCTGCGCTCTGGATTCCTCTGCTTAAGACATGACTCCTTAGAGACATCCTCGAGGTGAGTTTCCATAGTTAAGGTCTTAGTGATGTTGTCTCTATCCTGCTAATCAATGGATGGAGCAGTAGTAGAGATAGCCTCTTCCACATTGACTATTTCTTCCCTAGAATGAATCTCTTGAGTTAAACACAAGATTATATACTAGGTCACAAATAGGTTCAAGTTAAGTAGCAATCTTGTGATTTGGTCTAAATTCTAGGTTATGAGATGTCATTTGGAGAATATGTGGGTGATCTTAGGGTTAATAAAAGTTAAGAGTATTTTTGAGAATGTAGAAGTTGGAAGATGAATAATGGTAGAAATAGAAAATCGAGTTGCAGTTCCTGGATAATATGTAGAAATTTTAAAATTTTTTTCATTTTAAACTTTAAATCTGACAATTCACTGATAATGAATAGTCTTTCCAGGGGAAGTACAATGCCACTATTTATTAGAATAGAGAAGTGGACCCTACCGGATCATTGTCATTTCAAGTGATGAAACTCAACTATCTATCGAATTTTAAAGGTCAGTAGATAGAATGTAAATTTTCAATAAAGAAAGTTTTTCATAGTCTTTTAATGAATTTCAATAATAATTTTAAAGATAATTTGAAATGGATTATAAGATTATTCAATGTTCATCATCCCAATAGCATATATAAGATATCTAAATATGTTTCATCAAATGCATTTGTAAAGAGATATGCATATTGTTTATTTATATGAACTTTGACTAGATTAATAATCTTTTTTCCAGCAAAATCACGAATAGAATGATACCTAATATAAATGTACTTTGTCTTTGAGCGCCAAACTGGATTGTTTGTGGTTGAAATAGCACTGTTATAGCAATTTGAATGGGAGAGTTCATTAAGCTGACTCCATGATTTCTGAGTTGAGTTTGAATCCATAGCACATGAGCATGACAACTATAAGTAGCATTGTATTCTTCTTCGGTAGTTCATGTATGTTAGGACCGTGTTCGTACGGAGTACTAATTGATTCTGCATTTAAACCGGATCAAATAGTGCGGAATCCTATTTGATTGGCGATACAATCAGTAAGAACGATAAACTGATCGATATAAGATTGAACTAAACGTTAAGAACGAGTAGGAATCGATCTGGAACGAACTATGAACTTGGACAGGCTGTTTGGGACGCTCTAATGGCTAGGGTTTATATGTATTTGACATATCTCTTAAAGGGTTATGTTTTCCATGAATTAGATGGTATTATAGGGTTGTGGTTTTCATTCGTACGACTGAACCATTAGCATGGTTCAGTCGTGCGACTGAATCATGCGATTGAGTCATACGCACGACTAAAGGTTCAGTCGTGCGACTGAGTCAATCTTATGTCTCAATCATACGATTGATCCAGTCTCCTGGTTCAGTCGTGCGACTGGTCCATAAGCATGATGTATTCATGCGTATGGTATATAAGTATGGTCCATTAGCATGAATAATCACCCGACTAGGTTGAACATAATACTCAATCATTATTGACTTAGAATTGTGTACAACAACCTCAAACTTATATAAGAAGTTCATACATATGAATCAAAGATAAATAAACATCAAATCATATATCATATTTCATTACTTCGTCAAATTACACATATGTATGACATGAAAGACTTTTACATTTAAGCACATAAACTAGGAACACATGTATCAACAAACACCCCCTTGGACCTAGTTTATCCTATTGTCTAACATTCTTCACATGTTCTTGGAACTTCTTGTACTTCTCTTCTCTTGTGACTCCTGCATGTATCTCAAATGCAAAACAGAGCCGTATCACGTGTTGGAATTGAAGAGCTTGTACAATGTCTTGCGTATCATAGAACAGTGGGCACATGTATAAAGTATAGACATCTTTAGTAGACAAGTTAGTGAGCCACATTGGGTCAAATACCCTGATAGTCTCTATCTTCCTATCTCTGTTCAAAACTATGACCGCTTCCCTGTCCTCCAGTCATAATACCACCATTTGAAGTGTGGAGTGAAGTCCTGAGACATTTCCCGTAATGGAATCTTGGACATTATGCGTGGGGACTCCACTTCAACACAACTTTAGGCTTTCTAGATATAGGATCAACTTCAGACTTATGAATGAACCTCTTATGTTGTTGAGGTCTGAAGTTTACCCACCTAGTGTGGTATTCTTTTTTTAAGGCAGCCTCAAACCATCCTGACATCTTTCCTGGGTTAGCATATAACAGATCTAAGCATGCCAGTCAGTTGAGCTCAAAACCAATAAGAGTCTTCAGATCATGTGGAAATCTGAAGTACTCAAACCATTTCTCCCTTTTAACATCATAGACTTCCAAGTCTTCAAAATATGCCCACGCTATAATCTTCCCTGACACTTTCTGATGTGTTTTGACTCTATAAAGCTTTGTGTAGACATTTTGCTTTGGGGTTGTGTGTTGGGCTTTTATCTCAGCAAAACAAGCTGCCCATTCTGCTTTCTTAATATCAACATTAGCATGCGAGGCTTGGGCTGTACTTTCATCTTTCTCTTTCTCTTTCTCCATCTCCTCTAACTTATCAAAAGTACCACTGCCAAACGTTTCACCCAAGTTGGGGATAACATGTCCTTCCGGGTCAGTGTACTCTGGATAATAATCTGCAGTGACATCCTCTGTCTCTATCTCATCAACATCTTTCAGCTCATCATCACTCACAAGATCAACTTCTGGAGCATATTTGACAAGCTCGTCAGGATTCAGTCTGAACATTACAGCGAGTTGCTCGTCTGTTAGATCATGGATGATCTCTCCTTCCTCCGGAGTGTAGCTCACAGATCTTCTGACAATCCCTTGCAAGTCAAGAATCATAGTAAGTTGAGTCTTAACTTGCTGAAGGGGGGCGACATCATATTTATCTGTCTGTTGAGCTTCATCTGTTTGATTAAACATTCAACACAACACACATAAATCATTAGATAAGACATTTAAACATAATTAATCATTAATTATATTAATGTAATACACATTTCAAGTGCAAAAGGTTCAAATACATAAACATCTAATCATTACTTTTGTCATTATCTGTAGTCTCTTCAGCTTGAGGAGCTGAGGACGAGGCTCCTTGATCTTGATTTCTCTTGGTACGCCTCTCTTTCGCTGATGGATTTGAGGCTGACGCAGATGCATCACCTTCTTGATCATCCTCGTCATTATCATCACCTTCTTTTCCTTTTCCACTTCCTCCCGCTACCTCTTCATCATCATCATCTTCCTCAGATTCATCTTCATCCTCATCATCATCATCAACCTCATCATCACCATCCTTAATCTTTAATTGCTCACTCTTTGATCCCTTCAGTTTTAGCAAGATCCTTTTGTTCTTCTTCTCAAGACCTTTAATCCTCTTTACCGACGCCAACACCAGCTCATTTTGACCTTTTAGTGTGTGGTGGGCTCAGTCTAACGCTCTCTCGTACTGAGCATTCTTCTCACTCAGCTGAGCGATTTGCTTTACTTGAGCCGTATTCACCGCCATCAGCTGATTGATTTGAGGCCCTCAGATCATCAATAGCAATAAGCTTTAGCACCATCCAGTTCAGGCTAGCCACCTGCTCCTCTAACCCGACCATGGGTAGAGTAGGTCCTAGTGTGAATGTGGATTGGGTGGAGGGACCAGCTTGGTGAGTGGTTATGATAGTGGTAGATGTGGTGAAGATCGGAGGACGGATGGGAATGGATTGTGGAGGAGTAGGTGTATGAGTGGTGGATGGAACGGTGGCTGTGGTAGTGGGTGTGGTATTGGTGGTGGTTGTGGTAGTGGGTGTGGTAGTGGTGGTGGTTGTGGCTGTGGTGGTAGGGAGTGTGGTAGTGGTGGTGGCAGTGGCAGTGGTAGTAGAAGATGTGATCAAAGTAAATCTTGGCCTCCTACCCTTTTTGCCATAAGGGTGGGCCATCCTCTTCTTCCTGGAGCTCTTGGCAGTAGAAGCTCCCCCTGGGCTGATGTGCTGGTCAGGTATATAAGTAGGATCAATGACATCAGTATCATCACCCTTTGACCCAGCCTGGCGTCCGCGAACCGTCTCTTTCCCTTTGTCGGGGGCCACAACCCGGCTACCAACTGTCCTAACTAGTGGCTCATCATCAGACTCTTCCTTTTCATCGAGCAGAAAGTCTTGATGGAAGGCAGCCTTCTCCGTTCCACCAGGTGCATCACCACCTTGACCATCATCATGGTAGTCATAATCGTCGTCTTCTTCATCGGTGGGTAGCTCAATTGGCTCAACATTGGAGTCGCTATCATCGTGATGCCACTTCTTATGAGAGGGTGCCACATAATCTTCACTGGCCAAATGCCCGAACAATCTCCTGATCAATGGTTTCACCTGCTCCCCCCGGTACACCTTCATCCGACCTTAAGTCGTGTCATCCATCACCTCTAGAATCACAGCATCATCTCTCTCTTTTGGTAGCAAAGGAAGCTTCTCGTCAATAATCATCTGTAGAAACCTTGGGTACATGTAGAAGCCTTCCTTGCCCTTGGCCTCGAGGTTCTTGATCATGTAAGAGAATAACATGTGGGAAACACTGAACGGGTGGTTCAGCACCAGAGCAACATATGCGTTCTGGATTTGATCTGACATCTAGTCGAATCCTCCTCTCCTTGATGCTATGCACTTGAGAATGACATGAGCTAAGTACTTGAACTGGGGGCATAAGTTGCTCTAGTTGAGCATACCTGCATTGATGTCCCCAGTGTACTTCATCCTCAGAAAGCATCCCCGAACAGTCAGAGGATGTAGCTTGGTTGGGTGGGCACCATCCTTACCCTGATCCAAGACTCGCCTTAGATCTTCTGCAGTGATCTTAATCTCCTGTCCGAAGATTGAGCTCCTAATACTGTGGGGCTCAGCGGACCTGTCAACATTAGCACATTCCCAAAAGGTCTGATGTAACGATCTGTATGGCATGCAGGGTGTAGATATGGCCTTGAAGATCCTCGATCTCCTCAGAAAGGCTATGGTCCTAGCAAACTCGGAAGCATTCTGAGTAGTAGCATCTAAGTGAGCACAGATATTATGCTTGGTGTTCATTGTCCATCTATCACCAATGTTGCTACAACACAAGAAACACATACGTTAGATTTGTGCATAATAGAAGACAGTAGGAACTTAGACTGTTTTGATCAAACTGGCTCAATCGTGCGACTGAACCATACGACTAAGTTTTAGTCGTACGATTGAGTTCAGTCGTACGATTAAGCCTACGGCTGAGTTCAGTCGTGCTATTGAGCCTGCGACTGAGTTCAGTCGTGCTATTGAGCCTGCGACTGAACTTAGTTGTATGCTATGCCATGTAGTTGAATCAGTCGTGCGACTGAACCCGTACGCATGATTCATATATGCGATTGAATCGTGTGTCTGGCTCAATCGTACGACTGAAGTTCATTAGCATGTCCGTTCGCATCCTACATTGTTGAACACCCTAGATTTGAATCTTTGTCAAAACTTTATATTAGACTTCGTGTTTAGACTCATTTGGACCGCAAAGACTCTAAATAGCACTTAATGTCCTTTAAATCAACTTTAATGTCCATTTAAGTGGTCTATATTTTAGGGTTTAGTCTCGGTTCTAGGTTTTAGCATAATCGGTCCTTAAAGATGCGATTAAGATGTTCATTTGGATCGATTTCAGTCACCCAGTACCTGTAGATGAGTAGAACACATGTTAGTATCACAAATCAGGCAGTAATCACAATAGTAGAAATTTGGGCAGGGGTGTGTGTGTGTGTGTATGGGCGATTTTAGAGAACTTTGAAGGGTGGTAAGGGTTATGACGGACCCCTTTATTTATACTATTTTAAATTTCAGTCGTGCGACTGAACCCATACGCATGCTTTATTCGTGCGACTGGGTTTCAGTCGTGCGACTGGCTCATACTCCTTCATCCATTCGTACGATTGGTTCAGTCTTGTAGTCCAATCACATGGTTGTCCCATACTCATGGTCCAATCTTGTGACTGGCTCTTTCGTATGGTTCAAACGTGCGATTGGCTCATCCTTATGATTCAATCGTACGATTGGCTCATACTTATGAGCTTGAACTCATACACTTTCAAACACTTAAAATTATTAACTTTTGATATAAAAACATTCTGCCCTTTGATCATCTCAGACATGACCCTTTTAATATAAAACTGATTGGTCACCTCAGACGTGACCCCTTTTAGTGAGTGATTCACATAATTCATCTAGTTTTATAGTCTGACGTCTACACTACAAAAGACTAGAAAATAGAAAACAATTTTGAAATTTAAAGGAAAAACAAGATATATATTTGTGGTTTTGGGTTTGAGCAGAACAGCTTCAAGTTAATTTAATCATTTCTGGAAAGATTCATTATGGAATCATACAGGTATGTCATAATCATTTGGGACCTTTTTAATATGCACTTTGATGCTAGATTCTTGTTTTGTCTGAGAGTCAATAGCACTTTCAAGAAATCATACTAGAGCTATAAGATGCACACAATGATTTTGACTGTCAGGAGTTGCAGTCACGATGATTGTTAGTGTATTTTTCCACTTAAATCCATACACAGATTTTTGACTCACATTGGTGATAAGTTAGGTTTAATTATTTCAGCAAGCATTTATGGATATCACACTTATATGGTAATCAACATTCCTTATGAGATTTTTGAGCGGTCTACGGGTATTTGACAAGAAGAAACTATTCTAAGAGCTTTCAAAGAGATGCCAAGCCTCAGGTCAGTGCCACCGCACAGCAGAGAGACACACAACCTATCTTCTTGTTAGAGCATTTGTTTCTTTTGCACATTACACACCAACGACATTAGTCATTAGCTTGATTCATTTTAACAGTTTTTCCATGTGCTTGCTCATCTTTATGGTCATCCGCACACATTTGTGGTGTTTATTTTGCTCGTCACCCCGTATTGGAACTGCGTTGATTGTGTTAACCAGTGATAAGATGAGAACCCACAGCAAGTTGAACAATTAGTTTGAATTTTAATTAACCAATGAAGTCTACTCATCTATTGTGTTGAATCTACCGACACATCATATAATGAACTAGCAACCTCTAGGTCTACTTTCTCTATGTTACCTCAGTAGCAGACTAGTTTAACTATCATTTTTCTTTAGTTGTGCTTAGACTTCTCATACTTATAATTTGAATTTTGCATTTTGAGTAAATTAGTTTTGAAGTCCCAACCAATTTGTTCCCTGTGTACTATCATTTGCCATAAACTATGAATCATAATCACAGATTTGATTTCATTTCTTTCAGCTAACCTGCCCTCCCCCCTCGTTTTTTTAAGTAAAGAAATACTAAAGTAAAACTATTCTCCCTCTAAAATTCAAAAACCGAAAATGTTTTTGTGTTTTTGGATTTTAATAGAGAGGAAAATAAAATAAAATAAAAAAAAGAACTAATAAACTAAGAACCTACTTGTCGTACTTAGAACTGTCATCTTCTTAAATCACATCACTTTTCTTTTTCACGCCATTAACCTCTAATAGATATAAAAACCGTGGTTTGTCAAATGCTTTTGTGTAGAGGTCGGCACGTTGAAAATCAGTATTAATTTTAACCACATTGATTAATTGCTTTTCAAAAAAGTCACGTATAAAGTGATATTTAATACCGCTGTGTTTTTGTTTAGGGTGTTGGACCGGATTTTTGGTTATAGCAATTGTAACAGAATTATCAACAAAAATAAGGGTGTTAGAAAATTGAAAACCATAGTCGCACATTTGCTGTTGAATCCAAATGATTTGTGAACAGCAACTTGCAGCAGCAACATATTCAGCTTAACATGTTGACAGAGCAACTGACGTTTGCTTCTTACACTACCAGGTGACTAACCGTCTACCAAAGAACCGACATCCCGCTGATGTTGACTTGTAATTCATTTTGTAACCACCATAGTCCGAGTCACTATACGCTGGAAGCTCAAAGTCATCGTCATGAGGATACCACAACCCGAGTGTTGGAGTACCCTTCAGATAACGAAAGATCCTTTTAACTCCAATGAGATGATTTACTTTTGGTTTTGCCTGATATCTGGAACATAGACATGTGGCGTACATAATATCAGGACGCGAGGCTGTGAGGTACATGAGAGATCCGATCATTCCTCTGTACATGTGGCATCAACCAGATCACCATTTTCATCGGGTGCCACGTCATGGTTCTTGGCAAGTGGAGTTCTAGCTGCTGAAGCATTCTCCATGTTGAATCGACTGAGGATATCTCCTACATATTTGGTCTGGTGCAGGAAGATTCCTTTAGGTGTCTGATCCACCTGTAAACTAAGAAAGAACTTCATCTCCCCCATGACACTCATCTCAAACTCTGCTTTCATTATAGATTCGAATTCTTTACATAATTCTTCGTTTTTGGAACCGAATATTATGTCATCCACATATATCTGTACCAGCAGTAAATCACATCCTTTTCTTTGATGAATAATGTACAGTCAATAACTCCTCTGCAAAAATCGTGTTTCACATGATGAGTTGAGAGTTTCTCATACCAGGCTCTAAAGGCTTGATGGAGCATGTAAAGAGCCTTGTCCAGTTTGTAAACTCTATCCCGATGATACGGATTCTCAAATCCTTCGGGTTGACTGACATAGACTGTTTCACAGATTTCACCATGAAGGAATGCTCTTTTTTTACATCTAGTTGATAAACTTTAATCTTCATGTAGGATGCATAGGCTAGAAATATACGTATTGCTTCCATCCTTGCGACCGGTGCAAACACTTCATTGTACTCTATGCCTTCGACTTGTCGAAATCCTTGAACCACAAGCCAAGCCTAATTCCTAATTATGACCCCTTGGTCATCTTTCTTGCACTTCAACACCCATTTAGTGCCTATCACCTTAGCATCTTTTGGTCTGTCCACAAGGGTCCATACTCCTAACTTCTTGAACTGTAGGAGTTCTTCTTGCATTGCACTAACCCATGCCTCATCGTTTAAGGCTTCACTCACATATTTTGGCTCAAATTGAGACACAAAACATTGATATGCACCATTGTGAAGATATCCCTTTTCCATGACTGAGGCATAATCAACTGAGTATAGCTGATTTCGTGTTTGTACTCCTGATTGAACATCTCCAATGACGTTGTCCAAGGGATGATAAACATTAATCCGAGATCCGGGAGTGGTGGGAACAACTACCTCAGTATCCAGATTGTGAAACCCAGGTTCAGTATCTGTAGCTGTTGGAGTATGAGGTTCAGAAGTGTCAGAGGCATCAGGATTTGATGCCTGTGTACTTTAATTTGTAGGACTCCTGGTCCACATTTTCAGTCTCAACTACTTTATCATCAGAGGAAGAATCACTTACTTCAAGCGCACCCCCTAAAGGGCTAGAAGTATCATCTAATAGAGCTGTTGATGTTGAGTTTGGTAGTGGAGTGTTCAGAACATCGTACATCATCCTAGCAGAAAGCTCATCATCAGTAGGAGAAGGCGACAGATTGAAGGACTTAAAGAATCAATCATAGTCAAAGAAGAAGGATGGTCCTTTTCCAGCAGGGGGTGGTGTATTTTTGAACATCAACATTGCACCACACTTCTACCTGACTCATTGAGTTGTTATAAACTCTATTGTCTGGTATGCTGTATCCAAGAAAGATACCTTCTTCTGCCTTCTCACTAAACTTCCCAGTCTGAATTTTCTTCAACAACATGCACGGTGCGGCAAACAGTTCTAGATACTCCAAGTTGGGTTTACGTCGCTGGAGCAGCTCATAACATGTTTTCCCATGTCGTTTGACCACTAAGAATCAATTGAGCGTGTAACACGCTTTAGCCACTGCCTCATTCCAGAATTGAATAGGCAGTTTCGAGTCGCTTAGCATTGTCCTGGCAGTCTCTATCAATCTCTGATTTTTCCTTTTAGCAACGCCATTCATCTGTGGAGTGTAGGCTGAGGTAAATTGATGTACAATTTCTTTCTCTATACAATATGCCTCCATCCACTGATTCTTGAATTCTGTGTCGTTGTCTGATCAAATCTGCCTTACTTTTTGCTTGTGGAGTGATTCCAATGTAGTTACTAGATGTTTGAATGATTCAAAAGTTTCTGATTTTGCTTTTAGAAACATCACCCAAGAGAATCTTGCGTAATCATCCGTTACTACAAAGCAGTATAGATCTCTAGCAATGCTCTTTGTGCTTACAGGGCCAAACAGATCCATGTGTAGAAGCTCAAGAGGAATATAAATAGAATTCACTTTCTTTGCATTGTGAGACTTCTTGATCTATTTCCCTTTCTTACATGCTACATAGAAATCTGGAAGCTGGAAATTCTTGACAGTCACTCCATTTACTAAATCATTCTGAACCAAATGATTCATTTTCCTTGGATTAATGTGTCCCATTCTCCTATGCCATGAGACTGAATCCCTCTCAGTTGCCTTTGACAAGAAACATTAAACAGTGTGATCAGTTGGGGAGGCTTTTGATAGATCCAAGACATACAAGTCGTTATATCTTGAAGCTGACATAAGAACCTTATCCTCCTCAATCACATAATCCTTCTTCAACATGTAGCACTTCTTGTTGTCAAATACAACTTTGAATCCTTTATCACAAATCTAGGAGACTGAACGTAAGTTTTTCTGTAATTGTTGAACGTAGTTGACCTTGTCAAACTTTCCTTTCTCGTTTCCCACTTCGCCTTGATAGGTGATGTAACCTCATGTGCCTGGACGCCCCACTATCAATAATCCAGGTATTAGTGATAGCTGTAGCGGACACCCCGCACGTTCAAAGAAACTTATTAGTTCGGATTTGGGACCTTATCCTTAACTGGCTTGGGTGACCCAGAAGAATCACACATCATAAATTCAACCCACTGTCCTTTAGAGGATGAGGGCACATCCTTCTTCTTCTTGTCCTCACTATCAGACACATTATTTGATTTTTCTTTCCATAAACCAGTTTTATGTAAGGCTTGTTTGTGGTAAACAGATGACTGGCTTATGGTTTGAACTTTAGGTTTACTAAAACTCTTAGGTGGAGTATTAGACCTCATTTTAGAAAAACTTGGTTTTTCATCAAAAAGTTCAATTTTCTTTCTGGGCGTCTGATAATAAGGACAATTAGGAGAGATATGTCCTCGTATTCCACAACTGTAGCAAGATCTTACTTTTACAGATTGAATAAAACTTTTATGTGGTGTTTAGTTTGGTAAAGGTTTGAGATGTGTCTGGTTGGGTTTTGTCACTTCTCTTTTAGATGTTTCAGCTTCTTTAACAAAATTATTTGTTTTGACATTTTGAACATCTTTAACTTTTAGTTTACTTGGACTTTGATGAATAACACGTTTATGGTTAACTGGTTTAGTTATTTTGGGTTCTGAAATCGACTTTTGTGAACCTGACCTTACATTAACCCTTTTAATTTCATCATCCAAATTCTCAACTGGCAGTTTTTCTTTTGATTTCAAAATAGAATCCTTCTGTTTAGTACTAGATTTCACCTGTTTACCCGTGGAATCACGATCACTAACCAGAGGAGTGGACACCACATGATCCTTTACTGGGTTGTTATTGATAGGTCTACATTTTGTGTTCAAAAGGTCTGTATGTGGTGGCGGAACAACTTTGTAACCCAGACATTCCCCATTATTTCGTTCTTTCATTAAGTTTTGAAGTATGTGAGAAGAACTAGCCCAACTATACAGTTTTTGTTTTAAAGAATTAACCTCGGCTTCCAAAACAGCTTTTTCCTTCTTGGTTTCTTCTAAAGAATTAAAAAAAAACTTTATATCATTAGCTTGATTTAAGGCAACAACCTCGGTTTCTCTTAGTTGTTTTCCCAAAAGTTCTATTTTTTCTTTGAAACTGCACTCATTTTGTTTTAATATACGATTAGCTTCAGTACAGAGTTGTAAATCATTTACTAAGTTATCATTGTGTTCTAATAACCTAGCAAATTTCAGATCAATGCTTTCCCTAAATTTTTCACATTCAGAACAAGCATGTTTCGCAAATAATTGATCTAAAGAACTTACCTGTGATGAATCAGTTGAATCAGCCATAAACGCAGAATCAGACCCTTCGGTGACTGGAGATCTTGAAATCATGGCTCTATGTTCTTCCTCTACCAGGTTGAAACATGTGACTTTGGTTTTGTCAAAATGAAAAGTCGTATCTTTAGTGGCGACTAAATTTTACCCCGTCTTCTTGACAAACTTCTTAGCTCTTCTTACTGCACTTGCTAGTGCCCACATGATGTCCATTTTTCCCACTCATTTTCATCAACTTGCTCGTAATCCTCAACTGCAAGATGACAATTTCCAATCTTACCGGCAACTAGACCATCATATGATCGTACCAATGCTGCTAGAAGATCCATATGCTCCTTAGCCACTTCCACTGTGATATTACCGAGATTCTCGGTCTTCAACTTTGTAGTATTGGCCTCAGGAACTGTGTATTGGGTGCCTATTGACCCTAATATTTCGGTTCCTGATGCAGTGGTTTGGGAAGGAGTAGAAGAACTAGACATAAATGCTATTTGTAACGGTGCTCCTGAAACAACTGGAGTCGGAACTGAGTTGTAAAGTGAAGGATTCTGAGCATAGGATCCTTTCTTCGACTTTTATTTCATTCTCAGTTCTTCCTCTCCTAACTTCAAGATGAAGTCATTTATGTCTAATGTCACAAGAATGTCGTTCTATCTCAGATTAGACATAAATGAATCCCATTTCTCAGGCAAACCATCAGCAAAGCTTGAAACTTTATCTTCCATTGATGTGGTTACGCCATGAGTGTGCATCTCACTCATTAGATGATAAAATTTGTCAATAATATCATCTAAGCTCTCATTTTAATCGAATAGAAATTATCAAACTCCTTCTTGAGAGCTTTAGCCTTCGGTACCTTTAAAGTTGCATTTCCATCATATTTCTTCTCCAATGCCTCCCATAGCTTTTTAGCCTGCTTGTTCTCAGAGAACTTATGAAAAATGTCCTTCGGTATCAACTGAGTCAACAAGGCATAAACTTTCTTCTCAGCATTGAAGAGAATCTTCTAAGCTTCACTCATTCCTCCTAAGGTTAACTTGACTCCATTAGCACTGACTGGTATTGTGTAACCAGTCTCAATGGATGTCCAAAGATTGGGATCAACTCAATTTAAGTAAATCTCAAATCGTTGTTTCCAATGAGGATATTCATCTAACGTTAACAACTTTGGCGGTTTATTATGATTACCAAACCCATTCTCCAGAAGTAGTAGGTTCTGGATGCGTGAGTCCTTTCCGGCAGTAAACGCAACAAATTGATCTTCCATTTCTATAAACTTGGTACTTGGGGAACAGGACAGTTTCAATCATGCGAATGGACAATGAGTATGGATCACTCGTGCGAATGAAGGGTGCGAATGAATTCAATCGTGCGATTGGATTCAGTCGTGCGTATGAACAGGACGATTGGAATCAAACGACTGAAGTTGTTCAGTCGTGCGAATGAGGAATGCGACTGAGTTCAGTCGTGCAAATGGAGTATACGAATGACTTCAATTGTACGAATGCGCTAATCGTGCGACTGAAGGCTGCTGTTTTTGCAAAATCAAAGATTTTGACACTTTGACACAAAATACGATTTTTCGAGGAACCCTAATCTGGCGTATAGTGAAAATCGAAACTTTAATGCCAGAAAACGTCGAAAACACCTTTAGAAGCAAAGTCGTGACTCTTTTGATTAAAACGTAGGTTTTTGACACCAAACCTAATTAAATCAAACGCAAAATCCAGAGCCAAAGCTCTGATACCACTTGTTAGGACCGTGTTCGTACGGAGTACTAACTGATTCTGCGTTTAAACCGAATCAAATAGTGTGGAATCCTATTTGTTTGGCGATTCAATCAGTGAGAACAATATCCGGATCGATATAAGATTGAACTAAATGTTAAAAAAGATTAGGAATCGATCATGAACGAACTATGAACTTGGACAGGCTGTTTGGGACGCTCTGGACGACTACGGTTTATGTGTATTCTAAATATCTCTTAAAGTGTTATGTTTTTTCACGAATTAGGTGGTATTTATAGGTTAGTGGTTTTCATTCGTACGACTGAACCATTAGCATGGTTCAGTCGTGCGACTGAATCATGCGATTGAGTCATACGCACGAATGAAGGTTCAGTCGTGCAACTGAGTCAATCTTATGTCTCAATCATACGACTGTTCCAGTCTCCTGGTTCAGTCGTGCGACTCGTCCATAAGCATGATATATTCATGCGTATGGTCCATAAGTATGGTCCATTAGCATGAAAAATCACCCGACTAGGTTGAACATAATACTCAATCATTATTGACTTAGAATTTTGTACAACAACCTCAAACCTATATAAGAAGTTCATACATATGAATTAAAGATAAATAAACATCAAATCATATATCATATTTCATTACTTCGTCAAATTACACATATGTAAGACATGAAAGACTTTTACATTTAAGCACATAAACTAGGAACACATGTATCTACAATGTAGACACACAGGTTTGCTTTTTTGCATTGCCAAGAGATAGATATTCCTCCTAGAAACTGACATCCTCCTGATGTAGATCTCTTATTTATGTTACAACCTCCATACTCACTATCAGTATACCTATATAGATTGAATTCAGCACTTCAGGATACCATAAATCCAACTTAAGTTCCCTTTTGTGATAAATCATTATTATCTTGGTAGCAATTATGTGTGATACTTTGGAGCTGCTTGAAAACATGAGCACGGGCAAGGGACAAACATAATATCTACTCTACACTCTGTGAGATTCATTAAGGATCTAATGATGGCTCTGTATTGCTACTAATCAACTCTTTTTCCGTCACGATCGAGAGTTAATGTACGTGCTCTAGATATTGGTGCTTTTGCGGCTTTTGCATCTATAGCTTGAAATTTCACTAAGATATCTTAAAGATACTTAGATTGATTTATAAAGATGCCATCGTTGGTTTGCTTGATTTGCAACCCCATAAATAATGTGAGTTCTACGATTGAACTCATTTCAAATATTGATTTCATTTAGTGGTCAAATTCTTTACATAATCTTTCGCGAGTAGATCCAAATATGATGTCATCCACATATACTTAGACTAACATGATGTATATTCCATCTTTCTTTATGAAAAGAGTTTTATCTATGGAATCCAATGTGTTTTTATTTTTCAAAACAAAGGTACACAGAGTCTCATAGCATTTCCTTGGAGCCTGATGCAGCCCATACAAGGCCTTATCTATTTTACATACATGATCTAGGGACATTGGATCTTCAAAATCAGGTGGTTGGCAAACATGGACTTCCTTATCTATCTCATTATAAAAAGGCACTTTTCATATCCACTTAGAAAACCTTGAGGTTTCTTGAAACAGCAAAACAAGAAATATTCTTATTACTTCAAGTCTTACTATTGAAGCAAAAAATTCATCATAGCCTATCCCCTCCTCTAGTGTGTACCCTTGTATAGCAAGGCTTGCTTTTTTTGAATATTCCTCTATCATCATTCTAGTTTCTAAAGACCCATTTGTTTCCTATGGTTGTCTTCCCTTTTAAAAGATCACATAGTTTCAAACCTTTTGTCTTTTAAACGGGAGAAGTTTTTCGTGCATAGCTTCTACCCAGTTGTTCTATGTTAATGATTCATCAACTTTCTTTGATTCCAGTTTAGACAGGAAGCATGAGAACAAACAAATGTTTGCTTCAATTACTTTTCTCTTTGTCTTGACATCAACATCAACATTGCTAATGACATTCTCTACTAGATGCTCTTAATGATTTATTAAGCTTGGAATTACTTGAATTATTAAGACAAACCCAAATTGGTGGCAATTGCTTCAAGAAGCTCAGTAGGATGGATCAATTACTGAACTGAAACCTTCCTCTATAGTTAAAGTCCTTGTTTCCTTTTAATTAGGTTGCCTGGCAACAATTTGTTCATCTACATGAGACTTTTCATCTGATGAGACGTAATGATCATTTGATGGTTGATTAAACACATTTGTAGTACTCACATGTACATCTGCTCACACTAGTTGGTTAAGTTGAGCTATTCGTCTTTGTTGATTAGATATCAAAGGAAGATTAACCGTCTAGTCATCTTTACTTGTAACTTGAGTGTATACTAAGTTTCCTAAAACATTCATAAGTAAATGATTAAAAGAATTTATGAATCCATTTAGAACAAACATCCAAGTTGTGGAGTAACAAAAAGGATTTGAGGAGTTTTCATTAAATATTAAATTTTTAGATTCCTCAATGGTGTGATCCACTTTTTTGTATACCTTGTATGCTTTAAGTTGGGAGGAATATCCTACAAAGTACCCATCTATCGATTTCTTAGCTAATTTGGATAAATAATATTTGGTATTAACGAGGCTGCATGAACATCCAAAAGGTCTTAACAACCCTATGAATGGTCATTTTTATACCATAGTTCATAAGAGGTTTTCATATATGTCTTAACTATCAACACTAAGTTCTGAACATAGCACACATAAAAGACTGCTTTAGGACCGAATGTTATAGGAAGTTTGGAGTCAGACAGAATGGTCCCTGCAGCCTTAATAAGTTTATTGTTTTTTTTCTTTTAGCAATTATATTTTGTTGACGAGTTCTAGGAGCACTCTATTGCATTGTAATACATTTGTGTCCCCAAAAAGATTCAAGAGTATGGTTTTTGAATTTAGTACCCTGATCACATCTAAGTATTTTAACTTTTTGAGCAATTTGATTCTTAGCTTTAATAACAAATGACTTTATTGTTTTAGAAGTTTCATCCTTGATTTTTAAATAGAAAAACTAAGTGAATCTTGTAAAGTCATCTATTATAACAAACTATTAAGTTTTCTACATAAACTGTTTACACCTGTTGGACCAAACAAGTCCATGTGCAACAAGTGTAAAGTAGTACTGATTGAATTTATTTCTTTAAACTTATGAGAAGATATGTGTCGCTTTTCTTTTAGACAAGTAAAACAGTGATCCACACATGCAAACTCTTTGTATCGTAGTCTCATGACTAAGCCATTTTTTAGCAGTTGATTCATGTTTCTAAGATTTACATGTGCTAGTCTTCTATTCCAAAGATATGATTTATTCATTGAAGCTTTTGAAATAAAACACGGTACATTTCTAAAGATTATGCATTCTTAATGTTGAGTATGTAAATATTGTCTTTCCTGGTGGCTCTTAAAGGACTTTTATCACTTTGAATACCAAAACCAGTGGAGAGAGAAAGGATAATATATTCATGCTCTGTGTTGTGTTTTTTATTACATAGTTGAGATACACTTAACAATTTACAATTAAACTCTTTCATATAATTCACCTTGTTGAAGCCACCTTTCCATGATTAATTGTGCCTCTACCCGTGATGTGTCCACCCCTTGAATCACTGCTATAGAAAAATATCCATTATCATATGGTTCAAGATTCAGTAGACATGATTAATCACATGTCATGTGCCGAGAGCATCCGCTATCCATAATTCACCAATATCTTTAGTCTGTGGATGTTCTGGCACATAAATGAATAGATTGGTGATGATTGGAGACTCAGGCTTGTTTAGTTTTGGGTGTCTTTATAGATGTTGAATGCATGTTTTGTTTATTTTAGGTCAGCTGAGTTTTCATCGGTATCTACATATTTCTTTGGTCTCCAAACTTTCTTTATCTTTTAGGGTTTTGAATTGTTGTATGCTTTGCTTTGAGATTGATCTTTGTTTGCTTATCCATTGAGTTTCGTTTAGAAGTTACACTTTTGTATTTTATCTTTTCAGAAGATGAACAAATGGTTTTTAATGTTTGATTAAGGTTGACTTGTTTAGCGGATACTTTTGTAGTACTCATTTTTCCATTTTATGAGCACACACTTTTGCGGCTGCCGAATTATCTTTGAGGTTTGTCCTCTTCTTTTGATTGATTTATCAGTAGCTATATGGTAACTCAAGGATCTTAATGTTTTAAGATGATTTTCTAGCTTTACAAGGATTGTCACACTAACAAAGATCGATCTCATGAGGTGAATGTGGAATATAAACGCTCACAATGTAAGAAGTAGAATCAATCACATGTAACACATAAGTAAATAAACTTCACTTGTATTGCTCTCTGAATTAGAATGTGTACACTGAGTATCAAATTCAGGAAACAATCAAAAACCTTAGTAATTACATTAAAATTTTCATATTTATACAAAACTCTAGTTCTCGCGCCGCCACAAACTTTTCACGCGACAAGAAGTTGTCACGCGATAAGTAAGTTGTCGCGTGACTACTTTAACTTGTCGCTTGATTATTGAACTTGATCTTCATTTTGATTTGCTTTCCCGAACCACTAGATTCAACGCCTACAATCTCCCCCTAGGTTCGGTAAATTAATGCGTTTAGAAGTCCATATCATCAACTTTGTAAGCGCCCCCATAAGCATACATCTTTTTCTCCAGGGTCTTCGTGATCAACCATCCAAACTGTGCTGCTATAAAATGAATAGATTCATCAGCTGCAATTCGACAAGCCTCCAACCTCATCAAATATTCCCTTACAAATTTGAGCAAATCCACAGGGTCGATGATACGGTAGTCTTTATCCACACAATGTATCAACGCATGCCCCATCTCCATTTCACAACTCCACCACATTAGCTTTGACAAGCTGTTAACTGGCATCAAAGCATGTATAGGGATCTTGCAAAATTGGTTTTTGTTACTTAACACTTAGTTTTCTCTCAAACTCACTTAAAACACACTCATTTTAGATGATGCAGAATCCCTTCTAAGAGTTGATAATAATATACTAAGTAACAGAGAACACAAAGAGATAATTTTGAAGGCACTTGTATATATTACTTCTCAACTCAAAGTATTACAAGACTCTTACAAGCATGTTACAAGAGTTGCTATGAGAACTATATATACTAGATCCTACAGTCGGATATACTTTGATACAAACTGGAAAAAATGACTAAAGCAAATACTACAATGCTAAAGACAAGGTATATTTGATAAAATATTATCTAAGATATGGTAGTCATGACATGTCCATGACTTACCTTTTGTCACCAACTAAAGTTGGCAACTGTACTAACTGATAATGAATAAACAGTGGAATAAAGTATGGTCAACTACATGGTCGTGGGAAAGCACCATGCAATATCTCAGAGAGTTGAAGCGGAGTGTCAGAAGGACCATACTTATGTCCACTGGTTCATAGTAGGTCCTTCCGAAGGTTAACTGGATTCGTAAGAATAAGTTCTTCTGAAGCCATTTATACTTCAGAAAAGGCAACTTCTTTCCAAGGCTTGAGACCTTCTTCATGTCTTCATACTTCGGAAGTCAATGTCTTGAACTCTTCTCAGTGTTAAACTTCGGAAGAAAGACTTGGTCTTCGAAAGTTGGAGTTTCTCTTCGGAAGCTCCATTAGACTTAACCTTTGGAAGCTCAGCTTTTGCCTTTAGAAGTTCTTCATCAGTTGCAACAAAATATTCTATGTGTTAGTTTTGGTTGCACCAGCCTTACTTGATCAAACAAACTCCCCCTAGGCTGATGCTACCAAAACTTCACTTATTCCTACTTCTCAAAACCTTCAGCCCTAGGGACAGAATATGTTTATCCGTTTCTTGGTTCATTCCTGAAGTGGTACTGAGAAGTTTGTACAAATCATTTGTGGATAGGAGATCCAGTCTATCACTCTGAATGACATGCACCCTTTGTTATACCCCCTTGAAAAGAGTTAGTTGACGGAAGTTGTAGTCATACTCCCATCTAACTACGAATTCAAGTTCAGGACCTTCAACCATTTGAAGAAGGGCTTTGCCTTTGGTTGCTGATCCTTTCTTTTCCTCCTCCTCTTTCAGTTTCAACTCTCCTTCAATCTTGGTCATAGCAGTTAGCTCGGCCAGTTGAAGACTGCTCAGATGATTTTTTATGTTAGCAGCTATCTTGAAGTTGGAGGGGTTGGAGAATAGCTTCTCTGCTAACTCAGTAATACCGAATCTGCTTAAAAGTAGCAGAGATGAGGGATTGAGCCTGTTTAACTCTTCATTCTCTCTCTCAACAACAAAGTTGTGAGAAGAGTCTTCGAACCACCACTGGATGATCTTCTTTCTTGGCACAAGGGGCTGATTTGGTACTTATCCCCTTTCTTTGTATCCAACAGAGTCACCAGCCTTCTTCTTATCTTCTTCTCCTCTTCATTTAGTGAATCCGAGTTGAGGCCAAAGATTTTAGCGGCTTGGTCCAGTGTTCCTCTAGGCAGATCAAGGAATTGATCTCTAGTGAGGGAACATGAGGAGCCGTCAACATAGGTTAGCTTGACAGACTCCTCCTTACAAGAGATGTCGCTCAAGGTTGTACAACTGATAAGCTTCATCTTGATCTCCTTAAACCCCTCTAAGGAGAGATGTTTGGAAGGATGAGGGGATGGTTTGGGAGGCTGTTGGGTAGGTAGTGGTGTTTGGGTTTAGGAAAGTGTTTTGGGTTTGAGGATGGGTAGTTTGGGTGGTTGTGGTGAGGAAGTAGGTATGGTTGATAGTGTGGGTTCAGGGGTGTAAGGCTCAGAGGTTGGTTTAGTTTTAATTGGGAATGGGAAAGGTATTGGTTCAGGTTTAGGTTGGGGTTGAGGTTGAGGTTGAGGTGTTGGTTTGAAGATCATCCCTTGTCCCCTTCTATACATCTCCTTCCTTTTCCCTGAGCGAATGTCAGCCTTGATGTCACTAACATGTCATTGTAGGATCTTCTCAGACATTGGACCCACCTGCCTACCAGAGAAGCCATGAGCCCGGAGATAGTCCTTCATCCATCCTTTATCACCTATCGTCCTCGCAGCAGCGAGTCCTGCTTCTTCTTCCTTTTTCTTCTTCGTCCTCAGTTTCTCCTTCGCAAATTTCTTTCTCCCCTTCTCCCTTTGATCTTGCTCTTTGTTGAAGAGCCATAAGATCGTATCATTATCATGTGGAGACAATTCTTCTTGAGAGAAACCCTTGGAGTTCAGGAAATTTATCCTTTTCCTCCTTAGTTGCTGATCAGCCTCTCTTTTCTTTTTCTCCCTCTCTTCCTCCAAGGCCAACCTTGCTGCTTCTTCCTTTTGCTGAATCTGCAGCAAAGTTGCCTTTTCTAACTCAACTAACACCTCTAATGGTAGCAGGAGTACATCTTAATTAATAGCTCCCAGCTTGACAAGCCTGTCAATGATTTCCACCCTCTTCTTGTTGTTGATAGCCTCCTGGTTGGCTGCAACTGCTTTGCTACTTGCAGCTAGAAGCTTCTTAGTTGGGAGTCTACCTTTCCTCTTAAGCTTTTCTAACCTTGCTTCTCATGAAGCTCTTCTCTAGTCATCGTCATCTTTCCTTTGACATCTTTGGAAATGCTAGAATTTGGAGGTTCTTGAGTAGAGGTTTCAGGTTGAGTGTTGGTGATGGGAGCTGGAGTTAGTGATGATGTTTGAGCAAGGGGTTGGGTGATAAAATCCTCCCAATTGACCCCAGTTGCTAGTTCTCAGATTGAATCTGTGACAACTAGATCATAGGATAGAGAAAATAGTCCTTTCGCAGCTTCAATCTCAAGTTCGGAAGTTTGAAATGGTTCTTCTGAGGCTTTGATTTCTGCTTCGGAAGTCTGTGGGAATGCACTCTCTGTCCAAACTATTTCAGTTGTTGGGCCATCAGTCCTTGTTTCCCTTTCGAAATAAATCTCAGGATCCACTTGGACCTGAGGTTGACCAACTTCTTGGACTGTAGTAGAGGGTGCTTTGAACCTTTGAAGCTCTTGAGCTCCAAAGTATATCACACTCATATCAGGACTTGGCTGTTTAATGAAACATTTTATCAGGAACTTGTTGAAGAACCTATTGAGATCTTGGAGCATCCTTTGGTCCATCTGATTTACAACTGGAGGAGGCTTGGGAAAAATTGAAGCTTGTTGAATATGGTATCTTGAAGTTAAGGTAGCAAGAGCTTGACTATGTGGTTCCTCATGTCTTTGTCCCAGAACACTCTTCTCCTTTTTGGTAGCATCATCCTAAGAGCTTGATGAGCTAGAGGAAGAGGTCAATGAGACCTGAATATGTACATTCCTAACTGACCTCTCAATCTGTTTCTCAGCTACTTTGGCCTTGAGATTTTCAATCTCAAGTTGCTGAGTGGCAGACCTATCTTCTAAAGTCATAACCTTAGATTCAAGGTTTGAGACTTTAGAAAGTAGTTCTTGAATGGTGAGTTACAGTCTTCCCTCATCTTTTTTTGAAGAATCATGTGGAGATGAGGTAAAATACCTAGTATGTTCATCGTCACCACCAGATGTGGTTTCTTGGCACCCTGGTTACTCTTGCCTAGTGATGTCTCTTTTAGAGTCATCAAATGGCATGGTTGTCGTAAATTCAATCTCACTAATGTTACCACTGTCCTGAAGGTCCAATCAGGCTCCTTCAGTAGTGCAGTTGAATCTACATGAGTCCCCTCCATATTAGTGGGACTCACCTTAGTTAAGGCTTGCTGATGGGGGCTAGAGATAAAAGGTCTCTCTAGGCTCTGTTGATCCTTGAGAGGGTGTTGTCGATCAACATCATTGCCCTGAAGAGACATAATCTCCTCATCAGTTGCTATCAATAGGTCAGTGAAATATATAGAGGTTAAGCCTAATGATTCGGGATCTTGGTCAATGTCTATTGGCATTGAGCCTATGGTGGGGTTGTCCCTTTTTGGCTGCTCAGGGGAGTATAAAGACACACCCTGAGGGTTTACAACTTGAGTTTCAGGCTCATGGGATTGAGACTGAGGAGACTCAATACCCATATTAAGGTCAAAAGTGAAGGATGGTGAGGCCTTAGACTGAGTGGGAGCCCATGTTTCAACTCTAGTCTTTTTGGATTGAACAGGAGGAGCTTGTTTAATTAGAGTAGATTGAACAAGGGTTTGTTTGGGGCGTCTTGAGTATGTAATAGTGATGGGGTGAGAAGTTAGATTTGGCAAAGTGAGGGTAGTTGATGGTGTGGGTTCATCACATGTGGTGTTAACAGGGATGTCACAAGGAGCCATTGGCTCAATCATAACTGGAAGAAGCTCAGTGTGCTTCCAGTGTAGTTGGTGGAAACTCTCTTTAAGACTTTGAAGATGGTTTGCCTCATTTAAGGAACTGGTAGAATAGCTGCACAAACAAGCTGACTCTGGTCCAGCTCACAGTTGATAATATGCTAAATGAACCTGGGATACATATAGAATGTGTCCCTCTGGAGGTTCCCCATAAGGTTAAGCAGCACATATCTTGAGTAATTGAAGTAGAGGCTCTTCACCAACCCATGAACTAGGAATCCTAGTTCATATGGGATTTGATCTCATCCCCCAGACTTATTAGAAAAATAATGGAGAACAACATGAAGTAGGAACTTCCAGTTGTATGAGAAATTGAACTTGTAAAAAGTAGACCTACTCACATCTCCACCATATACCATTTGGGTATAGTTGTTGTCTAGGTCTGACTTGGGGAATTTAGTAGGAGCGCCTTCATCGTCAAGCTCCAGATGCTCCCTGATGAGTTGTTCAGAAATGATCAACTCCTTGCCACAAATGCTCGACCTTATTACCCTAAGTCCATTTAGGGTTTCAATCTGACCGTTACCCCAGAATTCAGCCATATGGTTTGGGTAAACGGTGGGGTTAACAGTCAGAGCGGTGTAATAGGTAGATTGTGTGAGAAAGGAAATGATATCTGAGAAGTCCACATCCTTGCAGGAATCAAGGAGTGTGACTTGGTTGTGCTGAGGGTTAAGTGCCATTGTGAGAAAGGTTGCAGAGAAATGAGTTTGAATTTAGGTAAATTGGAGATGAAGGAAGCTTTAGGGCAGTAAATTTGGTAAAAAGATGAAAGTGATAAGCCGGGTTTATTTAAATGGGTTAAATGGCGGTTTTGGGGGGTTTTGGATAAGGTGAAAGATGTTTTGGTGTATGATGTGACAAGGGCAGTAAGGTTTAGTCCATTTAAATAATCCAATATCATTAACAAAATCTTTACTTTTTATAGAGTGAGGCCCAAAATCATTAACAAAATCTTTACTTTTTAAATAATCCAAAGGTAATCTTCTTCCGAAGGCAACTTTACTTCCGAAGGTAAATTACTTACTTCCAAGAGTAAAAAGTGCTTTCCGAAAGGAGAATCTTATAAGCTTCGGAAGTAGATCTGATATGCAATCAATCATTTCTTCCGAGACTAAAAACTCTTCCGAGAAGAAGATTTTCCTTGGAGGAATTTTGCTTCGGAAGATATATAAAACATCTTTCGAGGGTTAATTCCTCTTCGGAAGCATTTATACTTAGTGAAATTTCAGAGAAAGACCTTTAGTAACATGGCTTAGATTGTTTTGACACAAGACTTTACACATTTTAAAATGGTTTTCAAATGAGATAGACTAATCAATGTTTATCATCCCAATAGCTGTTATGAGATACTTAAATCTTTGTACATCAAAGGCTTTGGTGAACAAATCAGCATATTGTTCATTTGTGTCAACTTTGATTAGTTTAATCAGGTTTTTCTCATGAATATCTCTAATAAAATGATACCTGATATCAATGTGCTTTTTCTTGGAGTGCTTCATCGGATTTTTAGTAATGGAGATAGCACTATTGTTGTCAATGTGGAAAGAAGTACTCATGAAGTTGAATCCGTAGTCTATCATCTGGTTCTGAATTCACAACAGCTGAGCATAGCAAATAGCAGCAGCAATGTATTCAACTTCTGCAGTAGATGTTGAAACGCATGATTGCTTCATGCATTGCCATGAGATGATCCTTCCACCAAGAAATTGACATCCACCTGATATTGATTTCTTGCTGATATTGCAGCCACCATAGTCATTGTCAGAATAGCCATAGAGATTGAAATTGTTGTTCCTTGGATACCATAGACCTAGTTTGGGTGCTCCTTTGAGGTATCTATGGATTCTCTCGGCAGCAACTACGTGAGACACCTTTGGAGCAGCCTGGTATCTTGCATAGATGCAAGTTGCAAACATAATATCAGGTCTACTTGATGTGAGATACATCAGAGAACCAATAATTGCCCTATACTGGTATTGATCAGTATCCTCCTGCTCAGAGCCAGGACAAAAATTATGGTTTCTGGGTATCGGTGTTTTGGCTGGCTTACAATCCTTCATATCAAAACATTTTAAAATGTCATTGACATATTTAGATTGATTGATGAAGAACCCTTCCTATATCTGCTTCACCTGAATTCCAAGGAAAAAGTCCATTTTTCCCATAGAACTAATCTCAAACTTCTTCTTCATGATGCTCTCAAAGTCTTTACACATTTGGTCATTTGAGGAACCAAATATGATATCATCAACATAGACTTGAACGAGCAAGATTTCCTTTCCATACATCCTTATGAAAATAGTCTTATCAATGGTACCTATAGTGTAACCATTCTTCAGGAGAGACTGAATGTCTCATACCATAACATAGGTTCTTGGTGCAGCCCATATAGAGCTTTATCCAATTTGCACACATAGTCAGGGTGCTGTGGGTCTTCAAATCTTGGAGGTTGGGACATATAGACTTTCCTATCTATATCCTCATATAGAAAGGCACACTTGACATCAAGCTGGTAGACAATAAAATTCGTGGATGCAGCATGAGCAAGGAAGATCCTAACTGCCTTAACTCTCGCAACAGGTGCAAAGACATCAGTGTAATTGATTCCTTCCTCTTGAGTGTATCCTTGAACTACCAGTCTTGCCTTATTCTTGATAATCAAGCCTCTATCATCTCTCTTGTTTCTAAAAACCCATTTGGTTTCTATTGGTACTTGACCGGATGGTAGCGGACATAGGTTCCAAACCTTTTGTCACTTGAATTGAAGCAACTCCTCTTGCATTGACTCAACCCATCTACTATCTTTCAAGGCATCTTCTACCTTCTTGGGTTCCATCTGGAATAAAAAAGCATGAGTACAAACAGACATTCCTATTATGAATTTGTCCTCTTGTTCGCACACCTTCAGAGACTTCCCCTATGATGTTCTTAGCTGGATGAGTGTTGTGAATCCTAAGTCTAGGGATCACCTCCAATTGCAAAGATAGATCCAGATTGGACATATTTTGCTAAGGAGCTTGAACACTTGGGCCAATTGCTATTTCAAACTCATTTAATGAGGACTGATTGAATGAATGAGAAACATCATCATCATTTGTTGGTTGTGAAGCAGCATTTACAGTTCCCTGTTCCTTCAAGATGCTACTTCCATTAGCTTGGTGTTGTGTAGTGTCACCGGATGAGTTTTGAGGCTCAATAGATGGATCACTGGTTGAAGCTCCACTATCCCTTGAGATAGTCATGCTATCAGATCTGCCAATTGTGGGAGCTTGGTTTGCAGCAACTCTTGGAGAACTTGGAATAGGTCTGGGTAACTCAAATAGTTGGTCTACATCAAAATCACTTTGAGTACATGTTCCAGCTAAAACATTCTCACAAGAGGGTTTAGAATAGTTTGGAAACAATTCTAAATCAATGATATGATCAGGGCCATTCCCCCCAAACACAAGGAGTGTGCTCATTAACAACAATGTTTGAAGATTCCTCAAATTGTTGATTTTTGATGTTATAAACTCTATAAGCTTTGGAGTTAGAGGAAAATCCAACAAAGATAGCATCATCTGACTTTTCAGCAAATTTTACCAAATTGTCCATTGTGTTAAGTATGGTACACCTGCTGCCAACGGACCTTAGAAAGCCAATGAACGATGGCCTCTTGTTCCATAGCTCATGAGGGGTTTTTCCATATGGCATTACTACAAGAACCTTGTTCTTCACATAGCATGCAATGCTGACTGCCTCTGCCCAGAATGTTAGAGACAGCTTTGAATCAGCTAACATGGTCCGGGCAGTCTCAATAAGTGTCATGTTCCTACTCTCAGCAACACCATTTTGTTAAAGAGTTCTAGGAGCAACGTATTGTCTGGTAATCCCTTTTGAGTTACAGAATGAGTCAAGAACTTGATTCTGTAACTCCAGGATGATCAAACTTGAATCAAATCATGAAGAATTAGATCAAAATAATGATAATCACAATAAAACCCCTTTGATCTCTATTGATTGCTAATAATATTGTTTACAAGTAAATCCCTCAATCAATTGGTCATGCAACCATTAACCAACACTAATCACAATTAACCTATTTATAGTCTAGACTAATATTCATTAATTGCACTTAACCCCCTAGACTTAGGCTAATTAATACAAAATTACATATTAAGCATAAAAATGACTAAAAACAAGATAAAATATATTTTGTTCACACAAAATATATTTATAACAATAAAACTCCTAGTCATTTAAATCTTCAACGTCTTGTCTCGGTTCCTCGTCTCGAGCGTGTCGGGTTTGACTTTTGATGACTTTGACCGTGACGTTGACTTTTGTTGACTTTCATTGTGTTGATAATATAGACTATCTTTTCCAGCTCCAACAATACTCCCCCTTAGTCTATCATTATCAACGTCTTCATACGAATTCAGCCCCGAGAAATCAACTGTAGAAAGGTCTTCAAATTAAAGTTTTTTTTGAATTTGATGAGAAAAGTTATTCATCTCATAAGCTCCCCCTATTTATATGCTCCCCCTTTTTGAGTGCATCCTTTGTGAGGATATTGGAACAACTTTCCCAAATCTCTAATCTCGAGTGCTTCAGAAGATGTAGGAGGAGGATTCCTAGCTCGGTATCTTCTGCAAACTTGAGGAACAGGTTCTCTGATCAGGTACACTGCTCAACTGATGATCGGCCATCACTTACAGCAAAAATCTGAAACACATTCTCAAACACAATCTCGACATTTCTAATTAGATCATTTCATTTTAACAAAATAAACCCGTGTTTATCTGTGTATGAAAAACAAGCGAATCCGTGTTCGTTTGTACGCAATTTCTGTGAAATACTTGAAAAATAATAAAATTGTATCAGTATAATATGGAAGACCTAAAAGAAATTTTGAACTAAAAATTTATTATATTTTTTATTTTTATTATATACATTTATTATAACATTTTTTTTAATCTATTTTTTTTATAACCGAGAATTGAATCGATCATGAGATCACACCTCAAGATATACTTTAGCACAAAGATGAATTTAATCATCGACAAGCAATGAGATCACACTGATAACTGAATCTAATAACAGTCTTTGAATGATTTTTGAAATTGTCAAACAGATCAATAACGATTGCTGGTATGTTTGTCCACTTAAACTCATGCCCTATCTTTTTCAACAAGCAGTAAATGATTCGTTAAGGTTCGATTAAATGCTTTAGAATGCTAGGACCCCACAATCATTTGGCAAAAACCCTCACCCAACCTCAGGATTTCTTGAATTTTATAACGATCTTTACAGAGCAAGGCTTGTGCATTAGTGTGCAAGTGATTATCGACAGAATATTGCATTCTGTGTTGATTTCATCGTTTAGATGATTTGACACTACTTAGACCAAAATGGTGAGAGCTCCAGGTCTATACTCACGTATAACAAAGGAGATGACCATTTAATCATGTGCCGATGAGAGCTCCAGGTCAGTACTATCGTACAGCAGAGGAGATCATCACTCCAGGTCAGTACTTCCGTACAGCAGAGGAGATTAGCACAAACACAAGACACATAATTACACCAATCATGGCTCAAAGATATGACTTATATGATTTGTATCATGGTGGGTGAAAGATCAATTCTCAATCCAATTTTTGTCGGGACTCAGTTTTTGTGCAGGCCAAAATGATTGCGTAAATCCAGACATCCTTAAGCATATTGTTTTAATTTAAATCATTATGCTGCTGTCTACTTTATTCTTCAGGCTGAGTCTACCAAGCATATCATTAAAGAATCTGTTTGTTTTTCTATTATTTGCAATTAAAAATAAGATGTAAATCAGATAACAGCATCAGTTACTATCATTTCTCAGTTTAAAAACGCAAGTCATGCAAAAACAAGCATTTCAAGAAGATATACAATCATTTCTCAATCATCTCGAATCAAGTTCTCAGTACACTTTTCACTTTTATTTACTTATACTCTCCCCCTAAATTTTTATTTTTGCAAACTTTTCCTTTTTTTTATTATTATTTTTTATTATTTTTTTAATTTTTTTAAATTTTTTATTTTTTATTTTTTTTAATTTTTTATAAAACTGTACAAAAATAAAAATTTATCAAAGAAGGTCTTCCAAACTATACTGATATAATGATAAAAATGAATGCTCAAGAAATATGCAGTGATTGTGAAGTGAGAACTTTGATTGTGTGGATAAAAATCCAGATTGTGGATAAAATACCATGATCTTAACCTGTTTGTTCCGTCTCAAATTTGAATTAGGAACAATCTCTGTCAGTAAACCGGATTACTAACAGCCCTCCTGAATTGTTCCTGCACTCATTAACAAATTAGTTAGAAAGGGGAACCCAGGCCATCGTAGTCCTGGAAGTTCCTTTTTCATCAAGATAAGTAACAAGCTTCTGCACACAACTGTTTAAACAATCGGGGATTGTTGTGTCCTTCTTTTTAATTTTCCAAATTTGTTTTGGTTCAATTAACTTGGATTTGAATGAATTAAATTTGGAAATTATTTTCTGTTTAAGACTGGAAGGAAGAAAATTTGATTTTGAACCTTTGGTCATTTTCATCTTTGTATCATGTGAAACCGGCTTCACATGAAAAGGTTTGTATGGAGGGTTTTTCATCCAACCATTCAGAGATTTTTGCTTTTTACCTTTTGAACCAGAGAAGCAACCCGTGTTGCCTTTACCAATTGGAACATTCTTTGTTGACTCTGATCCGGAGAAGCAATTCGGTTTGCTTTTACCATCAGAAACAAGTCTTTGAGGACATTTGTTTACCACATGACCTTCTTTTCCACACTCAAAACAAGCCTTGAATGGCTTTTGATGCTTGACTGAACCGTGTGATAGAGGTGGGGATGAGGATTGCTTTGAGCTTGTAGTAGATTCTTGCTTGTTTTGGCATTTGCTATGCTGATCAGGGAATGAGATTTTCACTGATTGACTGGGTTGCTTTGCAATTGGTGAAGAGATCCGTATCGGTCTTGATTCAATGTTTGGAAGCTTTTGAGATTTGACACTGTCTGGAGATATCTTGATATGAGAGGAACCAATACGCTCCTCTATGATTGATTCATCATCTGAGCTTATCCAGTCTCGTATACACAGATCTGCTTCCAAAGGATCTTGATTGACACCTCCTATTGTGTTGGCTTCGCTTGTAGGATTCTGATTGCCTGACGATTCAACAACTGTTCCTTCTTTGACAAACCTGACAGGAACAAACGAAGGAATGTTACCTGTTTTGAATTTGTTGAAGAAGGTTGGAGAAGCAACTGATATTGGTGTCGGAGCATCAGAGGTAGAATCGTCATTAATCTTCTTATCAGACCCCTGCTTGAGAAATCCCAAACCTACAGGAGAATCATGTACATCTCTAACCTCTTTAAGATTAACGTTGCTTAAACCTGCATTTAAACTATTAGTTTCTGCAGCTTCAATCAAATCATTAGATGGATGAGGTTGAGGCATAGGAGAGTAACAATGGGTGCTAGGAGGAGGATAGACGTATGGATTTTCACCACAACCCACTCCCGTTTTAATCCTAGCTCCCCTTTGTTTACACAGTAACTCTTCCTGTTTCATTCCGGATATGGTCCATCTATCAAGCTTTGTTTTACGCTTGCTTGTTTCAAATTCAGCCATAGTGACTCTTTCGTTTAAGAGATTAATTTCAACATTTCTTTCAAGAAGAGTTCGTCTTAAATGATCATTTTCTTTTAAAGCTTCATTTAATTTTATGAAATACTTGGCTTCATTCTTTTTAAGTTCTGCGTTTATGGTAGTTAACTCCTTTTGGTTATCTAAAAGTAACCTATTAGCTTTATACACACCCAATAAACGAATTTTACAAGCAGAAGAACACATATCCTGAACTGTCTCGTATGGAAGATCCAGGATGACTCTTTCAGCAGTAAGAGCCTTCTCACAGTTGCAAACTCTGGTATTTTGCTTCCATTCCTCTTCCTTCTTAGCATCACAAACTTCTGCATTCAACTCAGCTCCACCTTTACCCATTGATGTCTGCTTAAGCTCCTCTTGTACCTCTTTAGTTTCAGGTTTCGGTAAACCGTCTGAATTGGTGTCAGAATCTGATCTCTCTTCTGGTTTCTCTTTGGAGTTTGAAGTGATCTTTGGAGTTAGATATGTTGATTCATAGTACTCACGAAGTTTGATATCCAACTCAATCTCTTTCAGTTTGTTGATCACCTCCATCAGTTTGTAATCCCGAAAGCCTCTATCTTGTTGAATCGACTTGCCGTGTGAGCTCCATTCTGATGAGAGGGAATCAAGTAATCTTAGAACTTGTTCATGATTTCCCAGTTGGGCATCAAACTTCTTCAGATTACTTGCCACCAACAGAAATCGATCAACAAAATCAGACATCTTTTCATTCTTTAAAGCTGCAAAATTATCAAACCGACATTGTGCAATTGTGAGATCATCTGATTCGAAGGATTTAATCAATTCTGCAAAAGCCATATTTATTTTTATTTTGTTTAAACAATTAAACGCCCAAAAATATTTTTCCCAAAAATTGTAAAATAATTCTCCCCCGGGAAAAATATTATTTGTAAATGTCACGCTAGAAAATCTTAGCAACTGGGGTCAAGCTGAAAATTTTTCAAAATCAGTGAAAATTTCTTTATCGGAATGAACTCAATTAATCCCAACTAAGGGAAAAAAGTCATCTTTAACATTCGAATTTCGCTGAAGAAATGATAGTTTCGCTGAAATTATAGTTTCGCAGAGCTAGTTTCGCTGTGAACTCTAGTTTCGCTTAGCCGACAGTAGTTTCGCTGGAAATTTCGGCAGCAGTTTCGCTAGCCGAATGTCACAAATGGCTTAGTTTCGCTGATAAGTTCGCAGGAAACAAGCTTGAACTTTCGTTCAGAGATAAATTCGGCAGCAATTTCGCTTGATGATTGGTCAAAAACACTATTGAACTTTCGTTCAAGGGAGTACTTTCGCTGAAACTCTAGAAAACAACTTCAGATCCAAAATAAACCATAATTTCGCTGAATGAAGATGACAGTTTCGCTGTAAGAACAGCAGTTTCGCTGGTCGATCTCAAAACCCTTTTTCACCTCAAAATCAATCTGAAATCGCCCAAATCTAAATGGATTTTAAATCTGATGATTAACAGAGCTTTCCCAACCAATAATAAGCAAACTTCAATCAATTTCCATATCAATAACACTCAAATCTAATCCGAATTTGATGAAAACTTGATATTGAACAAAAACAACCAAAACCTCAACTTTTCTCTCTAAAAATCTTCAAATCTTCAGTGAATTTGATCCAAAATGGCTCTGATACCAAATTGTAACTCCAGGATGATCAAACTTGAATCAAATCATGAAGAATTAGATCAAAATAATGATAATCACAATAAAACCCCTTTGATCTCTATTGATTGCTAATAATATTGTTTACAAGTAAATCCCTCAATCAATTGGTCATGCAACCATTAACCAACACTAATCACAATTAACCTATTTATAGTCTAGACTAATATTCATTAATTGCACTTAACCCCCTAGACTTAGGCTAATTAATACAAAATTACATATTAAGCATAAAAATGACTAAAAACAAGATAAAATATATTTTGTTCACACAAAATATATTTATAACAATAAAACTCCTAGTCATTTAAATCTTCAACGTCTTGTCTCGGTTCCTCGTCTCGAGCGTGTCGGGTTTGACTTTTGTTGACTTTGACCGTGACGTTGACTTTTGTTGACTTTCATTGTGTTGATAATATAGACTATCTTTTCCAGCTCCAACAGATTCTTAAACTCAGCCCCTTGATCACTTCTAATTATTTTAACCTTGTGATTAATTTGATTTTCTATTTTAAGAATAAAAGATTTTAAAGTTTTAGCAGTTTCATCATTAGTTCTTAAAAAGAATACCCATGTAAATCTTGTAAAATCATCAACAATCACAAGGCAATATGATTTCCTTCCAATGCCTAATATACTTGTGGGACCAAATAGATCCATGTGGAATAAGTGTAATGGAGTAATGATAGAATTAACAACTTTGGATTTATGAGATGTCATGTGTTGCTTCCCTTTCAGGCATACAACATAGTTATCTTTGCAGAAAAATTCCTTTTTAGCCAAACCATGTACCAAGTTATTTATAGCCAATTTATTCATTGTTTTAAAGTTCACATGACACATTCATTTATGCCATAGTATTGACTCATCACCATCAGCTTTTTAAAGAAAGCATGATACTTCACCCAGTGGGTAAGCATTGTTCATATAAAGCTTGTACATATCCCCTTTCCTGGGAGATCTAAAAAGCACCAATTCCTAAGGAATTGTCATCCTGGAATTGAGGATAATGCAATCATGTTCTGTGAAGAGCATTTGATGCTTTTGATCACAAAACTAAGAAGCACTTAACAGGTTGTGTTCAAGCTGTTTGACAAAGTGTACTTTGACAACTTTTAAATTACCATTGGATATACTCCCTCAGCCAGAAATATAACCTCCAGCCTCACCTACAAACTGGACAGGACCTCCATCAAAATGTTGAAATTATTGAAGGAGAGATATGTTCCCTGTCATGTACCTGGAGCATCCACTATCCACAATCCATACATTGTTATTCTTGTCATATGGATGTCCTTACACATAAGATGAGATGATCAGTTTTGATATGAAACCCAAGCCTTGTTGGTAATGGTTCTTCGAATGATAGTGACATAATTGAACCAAAGTTTATGCATGGGGGTTCAATGGATGTGTTTGAAGAAGAGGTTTGGGCTGCAGCATATTCCTTGATGTTCCATTCCATCCATTGGTTGATCATAAAAGATGAGCTTGTTGAAGCTTGTGCAGCATGGCATTCTTCCGAAGCTTCTTTCTTTTCGGAAGAAACCTTCACCACCTTTTCTTCTGAAGCAGTCTTCTTCTGGGATGGTTTCAAGGGGACTCTTTTGTTCTTTTGAGTCTTGACAGCTTTAACTTCCGAAACCATTTTCCCTTCGGAAGAAGGACTTTCTTCCGAAAGCAACCTTGCTTTGATAACAAGCTTTCCCTTTTTCATCAATTGAACCATTTGATATGGTCCAAATGAGAATCCTTCCCTGACTCCTTCTCTTTTAACATTGTTTTCATAATGTGTGCTAGCAGGATTATAGTAACAATCTTTGGCCATGTGATATTGCAGACCACACATTATGCAGGCAATGTTAATCTTCTGGGAACTTAAGGATTGCTGTTTCTTGTTCTTCTTTTCTTCATCAGCAATCTTTCCTTTTAACTTTTGATCCTTTGGTAGGACAGGATTGCTACTACTAGACCCCTTTCTTTAATCAGAGTTTCGTATCACTGGGAATCCAGCTGAGATAAACACACCTTTTTGCTTTGGGTTTATCTTCAGCTTGGACTCAGCCACTTTCTTGGCAGTTTTTCTGGCTGTCTTAGCTCTGTTTCTTCTGGGAAGGTGGGTCGATCATCACCAGTAGGAGTTGGTAAAATTACCTGGTTCTTCCCTGTGATGGTCTCCATAGTTGCATCACTCTTTTAATCATTGGAAGGTGGGTCGGCAGATAGAACCTCTTGCTCTTTAATACCATACCTTAATTGTCTCATAGACTCATAAGAATGCGGTGGAGAAATTTCATTGGTTCCCAACCCACCTTTGTTTTTGTAACAAAGTTTTGAGTGAGAGGATGATGCAAGAATGGCATGGAAGTTTTGCTCAAAATAGCATGCTTCCTGGCTTGAGCCTCAGCTATGACAAGCTGGGCTTAAACCTCAGACAATTTGGATATTATATCCTTGATTTGAGTCTTGTAGTTTGTATGTTCATGTTTTAACAAGGACACAATTTTCTCTAACTCTTCAATTTTATTTTGATAGTCAGATTCAGCCCTTTTAAAATCAGATTTTAATAAACATTTAAAGACTCAATATCGGATTTAATTTCCATATTGTAGTCCTGATATAACTTAACCTTAGCAATACAAGCTGGAGTACAAAGATGTTCATATACCTCATTGTCATCTATTCCAACCATGAGTGCTTGAGCAGGAGTCATCATGTACAATGAAGCTCCAGTCAACTTCTAAAGCCATAGCAGCTGTCTTAGTTGACTTTCCAGTGGCTTTTAGTGTAGAGGGATGTGTGGAGGCCCGTGGGGTTCCCGAATTTGATTTGGGAGCCTTGCATTCCCTGGTAAAGTGACCAAGTTGGTTACAGTTGTAACATTTGGCCTTTGTCTTGTCAAACCCAAATTTGCTGTTAGTTGGGTTCTAGGGAAACTGCTTTCCAGTTGTTCTTCCCAAAGGAAGCTGTTAATCATTCTTTTGTGCAAATCGGCTATGAGGAAGATTTCTCTGTAAAGACCTTCAGGAAAGGGAAGGTCTCATCTTAGTGGAAATACCTGCTCCATGTGGTTATCGACAGCTTGTAAAACAAGCATGGAGGGTGGGACGAGATTTCTGAGGATTTCTCCTTCATAGTGCACGGAATGGTTCGAAGGGTCAAGTTTAGGTAATCTCACTTTGTTTACACAAATTTGCTTGCTAAATTGGACTCCTTATAGTATTACATGTTTCCTAGATATGTTCAATACATTCTCAACTGTGAACTGGGCTCACAGTTGAGGGAAATAGGTAATATTCTTAAATTGGGAAAGATGAAACCCAACATCTTTAAAATCATGAAGAAGCCAACTGTAGGCTTCTCAGGGGTAAAAACAGCCCTTGTCCCAAAAATTTTAGAGCTCATTGCTCAAGGTGACAACCTAGCAACACAAGCTAGTGTTGAACCCACACCTTCTACCTCCCAACCACCAAAAAGACCACAAATCACCCTCACCTACCAAAGAAAATCCAAACGAACCCCTGCTCAAGCTATTGAGCTTGTGCAAGCCCCCATACACTCACCCATACATGAGGAAGTGGATACTAGAGCTCCCACTTGCCCAAAGGAGCAAACCACTCCCATTTCTTCAAGAATCAGTGTTGAGGTTCCTCATGCTCAGCCTGATAAGCTCACAAGCCTAACTACCTTAAGCCTTCACTCTGAGTCTCTACACTCAAGTGAACAACCTTTAGGGGACAGTTACCATCCCCAGCCTTTAGACTTAAATCAACACATTCCTAACCTTGAGTTCTATACTGATGAAGACTTAGGGTTCAGTGAGTACCATGAGTCTCTCTAATCTTTCCCTACTCAAAGAGAGATTAGTGCTCCTGAGTCCCCTATGTCTAGCCCACATCAGTCACCCATTATTGAGGTGGATCAACCTGAACCTGTTCAGGAGATCCATATGGAAGAGGCTCTCACTTCTGCAAGTGACTATATCATTAAGACCTCAACCATGGCAACTCAACCTATTGACACCTCAACTGAGGCTGTCAATGAGCAGAGGAAATCCAGCAGCCAAGAACCTAAAGCTGGTGGTGAGAAAGAGGACTTTGGTCCAATTATCTCATCCCCTACTGATTATTCTGATGAAGATAAGGGGAACTTGAGACTAAAGGTGCAAAAACTATCAAAAACATGCACCTATTTAGTCTCTAAAGTTAGTCACCTTGAAACTCAGGTGACTACCTTGCATAACAGGGTCAATGGTCAGCAACTTGAGATATCTTATCTCAGGGAAAAACTAGATGGGAGATCTTTAAGGAGAGCTCAACCAGGAACACAAGAACCTGTGAATGTGATTGACCTAACTCCTACCTCACCTATGCAAGAGGGTGATGCTACCAAAAAGGGGGAGAAAGTCATTACAGTCACAGAACCTGCGAGTTCTTCAGGGAGTATGGACATTAAGGACTCACCATCCTCACTTGCAATTGTACATACTCCGCAACTTCCTCAAGTTCTTCAGAGTCTCTTTAAGGAAGGCATCCCAAGGGCTATATCATCCCCACCTCAAGGAACTTCAAATTACATTATTGGGTGGATGTATGATGCTGATAAAAGAGCCCTCATTCTTCAAAGAGTTCAAGGGTAGAAAGAGGTGCTCAAGTTTCAGACCTTGAACTACTATGAAGGTCTTGACCTGATCAACATGGCACTTGTCAACCCAATTCAATCTAGACAAACTGGCAGGCTAGGATAAAGGATTCAAGACAGAATTACTGAAGGGTTCAGTCTAAGAAGGAGACAAAGGCAATTAGGTAATGTCATTGGTCAATTGGATGTTGAGGTAGACCCTAAGATTAGCTTCAAAGGGAAAACCTTGACTGAAAGCCTAGTGATAGAGCCTAAGAGCCCTGTCACACCAACAACTACTTCAGAAATTTTTCCCTCGATGAAACACCTGCTGGTGAAGGTGTATCACAACCTCTCTCTTGCCAGAGCTTGGAAGCTACACCAAGCAATGAAGGCCAAAGCTCTCTCCACCCTGTGTCACAAAGGTCTGTGGTTGACAAAGGGAAAAGGATTTTAACTCCTGAGGAGATTGAGGAGGATGAGAGAGAGGAAGAGGAAGCTAAGGGGAGAAAGTTCCTCTGGGTCTTCAGCCTTCATGCTAGCTGCAATCAGGGCTGCCCCCAGACCAAACAGTCAAGATGATAAGTTGAGGGCAGTTAGGATTACTTACCTGCAGACCAGGAACTATGACATTGATGAGATTATATCTCTCCCCTTAGAGGAACTTAATGAACTGGCTGACATGGAAATGTCAAGAGAGATGAAGGAAGCAGAGGATGCAAGGCTACTTCTCCAAATCAAAGAGGAGAAGAGACATAAAAGATTATACAAGCATGTCCCTACTCTCCCCTAAGTTCAAGAAAGCCCTGTGCAAGAGACTGTGGCAGCTACACAAGAACCTCAGGTAGACAAAGAAACAGATAGGCAAAATATGATCAACTACCTGAGTGTCACAGGTCTCTACCAGGCATCTGCACTTCTTCCCTTGTCCTTTGAGTGCATTGAGTTTCAGTATCTCAAACAGCTTGAACTTCAAGTACTCAAAGAACAAAAGGCAACAAAGAGAAAGATGAAGGAAGAGGCTGCAAAGCCAAGAGCCATTATCTAAAAGAGCATGAAGAAGTCTGCTGACAGACAAAGGATGATGAGCTTCTTGAAGCTGTATGGATTCTCCAGAAGGAGACTTGGTGCTATGTCTCTATCCACAATGGATGAGCACATCAGGGTAATCAAGCAGAAGATCAAAAGTGGAGAGCTAATTGACTTACAATCCCCTCCAAGTCAAGCTCCTCCTGAATTGGAGGTTAAGGTTGAACAACCTAAGACAACACAACCTGGACCTCCTGCTAAGCCTCAGCAAGCTTCATCTTCTGATCCACAGCAGAGTCAAACTCCCTCTCCTTCTGAACCTGTGAGGGATGAACACCCAACTGAGCAAGACAAGACTTATCAACAAGGTGTTGCAGACCAGTCTTCTCAGTTAAAGTCTTTAAAGAGGAAAAAGAGGATGGCTTCTAAACCAAAGTCAAAGAAGAAGAAGAAGTCTGATTCATCCACCTCTATACCTCAGGCTGAGTCAGATCAACCAGATGAAGTGCATGAAAGGGCAGCCCAATCATTTCCAATTCAAGTGGCTCCTCTTGCATCTAAGAGACCCATCTTATCCTGGACCTTCACAACTAATCCAGAGAGATGGCATGTGATTAGAGATCAAGGTGGTGAAGATGTCTACACATGGCAAGACTTATTCAACCTACCTCTGCATGATCTCTTTGAGATGAGAAGATACTATGAGAGTCTGAGTGATCCTAACCATCTAATGATGAAGGGCATGGTCATCATCATAATGAGGACTGTCAAAAGCTGAAGATCTTCAAATGTTTTGGTAGCATCCTTCTAGGGGGAGTTTGTAAGGATTCCTATAATTCTGATGCAGCCAAAACATCTAAAGTCTTTCTGCATGCATGCACTGAAGAACAGAAGTAGAAATGCTTCGGAAGTTTTACACCTTGCACTAGAAATATTCTAAGTGTAAAATATTCCGAAGCCAAGACCAACATCTTTGGAAGCCAAATGTGAAGTCTTCCGAAGCTTCAAAGACAAAGTCTTCTGAAGCCAAAGAGCGAAGACAGATTTCTTCCGAAGACTTTTAGATACATGCTTTTATCTGATGTACTCTACTATAAAGCTGGACCACCTTTCCGCTGCAACTTTGTTCAATCACCCACTTACATGAGTTGGTGAAAAGGTCTATGCTTTTGGTAACTGTACATTGAGGTCTTGAGTCTGAGTTTTCTATTTTATGTACTCTTATCCTTTTTGTAATATATTAGGATGTGAGCTATGGCATGTCATTGTCACTAGTCAAAAGGCAATCTGCCTTTTGACTCTACATTTGATTTTGTTGTTGTCTAGTCTTATGTATCCAGCTGGCCTTCAAAGTATGGCCGGCTGTAAGATGTAGTATAAAGTATCTCAAGTACTTGTACCTTTTAATCTATGCTTTGTAACATTTGTAAAAGAACTTAAGAAGCAATATACAACATTCTTAAAAACCAAATACTTGTGTTGTTAGCTATGTTGTTCTATCTCTAATTTTACTTGTGTTCTTAGCATCTTTCACTTAAGTTACCAGTTCCCTATTTTATTTGTTAAGTGTTCTAAAGAACTCTCCTTATTGTGTTGTTGTGTTGTAATTGCATACCCTTCACCGCACCTGCAAAAACTACCTTCTAGTTCTCTTGAAGAACTTATTTGCTCTATAGGTTAACAGAGCCATCTGTTGGACTATGTCCACATACTCCACATCATCTGGGCTGAAACACTCTAGATTATCAAAGCCATACTAATAGTCACTAGAGTGCCCATTTCCTTTAGACAAAGGAATAGTTGTCCTGAAAAGAACTTTGCTGAGCTTGTTGAGACCTTGGAGTCTCATGGAATGTAATTTATGGCCCAGAAGAACATGATGGTTGCTCGGTGTATGTTAGGTACTGTTGAGGTTGGGGGTCCTGAGCCTTTAACAACCATTAAAGCGTTGCTAGCAGAACGACTTAATGGTCTGCCTGTCTGATGGCCTCTTTTGTTCTCCATCTCTAAATGGTATCCATCAAGGATGCCATAAAGTTCAGTCATGGTGAGGGTGTTCAAATTTTCTATTGTCTTGATAGAGACACAATAGAACGTCCACTCATTTGGGAGTGCACTCATGAACATTGTAGTGAGATCTGTTAGTTCAATGGCAATTCCCACAGACTGAAGGGAGGAAATAAGATCCATATACCTGAAGTATTGCTGGCTGAGGGTCTCTTCAGCAATATAAGTGAAGTTCTCGAACTGTTGCTTCAGGGAATCCTTCTTGGAGTCATTGGAGCTGAATTACATCTGAGCAAGTGCATCAAAAAGTTCTTTAGCTGACTTGTAATGCTCAAACCCCACCATAATGGAGTTGGGTATAATAGTCATCAGAACCATCATGGCATTACTATCAATGTCCAGCTTCTTCCGGTCTTCATCAGAGTAGTCTTCTACTGCCTTCTCTATCATGGCACCATTTTCACCTGGTGTTGCCACCTTTGGTTTGTAAGGACCATTGGCAATAGATTGCCATATTTTGCTGTCTTGATACCTGATGAAGCCTTCCATGTGTTTGCTCCATGATCTAAAGTTTTCAGCGGTGATCATGGGTGCTTTAGTCATCATCCCCATATCTACTTTCGACTTTTGGTTGAGGCCTATTTTTGAGTGTGGTGTAGGGAGGAGTGAAAAATTGGTTGATTTGAATGGTAAGATCTCACAATCAAGAGCCTAAGAATCTCTAATACCAATTGCAGGATCGATTTATATCACCGAACACTTAGGTTTTTTCTCTCAAACTCACTTGTAACACACTCGGATCAAATGATAATGTAGAATCCCTTCTAAGAGTTGATTATAATATACTAAGTAACAAAGAACAAAAGGAAATAATTTTCAAGGTACTTGTATATATTACTTCTCAACTCAAAATATTACAAGACTATTACAAGCATGTTACATGAGTTACAATCAGAAACTATATATACTAGATCATACAGTTGGATATACTTTGATACCAACTGGAAACCTATGACTAGAGCATATACTACAATGCTAAAATTAAGGTATCTTAGATAAAGTATTATCTAAGATATGGTAGTCATGACATGTCCATGACTTACCTTTTGTCACTAACTAAAGTTGCTAACTGTACTAACTGATAAAGGTGAAAAGTGGAATAAAGTATGGTCAACTATATGGGCTTTAGAGAAATCACCATGCAGTATATCAGAGGTCTGTAGCAGAGTGTCAGAGAGACCATACTTATGTCCACTGGTTCATAGTAGTGTCTTCCGAAAGTTAATTGGCTTCGGAATAACTTGTTCTTCCGAAGCGACTTATACTTCGGAAGTTGAACTCTTGATTTTCTTCTAAGTCTTGAACTTCGGAAGAGAACACTTTGTCTTCGGAAGTTGGAGTTTTCCTTCAGAAGTTGATCTTGCACTTGTCTTCAAAAGAACTCCATTTCCTTCAGAAGTTCCACACTTAGCTTCAGAATTCCTTTATTAGTTGCATTAAAATAGTCTAAGTGATTTGGTTTTGGTTGCACCAGCCTTTCTAGATCCAACAGGTTCAATGGATGTCTTTGAAGAAGAGGTTTGGGTTGTAGCATCTTCTTTGATCTTCCATTCCATCCCTTGGTTGATCATAATAGATGAGCTTGTTGAAGCTTGTGCAGCTTGGCATTCTTCCAAAGCTTCTTTCTTTTCAGAAGAAAACTTCACCACCTTTTCTTCCGATACAGTCTTCTTCTCGGAAGGTCTCAAAGGAACTCTCTTGTTCTTTTGAATTTTCTTAGCCTTGTCTTCCGAAGCAATTTTCCCTTTGGAAGAATGAGTTTCTTCCAAAAGCAACTTTGCTTCCGAGACAAGCTTTCCTTTCCTCATCACTTGGGACATGTGATATGGTCCAAATATGAAACCCTCCTTGACTCCTTCTTTCTTAACATTATTTGCATAATGTGTGCTTGCTGGATTGTAGTAACAATCTTTAGCCATGTGGTTTTGCAGATCACACATTATACACGCAATGTTAACCTTTGAGGGATTTGACTGTTGTTTCTTGCTTTTCATGCTTTCCTCAATAGTGTTTGATTTTAACTTTTGATCCTTTGGTAGGACAGGAGTGCTGGTACTACACTCCTTTCCTGAATTAGAGTTTCCTACCACCTGGAATCCAACTGAGATGAACACACCCTTTTGTTTTGAGTCAATCTTCAACTTGGACTCAACCACCTTCTTGGCAGTTTTTTTGGCTGCCTTAGCTCGGCTTCTTCTGGCATTGGTGGTCAGGGGTTGATCATCACTGGTAGGAATGGGTAAAATTACATGGTTCTTCCTTGTGATGGTCTCCATAGTTGCATCACTCTTTGACTCATGGGAAGGTGGGTTAGCAGATGGAACCTCTTGCTCTTTAATACCACACCTTGGTTGTCTAATAGACTCAAAAGAATGTGGTTGAGCAATTCTATTGGTTCCCATCCCACCTTTGTTTTGATAATAGTGAGGAGATGATGCAAGAATGGCTTGGAAGTTTTGCTCGGAGATAGCATGCATCCCGGCTTGAGCCTCAGTTGTGACAAGCTGGGCTTGAGCCTCAGACCTTTTGGATATTAAATCCTTGATTTGAGTCTTGTAGTTTGCATGTTCATGTTTTAACAAGGACACAGTTTTCTCTAACTCCTCAATTTTGTTTTGATAGTCAGATTCAGCCCTTTTAAAATTAGATTTTAAAATATTTAAAGATTCAATATCATATTTGATTTCCATATTGTAGTCTTGATATAACTTAACCTTTGCAATGCAAGCTGGAGTACAGAGATGTTCATATACCTTGTTACCGTCTGTTCCAGCCATGAGTGCTTGATTAGGAGTCACATCTTGTACCATGAAGCTCCAGTCAACTTCTTGGCCACAACAACTATCTTAGTTGACTTTCCAGTAGCTTTTGGTGTAGAGGGGTGTGTGGAGGCCTGTGGGATTGCCAGTTTGATTTGGGAGCCTTGCATTTCCTGGTAAAGTGACAAAGTTGGTTACAATTATAACATTTGGCATTTGTCTAGTCAAACCCAAACTTGCTTTTAGTTGGGTTCTAGGGAAACTTCCTTCTAGTTCTTTTGAAGAACTTCTTCGCTCTATAAGTTAACAAAGCCATCTGTTAAACTATGTCCACGTATTCCACGTCATCTGGGCTGAAACAATCTAGGTCATCAAAGCAATACTGATAGTCACTAGAGTGTCCATTTCCTGAGACAAAGGCACAGCTGTCCTGGAAGGAACTTTACTGAGCCTGCTAAGACCCTGGAGTCTTAAAGAATGTGATGTATGGCCCAGAAGAACATGATGGTTGTTGAGTGTATGTAAGGTACTGCTAGGTTGGGGGTCCTGAGCCTTCATCAACCATTAAAGCGTTGCTAGCAGGAAGGCTTGAGGGTCTGCTCGTCTGGCTTCCTCTCTTGTTCTCCATCTCTAGACGCTAACCATCAAGGATGCCATATAGTTCAGTCACGGTGAGGGAGTTCAGATTTTATGTCCTCTTGATAGAGACACAATAGAACATCCACTCATTTGGGAGTGCACTCATGAATTTTCTTGAGAGATCTCTAAACTCAAGGGCAATTCGCACAGACTGAAGGGAGGAAATAAGATCCATATACCTGAAGTATTGCTAGCTGAGGGTCTCTCTCGCAACATAAGTGAAGATCTAGAACTGTTGCTTCAGGGAATCTTCTTGGAGTCATCAGAGCTGGAGTACATCTGGGACAATGCATCAAACATTTCTTTAGCTGACTTGCAATGCTTAAATGCCACCAAGATGGAGTTGGGTATAGCAGTCATTAGAACAGTCATAGCATTGCTATCAATGTCCAGCTTCTTGCGGTCTTCATCAGAGTAGTCTTCTACAGGCTTCTCTATCATGGCACTATTTCGACCTGGTGCAGCCACCTTTGGTTTGTAAGGTCCATTGACAATAGATTGCCACAGTTTGCTATCTTGATATCTGATGAAGCCTTCTATGCGTCTGCTCCATGATCTAAAGTTTTCAGGGGTGATGATAGGTGCTTTAGTTATCGTCCCATCTCAACTTTAGATTTTTGGTTGAGGGCCATTTTCGAGTGTGGTGAAAGGAGGAGTGAAAAACAGGTTGATTTGGATGGTAATATCTCACCATCAAGAGCCTAAAAAGCTCTGATACCAATTGCAGAATCAGTTTTTATTACTTAACACTTTGTTTTCTCTCAAACTCACTTAGAACACACTCACTTTAGATGATGCAGAATCCCTTCTAAGAGTTGATAATAATATACTAAATAACAGAGAACACAAAGAGATAATTTTCAAGGCACTTGTATATATTGCTTCTCAACTCAAAGTATTACAAGACTCTTACTAGCATGTTACAAGAGTTACAACGAGAACTATATATACTAGATCCTATAGTCGGATATACTTTGATACCAACTATGTTAGGACCTGGTATTTGAACAAAATACCAAGTGATTAGCGTGTAAACCAGATCAAATAGTGCGGAATCCTATTTGATTGGCGATCCAATCAGTGAGAACACACGAAGAATCAATCAAGAATGAAACTAACGTTAGAAATCGATTGAGAATCGATCTAATGTGTTCTGTGAACTTGGAGAACGAATTGGGAGGCTTCTGGACGGCTAGGGTACGTCTGGAGTCGTAATAGAATGAATGCTTACGTTTTTCCACGATTTGGGTTGTATTTATAGGTTAGTATTGTTCATTCGGGCGACTGGACCATAAGTATGGTTCAGTCGTGCGATTGAGCCATGCGGGTGATTCATCCGCACGACTGAGTGTTCAGTCGTGCGACTGAGCCAATCTTATGTGTCAATCATACGACTGATCCAATCTCCTGGTTCAGTCGTGCGACTGAGTCAATCGTATGAAGTTATTCATGCGTGTGGTCCATTTGCATGGGCCATTCGCATGAGAACTTCATTATGTTAAGTTTGAATGTATTAATTAATATAACATTATGTGTAACCATTCAAACAATCACAAACCTAATTAACCAATTCAATATCGACTCATTAATGAAATATTAGACATTACAAATCACAAACAATCAATATCATTTCATTAATCATTTCAAATTACATCAGAATCAGATAAACAAGATCTATTACATTTCATATCATGATCTAGGGACATACATGTATCAACAAACTCCCCTTGGACCTAGATCTCTCTAATGTCTTGTTTTCTGCATAACCTCCTCATATTTCTTGTACTTCTCCTATTTTGTGACTCCCGCGTGAATCTCAAACGCGAAGCAGAGTCGTATGACGTTCTTGAACTGGAGGGCTTGTACAATATCCTGCGTATCATAGAACAGTGGCCACTTGTATAGCGTGTAGACATCATTTGCTGACAAGTTTGTAAGCCACATCGGGTCGAATACCCTGATCGTATCCATTTGGCCCTCTTTGTTTAGGACTATGACCGTTTCTGCTGTTCTCCAATCGTAGTACCACCACTTAAAGTGTGGGGTGAAGTCTTATGGCATTTCCCTGAGTGGGATTCTTGACATTGTGCGCGGAGGACTCCACTTCAACACTATCTTGGGCTTGCCAGTAATGGCATCAACCTCAGACCTTATGATATACCTAGTAGGCTGTTGGGGTCTGAAGTTAACCCATCTTGTGTGGTACTCCTTCTTTAGGGCAGCCTCAAACCAGTCTGACATCTTCCTCGGGTCAGCATACAAAAGGTTTAGCTTGGCCAGCTGGTTGAGCTCAAAACCTGGTAGAGTCTTCAGATCATGTGGGAATCTGAAGTACTCTATGCCCTTTTCCCTCTTAACTGCATATACGTTAAGATCCTCAAAATACGCCCATGCTATGATCCTGCCAGACACCTTATGATGTTTCTTGACTCGGTAGAGTTTGGTGTAGGCATCCTGTTTAGGTGCAGCGCGTTGGGCTCTAACTTCCTCAAAACATGCAGCCCACTCAGCCTTTCGGATATCGACATCATCATTTGAGGCTTGGGCTATTCCCTCTGCTTTCTCGGACTCTTGTTCCATCTTGTCTAACACCTCAAAGGTATCACTGACGAGGGATTCACCCAGATTGGGGACCATATTTCCCTCATTGTCAGCATACTGAGGGTAGTGCTCGGCAGTGACATCTTCAATCTCGATTTCATCAACATCTTTGAGCTCTTCGTCACTGGTCGAGTCGCATGTCGGAGCATCCTTCACTATCTCATCTGGATTGAGCTTGAAGATCTCTGCGAGTTGCTCGTTTGATAGGTCGTGAATTATTTCCCCTTCTTCAGGGGTATAACTCACCGACCTCCTTACGATCCCTTGCAGATCAAGAATCATTGTTAGCTGAGTCTTGACCTGCTGAAGGGGAGCAACATCAAACTCATCCCTTTGGTAATTTGGATCTGTTTGATTACAACATTCAACACATCAACCATTAGTAATGAATCAAAACAGAAATGCATTAAACTTAATATAAACATTGAATACATCGGTTTAAATACATGATTCAAATACAAAAGTAAATAAATACATAAACATCTAATCTTTACTTTTGTCCTGAATCATCGTCTCGTCACTTGGTGGAGCAGAGGAAGAAGCTGGTTGGTCTTGTCTGTTCTTTGACCTCCTCTCTTGACCTGAAGCAGAGGCCGATGCAGCTGCATCCCCTCCTTCTGCATCATCATCATCATCCTTCTCCTCTGTCCTTTCTCCTTCAGTTTCCTCATCCTCCTCTGTATCATCCTCATCATCCTCATCATCATCTTCATCATCATCATCACCATCATCTCCGTCTCCCTCTTTGATCTTCAAGGGCTCCTCCTTAGATCCCTTGAGCTTTAACATGATCGTCTTCTTCGCCTCCTCCAACTCCTCTATCTTCTTAGTGGATGTGACACTTTGCTCCTGGAGTTGGGCTATCTCATGGCTCTGAGTAGCCATCTGTTGGGCCTGCTCCTCAATAACTCGAGCCTGCTCTGCAATCTGGTGAGATTGTGCAGCAGTCAGGTCAGCAAGCTGGCGGATCTGAGCCGCCTTCTCCTCATGTGCAGCTAATAGGCGCATCACCATCCAGTTAAGCGCAGACAGCTGTTCCTCTACCCCAATTGGAGGTAGAGGTGATCCATGTGTATGAGAGGGATGGGCTGAGGGTCCAGCTTGGTGGGCAGTGGTGGTGGTGGTGGTTGTAGTGAAGATGGGTCTGTGAAATGGTGGAGGTGATGTGGGAGTGAAAGATATGGTGGTAGATGGAATCTGTACAGTGGTGGGAGGTGTGGTGGTGGCTGTGGTAGCTATGGTGGCTGTGGTGGTGGATGGTGTGGCTGTGGAAATGGTAGTGGTGGTGGTAGCGGTAGTGGCTGTGGTGGTAACGAAGGTCAAACGTCTCTTCTTCTTCTTTAGCCCGTGGGGCTGAGCCATCCTTTTCCTCCTCGTTCCCGTCGAGGTGGATGCTCCCCCTACAACTCTGCTAGCTGACTCCGGTGCATAACTCGGATCAGTAGCTGTCTCTCCTGAGTCTCTTGGGCGTTCACCAACCGCCCTTAGCCCATATTCTGTGGGAACAACTTTGCTTCCCACAGTTCTTGTTAGGGGTCCTCGTCCGACTCCTCCTCCTCCACATCAGGAACAAAGTCCTGATGGAATCCAACTGACTCGGCTATGTCTCCAGCTGGGGCAGACACTGGAGGTATAACATCACAAGTTGTGCCTCTCGGTGGAGTAGGCATATCATCCCCAGCGTCTCCACTATCGCCATCATCTGAATCATGCTCTGGGAGCAGTAGCCTCTCATCATCAGAATCACTATCCTCATGACGCCATTTGCGTCTCCCCGACGCTACATATCTCTCGTTGGCCAAATGGCCGATCAACCTCTTAACCTGGGGCTTCACCTGCTTGCCCCTATACACCCTCATCCGACCTAAAGTCGTGTCATCCATAATCTCAAGTGCCACCGCATCATGACTCTCTTTGGGAAGTAGTGGCAGCTTCTCGTTGAAGATCAGCTGTAGAAACCTAGGGTACATACAAAACCCCTCCTTCCCCTTAGCCTCCAAGTTCTCCACCAGATAAGAAAAGATCATACTCGAAAAGCTGAAAGGGTGGTTCAGCACCAGTGCCACGTAGGCATTCTGAATCTGGTCTGATAGGTCGTCGAACCCACCCCTCCGCGAAGCAATGCACTTTAGGATCACATGCGCCAAGTACTTGTAATGGGGGCACAGGTTGCTCTTGTTGAGCACACCTGAGTTTATGTCCCCAGCGTACTTGATCCTGAGGAAGCAGCCTCTCACTGTCAGTGGATGTAATCTAGTGGGGTGATCCGTATCATCTCCAAACTCAAGAACTCTCTGGATATCAGCAGCTGTAACCTCAATATCATGACCCAGAATGGAGCTCCGAATACTGTAGGGCTCACGAGAACGATCCACGGAGGCATTCTCCCAGAATGCCTGGTGTAATGATCTGTAGGGCGTGCAAAGTGTAGATATAGCCTTATGTATCCGGGAACGTCTAAGGAAAGCTATAATCTCTGTGAACTCGGCCCCGTTCCGAGTAGTATGATCCAAGTGAGCACATATGTTGTGCTTTGGATTAATGGACCATCTATCCGCCATTTTCCTGAAACACAAGACACAGAACCATTAGTACATAATACATCAAAATTCAGTTCTAAGTGTAATGTTTAAATTCATTCTGATTCATTCGTGCGAATGAATCATGCGACTGAAGTCAATCGGTTGTCCTTTCATGCGACTGAGCTCATTCGGGTGAATGAGACATGCGACTGAGTTCAATCTGCTGACTGAGTCTGCGATTGGTTCAGTCGGCCGACTGAGCTCATTCGCATGGTTTATTCGGCCGATTGACCCAATCGCAAGATTCAATCGTGCGATTGGAGTTCATCCGGACGACCATTCGCATGTCCCACTGTTCAGTTGCCTGTAGTTCGAATCTTGATCAAAACAATGATTTAACATGGATTACCGGTTCAATAGACTCGCCATCTAATTACTAATAACCTATTAAACTTAATTTTAACATTTTGCATAGTTTAGGTAGGTTATTAGGTCATGTTCAGTCCGTTTCTTGTTTTCATTCGAATATCACCAAATTAGGGTTCCATTCCTTCTGTTTTCGGTGCGATATCAATGCCAACTACCTGTAAATAAGTCAACGAACGTCAGAAGATCAACAGCAATGTGAAAACAAGGTCTAATGAAATTTTGGCAGAGTAACGGGAAGAAGTGCGATTTGGGAGCGATTGGGAGTGATGAGTAAAATGCGATCGACTGTGGCCCTTTAAATACTGAATCTGAGCTCAATCGGCCGACTGGCCTCATTCGCTCAGTTCATTCGGGCGACTGAGGCTCAATCGTGCGATTGGCCCAGTCAGTCGCATGCAGTTGGCCGACTGAGGTTCAGTCGGTCGACTGACTCATTCGTACCCTTTCATTCGCATCTTCAGTTGACCGAATGAGTCTCAGTCGGTCGACTGACTCATTCGCCCCCTTCCATTCGGTCGAATGGGTCATTCTGATAAGCCATTCGTGTGAATGGCTCAATCTCATGTCCAGTCGTGCGAATGGGAGCCATTCGCATGGTTGGTCCATACTCATGGTCCAATCGTGCGAATGGGTCACACTTAGTAAATTTTCTGCCATTTTGAACAATTTACATTTAAAACCCTTTTAACTTTTGCGATTAACATTATGAGCATTTGATCATCTCAGACATGATCATTTTAACTTGAAACTTTTTGATCACCTCAGACGTGATCCTTTTAAACAATTTAGTCACCTCAGACGTGACTCTTTTAAACACTTTGTCACCTCAGACGTGACCCTTTTAAACTTTGAAAACACATGTGGTCATCTCAGACATGACCCTTTTAGTGAGATGATCCCTTACTGATTTTCATGATGCAGTCCGACAAACAAACAAAACTAAAAGACTAAGTAAATTAGAAAAAACTAAACTAAAGTACAAAAATTAGACTTGTTTTTGGCTTTTTGTGAGAGGTAAATCCTAAGATAGATATCTACGGGATTTGGTTCCGGAATAGGCAGCTTCAACTTAGATTGACCACACCTGGACCAATTCAATTTTGGAATCATACAGGCAAGTCAAATCATTTGGGACTTGTTATCAAAACCTTTTGATGCTCAATTCTTGGTTTTCATCCAGAGTCGTTAGCAACTTTAGGAAATCATACTGGAACTCTTAGATTCCCACATTGATTTGAACTTTCAAGAATTGCAGCCACAATGATTGTCAATATGTTTGTCCACTTAAATCCATACACAGACTTTTGACACAAACTGGTGATAGTTTTAGGTTTAATTATTTCAACTAACATTTGTGGATCCCACACTTATATGGTAATCAACATTCCTCAGGAGCTTTTGAGCGGTCTACGGGTATTATTACAAGAAGAGACTATTCTTAGAGCTTTCAAAGAGAAGCCAGTCCTCAGGTCAGTGCCATCGCACAGCAGAGAGGCGGCAAACAACAATGAATTCTAGAATATCTAGGTTATGCTTATCCTCAGGTCAGTGCCATCGCACAGCAGAGAGGCACACAACCTATCTCCTTGTTAGAGCAGCTTGATTTTATTTTGCACAAAATGCACCAACAACATAAGTCATTAGCTTGATTGCATTTGTCTTTCATTTTTTCGTGCTTTGCTCTATTTATGGTCATCCGCACACATTTGTGGCGTTTACATGCTCATTACCCCTTATTGGAATATTGTTGATTGTGTTAACCAGTGATAAGATGGAAGCCCACAGTCAGTTGAACAACTTAGTTTGATCTTGAGATCTTCTAATCATCTATTGTGTTGAATCTACCGACATATCATTTGTGGTCTAGCAACCTCTAGGTCTACTCTCGTTGTGTTACCTTAGTAGTTGCCAGTTTTTCTATCATCTTCCCTTTTTATTGCTTAGACTACACAGACTTATACTTTGAATTTTTGCATCTTTTCTAAATTACATTTTAAAGTCCCTCTTGATTTGTTCCTGTGTACTATCATTTTCCAAAGGGTTTGAATCGGTATCACAGATACGATCTACCTTATATCAGCTATCCACTCCTTCTCCCTCGTTTTTTTTAATGTTATTGGCTGACTTTTCTCCCCCTAAAATACTAAAATCATAACTGGTTTAATTATTTTAGGATTTTAATAAACAGCAAAATAACATGAGTTTAATTAAACAGACTAAAATAAACAAATAAAATAAAATAAAAAAGAAAAATTTAACTAAACTACATCGGACTACACATGATCATCATCAGGAATAACCTCACTTTTCTTTTTAACGCCGTTGACCTCTAGCAAATATTGAAAACGTGGTTTATCAAAGGCTTTAGTATAGAGGTCAGCGCGTTGAAAATCAGTATTAATTTTTACCACATCAATTAAGTTCTTTTCAAAACAGTCTCTTATGAAATGGTATTTAATACCGATATGTTTGGTCTTAGGATGTTGGACCGGATTTTTAGTTACTGCAATTGCAGCAGAGTTATCAACAAAAATAGGAGTAGAAGAGAACTTTAAACCGTAATCCCGCATTTGCTGTTGAATCCAGATGATTTGTGAACAGCAACTTGCAGCAGCAACATATTCGGCTTCACAGGTTGACAATGCAACCGATGTCTGCTTCTTACACTGCCAGGTAACTAATCTTCTCCCAAAGAATTGACACCCTGCTGATGTAGACTTGTAGTTCATCTTGCAGCCCCCGTAATCCGAGTCACTATACGCCGTGAGCTCAAAGTCATCATCATGAGGATACCACAACCCAAGTGTGGGTGTACCCTTCAGATAACGAAATATCCTCTTGACCCCGATCAGATGGTTGACCTTAGGCTTAGCCTGATATCTAGAACATAAACATGTAGCATACATGATATCAGGTCTTGAGGCAGTGAGATACATGAGGGATCCAATCATTCCTCGGTACATTGTGGCATCTACAAGATCTCCATTTTCATCAGGTGCTATATCGTGATTCGTAGCAAGTGGAGTCCCAGCAGCAGAAGCATTCTCCATGTCAAAACGACTGAGAATGTCTCCTACATACTTGGTCTGATGTAGAAAGATCCCATTTGGTGTCTGATCCACCTGTAACCCGAGAAAGAACTTCATCTCCCCCATAGCACTCATCTCAAACTCTTTCTTCATAACTGCTTCAAACTCTTTGCATAACTCTTCGTTCTTTGAACCGAAGATTATGTCATCGACATAGATCTGTACGAGCAGTAGGTCGCCATCTTTTTCTTTGATGAACAGCGTGCAGTCAATGACTCCCCTGCGAAAGCCGTGTTTCACAAGATGAGTCGAGAGTTTTCATACCAGGCTCTTGGAGCTTGATGAAGCCCGTATAAAGCCTTGTCGAGTTTGTAAACTCTATCCCGATGATAAGGATCTTCAAATCCTCGGGTTGACTGACATAGACTGTTTCTCTGATTTCTCCATGAAGGAATGCACTCTTCACATCTAATTGGTAGACTTTAATCTTCATGTACGATGCATAGGCAAGGAAGATACGAATGGCTTCCATCCTTGCCACGGGTGCAAACACCTCATTGTAGTCAATTCCCTCGACTTGGCGAAAACCCTGAACCACCAATCGAGCTTTGTTCCTGATAATGACCCCTTGGTCATCCTTCTTGCATTTCAAGACCCATTTGGTGCCAATGACCTTAGCACCTTTAGGTCTATCTACCAGAGTCCACACACCTAACTTCTTGAACTGAAGAAGTTCTTCTTGCATGGCACTCACCCACGCCTCATCATTTAGTGCATCACTGACATATTTTGGCTCAAACTGCGAGACAAAACACCGATAAGCACCATCATGAATATATCCCTTCTCCATAACCGAGGCGTAATCAGCTGAGTATAGCTGATTTCGGGTTTGTACTCCTGATCTGACATCCCCAATGACATTGTCTAGGGGATGATAGACGTTTAGTCGTGATCCTGGAGTAGTAGGAACAGCTACCTCAGAGCCAAGATTATGAACATTTGGTTCTGCATCTGAGGTAGTTGGAGTTTGAGGTTCCGAAGTCGAAGGTGCATCACTGGTAGATGCTTGTGGACTTTCAGGAACTGGAACCTGTTCCTCCTGACTGTTCTGGTCATCTTCTTCAGCTTCATCTTCAGAGGAGGAGTCACTGTCATCGACTACTCCCCCTGACTGAGTAGATGATTCTCCCTGTGAGCTAGATGATGTTGAATCACGAGATGGTGTATTCAAGATATCATACATCATCCGAGTAGCTAACTCGTCATCCGAGGGAGAGAGAGGGATGTTGAAGGACTTGAAGAATCCATCATAGTCGAAAAAGTAGGCGGGTCCTTTGCCAGTAGGTGGTGTGGTATATCTCTGAACGTCAACATTACACCACACTTCTACTAGACCCGTTGAGTTGTTGTAAACCCTCTTGTTCGGTATGTTGTATCCTAGAAAGATTCCTTCATCAGCCTTCTCGCTGAATTTACCTTCTTGTGTTTTCTTCAGAAGTGTGCACGGCGCGCCAAATGGTTCGAGATACTCCAAATTCGGTTTGCGTCTTTGTAGTAGCTCGTAACATGTCTTTCCGTGGCGCTTGACAATCAGAACTCGATTCAGTGTATAACATGCATTCGCCACTGCCTCATTCCAAATTGGATAGGCAGTTTCGAGTCTGCCAGCATAGTCCGTGCTGTCTCTATCAAGCTTCTGTTCTTTCTCTCAGCAACGCCATTCATCTGAGGCGTGTAGGCAGAAGTGAATTGATGCACAATTCCCTTTTCCTTGCAGTAAGCCTCCATCCACTGGTTCTTGAATTCCGTCCCGTTGTCTGAGCGTACTTGTCTAACCTTCAGCTTGTAGAGAGATTCCAGTGTGGTTACTAACTCCTTGAATGACTCAAATGTTTCTGATTTGGACTTCAGAAACATTACCCAAGAGAACCTTGAGTAGTCATCAGTGACCACAAAACAGTACAAGTCGCCTGCAATGCTCTTTGTACTGACTGGACCAAACAGATCCATGTGAAGAAGTTCAAGAGGAAGTTCTATTGAATGAACTTTCTTTTCCTTATGAGACTTCTTCGTCTGTTTGCCTTTCTTGCAAGCTACACAAAAATCAGGAAGCTGGAAGTTCTTGACATTAACTCCTCTCACCAGATCCTTCTGAATCAAGTGATTCATCTTCCTTTGACTAATGTGTCCCATTCTCCTATGCCAGGAGATGGAATCCTTCTCAGTAGCTTTAGATAGAAAACACTGAACCTCATGATCCGTTGTAGAAGCTGTTGACAGATCCAAAACATAAAGGTCTTTATATCTTGAAGCAGTCATCAGAACTTGGTCCTCTGGGATCACGTAGTCTTTCTTCAGCACGTAACACTTCTTGTTGTCGAAGATGACCTTAAATCCCTTATCACAGATTTGGGAAACAGAAAGTAAGTTATTTTGAAGTTGTTGAACGTAGTTCACCTTATCAAACTTAACTTTCTGATTTCCCACTTCTCCCTGAGCTGTGATATAGCCTCCCTTGTTTCCAGCAAAGAAACATGCCCTCCTTTTATTTGCTTGACGTTTGATAAAAGAGCCCTGTTTCCTGTCATGTGCCTGGATGCTCCGCTGTCTACAATCCACGTGTTAGTTTCAGCACTGTAGCGAACACCCTGCACATACAATGTAAAGGATTAGTTTAGGTTAGGAACCCAAGCCTTTACTGGCTTGGGTTTCCCAGAGGCATCACACATCATGAATTCAACCCATTGACCCTTAGAGGGTGAGGGTAGCTCAGGTTCCTTCTTGTCATCATTATCAGACACAGAGATGACTTCTCTTTCCATAAGCCAGATTTGTGCAAGGCCTGTTTGTGATAAACAGTCGACTGGCTAACAGGTTGAACTTTAGGTTCACTAGTTCTTCTAGGTGGAGTTAAAGAACTCCTCTTAGAAGACCTAGGCTTTGAATCCTGAAGTTCAATCTTCTTCCTAGGTGTCTGATAGTAAGGACAATAGGAAGCAATGTGTCCACATTCTCCACAGTTGTAGCACGACCTGCTATCAACCTTATGATTAAACTTTCTTTGTGGAGACGTGTGTGACACTCTAGTAACATCACTCAATTTAGGTTTTGACTCTGGTTCTTTTGATGTTTTCTCTTGTTTAACAAAGTTAACTGTTTTAACATGTTTAACATCTTTTTCCTTTTGGTTAACTGGTTTTTGACTTGAAATATGTGAAAGATTAACATTTGAAGTCTTTTTAGGTTCTGATTTGACTCTGTTTGACCCTGACTTTAAGTTAACCTTTTCAAATTCTTTATCCAGATTAACACAAGGCAATTTACCCTTTGCCTTTGAAGTGGCCTCCTTTTGTTTGTTTCCAGATTCAATAGATGAACATGAGGAATCTGGATCACTAACAAGAGGAGTAGACACCACATGATCCTTGATGGGGTTATTATTTACTGGTCTACTCTTAGTGTTCATCAAGGTCTCAGGTGGTGGTGGAACCACTTTGTAACCCAACCCTCCCCGTTGTTTCTTTCTCTCACTAAGTGTTGGACAATGTGTGAAGAACTTGTCCAACTGTGCAGTTTCTGTTTTAATGAGTTTACTTCTACTTCTAGAACTGCCTTTTGCTTCTTAGTGTCTTCTAGGGAGTTTAGATAGTACCTAATGTCATTAGCTTGGTTAAATGCAACTACTTCGGTTTCCCTAAGCTGTTTAGTCAAAAGGTCTATCTTTTCTTTGTAACTATGCTCATTTTGTTTTAATACTCTATTAGCCTCAGTGCACAGTTGCAAATCTTTTACTAAGTTATCATTATGATCTAATAACCTAGCAAATTTTTCATCTATGCTGTTTCTAAAAGTATCACAATCAGAACAAGCATGATTATTAAACATTTGGTCAGTGGTACTTACCTGAGTTGGTTCAGAAGAGTTAGCCATCAACGCAGCATCAGATGTCTCTGGTTCTGGTGATTCTGTCTTTTCTGTCTTTGCTGTGGTAGTCTCCTCTTTAGGCTTGTAGCTGACCTCAGTTGCAGTTGTCTCTTCAATATTTGACATCGCTATCTCAACTGCTAGATCTCCTTCACTCGCGGAATCATCGTCAATGTCTTCTACACTTGCAATGTTTGATTCCCCTGGAGAGACAAACCTAAAGCTCCAATCCTGTCCTTCATCATCATGAGCAGTCAAGGCTTTTGGATCCTTGCTTGATGAAGTAGAACTAGTAGCTTGCTTGTCTTGACGAGTGAAAGACGAGAACGGGTTCCCGTTACCCGTCTTCTTTGGCTTGACACATTCTCTTTTGAAGTGCCCCTTCTCTCCACAGTTAAAGCAGGTCACTTTACTCTTGTCAAAGCCAAATGTGGTATCCTTAGTAGCTACCAAGTTCTGTCCGGTCTTTTTCACAAACTTCTTCGCCCTCCGGACAGCACTAGCTAAGGCCCACATTATATCCATCCTCTCAAGCTCCATTTCGTCCACCTGCTCGTAGTCCTCGTCTGCCAGATGGCAGTTTCCAATCTTCCCAGCAACAAGTCCATCATAAGAATGAACCACTGCAGCCAAAAGATCCATGTGTTCTCGAGCTACTTCACAGTCACATTACCGAGGTTCTCGGTCTTAGTCTAGTAGCATTCGCTTCAGATCCAATATAGTGGGTACAAGAAGACCCCGACGTGTCTGATCCTGAAGGAGAAGCCTGTGAAGGACCCGATGAGCTAGACACAAATGCAGTCTGGAGAGGTGCTCCAGATGTCTTAGCTTGAGGCGTGGCATTGTACAAAGCTGGATTCTGAGTGTACGAAGACTTCTGAGCTCTGTACTTCATCCTAAGTGCTTCTTCTCGCAACTTTAGAATGAAGTCATTTATATCCAGCTTTGCTAGCATTCCATTCTGTCTCAGGTTAGACACGAATGAAGCCCACTTTTCAGGCAATCCGTCTGCAAAGTTAGTAACTTTTTCTTCCATGGTAGTAGCCACCCCATGTGTATGCAGTTCACTCATCAGATGGTAGAATCTATCTATAACATCGTCTAAACTCTCGTTCCCCATCGATGAGAAGTTATCGAATTCCTTCTTTAACTCCTTAGCCTTGATTGCCTTCAACGAAGCATTCCCGTCGTACCTCTTTTCCAGCTCATCCCATAGTTTCTTGGACTGCTTATTCTCTGAGTACTGGTTGAAAATGTCTTTGGGATAGACTGTGTAATCAATGCATAAACTCTCTTCTCTGCATTATATTTAACTTTCTGCGCGTCTGTCATCCCTCCTAAGGTAAGCTTTACTCCATCTGCTCCCACCGGCATACTATATCCAATCTCGATAGCTTCCCACAGATTCGGATCCACTCCATTGAGGTAGATCTCAAAACGTTGTTTCCAGTGGGGAAACTCATCTAACGTTAAGAGCTTTGGTGGTTTATTATGATTACCCACCTCACTCTCAAGCAACAGCAGGTTCTGGATCCTAGAGTCCTTCCCAGCAGTAAAGGCTGACATTTGATCTTCCATGTCGAATAACTTTAAGTCTACTAAAACAAACTGTCAACTGGTGCGACTGAAGGATGCGATTGGTCTATCCGTGCGTATGAACTATGCGACTGGTTCAATCGTGCGGCTGAACTAAGCGATTGGTTCAGTCGTGCGAATGAAGCTGGTGCGTATGAACAATGCGAACGAATGGTTCAATCGTACGAATGAAGATGCGACTAGGTCCAATCGTGCGTATGGGCAATGCGAATGGAGTCCAGTCGTGCGAATGGCTCACTCGTGCGACTGAAGCTGCTGTTTTGCGAAAATTTCTAGGTTAAACGTGTTTTAGCCGTAAAAATTCGAAATTTCGCAAGGTCTAATCGCCTAAGTCCGTAGAAACCAAACTTTGATGAGCAGGGAACGTTCAAGATCACTTTTGACACAAAAGATTGCGTTTTTAGTGCAAAATCACAAACTTTTTATCAATCTTGATTGAATCACACGTAATCAAGAGCCAAAGCTCTGATACCACTTGTTAGGACCTGGTATTTGAACGAAATACCGAGTGATTAGCGTGTAAACCAGATCAAATAGTGCGGAATCCTATTTGATTGGCGATCCAATCAGTGAGAACACACGAAGAATCAATCAAGAATTGAAACTAACGTTAGAAATCGATTGAGAATCGATCTAATGTGTTCTGTGAACTTGGAGAACGAATTGGGAGGCTTCTGGACGGCTAGGGTACGTCTGGAGTCGTAATAGAATGAATGCTTACGTTTTTCCACGAATTGGGTTGTATTTATAGGTTAGTATTGTTCATTCGGGCGACTGGACCATAAGTATGGTTCAGTCGTGCGATTGAACCATGCGGTTGATTCATCCGCACGACTGAGTGTTCAGTCGTGCGACTGAGCCAATCTTATGTGTCAATCATACGACTGATCCAGTCTCCTGGTTCAGTCGTGCGACTGAGTCAATCGTATGAAGTTATTCATGCGTGTGGTCCATTCGCATGGGCCATTCGCATGAGAACTTCATTATGTTAAGTTTGAATGTATTAATTAATATAACATTATGTGTAACCATTCAAACAATCACAAACCTAATTAACCAATTCAATATCGACTCATTAATTTTATAAAGATAAGATATATAATGATTTTTATTAGTTTATATCTTTATATTATTAAGTTAAAAACACTTTACAAAGAGTTTAAAGACTAGTTTTTATAAAATACAAATTACAAGGGTTAAAAGGGTAAATATGTAAATTAAAATTAAACAAAACACACAAAACCCTACCCCCCACCCCTCATTCGGCCGCAACTCTCCTCTCAACCTCTCTTCACTCGAAATCAGCCAAGAACAAGCCAATATTCGCGATTGTGATTCGGTTTCAAGCTATAAAACAAGTTAACAACATCAAAGTCGTGTTCTTTGGCAAGAATCAAGGTTAGTTTTGGTGTTTTCTATGGTTTTCTTGTTAGGGCCGAACCCTAATTCGATTTGGTATCATCATGGGGTCGATTTGGATGTTGTTTGATGTTGTTAATACGTTAGTTAGATTGTATACATGTTAGTTAACGTTGATTATGCATGAATTGTGTAGTTTTAGTGGATTAATCATGAACTATGGCTTGAAACAAACCCTAATTCGAAAATTGGTAGAATTATGGATGAATTATGATTGTTTGATGAATGTTTGATGTTTAATAGATTATATGGATGCTAGGTTACATTGATTTTGCAAGAGATTGGTGAATTGATGTTGATGTTCATAGGTTACTAAGAATAGTAACTTTATTTTGCATGTAATGTTGAATTAGTGATGAATTGATGTTATGGATGTGTTCATGGTGATGATTAGATGTTAGATTGTTGTTGTGAGCATTAGGAATTCAAGAACACATGCTATAGTTCATACCTTACTAAAGATAGTAACTTTTTAGGATATGAATTGATGAGTTATGATGTTTGGATGTTGTTGATCATGCTTAGATGTTGATATGAGCTTGAATTGGTATATTATTAATGAATTCATGAATGTATAGCATGTTTGATAGATTTTGGGATGTGCTTTCCCAAAAGGGAAACTTTATTTTTGCAACATGTGAAAGATGATGGTTTGATCATGTTTGAGATGCTAGGAGCATGTTAGTAAGTTCATAGATGAATTCTAATGTGGTTGGAACATATTAATATTGTTGTATGAGATGTTTGGATAATCATGGGTGGTGTTAGGACTTTGATGAGCATGTATGATATTGATGTGGATTAGTAGTTAAGATATCATGCTTGGGATTGGAAATTAATTGTTATGATGCATGTTGAATGTATGAAATGGTTAGTGAATGTGAATGTGATCATCATACACGCGTGCGAATCTGAGGCCCCTACTTAGTAGGATTGGCAGGGTTTAGGGTGTGAAGTCGTGAGTGGCTTCACATGGCATGTGGTGCGTGATTTGATCTTTGTGTGACATGTTAATTATGTTGTAACTAGTGGACATGTTAATGTTCTAGATTCGCATGACTTGTATGATACTTGGTTGTATGATGATCTATGTGATACACCTGGATAAGGTAACATACTCATGAACCATTTGAATGTTAAACTTGTATGATATATGTGTATGGTTGTTTAAATGGTTTAAAACACATAAAGTCACCAACGGGTCAAACGGGTCAACTGAGTCAAATGTATTTATTTTCTGAAACCTTGAGTCTTTGGTTGTAGTGTACTTAGGGTTTCACATGTTCTCTGTTGCACGTACTCATATACTTATATGATCTAGGTAACCTATGAGGGTTGTTTGTTCACTCTGTCAGTCAAGTCAAACTCTAAGTATCTATACGCATATCAGGTGAGTTCATGCCCCACTCTTTACTTAATCTCTTTTGGGGGAGATAGCATACTGGTAAAACTACAAACGCTTTACATATATTTTAGTTGTGCATAATATTAATATAGTGTTGTTTATCATGGGAAAGTCCTCACACTTTCGAATTGTTAATATTGAATAGCGGGGAAACTTGGGTAGTACTACTGGGTCTGACGAGCCCCACCTGTGTGACTCGAGGTCAACCGGGTGCAATTTGTCCTATTGAACATTGTCACGACCTGTTGAGTCGTGACAGGAGGCAACAACGTAACACAGTCAGCTTCAATTGCGAAATCACTATGCATTAATATTTATTTGTTAATGGACTAGCTATCTGTTGCAATGCACTACTAGTATATCTCTATTATTAAACTGTTTATGTTTGAATATTAACTCTTGAACTCACCAACCATTGTGTTGACATTTTAGTATGCTATTCTCAGGTCATTAGCTGCTTGCCTTAGGAGTACTCCACGGTTCACTTGCATACTAAGACTCGGTTTTCAAGACATTTAGCATTTTAATGATTATTGTTTACTCTTTTTGGGTTGGCACATGTTTTGCCATAGTTATACTTTTATTTCTTTGGGTTGTTTTCAAAACGCTTCCGCACAATTTAATGTTGAACTTTGGTTGTTTTATTTTAATCATTGCATATAGAGTCGTTCTGAGTAACTATTGACTGTGATCCTGGTTTGTTCACACGCCTCGCGGTAAAACTCCGCACGTGGATTTTGAGGGTGTGACACAACAAGTTCTTCCGAAGCCACTTATACTTCGAAAGAGGCTACTTCTTCCAAGGCTTGAGGACTTCTTCATATCTTCATACTTCGGAAGTTGACTTCTTATCTTTTCTTCTAAGTCTTGAACTTCGGAAGTGAACACTTTGTCTTCGAAAGTTGGAGTTTTCCTTCGGAAGATGATCTTGCACTTTGTCTTCGGAAGAACTCTATTTCCTTCGGAAGTTCCACACTTAGCTTCGGAAGTCCTTTATTAGTTGCACCCAAAAAATAGTCTAAGTGATTTGGTTTTTGTTGCACCAGCCTTTCTAGATCCAACATATATATATATATATATATATATATATATATATATATATATATATATATATATATATATATATATATATATATATATATATATATATATATATATATATACACATATATATGTACATATGTATATATATATGTATATATATATATACATATGTACATATATATGTATATATCTATATATATATCTATATATATATATATATATATATATATATATATATATATATATATATATATATATATATGTGCATACTCGAATGCAAACACACACTAACCCAATTAGCACAACCCTTGCGACTGTACACACGAATGTACACAGAAATCGTAGCCCGAAACCCCAAAACCATAACGTAATGAACAAGAATAACAAGTGAAGAATCATACTGGAACGAGATGCAGGGCTATTTTGGTTGATATTTACGACTGCTAGGACGATCGTGGTGGGTTACAAATTATGGTGGTTGACCACAGCTATCTTAGGTTGGGTGATTATATTACATTAAAATACATTTTGTTCAGTTCCGTTCAAGTCCCTCAAGTTAAATAATTTAAATCTTCAGATCTAAGTTATATAATTAACTCTAATTACATACCAAGTTAAAATAATTAGATAAATTATGACAGATCGTTAAAGTAACGAAGGTTGAGTTCACGATGTTACCCTAAAAATATCGAGTGTCACAACATAGCTTAAACCTTGTACTCAAAGCTCCTAAAAAATAGGTTGAGTTCACGACGTTAACCTAGAAATATCGAGTGTCACAACATAGCTTAAACCTTGTACTCAAAGCCCCTAAAAAATATAGATCCTTCTAAACTATCTGGTTTCACTTGCAGGATTAAGCTCCCTTTCAGCATCAATAGTGACACTAATTCGTGAGTTTGACCTTATTAGTTCTTCACAATAATCTCTAAGAATTACATGCATAGCATCCCCATTAATCTTTGTAGTTACATAACATTAGCCCTACAAAACTTTTGCCTTGAAACCTATATCTGATACTTGCTATGAATATGATCTTCGAGAGACTTCAGAGAAACACTAAGGTTGACTGCAAACTCTTTGCAAGTTCTTTGGCTACCCAACTCACTGTGTATAACATAACATCCCTAGTTTGAAAAAATATATTTTATTAATAAAACTTATGATAATCTAAGACCCTTCTTTATTTAAGGTAGACACATGTAGAACGCAAACATAAATGTTTGTAATATATATTTGTTTTTCTAGGTGGATTTGGTCAATAAAGTCTTACCTTTAGGCCCACCAACTTGTTAGGAACCTTCACGCCTCGCGGTAAAACTCCGCACGTGGATTTTGAGGGTGTGACACAACAAGTTCTTCCGAAGCCACTTATACTTCGAAAGAGGCTACTTCTTCCAAGGCTTGAGGACTTCTTCATATCTTCATACTTCGGAAGTTGACTTCTTATCTTTTCTTCTAAGTCTTGAACTTCGGAAGTGAACACTTTGTCTTCGAAAGTTGGAGTTTTCCTTCGGAAGATGATCTTGCACTTTGTCTTCGGAAGAACTCTATTTCCTTCGGAAGTTCCACACTTAGCTTCGGAAGTCCTTTATTAGTTGCACCCAAAAAATAGTCTAAGTGATTTGGTTTTTGTTGCACCAGCCTTTCTAGATCCAACATATATATATATATATATATATATATATATATATATATATATATATATATATATATATATATATATATATATATATATATATATATATATATATATACACATATATATGTACATATGTATATATATATGTATATATATATATACATATGTACATATATATGTATATATATATATATATATATATATATATATATGCATATATATATATATATATATGTGCATACTCGAATGCAAACACACACTAACCCAATTAGCACAACCCTTGCGACTGTACACACGAATGTACACAGAAATCGTAGCCCGAAACCCCAAAACCATAACGTAATGAACAAGAATAACAAGTGAAGAATCATACTGGAACGAGATGCAGGGCTATTTTGGTTGATATTTACGACTGCTAGGACGATCGTGGTGGGTTACAAATTATGGTGGTTGACCACAGCTATCTTAGGTTGGGTGATTATATTAAATTAAAATACATTTTGTTCAGTTCCATTCAAGTCCCTCAAGTTAAATAATTTAAATCTTCAGATCTAAGTTATATAATTAAGTCTAATTACATACCAAGTTAAAATAATTAGATAAAATATGACAGATCGTTAAAGTAACGAAGGTTGAGTTCACGATGTTACCCTAAAAATATCGAGTGTCACAACATAGCTTAAACCTTGTACTCAAAGCTCCTAAAAAATAGGTTGAGTTCACGACGTTAACCTAGAAATATCGAGTGTCACAACATAGCTTAAACCTTGTACTCAAAGCCCCTAAAAAATATAGATCCTTCTAAACTATCTAGTTTCACTTGCAGGATTAAGCTCCCTTTCAGCATCAATAGTGACACTAATTCGTGAGTTTGACCTTATTAGTTCTTCACAATAATCTCTAAGAATTACATGCATAGCATCCCCATTAATCTTTGTAGTTACATAACATTAGCCCTACAAAACTTTTGCCTTGAAACCTATATCTGATACTTGCTATGAATATGATCTTCGAGAGACTTCAGAGAAACACTAAGGTTGACTGCAAACTCTTTGCAAGTTCTTTGGCTACCCAACTCACTGTGTATAACATAACATCCCTAGTTTGAAAAAATATATTTTATTAATAAAACTTATGATAATCTAAGACCCTTCTTTATTTAAGGTAGACACATGTAGAACGCAAACATAAATGTTTGTAATATATATTTGTTTTTCTAGGTGGATTTGGTCAATAAAGTCTTACCTTTAGGCCCACCAACTTGTTAGGAACCTTCACGCCTCGCGGTAAAACTCCGCACGTGGATTTTGAGGGTGTGACACAACAAGTTCTTCCGAAGCCACTTATACTTCGAAAGAGGCTACTTCTTCCAAGGCTTGAGGACTTCTTCATATCTTCATACTTCGGAAGTTGACTTCTTATCTTTTCTTCTAAGTCTTGAACTTCGGAAGTGAACACTTTGTCTTCGAAAGTTGGGGTTTTCCTTCGGAAGATGATCTTGCACTTTGTCTTCGGAAGAACTCTATTTCCTTCGGAAGTTCCACACTTAGCTTCGGAAGTCCTTTATTAGTTGCACCCAAAAAATAGTCTAAGTGATTTGGTTTTTGTTGCACCAGCCTTTCTAGATCCAACATATATATATATATATATATATATATATATATATATATATATATATATATATATATATATATATATATATATATATATATATATATATATATATATATATATATATATATATATATATATATATATATATATATATATATATATACATATGTATATATATATATGTATATATATATATATGTATATATATATGTATATATATATATATATATATATATATATATATATATATATATATATATATATATATATATATATATATATATATATATATATATGTGCATACTCGAATGCAAACACACACTAACCCAATTAGCACAACCCTTGCGACTGTACACACGAATGTACACAGAAACCGTAGCCCGAAACCCCAAAACCATAACGTAATGAACAAGAATAACAAGTGAAGAATCATACTGGAACGAGATGCAGGGCTATTTTGGTTGATATTTACGACTGCTAGGACGATCGTGGTGGGTTACAAATTATGGTGGTTGACCACAACTATCTTAGGTTGGGTGATTATATTAAATTAAAATACATTTTGTTCAGTTCCATTCAAGTCCCTCAAGTTAAATAATTTAAATCTTCAGATCTAAGTTATATAATTAACTCTAATTACATACCAAGTTAAAATAATTAGATAAATTGTGAGAGATCGTTAAAGTAACGAAGGTTGAGTTCACGATGTTACCCTAAAAATATCGAGTGTCACAACATAGCTTAAACCTTGTACTCAAAGCTCCTAAAAAATAGGTTGAGTTCACGACGTTAACCTAGAAATATCGAGTGTCACAACATAGCTTAAACCTTGTACTCAAAGCCCCTAAAAAATATAGATCCTTCTAAACTATCTAGTTTCACTTGCAGGATTAAGCTCCCTTTCAGCATCAATAGTGACACTAATTCGTGAGTTTGACCTTATTAGTTCTTCACAATAATCTCTAAGAATTACATGCATAGCATCCCCATTAATCTTTGTAGTTACATAACATTAGCCCTACAAAACTTTTGCCTTGAAACCTATATCTGATACTTGCTATGAATATGATCTTCGAGAGACTTCAGAGAAACACTAAGGTTGACTGCAAACTCTTTGCAAGTTCTTTGGCTACCCAACTCACTGTGTATAACATAACATCCCTAGTTTGAAAAAATATATTTTATTAATAAAACTTATGATAATCTAAGACCCTTCTTTATTTAAGGTAGACACATGTAGAACGCAAACATAAATGTTTGTAATATATATTTGTTTTTCTAGGTGGATTTGGTCAATAAAGTCTTACCTTTAGGCCCACCAACTTGTTAGGAACCTTCACAAGTCTTAGACCCTCTTGACTGCTATGAGTTTAACTCGTTACCTTTATTGGACCTAGTCATTATTAAATCTAGCTTTTGAACCCGGTACTATTCCTAAAACCTACCAAGTTCGTTTCTAATAATTTTAAGTTGCCTTCTACTATCCACACCCAACAACTTCACAGGTGCCCTTATTTCATTCCTGTTTGAGAAATTTTGACCCACAAAGAATGGTCCGGTCACTACATCTTTAGTTCTCCTTTTTCTTCATTTTCTTTCTCAAAGCCCTTTTAAAGGTGGGTCATTTTCTTCAGACCATCAAAATCATCTAGATCCTCATCTATGTCATGATCATCATATTCACTGTGTTGTTCTAAAGGATCTTCACTTATGTCCATGTCCACGAACATTCTAAAATTTTCCATATCAACCTCCACATCATAAAACATATTATCTGTGTCAACCAAGAAATCTGAATCCTCTGCTTCATCTTCCATGACATCATCTTCAGTTGCTTCATCATTATTAGCTTCCTCGTATCCTAGTGTATAATCAACATTAACATCAATAGTGGTCATCTCCAAAAGCATCCTCACCACCATCATTAGCTACTTTTGTTTGGGTAATAACACCTTTAAATGGATCCATAATACTTTTATTACCATCCAAAACTTCAGTACCAAACCTCCTCCACAACCTTCATTAGCATACAAACCTGCATTACCATCGCTACATTTTGTATATGTACCATCCATACCATTTGTACCATCCAAACCTCTTCCACCTCTTACACTAGCTTCCAAATCAGCATGACTACCTCTAACATTACCATCCACATCATCTTCATCATGCCATTCTAAGGCTATCTTTTCCTACATGCCTTTGTGATTTGTTTTGATGACCTATTAGCTTCCACTTCACCTTCATGCAGTTTTTTATTCAAAATGTTGTATTTGGAGTTGAAAAGAAGTAAGTTTTACGTACTCTTTTTTTACCATGTTCAATGTATAGCTCCATTAGATTATTCACACCAATGCATTTCAAGAAATATAATACATAATAGGCATTTTCTAGATCCCTTAAACCATAACTTAACTACTTCCCTCAAATCCTAAAATGGTAAAACATGATTTCTTTTTCACGATAACCTAGTTCTCTCACCATCACATTTATATCATGCGCTGAGAATTCATCCTAATCAAGTAATTAAGCATAACTTACTTCTCCATTGATATACTTTCTCCTTGGAAATTTTATGAATTCCTTTGCATGGTGAAGCTTCATTGAGAACAATGTATTGTTATTACCTAACAAAAATCAAGCAACAATCATAAATGAAGGTTTTCAGAATCATAGAAAGCTTAAAGAACACACGTTTGTAACGTTCACACTATAAAAAACTTACTGTATAGTAGCTTGTTAACATCTAGCTCCTCACTGTACCAAAGTGTAGAATCCATATTAACGATGGCTTTTAAAAAGGATGTCTCGATCTTCTTAGTGAAAGTTTTTGTAGTAGTAATCAAAGTTTTAGTTGGTGAAACCTTGATGGTTATCTTTCTGATCGAGAACGTTTTTGTGTTCAAGTCTAAGAAGAAAGTTCATATGAAAGGGTTTTTTGGAAATAAGTGCTTAGGGGTATATGAAATGAAATAAATGCCCCTCAAATGAAGGGAACATGGAGCTCCTAATGGATACAATGGATGTCATAAGGATCGGGCAGTTGATTGGGACAAACTACTACAAACCATAAGGAGAAAAAACTTGAAATTTTAACTTTTGAAGGAAAACTGTTACTTTGGTCAAACCATACGAGCAAAAACGAAGTTCACTATTTCTAAATGATACGTAGCTCCAAAACACATTTCTTATAAAGTGAGTGATCATGGACTTGCAAGATAAGAAGCATTATATGTTATTCATGTATTATTATTTAATCAATTGAGTAGTTATATATGGGTAATCACCCTAACCATGATTGTAAGATTTAGATTGGTAACATCTATAACAATAGAGAGAAATATTATAGAAAGAAACATTATAGTGGTAATTTTTATCAAAGAAAAACTTATAAAGGTAATTATTACTTTAATCATTGATAAGTACTTGACGTACTAAAGCAAACTAAGGAGAAGATTGACGATCTCTACCATATCATAAAGGAAATATGTGAATATGATCTCTGCCTACTTAGAGAGAACGTTTTAGTGAAGAAACTCTTAAGTGGATACAAGAAGCGCATGAAAGAGAAACTACTTAATATCCATAAAAAAACACTATAAATCATTATTTTTTTGTGTTGGTATTCTGTTTATCTTAATTGTCTTGTAACCAACAAACTTCTTAAAAAAATTAATAAAGAAGGAAAAATATACTAAACTAGTTAATTTCACCGCGCGTTGCCGCGGGGAGATTAATACAATTGTCATTAGGCCTCATTTAGAGAACTGGTTTAGGCTCAGCGTTTGATCCCGAATGGTATCGGCTGCAACTCAGGTCGCAAGTACCAAAAAATGTACTCACCGTCCATGGAAATGCCACACCAAAACCCAGTTTATACCAAAGTCATCATAGCCAAACGAATTGAGACTCATATAGACTATATATAAGTATTAATCCCCTTGGACAGCAACGACAGTAACAATCATAACCAAATTGCGTGCAGTTTCATCAACCGCAATCGATAAACATAATGCATATGTACAGAAACCGACATCGAAACTTAAGGTCCATCATCAGCAGTTTAGAGTCCATCACAAACATACCACCAATCCATACTCCACAAAAGAAACCCCAACCAAAAAACACAATGCAGAACATATTCAAGCTTCATAAAGTAAAATTAAAGCTCAACAACATAAACACATGCTAGATATAAGAACCACAACATCACAGATAAGCATATCTAAAAAGTCTCATAGCAACTCGATCTAGGGTTTTAACAGAAAACCAACTATGGCTAGTTAAACAAACAACAAAATCAATGTCGGCAACGTGATCAAGTCTCAAACCAGGCCGACTTGAAGAAATCGAAAACCCCAATATAGATCGAGCCACCAAATTGAATGGTTGTAGATCCAATGCTACCAAGGCAAAGCCTACACCGCTCTCGCCACAAGGGGGCGGTTGTCGGCAACCGGCAACGATAAGATAGAATTACCATTAGGCATCATTTTGAGATTTGGTTTAGGCTCAGTGTTAGACCCCAGAGCGTATTGGCTGCAACTCAGGTTGTAAGTACACAAAAATGTACTCACCGTCCATGGGAATGCCACGCCAAAGCCCGGTTTGCGCCAAAGTCATCATCGCCAAATGAACTGAGATTTGTCAATATTAATCCACTTGGACAGTCAAACTTACGGTTCAACATTAGCAATTTAGGATCCATCATAAACATACCACCAATCTATACTTCACAAGACAAATCTCAAGAAAAAATTTACTCTTCATAAACCAAAATCAAAGCTCATTCAATAGAGAACCGACTATAATCAGTTAAAAATACAAAAAAAATCAATGTCGGTAACACGATCAAGTCTCAGACCAAAGGGCCCTAGTCATCATAGACTGAAAAAATAGAAATCCCCAACATAATCGAATACCAAATCGAGCGGTCGTAGATTTAACGCCACCAAGGCAAAGCCCGACACCGCCACAAAAGGCATAGTGGTCAGCTACCAGCAATGACAGGCTACTATAGAGTCTTAGGCTAGTAGTCGTAACCATCATCAACAGATGCAAATAGATAATCGAAGTCTCCGTCCAGGCAGCCCTAGTCATCATCGAGAAAAGAAACGAAAGCCACAGTGTAATCGAGCACCAAATCAAGATGTTGTATAGCCTACGCTACCAAAGTAAAGGTCGTATGGCCGCCGCCACAAAAGGCGCGGTGGTCAGCGACCGGCAACGACAGGCCACCAATCATCGACATATGCAGAGAGATAATCAAAGAGGCGAAGACACGGAGGCACCGGATGTCATAACTGCAAGGTTGGACGACCGCCCTAAACCCGAATCGGTGGTTCCTCCGCCTCTTTCTCTATTCTCTCTCTAGAAAATAGCATAGAAATTGAGAGAGGGAGGCAACGAATATCACAGTCAAAAAACCAGATGATGGTCGACCGGCGAAACAACCACCGGAAAAGCCGGTTCATCCCCCGTTCTCTCTCTCTCTCTCTCTCTCTACTCTTTCTCTCTAGTAACATCTTTTGATCTTCAAAAATGACAAAACAGATGAGTAAAGATAGAAAACCCTTGAAGACCACAAACTACCGTGGCCAATTTGAACACCACAAAACAACCCACGTGTCCCAAGCCCACAGCAAATTCAACCCCAAAAAGAAAACCAGGGAGAAAGCCCCCACCAACCAAGCATATTAATAAGAATAGTAATGTGGTCACAAAATTTAAAAAATAATCTATTCCCCCGTCCTCTTTTGGTTCTTAGGAAAGTAATTCTTGAAAATAGTTTATAACAATTATGCATGAATCAAGTTATGTTAGATCATAGTATAAAAAGATGCCCAAGAGTAGAGCTTCCCCACCCCCCCACCCAACCCCCGTTTTTTCATACATTAATGGAATTTAATATGTATTTCAGCAAAAAAGATTATCAGTATTGAGTCCCCCTTCCCTAATTTGGATCTTGCACAATAAAAAGGAATCTAACAGACAAGTTTATGAATCTTAATTACTACCTATTTAACTAAATATTTTTCATTCAACCCTCATGATATGCAAGTATCTATCCTAGTATATATATACACATATAAAAATTTCACTGATTAATCGCTAGTCAATACCTTATCGCTCGACTAGCGCCTAGAGATTTCTACAACATCGCTTTGTAAGTGAAGGTGTGTCCTTAAGTGACAACAAACTTGCACCGTCTAAGAGAAAACAATATAACTCTTGATATGGATTGTAACAATTTAATATAACATGGACTGTAACAAGTTAATATAACGCCTTCATAGTTGCCTCCACATAAAATAAATGCATCTCATGCCAAAATGTCAATACATTCAAAAGAGTGTTGTATTATGAACCCATGTAAACAACTTCGTAAACTAGCTTCAATAGCAAACATGTTTACCTGGAAACCATAGGACATCAATATAATTTCATTACATCACCCCTTGTATATGCGCGAGTTATGTAATAATGCATTCCTTTGTCCAAACTCACGCAACAGACGATTCAACTTAAAGGAGCATGTATTCCAGTGATCGAAACCAAGGAACTGGCATCAATCTTCCAAGATAAAGATTCTATTTTCAAGATATTTAATCAGCGTCTCCAAGGCCATCACTTCCATCTCCTCTTTTGGAAATTGGGGCGTAGTTAGAATTAGGGTTCTTCCTCTGCGAAGCGATTTCAGCATTTTTCCTTAGAACTGCACCAGGCGATGGATAAGGTCGTTGTTGAAACAGAGGACCCTGCAAATTTTCAGCGATTTAATAGTCTGTTCCAAACTCATAAATTTATGTTTTTTGAGTAATGTCATTACAATCGTGAATTATTTCATATACCCTCTCAAAACGTGGTATAATATCATGTTTACCCAGCCAACAAAAATAACACCAAATATACCCATTTACAGATTTATAATATTATTACCCTTCCTTAAACCTTGCATTAAGATATGAGAGTTCAGAGTGTAGGAGAAAGAGAGGGATATAACGATCATACACCCCGCTGGGTGATTAAAATGAAATAACCAACTAAAAGAGTGGCATACCGTTGCAGTAGTATCTGCAGCTCGTGGCTGTACTCCTTTCAGGCCAACCACCCTGAAAATCATCCAGCATAGATTAACACACAAATTGGAGTGATACTCACAAGATATAGGGAATTTGCTTTTAGTAGTGGATAGGTGTTCCTCCCCAAGTGGTTGAGAGGCAAATGTATAGATTTAAGAGTAGGATTTGAAGGTGTTTGATATAACATTCTAAAAATAAGTAGAGCTATGAAAATATTCATTGACCGAACAAGTGAATAAAATTAAAATGCATAGCATACCAGCCACCACGTGGAGCATCTGAATATGAACTTGGGTCCATTGGATCCAACTCATCATCCTCGGTGTGAGCACGTTTTCTGCTGTCCTTTTTATTTCCTTTTCCTGACGGGGGTTTTAAGCTTGACCTAGTAATCCAACAATTAAGTATCTATAAATGATAATAGAATACTAATAATCATTGAAGCTTATGTTATAAAAAGCGCCACAGATTAAATATTTATATGCAGCTGATAAGATTTCTAGGTTATATATTTCACATACACACTTGTTTTATAAACAGGTTATATATTTATATGTAGATTATAAGATGATCAAAACATCATGTGAACCACAACAGGGCTGAAACCTTGTAAAACAAAAGAAAGTTGCAAGAATGTTCTAAAAAACACCACAGGTTATAAATTTTTGGCTTTAAGAAAAACCAACAAGACATGAACCCACAATTAACCTATGTTTTTAGTTTTTACAGCACATGTGCTTTTAAAAGCATTTGGACTTTTATAGAAGATAGCCCATTTCAGTCCATCAAAAACACATGGACTACAAAAAAAGGACAGAAGAGAGCGCGGTACATTAGGACAAGTAATGTGCAAAAATGTGCCTCTTTGAAAAGCCCTAAAAAGCGCATGTGTTTCCTTGTTTCATGTGCACCATGCGCATGGGGAACAAGGTGAGATTTGAAAATTCACCTAAATGCGCCCGCGGCTCCGGCAAACTCTTAAAAAACACAGGACCGAGTACCGACCAAAGAATAAGCTAGAATTTCAGTAAAGTATAATACCTTGGCTTAGAATTAGTACCATCATTGGTCGCTTGATACTGACTTGCTGCAATCATAGACAAATATTGGCGTTCCGGAAGGTCGAGAACCCTAAATACAAAAATTATTAAATAAATGAAAACCGGACATGTTTGCATGATTAACGTTCACATAAACTATTTCAAGAAAGATTTGATGAAAGTACCGTGTGCAATGACAGCAATAACCCCATGACTGCACAAGGCCTAATCCCCAACCACCACAACCAGAGCATTTATTTTGCTCTAATGAGTGATCACTGGATTTAGGATTAGCAACATCTCTAGAATCCATCTTGACTTGTTGACCAAAGGCTGACTTTTGTGATGAACCAGGATGTTCCCACTGTGATATGTTGGTTTTTGAGTTGTAGTAATATTTACATCCTGTTTAAGATGAAAACGCTTATGTCTTCCGAACATATAGAGATTAATAACATCCAGAAAATCAGAGGAATACTATATAATTATAAATTACATACCACTTGTCTCATCCAATACCTCTTGCCAGTCTTCTAAAAGAACTGAAGATGATTGGGGGTGTGAGTTCAAGGACGGGCCCACAGGCTTTTCCCACTGACTTTTTCCAGATTTTTCATTATAGTAGAACACACAACCAGTTGTCGGATCCCTAGATTCAATCTACATAATAGGGAAAAGAAAAGATAGAACCTAAAATAAGTCAGAAAATTATTAAATTAAACAACTATAATATATAACAATTTTTACGCACCCATCCTGGTGGTAATGTGGAAGGCACCGTGATTTCAGGTGATTGCTTAACTTGATACTTCAACTTCTCCTACATTAGGTGGGAACAAGATAATCAACAATGTAGAAGATGTAAGTAGTAGATAAACTGAAAAGTGTTCAATAAATATATGAAACCAACTTACATTATCAGATGGAGCAGTATCATCCTTCGCTGGCTCGTCTTTTAGAATACCCCTAGCTCTCAACTTTTTCTTAAGGAACTCCGGCAAATCATTTGTAGTAGTTTGCTGTTTAGACTGTTCAGAAACGTTTTGGCCATTGCTTCCTATGGTCAAGAGCAAACTTCAAAGAGAATAAATTTCTAGATTTGCATGTATGAAAACCATAAATATGAATATTCTATTATTTAATACATGGGTTTACCAGGTGAAATAGTGTCGGTCCTCGAAGCAGTGTAATAAGCACCTCCACCAGGTACACCATACCCATTCCCAATCTCCACATTAGCTACAAGAAAAGTAAAAATTCAGCATAAGCTCCAAAGAGTGATGATGTCTGATAGAAATCTGTAACAAATAGCTAATAACAATAATGCAAACTATAGATGTATTGCAGCCTCACAACACCCTTAAGCTAATGTCAAAGAGTTTCAAGGTTTTTGGAATTAACAAAAGTTGTAATTATATATATTGCCTAAATAAGAAAACTTTATGTTCGCTTCAAATATGAGTGTTAAGGACATTTCATGAGAACCTTACAGCTATAAATATCCCAAGTAAAGAATGAATCCTTAATGTTCTAATTTGGAGTTATCATGATGCATGTGAACATTAATGATATAGTGTAAATACATTCCATCTTCATAATCATCTATTAATTCACTGGACCAATTTATCAATGAAAACAAACTATTCAACAAACCTTCTGAAGAGGCAGGCTTGCCACGCTTTAACGCCATCTGAGAACGATGATCTGTTGTTATCTTCAGTAGATGTTCCTATTTGTAGAAGTTTGAATAACAAGTTTAATGAATCATTCTTACGCATCGTTAACTATAAAATCTTGTTAATGGAAAGTTGTAAACACCTTTATAGCATTAGGATCATGTCGTCCTGAGAAAATGTCTGAGTTCTCCTCATGTGATCCAGTTGCAGCCCTAGCTTCTCTAGTATACCAGGAAACATTTTTAAAATACTCTCACATTATGAATCTGTCTCGTTGGTTATTACAATGGAGACAGTATATCATACCTTTGATCAAGTATAACTTTCTGAGTCACAATTTCCTGAAAATAAGATATTATTCTTCTGATCAGCAAAAAGAACCCATAAATGATAATAAGTAGATAGAAGGGAGTAAACATAAGGGGCATATTTGGCATACTTGTTCGCGTAACACGGCATCCTGGGCAGCAGTTTCAATATCATGACGACCTAATGCATTACACGTGTTGAAGAAAAAGATTATCATTCTGGATTAGTGGATACAATCTTCAAAAAGTGTCCTTTAATATTTTAATTGGTTCACATTAACTTCTATGTATGTAATAAGATCATATTGGTATTCTCTTACCGGTTTCCTCTTGTGCCTTTGAAACATGATCTTGTTCAGCATTTACTGGAGCTGCATAGGGTGCAGGTTGAGGTGAGCTGTATTGTGGATGAAAGTTTCCAGAGGGAGGAGTGTGGGCTACATTAGAAGAGTAATTATGATAGAAATTGTGTTGAGCATAGTGAGCATCTTGTTGAACATTAACATAATTTTGAAAATGCTGAGGCGGATGCTGGGCAGATTGAGTTGAAGATAATAATTGTGGTGAAGAATTCGGTAAGCACTGAACACCAGGAGGGAGAGGTTGGTCATAATTGTTAGCCATGAACTTTGTATAATATAACTACTGATAGTTGGCAGGAATTCGGTACGACTGAGTAATTAAGCAGACGGAGACAACAAAGGTGCAGAATTCAACTGCAAAACAGTTTCAGAAATAAGGTAACGGACATGATGATACAACTCTAGATATACATTCAGCAAGTTTTTAACCAAAACAGAATATCCTCAACACCAAAACTGTTTAAATTAAGTATGCCAACCACACCAGCAATTTTGCCACATAATCACAACTATCATAAAAATCATGAAACCAAATTGTACAGTTGATTTATGGTGATTCGTTGTAAAATTCCTACATCATACCATAATATGTTGATTTACACACAATATGGGAAAAACCATGATTCGTAACATACATTGAAAAATAGGAAAATTATCAATAACTTGTTTCTACTTGCTCAGTTTATCACTGCCTTGCACCCCGAAGCTAACTACCACAACCCTTGTCTCTTTGATTCATAGAAGACCTTGCTTAGGGTTACTTTTTCACAAAAGTATCAAAATTGCCACCAATTTAACTGCTTAATTTGTACCTACTTACATAAAACTAAACATAGAGAAGATTAATAACAAAAAACACATTATATTCATAAAAAACTAATGTTAATCAGTTCCACTTTCCAGTACTACCAATAAACTTCCTCTTCATCAACAAATTAGTCTTGTGAAGCTTTAAAGTCGTTTATCCGCAAAGTAGTAATTTCAAGTTCAAGCATTAACCAGTTCGAAAGGGGGAAATAAACCCTAGGGAAGGACCTAAGCATTTAATGATCTACAAATTATTCATAACAGATTTCGAAGAAGCAATATTTGAGCAGATGATTGCAAGAGATGAGATGATACGAAACAAAACCTGGTTGATTATCTGAAGCAAGATTGTAATTGTCCGTCAAATTTAACGCACAAGTTACACTGAAATCGGCGACGACACGATTTGTTCGTAGCAGTAAGTTACAGTATCGATCCACCCTGAATGTAACAGAGGACAACTTTTAACCCTTCAAATTAAATTAACAAAAATTGAATTTTAATAATATACATTGACCGATTATATAAATTTTGCTGGTATTACTTCTAACTTTTATTTTATATCAATAACAGTTTTTTTAATATAAGTTTTTAAGATTTATGCTTACTTTGCACTTTGTTTACCTCAAAATAACAATTATCAATGGAATTAAGTAGCATACAAGCGAAATCGAGCGATAATAAATACAAACCGAGTGTAAATATAGAGTACTTATGCTATTAGGATTGTCACTGATAATTATAATAAAAGTTGAGATTGTCACAAACCAAATTAATAGTATAGATTATAATCAACAAATAGGTAAAAGTTAGTATTATAAAAATCCAATTTCTCATAAATAAAAGAGAGACTGATTATTAAAACTCAATGTAATTAATAAATATGATTAATTTAAATTTCAGAAATCGACAACATGATTAAATACTAGAGTGTTAGATAATATATTATATCTAGAACATGTAGGAAGAAATGCATACGACCAAATAAAAATGATTTATTAAATTTAGCATGCAAGAAAATTTGTTCTTAAAAGCCTTTAGAAAAGGAAAAGTCATCTGTCCTCTCGATTTGAGACTCTCAGAATGATGTACACAAACTCCTGAGTGTGTTGTCTTTAGCCTTGCATTTGGGCCTATGTGTGTCGGAATGAGGCCATTCGTTATTTTTAGGAGTCCCGGACCAATTCCCTATATGTAAAGGGTGACCAATCACTCAAACATATGAAAAGTGTACTACACCAATCACAGAAGAAAGTAGGCACAAATTAGATAATATATGCCAACCACACACATTGCCTTATCAACCCTGTAAAGGTCTATGAATTGCATAGAGATGCTATTGGTAACCGCCTATAATCTTATCCATGTGTTGTGACTTGGGCTTGCCTGGGTGTGGTGAAATATTATAACATCTGTCAAAATCCCAGGTGTAAACCTTCGTTCCTAGGAGAACTCACAATTGGTTACACATAACACAAAACATAATATAATCTATATTTATAACCTCTAATAAAAAAAAGTTTTTGGAGCCACATGTCTATCTTTTAAGCCATCAAATTGACACATGGCAGCCTCTAATCCCACCTTTATTTTCATTAATCCCGCCTAAAAGGTGACCCATTTATATCTCACGCGGATCAATTACCCATGGATAAAACCCAGTATGTAATCCCTTTTCATTCCTTCTTAGTTATTACTGAAACCCTAGAGCCACCGTCTTCCATCCTTCTGTGAAATTGTTCCAGATCTAACCTTTTTTTCTTTCTTACAGTCGATTATGTGGTTTTAATATTCTTTACAATTGCTGCTCTTCTAGATCCATGAATCCCTCTGTAAGTTTCTTCTATCTCTTTCTTACGATAAATATCTTTACTCATTTTCTTTTTGTTATTCGATCATCCACATATTGCTATTCATAACTGATTTTTATTTTATTCTTCCTCATCTTCTTAGATTTTTCGTTTGGCATTTGATTAGATTGTTGTTCGATTTCATCTTACCCATGACGATTGTGTTTATAAACCTCAGATTACATGTGAAGATTATGCAGTAGGAATCAAGTATTAACATTTTTGTTTTAAGAACCCTAACAACGACATTTTTCTTATGTTTGCATTACACCATATTACCGATTTGCATTGGACGAGTGATTGTTGTTCGTATATGCGGAGACCGTTTCTCCACAAATCCTTTGTTGTGGTTACATCAATTTTTGCATTCCTTCCCATAGTAATCATCGATTAATGAATTGATTTATTGTGTTATTTGTTTGTATGGAAGCATTCATCTGAGGTTTGTTATGATGTTATCATTCATTTGGTTGTGTTTATAGATATATATATATATATGTATGTATGTATGTATGTATATATATATATATCTCCTATATATATATATCTCATATACTACCTATAGATATACCTCTATAGAAATATATATATAAATATATATATATCTATATATATATATATATATATACTATGTATATATATATATACATATATATATACATATTTATATAGGTATATATATATGTATATATTGCAGGACCGTTTAAGGGCTTGAACACAATTACAACACAACAACACAATGAGGAGAGCAACTAAACTTTAATCAAACAGTGAACTGGTTTAACCAAGTATGATACTAAGAACACAAGTAAAGTAAAGAGACAGAACAAGAGAGTTGGGTTTCAAGGAGGCAGTATATTGCTTTCTCAAGTTCTTTTACAAGTGTTACAAAGCATAAAGAAAGATACAAGAACTTGGAATACTTATACTACAACCTACAGCCGGCTATACTTTGAAAGCCAGCTGGATACAATTGACTAGACACAAACAAAATCAATTGTAGGATCAAAAGGCATATCTGCCTTTTGACCTTGTGACTATGACATGCCATAGCTCACATCCTTATACATTACAAAAAGGATAAAGTACATAAAGTAGAAAGTTACAGACTCAAGACCTCAATGTACAGTTACCAAAAGCATGGACCTTTTCACCAACTCATGTAAGTTGGTGACTTTACAGAGATGCAGCGGAAAAGGTGCTTTATGGAACAGTACATCAGATAAAGCATGTATACTAAAAGTCTTCGGAAGAAATCTGTCTTCATAGGTTGAAGCTTCGGAAGACTTTGTCTCTGAGGCTTCGGAAGATATTGGTCTTGGCTTCGGAAGATTTTACACTTAGAGTATTTTCTAGTGCATTGTGTAAAACTTCCGAAGCATTCTATACTTCAGTACTTAGTGCATGTTGCAGAGACACTTTGGATGTTTTGGGTTGCATCAGACTTAAGGAATCCTTACAAACTCCCCCTAGGCTGATGCTACCAAAACACTTAGAAGATCTTCAAATGTTGGTGGTCTTCAGTACAATCATGACCATTCCTTTCTTCATTAGATGGTCAGGATCATCAAGACTCTCATAGTATCTTCTCATTTCAAAGAGATCATGCAGAGGTAAGTTGATTATGTCTTGCCAGGAGTAGACATTCTCAACACCTTGATCTCTGATTACATGCCATCTTTCTGGATTGGTAGAGTAAGTCCAGGACAAGATGGGTGTCTCAGTTGTTAGAGGAGCCACTTGCATAGGAGTTGATTGGGCTGCCTCATCATGCACTTCCTCAGGTTGATCTGATTCAGCCTGAGGTGTAGAGGTAGATGACTTAGGCTTCTTCTTCTTAGTCTTTGGTTTAGAAGCCATTCTCTTCTTCCTCTTAGATGACTTTAACTGAGAAGACTGGTCTGCAGCACCATGTTGATCATCATTGTCTTTCTCAGTTGGGTGTTCCTCCCTCACAGGTTCAGAAGGAGAGGGAGTTTGACCCTGCCTTGGATCAGAAGATGAAGCTTGCTGAGGCTCACCTGGAGGTTTTGGTTGAGGTGTCTCAGGTTGTTCAAACTTGACCTCCACTTCAGGTGGGACTTGACTTGGAAGAGAGTGCAAGTCAATCAGTTCACCACTCTTAATCTTCTGCTTGATCACCCTTATATGCTCATCCATTGTGGATAGAGACATAGGGCCAAGTCTCCTTCCGGAGAATCCATATAGCTTCAAGAAGCTCATCATCCTTTGTCTGTCAGCAGACTTCTTTACACTCTTTTGGATGATGGCTCTTGACTTTGCAGCTTCTTCCCTTAGCTTCCTTTTGGTTGTCTTTCTTTCTTTGACTAGCTCAAGCTCAAGTTGCTTTAGGTACTCAAACTCAATGAAGTCATAGGACAGGGGAAGAAGTGCATCTGCCTGATAGAAGCCTGTGGCACTCAGGTAGTTGATCATCTTGATCCTATCTTCTTCTTTATCTACCTGAGGTTCTTGTGGAGCCACATCTTCCTGTGCAGGACTTTCTTGAACTGGAGAGAGAGTGGGAGCATGCTTGTAGAGTCTTTTCTGTCTCTTCTCCTCTTTGAATTGGAGAAGTAGCCTTGCATCCTCTTTCTCCTTCATCTCTCTTGACACTTCCATGTCAGCCAGTTCATTTAACTCTTCTAAGGGGAGGGAGATGATTTCATCAATATCATAGTTCCTGGTCTGTAAATAGGTAATCCTGACTGCCCTTAACTCATCATCTTGAGTATTTGGTCTGGGGGCAGCCCTGATTGCAGCTTGCATAAAGCTAGATGACCCAGAAAACTTTCTCCCCTTAGCTTCCTTTTCCTCTCTCTCTCTTCCTCCTCAATTTCCTCAGGAGTCATTATCCTTTTCCCTTTGTCACCAACAGACCTTTGTGACTCAGGGTGGATAGAGGCTTGGCCTTCATTGCTTGGTGTAGCTTCCATGCTCTGGCCAGAGAGAGGCTGAGAAACACCTTCACCAGCAGGTGTCTCAGAAGGAGTTTGGACCTCTGCAGCAGTTGTTGATGATGAGACAGGGGTCTCAGGTTCTGCCACTGGGCCTTCAGTCAAGGTTTCCCTATGAAACTAATCTTAGGGTCCACCTCAACATCCAGTTGACCGATGACATTGCCTGATTGCCTAAGTCTCCTTCTTAGAGTGAACTCTGCAAGGATCCTATCTTGGATTCTTTGAGCCAACCTGTCAGCTTGTCTTGAATTGCTTGGATTGACAAGTGGCATGTTGACTAATCCAATCTTTCATAGAAGTTCAGGCTTTGGAAATCAAAAACTTCTTGTTGGCCTTGAACTCTGTGAAGGATAAGGGCTCTCTTGTCAGCATCATACCTCCACCTTATGATGTAGTTGCCAGTTCCTTGTGGTGGAGATGAGACAGCCCTTGGTATACCTTCCTCAAAGAGACTCCTGATGATAGAGTCTATAGAGTCCACATTAATGTGAACTTGAGGAAGTTGCTGAGAATGCACAACAGCAAGTGAGGATGGTGAGTCCTCTATGTCCATTCTCTGTGAAGAACTCCCAGGTTCTGTGTTGTAATAACTTTCTCTCCCCTTTTTGGTAGCATCACCCACTTGCATAGGTGAGCTGGAGGATAAGTCAATCACTTCCACAGGTTCTTGTGTTCCTGGTTGAGCTCTCCTTAAAGGTCTCCCAGCTAGTTTTTCTTTCCTTTAGATATGAAATCTGAAGTTGCTGATCATTGACCCTGTTTTGTAAGGTAGTCACCTGAGATTCCAAGTGACTAACCTTAGAGACTAAATAGGAGCATGTTTTTGACAATTTCTGCACCTTTAGTCTCAAATTCCCCTCTTCTTCATCAGAAGAATCATTGGGGGATGAGATGATTGGACCAAAGTCCTCTCTCTCACCACCAGCTTGAGGTTCTTGGCTGCTGGTTTTCCTCTGCTCACTAGAACCTCAGTTGAGATGCCAGTGGGCTGAGTTGCCATGGTTGAGGTCTTAATGATGTAATCACTTTCAAAAGTGAGAGCCTCTTCCATATGGACATCCTGAACATGTTCAGAAGTGTCCACCTCAGTAATAGGTGACTGATGTGGGATAGACTGAGGAGAGTCAGAGGTACTCATCTCTCTTTGAGTAGGGGAGGAGAAGAGAGACTCATGGTACTCACTGAATCCTAAGTCTTCATCAGTATAGAGGATAGTTGGGAATTGGTTGGTTGAGATCTAAAGGCTGGGGATGGTAGCTGTCCCCTGAAGGTTGTTCACTTGAGTGTTGAGACTCAGAGTGAAGGCTTAAGGCTTTGGGCTTGTGAGCTCATCAGGGTGAGCATGAGGAACCTCAGCCCTGATAGGTGAAGAAATGGAGTGGTTTGCTCCTCAGGGAAGTGGGAGCTCTAGTGTCCACTTCCTCCTGTAAGGTTGAGTATATGGGGGCCTGCACAGACTCAATAGCCTGAGCAGGGGTTCGTTTGGATTTTCTTTGGTAGGTGAGGGTGATTTGTGGTCTTTTTAGAGGTAAGGATAAAAGAGGTGTGGGTTCAACACTAGCTTGTGTTGCTAGGTTGTCACCTTGAGCAATGAGCTCTAACATTTTGGGGACTAGGGCTGTTTCTACCCCTGAGAAGCCTACAGTTGGCTTCTTCATTATTTTAAAGATGCCGGGCTTCATCTGTCCCAATTTAAGAATATTACTTGTTTCCCTCAACTGTGAGCCCAGTTCACAGTTGAGAATGTGTTGAACATATCTAGGAAACATGTAATACTCTAAGGAGTCTAAGTTTGCAAGTAAATTAGTATAAACAAATTGTGAATACCTGAACTTGACCCCCTGAACCATTCCATGAACTATAAAGGAGAGATCCTCAGGAATCTGGTCCCATCCACCATGCTTGTTTGATAAGCTGTGGATAACCACATGGAGCAGGTATTTCCACTTGGGATGAGACCTTCCCTTTCCTGAAGGTCTTTACAGAGAAATCTCCCTCATAGCCCATCTGCTCAAAGAATGATTAACAGCTTCCTTTGGGAAGGACAACTCACCTTCTTCATCATCCAGCTGCAAATGTTGGTTAATGATGGCCGGAGTGATGAAGATTGTCCTCCCTTGCACTGTGGCAGACAGTGCCTTCTCCCCATCCATAATGACCTCTTGGCAGGTCTTCCAGAATTCAAGCAAGTGATCCTCATATAGAGTAGGATCAATGGTCAGGGAGGTGAAATAGTTTGATAGAGTCAAGAATTGGCAAATCTCTGAGAAACTTGCATCTTTCTCAGAGCTTAACAGAGCAACTTGATTATGTTGCCTGTGAAGTTGCATGGAGAAATCTGGGTTGTTTCTCTGCGGTTAAGGTTGGCCATTTCAGAAGCTTAAGGGTGAAGAAAGGTAGAAAGCAAAGGCGGTTTAGAGAATTAGGTTAGAGGAATAGTAGAATTGAGGAAGATAGTGGGAAAGAGGGGAACCGTTGGGTATTTATGTGAAAGGGATTTGAACCAAAGTTAATGAAAGAGGATAAACTTTGAAATCCGAAGTCGGTCCCACCTCTGAAAGGTAGTTTACTTTTGCTCAAAAAGTAGTTTTCTTGGAATTCGAAAAGCTTCCGAAGGTAATTTGTCTTCGGAAGTTTTAATTGAAAAAGCTTCCGAAGCTAAAATGGCTTCGGAAGATTTTCCTGAGAGTCTTGAAATTTATGCTTCGGAAGAGAAATAAACCCTGGATGCTTTGTATAAGAATAAACAAAGCTTCCGAGAGTTAATTTTGCTTCGGAGGAAAAGTCCTTAAAATAAATAAGTGTCTGAGATAAGATTTAAGCTTCGGAAGATGAGTTTAGACTTCTTCCGAAGGTAAAATCTCTTAGACAGTTATTTATTTTGAAGACATGTTTTTCTTCCGAAGATAAAATTTTATCTTCCGAAGTATCAGAAAATTTTCAAGAATCTAAGGAAAGTCTTCAAAAAGAATTTTACATCCAAAGAAAACATGAGCTTATGAAAGTGATGAACTAGACAACTTAGGACACACATATTTAAGAAGAAATAATTAGAATTAGTTTTAAGAAAAAGTCTACTCAAAGTTAATCATCCCAATAGCTGATATCAGATACTTAAATCTCTGTTCATCAAAAGCTTTTGTAAACAGATCAGCATATTGTTCATCTGTATGAACTTTGACTAGTTTAATTAATCCCTTTTCATAGTTATCTCTTATTAAATGATACCTGATGTTGATGTGTTTGGTCCTTGAGTGCTGCACAGGGTTCTCAGTGATAGAGATAGCACTATTTGTTGTCTATGTGGATAGGAGTCTCTTTGAAGTTAAATCCATAGTCCAGCATCTGATTTTGAATCCAAAGCACTTGAGCACAGCAGCTTGCAGCAGCAATGTATTCAGCCTCAGCAGTTGATGCAGACACACAGGATTGTTTCTTGCATTGCCATGAGACAACCCTTCCACCAAGGAATTGACATCCCCCAGATGTAGACTTTGCAGTCATGTTGCAACCACCATAATCACTATCTGTATAGGCATACAGATTGAAATTAGGATTCTTTGGATACCATAGACCAAGTGTTGAAGCACCTTTGAGGTATCTTAAAATCCTTTTCACAGTGATTAAGTGAGACATCTTAGGGTTGGCTTGATATCTTGCACAAATACATGTAGCAAACATGATATCAGGCCTGCTAGCTGTAAGATACATAAGAGACCCAATCATAGCCCTGTATAAATGTTCATCTACACACTCCCCCTCAAGATCAGGACCAAGGGAGTGGTTTCTGGCTATGGGTGTCTTAGCAATCTTACAATCAGTCATGTTGAACCTCTTGAGTATGTCTTGAACATACTTTGACTGACTTATGAAGATGCCATCTTCAACCTGCTTCACTTGAATTCCCAGAAAGAAATTGAGTTCTCCCATTGAACTCATTTCAAATCTGTCTTTCATCAGCTTCTCAAAGTCTTTGCAGAGCTTTGGATTAGTTGAACCAAAGATGATGTCATCTACATATACTTGAACCAGCAATAAGTCATTTCCCTGTCCTTTGATGAAGAGAGTTCCATCTATAGTACCTCTCCTGTATCCATGTTTACAAAGATACTCAGATAGTGTCTCATACCACTTCCTGGGTGCCTGATGCAGCCCATAAAGAGCTTTGTCAAGCTTGCAGACATAATCAGGATGATCAGGGTCTACAAAACCAGGTGGCTGTTTGACATAAACCTCTTCATCATCAATCACTCCATATAAGAAAGCACACTTTACATCAAGTTGAAAGACCTTGAAGTTCTTGGATGCAGCAAATGCCAGGAATATCCTAACAGCTTCTAGTCTTGCTACAGGAGCAAAGACATCAGTGTAGTCAATCCCTTCTTCTTGTGTGTATCCTTGAACAACTAGTCTTGCCTTGTTCTTGATGATGATTCCTCTATCATCCTTCTTATTCCTAAAACCCATTTGGTTCCAATGGTAGTCTTCCCATGAGGAAGAGGACAAAGGTTCCAAACTTTCTGCCTTTTGAATTGAAGCAGCTCTTGTTGCATAGCTTCAACCCAACTTCCATCCTTTAGAGCTTCATCAACTTTCTTTGGCTCTATCTGAGATAAGAAACAAGAGTGAAGACAAACATTTGCTTCATGGGTTTGTCCTCTTGTTCTTACCCCTGTGACAACATCTCCAATGATGTTTGTGGTGGGGTGAGACTTGTGGATCCTTAGCTGAGGGATCACAGCAAGTTGCTGAGAAAGATCCAAATTTGAGAAATTTAGATCTGGCCTGGAAGATTCACCCTCCACATTATCACACTTATCAAGATTAACTTGATCCAATGAGTGTGTGACATCATTGATGTTGTCATCTATGGTGTGGTTATTAGCATCAAGAATTCCTGATCACTATCACCATCACCATTGTTGTCTTCTACAATTGAGGTGTCTTTATCTGGTTGAGGAGCCTCTGAGCTGGAATTTGAAGGCATACCAGATGTATCAGCTGAATTTGTCATTGTGTGCTGATAGAGACCTCATTTGCTGAAGTAGTTCCAAACTGGAGCTGGAAGTAGTTCCAACTGGAGCTGAGATGTATGAGTTGAGGGTCTTCTTAGCTCAAATTTGGATCAGGATCACCTGTATTTAAATTTTTTATGATCCTGAAACATGCTCACAAGATTTGTTAAAACAGTTGGTAACTAAATCAAGATCAAACAGCCAATCAGGACCAGAACCAGCCACACAGGGTGTGTGTTCATTGAAAGTCATATTGGCTGACTCCTCAACAATTCTAGTTCTGAGATTGTATACTCTATAAGCTTTAGCTTGGGAAGAGTATCCAATGAAATGTCCATCATCTGATTTCTCAGCAAACTGGCAATTTGATCGTTGGTATTCAAGATGGTGCACGGACATCCAAATGACCTGAAAACCAATGAAAGGTTTCCTCTTGTGCCAAAGTTCATAAGGAGTCTTACCATGTGTCTTAACTACTAAAAACTCTGTTTTGCACATAGCAAGCAGTATTAACTACCTCTGCCCAGAAGGTGATGGGCAGTTTAGAGTCAGAACAACATAGTTCTTGCAGCTTCAATAAGTGTCATGTTTCTCCTCTCAGCAACTCCATTTTGCTGAGGAGTCCTGGGAGCACTATATTGTCTTGTAATACCTTTTTCATCACAAAATGTATCAAGGAGTGTGTTCTTGAATTAAGTTCCTTGATCACATCTTATGTTTTGACCTTGTGATCACATTGATTCTCAACTTTTAAGATGAAATTCTTCAGAATCTCAGGGGTTTCATCCTTAGTTCTAAGAAAGAAAACCCAGTGAATCTTGTAAAATCATCTGTGATCACTAAACAGTAAGAGGTCCTTCCTAGATCATTACACTGGTGGGGCCAAAAGGATCCATATGTAACAAGTGTAGGGGAGTAGTAAGTGATGAGGAGTTCTTTCCTTAGGCTTGTGAGATACCTTGTGTTGCTTCCCTTTCAGGCATGCAACACAATGATCATCACTTGTAAACTCTTTCTTTGGCATTCTAGTTACCAGATCATGTTTATTAATTTATTATGTTCTTAAAGTTTACATGGCACATTCTTTTATGCCATAGGAAAGACTCATCACTATTTGCTTTAGAAGAAAGCATGAAACTTCTCCAGAGGGAGATGTTTCTTGCAAATCCATCTTGTACATTTCCCTTTCTTGGGGGCTCTGAGCAGGATATGCTCATGAGGAATGACACTCCAGGCTTGGAACAAGCACTCATGCTCATAAAGAGCATGTTATGACTCTGATCACAAAATTGGGATACACTTAGAAGATTATACCCAAGCTCCTTAACAAAGTTTACCTTCTCAATGCTGAGCTACCATTTGTGACCTTGCCCCTTCCAGAAAGTAACCACCTTCATTCCTACAAAAGCAACTGGTCCTCCATCAATTCTCTCAAATTATGAAGTAGAGACCTATTGCCTGTCATGTGCCTGGAACAGCCACTGTCAATTATCCAGACATTCCTGTTTGTCTTGAGCTGTTTCCTGCACAAAGAAGATGATTAGTTACATTTGGAAACCCAAGCCTTACTTGTCTTGGGCTCACTAAGTGTAATAAAGGTAAGCAACAGTAATAGATCCTATGGTTGTACTATGGGGATCTTCAGCTGTTGTTGATGGAGAAACTTCAGTCATTTGGTCTTTCTTAGACTTCCACACCACCTTGGAGTCTTGGACTTGACCTTCAAAACCTTAGAAGCTTTTGGGACTTCACAAGTTTTGATGACTTACCTTCGGAAGATTCTACAGTCACTGCAGCAGACTTCGTGCTTCGGAAGAACTCCTTTCTTCCGAGACCATTTTACTTCCGAAGGTAATTTTCCGTTTACCTTCCTTCTTTGATTTGGAGTTTCCGAAGGAAACAGGCTTTCCTTCCAAAGCTTGAGACTTCTTGAGATCTTTGAAGTCTTTGTATTGTCATGTGGATAGTACTTTTAGGATTGTATGGGCAATCCTTAGCAATGTGAGAGGTACTTTCACACATGACACCATAACATTTTCTTCTTCAAAGGAGTCTTCTTGAGAGCAAGACTGGCTTTGGTCACCATCCCTTCTCCACCTTCATCTTGGTAGATTTGCTGATGTGAGACAGTTCTTTTGGGTTTGAACTGTTCTTGGAGTTGATGGTCCAGGCTGTGCAGTAGTGGTACACAGCAGCTCAGTCTTCTTCTTGTACTGAGATGATTTGAAACAAGAACCAGGACTCTTAGCTGAGGAGTTTTGGTTGATGTCTTCAGTCCTTACTACTTTGAAACTGCAGAGATAAAAACTTGTTTCTGCTTAGCATCAAAAGTAGCCTTGATCTCTTGAGCCTCTTGGCTTTCTCTTGCTCTTCCTGATCAAGTTCTTTCTCTTGGACTTGGTCATCACAGTAGATTTCTTCTCCTCAGAAGGATAGTGGCCCTTGGAAGAATCCTCTTCTTCACTCTTCTCAGAGGAATTCTTCACTATCACTTCTTCATCCTCCTCACTTATAGGATCTATGAGAGGAAGCTCATCTTCCAAGTTCCACACCTAGGAGATCTTACAGGACAAGATTGTGTGTGGAGGAGCTATCTCATTTGATCCCAGTCCCTGTCTATTTGATAGCACACTTTGTTGTGCAGGGATGAGGATATCATGTTCTTGAAGGTTCTTCTTCAAGAACACTCTTCTCTGCCTTGGCTTTGCTGATCACAAGCTCAGCCTGGCACTCAGTCAACTTAGTTATGAGATCCTGGATCTGAGTTCTAAAATCTGTATGTTCATGTTTTAGTACTGAAATGGTTTTCTCCAAGTCCTCTATCTTAACTTGAATCATTTTTCAGACTTTCTAAAATCAGATTTTAATATGTTTAATGACTCAAGATCAGATCTCATCTCTAAGTTGTGGACCTGTATCTATTTACTTTAGCAATAACTTTAGGAGTACAAAGATGTTCCAATACCTTGGCTTCATCATGGTCAGCCATCAGTGCTTGGTTTGGAGAAGCATCTTCCACCTGAAAGCTCCACTCAAAGCCTCCCTCTCACAGCAACAGCAGCATGTGCTTTGGCTTCTCATTCTGAGGGCTTTGTCAGTGTAGTTTGGTCTGGGGTTGTGTTTGGCCCCCATTTGTTTTAGGTGCCTTACACTCCCTAGCAAAGGGCCCATAAGGTTACAGTTGTAACACTTGACTTTGCTTTTATCCAGCCCAAACTTTCCACTGGTAGCATTGCTTGGAAATCTTCTTCCTGTTCTCTTGTAGAACTTCTTGGCTCTGTGAGTGAGGAGAGCATCTGCTGAACTATCTCCATGTATTCCATGTCATCTGGATGGATACAATCCAGGTCTTCAAGAGTGAAGAGATAATTCCCACAGCTTTCATCAGTAGACACAAAGGCTTGAGAAGAACTTGTCTCTTGGAATGGGCTTCCTTGAGTAAAGTTCTCCCTTGGTGTCTCCGGGAAGGTGATGAAAGGGCCCTTTTGTGAGTTGTCAGGTAAGCATATGAGATGATGTTGGAGTTCTATGCTGTCCCTTTCAACCACATGAAGGGCTGAACCCATTTGATTGTTGGAGTTGCCAGATGAATCTTGCATGTTCATCTCCATTGGTATCCACTGAGAATCCCATACAACTCTGTCAGAGTAAGAGTTTTAAGGTTCTCAGTCTCTTGATCACCACACAATAGGGTGTCCATTGCCTAGGAAGTGAGGACATGAACTTCCTTACAATGTCCTGTTCTCAAGAGGAACTCCTCCATCCACTAGGGTATCCACTATCTCAACATACCTGAAGTATTGTTGAGTCATGGTTTCACCTACTTTGAAGGTGAAGTTTTCGAAACTGCTGCTTGAGAAGATCCTTCTTGTTCTCCTTGGCTTCAGAGGAGCCTTCATACATCAGCTTCAATGCATCCCACGCTGTTTAGCTGTTTTGCACTTCTTAAAACCTCTGTATACAGAGTTTGGGAGAGCAAATCTCTACTCTTTTTCTATCTTAATCTGAGTAGTTGGCCACATCTTTTGGAATCATACCAGCACCAGTAGCAGAGGGGTGCTGGGTATGAAAGGTCCATTTACAACAGATTCCCCATTCTTGAATCAAGAGACCTGATGAAACCTTCCATTCTCATGCACTAGTTGTCAAAATCATCAAGAGTGATCAGTGGGAATTTGTTCATGGTTCCAGTCTCCATATCAGTCTTTGAGATGGATGCCATTTGGAGAGTTTAGTTTTTGGTGTGTGAGGGATCTTAAGATGGTGAGATCTTATATCAAGAGCCACAATGAGGAGAGCAACTAAACTTTAATCAAACAGTGAACTGGTTTAACCAAGTATGATACTAAGAACACAAGTAAAGTAAAGAGACAGAACAAGAGAGTTAGGTTTTCAAGGAGGCAGTATATTGCTTTCTCAAGTTCTTTTACATGTTACAAAGCATAAAGAAAGATACAAGAACTTGGAATACTTATACTACAACTACAGCCGGCTATACTTTGAAAGCCAGCTGGATACAATTGACTAGACACAAACAAAATCAATTGTAGGATCAAAAGGCATATCTGCCTTTTGACCTTGTGACCATGACATGCCATAGCTCACATCCTTATACATTACAAAAAGGATAAAGTACATAAAGTAGAAAAGTTACAGACTCAAGACCTCAATGTACAGTTACCAAAAGCATGGACCTTTTCACCAACTCATGTAAGTTGGTGACTTTACAGAGATGCAGCGGAAAAGGTGCTTTATGGAACAGTACATCAGATAAAGCATGTATACTAAAAGTCTTCGGAAGAAATCTGTCTTCATAGGTTGAAGCTTCGGAAGACTTTGTCTCTAAGGCTTCGGAAGACTTCATGTTTGGCTTCGGAAGATATTGGTCTTGGCTTCGGAAGCTTCATAGGTTGAAGCTTCGGAAGATTTGTCTCTAGGCTAGGAAGACCTTCATGTTTGGCTTCGGAAGATATTGGTCTTGGCTTCGAGAAGATTTACACTTAGAGATTTTCTAGTGCATTGTGTATAAAACTTCCGAAGCATGCTATACTTCATACTTAGTGCATGGTGCAGAGACACTTTGGATGTTTTGGGTTGCATCAGACTTAAGGAATCCTTACATATATATATATATATGTATATATATAGGTATATATATATAGGGTCCGGTTCCTTGCAGGACTCCCTTAAAAATGAGAACTGCAAAAAACCATTATGTGACTAGCATTATTGGTTGTATAGTATCTAATGGATGAGATTCAATGAGCAAAAACATACTTAACAAATCATTTAATAAAATGCCATTTTAAATGAAAAGGGTAGATATGTAAATGGAAACCTACTATTTAAAAAGGAGATACCATGTAATCTTCCCTTACAACAAAAATTGTAACACCGGTTATTTATATTTTGAAGCCGACGAAGGAAGGAACAAGAAATAAAGTCCAAAGTCGAGGACCAAAACTCGCCACGGAAAGAAAGTCGGGCGAGTGGGAGTATATAGGGGATGAGGGCATCCATACCCCCTCCCCCACACTCACATTTCAGCTATCAAGAGAGGGAAGAGAGAAGAAAAGAAAAGAGGAAGAAAGGGTCGGTTCGGGTGGTTCGAGATGGCCAAAATCGTCGTGTAGCAAGCCAAATCGAAGCCCTGTCGTTATGGTCGTTTGTGTGAGGTCTAGTACCCCACTTTTACTTGTTTACAACCGATTTGGGGCTGGTACGCATTCAAAAACCGTTTTTGTTATGTGTATGGTTTGAACCCATTTGGGTTTGTTGTGTGTGATGTGTTTTGAGTATGTTTTTCCCGGCTTGGGTGCTTGTATGGTGTTGTGGATGCATCCTAAGGTCTAAGAGGTTAATTTAGGCTTTAGAAGGGTTTGGTGAGCTGGAGGCCGAAAATGGCAGATTGGTTCGGGATGAACTCTATTCTGCATCAGCTAGGGCTATGCAACTGATGAAGGCCATACGGCCGATTGATAGGCGATTGAGGTTCATTCGCGATGGGATTCATTCACACGATTGAGGGTTCCATCGTATGACTAAGTGTTCATTCGCACGACTGGGAGTCTAGTCGCATGGGAGTCAGTCGCATAGGTGTTTAGTCGCATGAGTCATTCGCATGAGGTTAGTCGCATAGGTGCTCATCGCATTAGTTCCATCCACATGAGGTCCATACGCACGACTGGGTGTTCATTCGCATAGATGATCATCCGCATGAGCCATCACATGATGTTCAGTCGCATGGAGGCCATGCGACTGAAGGGTGTCCATACGCAGGAATAGAGCTGTTGCACCCGAAGGAAAGTGTAGTTCAACTTCTGACTTTCGGTGGAAAGTGCATATGTAAGTTTTGATGTGAAGGTTCCCGTAAGAACATGTAAGAGGATTATATGACCTTAGAAAGTATGTTGGGCATGGTGATGATGATGTTGCATGTTTATGCATGTTATGTATTATGATGTTGCCCTGTATGATGATGATGTCCGTGTATGATATGTTCCTTATTATGATGTATGTTTATCTTTCATGTGGCTTTACGTGTTATGATAACGAATGAAATGAAGTGTTATGTAACGTAAAGTGGAAAGAAATGAAAAGTCTTGCATGTATCGGATAACGGGTCCTTCGTTGTGATCGACCATTTATGTAGAACCTCTACCGCTTACCTCTAGTACTGCGGCATACGCTCAGCTGTTCAATTATGACTTCGGCCCAGTAGCTAAATTGTTCGGGGTGTAGCATATGGTATTGGTATGGATGATATCCGATGCGCAAGTAAAGTTATAATGAACGAATGAAAGGATGAATGAAGGAGATAATAAAGATATTATTTATGTGTACGTATGATGTGTGATCATGCAAAAGTAACGAATGGTTTTAAATGAAAGTAAAGTATGTTTTATTATAAAACTAGAACTCACTCAGCAACGCTGACTTTTTATATGTTTTCCAGTTGGCAGGTAATGATTGCTGAGGATGGCACTGCAAGGCTACTCGGCTCTTTTGGGATGGCATCCCTTTATAATGTTTTTGTGATGTAATGCAAACATGTATTTTGTAATCGGATAATGATGTATTATTTGGCAAAAGTGTTTATAATGAAATGAGATGTCATTTTTGAATGTTTCCGCTGCAATATTTTCATGAGGCAAATGTAATTATTTGTTTTAAGTGCGATGAATGGACAACTGTAAGCGTCCCGGGAACGGGGCCTTATAAGTTGGTATCAGAGCCAGGTTTAAGTGAAATGGGTAAAATTTTCAAATAAACTGAAAATGGGACGAAAAGGGAATGGGATGCCAATCTGAGTAGCTATGTGCCATCAGGTATTCTCGTAAAGTTAACCGGTTTTATGTGCGCGTGGTATGTGGTTATGTGTTGTATGTAGATTTAAATACTAACGTAGTCAGGACAGGTAATGCTTGGGGTATGAAGAGTAAAGTAAGTGGCTAATCACAACTGGCCACTGTAATTAGGGACTTACTATACTTGACATAAACTGAGTTGTTTCCTTGAATGACCGTGTTGGTGTTTGAATCTTTCAGTGTGAGTTAGAGGATGGCTGGAGGTAGATCTTCTAAAGCTTCTAGGGGTGGAGGTCGTGGCGGGCCTTATGTTGAGCCGCGACCCAAAAGAGGAAGACCAAGGGTCGAAAAGGTGGTTCCTGAAGAACCAGAGACCCCTCATCCGGAAGCTGGGGATGAGAGTGCAAACCTGAGGGCCTCGGTAAAGGAGGCTGTTGTTGAAGAAGTATACCAGGTCATGCAGATAATCTTACCGTCTGTGGTGACCGAAGTCATTAAGGCAGTGAAAGAAGGAGAAAGAAAGGAGAGAAACAGGTCTTCGGGGGAACGAGAGCAACCAGAGCCCGAAACGATTTTCTCTGATAACGAAGACGAGGAAGAGGAAGATGAGCCTGTGCGAGAGGTGGCACGAGGCTGTAACTATGGGGTGTTTATGAGATGCAAGTCCCCTACTTTCGACGGTAATGGCAATGCTGCCGCTGCTCACCGATGGGTGAGAGAGATGGAGGCTGTCTCGACATCAGCGAGTGCCGGAAAGATCAGGAGGTGAAGTTTGCCACTCATTCATTTGTGGACTCGGCACTATGTTGGTGGGACAACATTGTCCAAGCTGAGGGTAACCGGGCAATCGGGAGAATGAGATGGCCCGAACTGAAGAAGATGGTGATTGAGGAGTTCTGTCCTCACAGGGAGATGGATAAGATAGAGAGGGAGTTCCTGCAGCTGGAGGCGGGATCCATGACACACCAGCAATACACCACCGAATTCAATGAAATGGCACGGTTGGTGTCGGATCAGGTGACGCCTCTGTCTCGGAAGATCAAGAGGTACATTCAAAGCTTACCGGTGGATGTTCGCAGACATATGATCGCCTCCCGGCCAAGTACTTTTATGTCGGCGGTCGATTTGGCCGGAAGGCTATATGATGAGCGGGAGGTGGTGGTGACAGAAGCGAATAAGAAGGGCGGTGGTGATCGGAACTGGAACGGGAAAAGGTTTGGTCGGGGTGATGCCTCGACGGATAACAAAAAGGCACGGGTGGATGACCGCCGCGTGGCCACACCGGGAGCGGGATCGAGGAGGTGTGGCAAGTGTTGAAAGGAGCATGCGGGAGAATGTAGGCTGGGTTTAAATGTGTGCTTCAAGTGTGGGAAGACAGGGCATATGGCAAAGGATTGCCTGGCGGGCAAATGTTTTAACTGTGGGGAAACTGGTCATATGAGCAGGGATTGTAAAAAGCCTAGGGCTGAGGGTTCCGGGGCGAAGAGGACGGGAGGTGAAGGACCGAGGGCGAGCCAGGGCATTCTGTTGGATCTAGAGAGGCTGTTGCAACCAAAACCATGTCACTTAGAAGATTTTGAGTACAACATACAAAGGACTTCCAAAGCCAAGTGTGGGACTTCCGAAGGAAGAAGGAGCTCTTCCGAAGTCTAAGTGTAAAATACACTTCCGAAGGAAAACTCCAACTTCCGAAGATAAAGAAGTTACTTCCGAAGAATCAAGACTTAAAGACAAAGTTCTGAAGTCAACTTCCGAAGTATAAAGAAGTCCTCAAAGCCTCGGAAGCATAGAAGCATCTTCCGAAGTATAAGTGGCTTCGGAAGAACTTGTTCTTCCGAAGCCAGTTAACCTTCGGAAGACACTTCTATTATCCAGTAGACATAAGTATGGTCTGTCTGACAGTCCGCTGCAAATCTCTGAGATACTGCATGGCGTTTTCTCAAAAGCCATGTAGTTGACCATACTTTAATCTACTGTTTACCTTTTTATGTTAAGTACAGTTGCCATCTTTAGTTGGTGACAAAAGGTAAGTCATGGACATGTCATGACTACCATATCTTAGATAATACTTTATCTAAGATACCTTAACTATAGCATTGTAGTATATGCTTTAGTCGTAGGTTTCCAGCTGGTATCAAGTATAACCGGCTGTAGGATCTAGTATATATAGTTTCTCATTGTAACTCTTGTAACATGCTTGTAAGTGTCTTGTAATCTTGAGTTGAGAAGTAATATATACAAGTACCTTGAAAATACTCCTGCTTGTTCCTTTGATTACTTATTATATTATTATCAACTCTTGTTAAAGGCATTGCTTCATCTTGTTTGAGTGATATCATAAGTGAGTTTGAGAGAATTACAAGTGTTAAGTGACAAAACCCGATCCTGCAATTGGTATCAGAGCTTTTTAGGCTCTTGATTGTGAGATCTTACCATCCTAATCAACCAGTTTTTCACTCCTCCTTATACCTCACTCAAAAATGGCCCTCATCAAATCTGAAGTTGAAATGGGAACGATGACCAAAGCTCCCATCATCGACCCTGAAAACTTCAGGTCTTGGAGCAGAAGAATGGAAGGCTTCATCAGATACCAGGATAGCAAGATGTGGCAGTCCATCGTTAATGGCCCGTACAAGCCAAAAGTTGCTGGTGGAAACGGTGCCATGATCGAGAAGGCCGTTGAAGACTACTCCGATGAAGACAGGAAGAAGCTTGACATAGACAGCAATGCTATGACTGTTCTCATGACTGCAATCCCAAACTCCATCATGGTGGGGTTTGAGCATTGTAAGTCAGCCAAAGAACTCTTTGATGCACTTGCTCAAATGTACTCAAGCTCTAATGATTCAAAGAAGGACTCACTGAAGCAGCAGTTTGAGAACTTCACCTATGTTGCTGGAGAAACTTTTAGCCAGCAATATTTCAGGTATATGGATCTTATCTCCTCCCTCCAATCTGTGGGAATCACTCAAGAACTTAGAGACCTTACCAGAAAGTTCATGAGTGCTCTACCCAATGAGTGGACTTTCTACTGTGTCTCCATTAAGAGAACAGAGAATTTAAACACACTCACCATGACCGAACTCTATGGGATCCTTGATGGATACCGTTTGGAAATGGAAAGTAAGAAGGGTCACCAAGCAAGCAGACCCTTGAGCCTTCCTGCTAGCAACGCTTTAATGGTTGCTGAAGGCTCAGGTATCTCCCAGTCTCAGCAGTACCTGTCATACACCCAGCAGCCATCTTGTTCATCTGGGCCTTACATCACATTCCCTGAGACTCCAAGGTCTCATCAAGCTCAGCAAAGCTCCTTTCAGGAGGGCTGTGCGTTTGTCTCAGGGAGTGGACACTCCAATGATCATCAATTCTGCTTTGATGATCTTGAGTGCTTCAGTCCAGATGACATAGAGTATGTGGACATTGTCCAGCAAATGGCTCTTCTAACCTACAGAGCGAAGAAGTTCTTTAAGAGAACTGGAAGGCAATTCCCTCAAAACCCAATCACTAGCAAGTTTGGGTTTGACAAAAGCAAGGCTAAATGTTACAACTGTAACCAGCTTGGCCATTTTGCAAGGGAATGCAAGGCTCCCAAGTCCAACCCGGGAACCTCACAGGCCTCCACACATCCTTCTACACCAAAGCCCAACGGAAAGTCAACTGAAACAGCAGCAATGGCTCAAGAAGTTGACTGGAGCTTTATGGTTCAAGATGTGACTCCTGCTCAAGCACTCATGGCAGGAACAGATGAAAATAAGGTATATGAACATCTCTGTACCCCTGCTTGTATTGCTAAGGTTAAATTGTACCAGGACTACAATATGGAAATTAAATCCGATATTGAGTCTTTAAATGTGCTAAAATCTGACTTTAAAAGAGCTGAATCTGACTACCAAAAGAAAATTGAGGAGTTAGAGAAAACTGTATCTCTTTTAAAACATGAACACACCAACTACAAGACTCAAATCAAGGATTTAATATCCAAATTGACTGAGGCTCAAGCCCAGCTTGTCACAGCTGAGGCTCAAGCCAGGAAGTATGCTATTTCCGAGCAAAACTTCCAAGCCATACTTGCATCATCCTCTCACTCCAAACTTTGTTATCAAAACAAAAGTGGGTTGGGAACCAATGAAATTGCTCCACCACACTCTTATGAGTCTATAAGACAACCAAGGTGTGGTACTGAAGAGCAAGAGGTTCCATCTGTTGACCCACCTTGTAAAGAGTCAAAGAGTGATGCAACTGTGGAGACCATGACCATCACAGGGAAGGAACAGGTAATTGTGCCCTCCCCGGCCAATGATGATCAAACCCTGACCACCAAAGCCAGAAGAAGCAGGGCTAAAGCAGCCAGAAAAACTGCCAAGAAGGTGGCTGAATCCAAGCTGAAGATAGACCCAAAGCAAAAGGGTGTATTCATATCAGCAGGATTTCAGGTGGTTGGACCTTCTGATTCAGGAAAGGAGTATAGTACCAGTACTCCTATCCTACCAAAGGATCAGAAGTTAAAGGGAAAGGTTGCTGATGAGGAGAAAAAGAACAAGAAACAGCAACCCTCTAATTCCCAGAAAATTAACATTGCATGCATAATGTGTGGTCTGCAAAACCACATGGCTAAAGATTGTTACTACAATCCTGCTAGCACACATTATGCAAATAATGTTAAAAGAGAAGGAGTCAGGGAAGGTTTCACATTTGGACCATATCAAATGGTTCAAGTGATGAAAAAGGGAAAGCTTGTTTCCGAAGCAAGGCTTCTCTCGGAAGAAAACTCTTCTTCCGAAAGGAAAAAGGCTTCGGAAGTGAAAGCTGCAAAGACTCACAAAAGAGTCCCCTTGAAACCATCCCAGAAGAAGACTGCTTCGGAAGAAAAGGTGGTGAAGGTCTCTTCCGAAAAGAAAGAAGCTTCGGAAGAATGCCAAGCTACAAAAGCTTCATCAAGCTCATCTTCTATGATCAACCAAGGGATGGAATGGAAGATCAAGGAAGATGTTGTAGCCCAAACCTCTTCTTCAAAGACATCTATTGAACCCCCATGCATAAATTTTGGTTCAATCATGTCACTCTCATTGGAAGAACCCAAGACCAACAAGGCTTGGGTTTCCAATCAAAACTAATTATCTCACCTTATGTGCAGGGACATCCATATGACAAGAATAACAACATTTGGATTGTAGATAGTGGATGCTCCAGGCACATGACAGGGAACAGATCTCTCCTTCAACAATTTCAACATTATGATGGAGGTCCTGTCCAGTTTGGAGGTGAGGCCGGAGGATATATTTCTGGCAGAGGAAGTATATCCAATGGAAAGTTAAAAGTTGACAAAGTTAATTTTGTCAAACAGCTTGAACACAACCTGTTAAGTGTTTCTCAGTTTTGTGATCAAAAGCATCAAATGCTTTTCACAGAACATGAGTGCATCATCCTCAAACCTGGGATGACAATTCCTCAGGAATTGGTGCTTCTTAGATCTCCCAGGAGAGGGGATATGTACAAGCTTGATATGAACAATGCTTCCCCAATGGGAGAAGTATCATGCTTTCTTTCCAAAGCTGATAGTGATGAGTCAACACTATGGCATAAACGAATGTGTCATGTCAATTTTAAGACAATGAATAAATTGGCTAAAAATAACTTGGTACATGGTTTGCCTAAAAAGGAATTTTTCTGCAAAGATAACTGTGTTGCTTGCCTGAAAGGGAAACAACACAGGTCTTCTCATAAATCCAAGGTTGTTAACTCTATCACTACTCCATTACACTTATTGCACATGGATCTATTTGGTCCCACAAGTATAATGAGCATTGGAAGGAAATCATATTGCCTTGTGGTAGTTGATGATTTTACTAGATTTACATGGGTATTCTTTTTAAGAACTAAAGATGAAACTGCTGAAACTTTAAAATCTTTTATTCTTAAAATAGAAAATCAAGTTGATCACAAGGTTAAAATAATTAGAAGTGATCAAGGGACTGAGTTTAAGAACTTTGTTCTTGACTCATTTTGTAACTCAAAAGGGATTGCCAGACAATACAGTGCTCCTAGAACTCCTCAACAAAATGGTGTTGCTGAGAGGAGAAATAGGACACTTATTGAGGCTGCTCGGACTATGTTAGCTGATTCAAAGCTGCCTCTAACATTCTGGGCAGAGGCAGTCAGCACTGCATGCTATGTGCAGAACAGAGTTCTTGTAGTAAAGCCACATGGAAAGACCCCTTATGAGTTATGGAACAAGAGGCCACCGTTCATTGGCTTTCTAAGGTCCTTTGGCAGCAGGTGTACCATACTTAACACAAAAGACAATTTGGCAAAATTTGCTGAAAAGTCAGATGATGCTATCTTTGTTGGATATTCCTCCTATTCTAAAGCATACAGGGTTTATAATATTAAAAACCAACAATTTGAGGAATCCTCCAACATTGTAGTTAATGAGCACACTCCTTGTGTTAGGGGGAATGGCCCTGATCATATTTTTGATTTAGAATTGTTTCCAAACTATTCTAAACCATCTTGTGAGAATGTTTCAGCTGGAACAGGTGCTCAAAGCAATTCTGATGAAGATCAACTGTTTGAGCTTCCCAGACCTGCTCCAAGTTCTCCAAGAGCTACAACAAATCAAGTTCCCACTATTGAAAGATCTGACAGCATAACCATTTCAAGAAATAGTGGAACTTCAACAAGGGATTCACCTGATGATCTTCAAGTCTCCTCAGGTGATCCTGCACAACACCAAGCTGATGGAAGCAGCATTTTGAAGGAACAGGCAACTGTTAATGATGCTTCACAGCAAAGAAATGATGATGTTTCTCTTTCATTCAATCAGTCCTCATTGAATGAGATTGAAACAACAGCTGGACCAAGTATTCAAGCTCCGGAGCAAAATATGTCCAACTTGGACTTGTCTTTGCAACTGGAGGTGATTCCAAGACTTAGAATTCACAATACTCATCCAGCTGAAAACATCATAGGGGAAGTCTCTGAGGGTGTGAGAACAAGGGGACAAACTCACAATGGGAATGTCTGCTTGTACTCATGCTTCTTATCCCAAATGGAACCCAAGAAGGTGGAAGATGCCTTGAAAGATAGTAGCTGGGTTGAATCAATGCAAGAGGAGCTGCTTCAATTCAAAAGACAAAAGGTTTGGAACCTATGTCCGCTACCATCTGGTCAAGTACCTATAGGCACCAAGTGGGTATTCAGAAACAAAAGAGATGACAGAGGCTTGATTATCAAGAACAAGGCAAGACTGGTGGTTCAAGGATACACTCAAGAGGAAGGAATTGATTATACTGATGTCTTTGCACCTGTTGCAAGACTTGAGGCAGTTAGGATCTTCCTTGCTTATGCTGCATCCAAGAATTTCACTGTCTACCAGCTTGATGTCAAGTGTGCCTTTCTATATGGGGATATAGATAGGGAAGTCTACGTATGCCAGCCTCCAGGATTTGAAGACCCACAGCACCCAAACTATGTGTGCAAGTTGGATAAAGCTCTATATGGGCTGCACCAAGCACCTAGGCTGTGGTATGAGACATTGTCTCAATTTCTTCTGAAGAATGGTTATACTAGAGGTACCATTGACAAGACTCTCTTCATCAGAAAGTCTGGGAAAGACATTTTGCTAGTTCAAGTCTATGTTGATGACATCATATTTGGTTCCTCAAATGACCAAATGTGCAAAGACTTTGAGAGCATTATGAAGAAGAAGTTCGAGATGAGTTCTATGGGAAAAATGGACTTTTTCCTTGGAATTCAGGTAAAGCAACTGAAGGAAGGGTTCTTCATCAATCAATCTAAGTATGTCAATGATATCTTAGAAAGATTTGATATGAAGGATTGTAAAGCAGCAAAGACACCCATACCCAGAAACCATGATTTATGCCCTGATTCTGAGGGGGAGGATACTGATCAACATCAGTATAGAGCAATCATTGGTTCTCTGATGTATCTCACAGCAAGTAGACCTGATATCATGTTTGCAACTTGCATTTGTGCAAGATATCAGGCTGCTCCAAAGGTGTCTCACCTAATTGCTGTCAAGAGAATCCTCAGATACCTCAAAGGAGCACCTAAGTTAGGTCTCTGGTATCCAAGAAATAGTGATTTTAATCTCTATGGTTACTCTGATAGTGATTATGGTGGCTGCAACATCAACAAGAAATCAACATCAGGTGGATGTCAATTTCTTGGTGGAAGGATCATCTCATGGCAATGCAAAAAGCAATCCTGTGTCTCTACATCAACTGCTGAAGCTGAATACATTGCTGCTGCAAGTTGCTGTGCTCAGCTGCTGTGGATTCAAAACCAGATGATTGACTATGGATTCAACTTCATGAGCACTCCTATCCACATTGACAACAACAGTGCTATATCCATCACTGAAAATCCAGTGAAGCACTCTAAGACAAAGCACATTGATATCAGGTATCATTTCATTAGAGATATTCATGAGAAAAATCTTATAAAACTAATCAAAGTTGATTCAAATGAACAATATGCTGATTTGTTCACCAAAGCATTTGATGAACAAAGATTTAAATATCTCATTACAGCTATTGGGATGATAAACATTGATTAGTTAATCTCAATTGAAAACCTTTTTAATGTGTAAAGTCTTATGTCAATACAATCTAAGCCCTGTTACAAAAGATCCTTTCTTATTTATCTAAGTATAAGTTCTTCCGAAGAGAAATTAACCCTCGGAAGATATCTAGCATAACTTCCGAAGCAAATTTCTCATAGGATAATTTTCTTCTCGGAAGTGTACTAAGTCTCGGAAGAAGCGATTGAGTTCATCTCAGATCTACTTCCGAAGCACTTAATACATTCACCTGAAAGCAACATGTGTTTCGGAAGTACGCAATTTACCTTCGGAAGTACATTTGCCTTCGGAAGAACATTACCTTCGGAAATACTTTATGCTCGGAAGAAAGATTTTACTGTGTAACGGAAATCTTTTGGGCCCCACTCTGTAAAAAGTAAAGATTTTGTTAATGATGTCGGATTATTTAAATGGTCTAACCTTACCGCCCCTGTCACATCATCCACTGAACCCTCACATCATCTTATCCAAACCACCCTTTAAACCGCCATTTCACCCATTTAAATACTTCCGGTTAATCACTTACACTCTTTTTACCAAATTCACTGCCCTAAAAGCTTTCTTCTTCTCCAATTTACCTTACTCAGAACTTTTCTACTGCTATCTTTCTCAAATGGCCTTAAACCCTCAGCACAACCAGGTCGCACTCCTTGACTCTTCAAGGGATGCTGACTTCTCTGATATCATTTCTTTCTTAGCCCAATCTTCATACTACACAGCCTTGACCGTAAACCCTACCATCTACTCCAACCAAATGTCCGAATTTTGGGCAAATGGTCGGATTGAAACCCTAAACGGGGTTCGTGCTATTAGGTCAAGTGTTTGTGGCCAAGAGTTGGTCATCACTGAACAGATCATCAGGGAGCATCTTGAGCTCCATGATGAAGGCGCACCGACGGAATTCCCCAAATCTGAGTTAGATAGATCTTATCTCCAAATGGGATACGGTGGAGATGTAAGCAGGTCAACGGTCTACAAATTCAACTTCTCCTACAAGTGGAAGTTCCTGCTGCATGTGGTTCTTCACTGTCTATCTAACAAATCCGGGGGATGGGATCAAATCCCCTATGAACTCGGGTGCTTAGTTCACGGGTTGGTACAAGGCCTTCGCTTCAACTACTCAAGGTTTGTGCTGACTAACCTTATGGGAAATCTGCAAAGGGACACATTCTTTATGTATCCCAGATTTCTCCAGCACATAATCAACTGCGAGCTAGATCAGGGTAAGCTTGTCTGTGCAGCTGCTCTGTCTGCTCCCCAAATGAGGCCGACCATCTTCAAAGTCTTGAAGAGAGTGTCTACCAACTACACTGGAAGGGATACCGCACTACTTCCAGGTATGATTGAGCCAACGGCTCCTGGTGACATCCCTGTTAACCCCACAGGTGATGAACCCACACCAGCAACTACCCTCACCATTCCAAATCTACCTTCTCCTCCCATCACTGTCACCTACCAGAGACGTACCAAACGAACCCTTGTTCAATCTACTCTGATTGAACAAGCCCCTCCTCTTCAAACCAAAAAGGCTAGAGTGGAACAAGGGGCTCCCACTCAGCCAGAGGTCCACCAATCCTTCACTATTGACCTCAATATGGGTCTTGAGTCTCCTCAGTCTCAGACCCATGAGCCCAAAACCCCAGCTGATAGCCCTCAGGGTGAGTCTCTATACTCCCCTGAGCAGCCACAAGGGACAGCTCAATGCCTTTTGACATTGATCAAAGTCCCGGGTCTTCATTCCTTTTCTTTCACTGACCTATTGACCGGAGCTGGTGAAGAGACTATGTCTCTCAAAGGCGATGAAGTTGATCCACTACACCCTATTAAGGATCAACAGAGCCTAGAGAAACCTCTTGTCTCTAGCCCACACCAGCAAAGCCCTACTGAGGTGAGTCCCACTGATGTGGAGGGGACTCATGTAGATTCAGCTGCCACTACTGAAGGAGCCTCAATGGATCCTCAGGACAGTGGTAACGACAGTCAGACTGAATCTACGGCAACCATGCCCTATGATGCCTCTGAAAGAGACATCATTGTGCAAGGGAAACCAGGGTGCCAAGAAACCACATCTGGTGGTGAGGATGAACATACCAGGTATGTTACCTCATCTCCCCGTGATTCTTCAAAAGAAGATGAGGGAAGTATGCAACTCACCATAAGAGACCTACTTTCTAAAGTCTCAAACCTTGAATCAAAGGTTAAGACTTTAGAGGATAGGTCTGCCACTCAGCAACTTGAGATTGAAAGTCTCAAGGCCAAACTAGCTGAGACACAGATTGAGAGATCTGTTAGGCATGTACCAGTTCAGGTCTCCTTGACCTCTTCCTCTAGCTCATCTACCTCTCAAGATGATGCTACCAAAAAGGGGGAGAATGTTGAGAGACAAAGCCAAAGACAGGATACCATCAGTCAAGCTCTTACTTCTTTGAGCTCAAGACAACAAGCTGCCATCTTCCCTGAGCCTCCTCCAGTTGTTTTTCAAGTGGATCAAAGGATGCTTCAGGATCTAAATAGGATCTTCAACAAGTTCCTTTTAGAGTCCCTGATTGAACAACCCAGTCCAGATATGTCTGTGATTTACTTTGGAGCTCAAGAGCTTCAGAGGTTGAATGCACCTCCTACCACTGTTGAGGAAGTTGGTCAACCTAAGGCCCAAGTGGAACCTGAGATTGATTTCGAAGGGGAAACTAGGACTGATGGCCCAGCAACTGAAACAGTTGGGACAGAAGGTGTGTTTTCACAGACTTCCGAAGCACAATTCGAAGCCTCGGAAGAACCAACACAAACTTCCGAAGCTGAGATTGCTGCTGCGGAAGGACTATTTTCTCTTTCCGATGATCTAATAGTCACAGATGCAATTCTGGAACTTGCATCTGAGGTTAATAGGGAGGACTTTCTCAGCCAACCATTAGCTATAACATCTGCATTGACCCCAGCTCCTACCTCCACCACCCAACCTGGATCTTCTATCCAAGAACCACCAAAGTCTAGCACTTCCGAAGACATAAAAGGCAAGAGGAAGATGACTTCGGAAGAGCTTCAGGAAGAAGAAAGGTTGGAGAAGCTCAGAAGGAAAGGAAGACTGCCAACTGGGAAACTGTTAGCTGCAAGTACAAAAGCAGCTGCAGCCAACCAAGAGGCAGTCAACAATAGAAGAAGAGTGGAGGTAATTGATAGACTTGTCAGTCTAGGGGCTGCTTCGGAAGATGTACTCCTGCTACCATTAGAGGAGCTGATAGAGCTTGAAAAGGCAACCTTGCTGCAAAGACAGCAAAAAGAAGAGGCTGCAAGGTTGGCCTTGGAAGAAGAAAGGCTGAGAAAAGAAAGAGAAGCTGATCTGCAGCTCAGGAGAGAAAGGATCACTTTCCTTCTCTCCAGAGGATTCTCTCAAGAGGAGTTGTCTCCACACAATAGTGATACGATCTTATGGCTCTTCAACAAAGAGCAAGATCAAATGGAGAAGGAGAGAAAGAGAGCTGCAAGGGAGAAGCTGGTGGAGAAGAAGAAGAGAGAAGAAGAGGCTGGACTGTCTGCCGCCAAGAAGATAGGTGAGAAAGCTTGGATGAAGAACTATCTTAAAGCTCATGGCTTCTCTGGCAGGCAAGTGGGTCCAATGTCTGAGAAGACTCTCCAACGACATGTCAGTGACATCAAGGCTGACATTCGTGCGGGGAGAAGAAAAGAGATGTATAAAAGGGGACAGGGGATGACCTTCAAAGCCACCTCTCAGCCCAAAATCCAAACCCAACCTCAACCTGAACATATACCCTTTCCCTTCCCAATCAAAACTGAACCTGAACCCTTCACCCCTAAACCTACACCATCACATCTACCAACTCCTTCACCTCAACCACCTAAACTACCCATCATCCAACCTCAAACCTTAGCCAGAACCCAAACTCCTAAACCTACCCAACAACCAATCAAACCATCCCCTCAGCCTTCTAAACATCTCTCTATGGAGGAATTCAAGGCGATCAAAACTAAGCTCATCAACTGCACTACTCTGAGCGACATCTCCTGTGAGGAGGATTCAGTCAACCTGACTTATGTTGATTGATCCTCAAGTTCCCTCACAAGAGATGAGTTTCTTGATCTGCCCAGAGGAACTTTGGACCAAGCTGCAAGACTCCTTGGCCTCAATTCAGATACGTTGAATGAGGAAGAAAAGAAGCTGAGGAGAAAGCTGGTGACTCTGCTGGACACAAAGAAAGGAGATAGAGTACCAAGACAACCTCTTGTACCCAGAAAGAAGATAGTCCAGTGGAGGTTCGAAGACTCTTCTCACAACTTTGTTGTTGAGAGAGAGAATGGTGAGATTAACAGGCTGAATGCCTCATCTCTGCTACACTTAAGCAGATTTGATATTGCTGAGTTAGCAGAGAAACCATTCTCCAACCCTTCAAACTCCGATGTAGCTGCCCACATCAGAAATCATCTAGGCAGCCTTCACATGGCCGAGCTTACTGCCAGAAGCAAGGTCGAAGAGGAGTCAAAACTGAGAGAGGAGGAGCAAAGGAAAGGATCAGCAACCAAAGGCAAAGCCTTTCTTCAAATGGTTGAAGGTCCTGAACTTGAGTCCATAGTTAGATGGGAGTATGACTACAACTCCCGTCAGCTAACTCTCTTCATGGGGGTCACAACAAAGGGTACATGTCATTTAAAGTGATAGATTGGATCTCCTATCCACGAATGACTTGTACAAGCTTCTCAGCACCACTTCCAGGAAGAACAGAGAGACAGACAAATATCTTTTGTCCCTGGTGCTGAAAACTTTGAGAAGTAGAAATAAGTGAGTTTTGGTAGCATCAGCCTAGGGGGAGTTTGTTGGATCTAGAGAGGCTGTTGCAACCAAAACCATGTCACTTAGAAGATTTTGAGTACAACATACAAAGGACTTCCAAAGCCAAGTGTGGGACTTCCGAAGGAAGAAGGAGCTCTTCCGAAGTCTAAGTGTAAAATACACTTCCGAAGGAAAACTCCAACTTCCGAAGATAAAGAAGTTACTTCCGAAGAATCAAGACTTAAAGACAAAGTTCTGAAGTCAACTTCCGAAGTATAAAGAAGTCCTCAAAGCCTCGGAAGCATAGAAGCATCTTCCGAAGTATAAGTGGCTTCGGAAGAACTTGTGAACCAAACTTTAGCTTCTGTGTTATTTGATTATGGAGGAAGCTAGGATGGACCATGATGTTAGTGTCCGGTACGTTTCTAGTGAACCAAACTTTAGCTTCTGTGTTATTTGATTCTGGTGCTAGTAAGAGTTTTATTTCTGCTGCTTTCTGTGCTAAGCTGCCTGTTAGTAGTAGACGTGTTGATGCGCCCTTTGATGTAGAAACTGCCATAGGTAAGTCTACCAAGATTTTTGAGATGATAGAGAACAGTGATGTGGAACTTGAGGGTCATAAGTTTCCTGTTAGACCGTTCGTGATGACCTTAGGTGGTTTTGATTTGGTTCTTGGGATGGATTGGTTGGCGGAATTCAAGGCGAACATTGTGTGTCGCAAGAAGATGATTCAGTTATCAGCGCCTGACGGTAGTTCAGTAACGGTTTATGGTGATCGGGTTGCTGCAATTCCGAAAGTGATCTCGATGGCTGTGGCGGGAAAGTGTATGAGGCGTGGATGTAGTACCTACATGGCCTATGTAAAGGATGTGGATACGCCAACACCACAACTAGTCGATGTACCGGTTGTGTGTGACTTTCCAGACGTGTTCCTAGAAGACTTATCAGGAGTGCCACCTGACAGAGAGATTGAATTTCAGATTGATCTGATACCGGGTGCCCAACCTGTCGCCAAGGCACCGTATCGGCTAGCTCCGACGGAGATGAAGGAATTGATGGAGTAGATGCAAGAGCTGCTTGATAAGGGGTTCATTAGACCGAGTATCTCTCCTTGGGGGTGCTCCGGTCCTGTTTGTAAAGAAGAAGGACGGTAGTATGAGGATGTGCATCGACTACCGCGAGCTGAACAAGTTGACGGTGAAGAACCGATACCCCTTACCGAGAATAGATGATCTGTTCGATCAGCTCCAAGGTGCCAGTTGGTTTTCAAGGATAGATCTTCGATCTGGTTACCATCAGCTGAAAGTGAAAGAACAGGATATCCCTAAAACAGCTTTTCGTACGCGCTATAGTCACTACGAGTTTCTCGTCATGTCCTTTGGTCTGACCAACGCGCCAGCTGCTTTTATGGATCTAATGAACCGAGTTGTCAACCGATGTTGGATAAATCAGTGATCGTGTTTATTGATGATATCCTGATTTACTCGAGGAGCGAAGCAGAGCATGCCGGTCACATTCGGGAAGTTCTAGAGATGTTGAGAAGGGAGAAGTTGTATGCTAAATTCTCCAAGTGCGCGTTCTGGTTGCGCGAAGTTCAATTCTTGGGTCACGTGGTGAATCCTGACGGGATTATGGTGGACCCGGCGAAAGTGGAGGCGGTTATGCAATGGAAGTCACCAAAGACGCCATCCGAGATTCGTAACTTCTTGGGTTTGGCGTGCTACTATAGAAGACTTATCCAAGACTTCTCTAAGATTGCCTCTCCACTGACTAAGTTGACCCAAAAAGATGTGAAGTTCGTATGGGGTCAAGCTCAAGAGAAGGCGTTCGAGGAACTGAAGGCGAGATTGACCCAAGCTCCTGTCCTGTCATTACCCGATAGAAGCGAAGATCTGGTGGTTTATTCTGATGCTTCCTACTCGGGATTGGGGTGTGTATTAATGCAGAGAGGAAAGGTTATAGCCTATGCATCCCGACAGTTGAAGGTTCATGAGGTCAATTATCCTACTCATGACTTGGAGCTAGTAGCTGTGGTCTTTGCGTTAAAGATTTGGAGGCACTATCTTTACGGGACGAAGTGTACCATATTCACTGACCACAAGAGCCTGAAGTACTTCTTCGAGCAGAAGGATCTGAACATGAGGCAGAGACGATGGTTGGAGCTCATAAAAGACTATGATTGCGAGATCCATTACCATCCGGGCAAAGCCAACGTGGTGGCGGATGCCCTTAGCCGAAAGGAGAGACCCGAGCCGATTCGGGTGAATGCATGCCAGTTGATCATGACCTCGGATGTGATGAAGCAGGTCAAGGAGTTTCAAGATGAGGCATTGAAGGAAGATCATCTTAACTCTGAAAGAATGAGAGGACTGGTTGGGGAATTGGGTGAAAACACACTCGGTGTTAGAACCCGATTCAGTCGTGTGTGGATTCCTCGTTTTGGGAATCTACGGGGGAGGATAATGGATGAAGCTCACAAGACTCGGTACTCCATTCATCCTGGTGCCACGAAAATGTACCATGACATGAAGAAGGATTATTGGTGGCCGGGTATGAAGCGCGATGTGGTGGAGTATGTGAGTAAGTGCCTTACTTGCTTACAGGTGAAGGCCGAGCATCAAAAGCCGTATGGGAAGATCCAACCTTTGGATATACTGGAATGGAAGTGGGAGCATATCACCATGGATTTCATTACGAAGCTGCTGCGTACCCCGAAAGGGTACGATGCCATATGGGTGATAGTTGACCGTTTGACGAAGAGTGCTCACTTCCAACCGATTCGCGAGACATATTCATCTGAGAGGTTGGCTGATCTGTTCATCAAGGAAATTGTAACTTGTCATGGTGTGCCGGTGTCTATTGTGTCGGATCGCGACACTCGGTTTACATCTAAATTTTGGAAGAAATTCCACGACACTATGGGGACGAGGTTACATATTAGCACGACTTATCATCCTCAGACTGATGGTCAGTCAGAAAGGACCATTCAGACACTGGAAGAAATGCTTCGGGCATGTGTGATTGATTTTGGTGGAAGTTGGGATGACCACCTATCGTTAGCCGAATTCTCATACAACAACAGCTATCATGCAAGCATCGGTATGCCTCCATATGAGATGCTATACGGTAGGAGATGCAGAACACCCGTTTGCTGGGGTGATATTGGTCAGAAGGAATTGGGGAGCGTCGAGGTAATCGAGGCTACGACTGAGAAGCTTGAGAAGATTAAAGCCTTCATGAAGGCAGCCAAAGACAGACAGAAGTCGTATGCTGATAAACGACGCAGGCCGATTGAGTTCCAGGTGGGTGACCGGGTTATGTTGAAGGTCTCACCTTGGAAGGGTATCATCTGCTTTCGAAAGCGGGGTAAGTTGAGCCCAAGGTATATAGGCCCTTTCCGAATCATCGCTCGAGTAGGAGAGGTGGCCTATAGACTGGAGTTATCGGATGAGTTAAGTGGAATTCACCCGACATTCCATGTATCTCATCTAAGGAAGTGCTTAGCTGATGAAGATATGATTGTTCCACTGGAGGATATCGAAGTAGACGAACGGCTCAATTATGTGGAGCAACTAGTGGCAATCATCGATCGGAAAGAGAAAAGGCTGAGAAATAAAGTGGTTCCTCTTGTGCGTGTACAGTGGAAGCACAGGAAGGGATCCGAGTCAACGTGGGAGACTGAGGAAGAAATGAGACAGCATTATCCACGTTTGTTCGAAGAATAACAGGTTTCGGGGACGAAACCTATTTAAGGGGGGTGGACTTGTAACACCCGGTTATTTACTATTTTGAAGCCGACGAAGGAAGAAAAAGAAATAAAGTCCAAAGTCGAGGGACCAAACTCGCCAACGAAAGAAAGTCGGGCGAGTGGGAGTATATAAGGGAGAGGGCAGCCCTTACCCCCTCCCCCAAACTCACATTTTCAGCTATCAAAGAGAGGAGAAGAGAGAAAGGAAGAAAAGAGGAAGAAAGGGTCGGTTCGGGTGGTTCGAGTGGCCAAAATCGTCGTGTAGCAAGCCAAATCGAAGCCCTTGTCGTTGTGCTTGTTTGTGTGAGTTCTAGGACCCCACTTTTACTTGTTTTCAACCGATTTTGGGGCTGGAAAGCATCAAAAACCCGTTTTTGTATGTGTATGTGTTTGACCCATTTGGGTGTGTTGCGTGTGATGTGTTTAGAGTATGTTGCCGGGCTTGTGTGTGCTTGTATGGTGTTGTGGTATGCATTCCTAAGGTCTAAGATGGTTAATTTAGGCTTATAATGGGTTTGGATGAGCTTGGAGGCCGAAAATGGCAGATTGGGTTCGGGATGAACTCCATTCTGCATCAGTTAGGGCTATGCGACCGAATGAAGGCCATACGGCCGATTGAGAGGCGATTGAGGTTCATTCGCACGATTAGGATTCATTCGCACGATTGAGGGTTCAATCGTACGACTAAGTGTTCATTCGCACGACTGGGAGTCCAGTCGCATGGGAAGTCATACGACTGAGGGTCTAGTCGCATAGGTGTTTAGTCGCATGAGTCCATTCGCATGAGGTTAATCGCATAGGTGCTCATTCGCATTATTTCCATCCGCATGAGGTCCATACGCACGACTGGGTGTTCATTCGCATAGATGATCATCCGCATGTGTCCAATCGCATGATGTTCAGTCGCATGGAGGCCATGCGACTAAAGGGTGTCCATACGCATGAATAGAGCTGTTGCACCCGAAGGAAAGTGTAGTTCGACTTCTGACTTTCGGGGGAAAGTGCAGATGTAAGTTTTGATGTGAAGGTTCCCGTAAGAACATGTAAGAGGATTATATGACCTTAGAAAGTATGTTGGGCATGGTGATGATGATGTTGCATGTTTATGCATGTTATGTATGTATGATGTTGCCATGTATGATGATGATGTCCGTGTATGATATGTTCCTTATTATGATGTATGTTTATCTTTCCTGTGGCTTTACGTGTTTTGATAACGAATGAAATGAAGTATTATGTAACGTAAAGTGGAAAGAAATGAAAAGTCTTGCATGTATCGGATAACGGGTCCTTCTTTGTGATCGACCATTTATGTAGAACCTCTACCGCTTACCTCTAGTACTGCGGCATACGCTCAGCTGTTCAATTATTGACTTCGGCCCAGTAGCTAAATTGTTCGGGGTGTAGCATATGGTATTGGTACGGATGATATCCGATGCGCAAGTAAAGTTATAATGAACGAATGAAAGGATGAATGAAGGAGATAATAAAGATATTATCTATGTGTACGTATGATGTGTGATCATGCAAAAGTAACGAATGGTTTTAAATGGAAGTAAAGTATGTTTTATTATAAAACTAGAACTCACTCAGCAACGCTGACTTTTTATATGTTTTCTAGTTGGCAGGTAATGATTGCTGAGGATGACACTGCAAGGCTACTGGGCTCTTTTGGGATGGCATCCCGTTATAATGCTTTTGTGATGTAATGCAAACATGTATTTTGTAATCGGATAATGATGTATTATTTGGCAAAAGTGTTTATAATGAAATGAGATGTCATTTCTGAATGTTTCCGCTGCAATATTTTCATGAGGCAAATGTAATTATATGTTTTAAGTGCGATGAATGGCCAACTGTAAGCGTCCCGGGAACGGGCCTTACAAGTTGGTATCAGAGCCAGGTTTAAGTGAAATGGGTAAAATTTTCAAATAAACCTTAACTTAAACTGAAAATGGGACGAAAAGGGAATGGGATGCCAATCTGAGTAGCTACGTGCCATCAGGTATTCTCGTAAAGTTAACCGATTTTATGTGCGCATGGTATGTGGTTATGTGTTGTATGTAGATTTAAATACTGACGTAGTCAGGACAGGTAATGCTTAGGGTATGAAGAGTAAAGTAAGTGGGTAATCACAACTGGCCACTGTAATTAGGGACTTACTATACTTGACATAAACTGAGTTGTTTCCTTGAATGACCGTGTTGGGGTTTGAATCTTTCAGTGTGAGTTAGAGGATGACTGGAGGTAGATCTTCTAAAGCTTCTAGGGGTGGAGGTCGTGGCGGGCCTGATGTTGAGCCGCGACCCAAAAGAGGAAGACCAAGGGTCGAAAAGGTGGTTCCTGAGGAACCAGAGACCCCTCACCCGGAAGCTGGGGATGAGAGTGCAAACTTGAGGGCCTCAGTAAAGGAGGCTGTTGTTGAAGAAGTACACCAGGTCATGCAGACAATCTTACCGCTTGTGGTGACCGAAGTCATTAAGGCGGTGAAAGAAGGAGAAAGAAAGGAGAGAAACAGGTCTTCGGGGGAACGAGAGAAACCGGAGCCCGAAACGATTTTCTCTGATAACGAAGACGAGGAAGAGGAAGATGAGCCTGTGCGAGAGGTGGCACGAGGCTGTAACTATGGGGTGTTTATGAGATGCAAGCCCCCTACTTTCAACGGTAATGGCAATGCTGCCGCTGCTCACCGATGGGTGAGAGAGATGGAGGCTGTTCTCGACATCAGCGAGTGCCGGGAAGATCAGAAGGTGAAGTTTGCCACTCATGCATTTGTGGACTCGGCACTATGCTGGTGGGACAACATTGTCCAAGCTGAGGGTAACCGGGCAATCGGGAGAATGAGATGGCCCGAACTGAAGAAGATGGTGATTGAGGAGTTCTGTCCTCACAGGGAGATGGATAAGATAGAGAGGGAGTTCATGCAGCTGGAGGCGGGATCCATGACACACCAGCAATACACCACCAAATTCAATGAAATGGCACGATTGGTGCCGGATCAGGTGACACCTCTGTCTCGGAAGATCAAGAGGTACATTCAGGGCTTACCGGTGGATCATGTGATGCCTCTGTCTCGGAAGATCAAGAGGTACATTCACCCTATATATATATATGCGTTCTTTATCACTTGAACATTGCAACATTTGAATGGAAACAAGTTTTTATACAAAGTAAGTATGCCTAAAAAAATGTAGTGTTTTTATCCTTATTGTTATTGGATTTCATGCAAGGAGACAATGCCACATGTGGAGTCAAATAGTAGTTGATGATTGGAAACATGGAATGCACGCCAATCATTTGATGAAATGCTTGATTTTCTTTTTATAGGAGGAGAAGTTGTATTTGCTTGATTTTGTCGTCTTTTAGGTGTTATATCAAACAAGTGGTGATGGTTACGGTAATGGTCAATAGAATAATAGCATCTATTTGTATTATCAAAGTATGATCGAAGCTAATCTTCAAAACACAACACTTTATAGCAATTATGCAAATACTTAATAAAGGTAGTTTAAATTGGTTTACTTGCCAGTTTTATTATTGGTTCTAAGCACGTATCGATTTGAATTAAGGCCGAATCACATTGATTTGTTTGTTATATTAACTTGTAGTCGTGGTTGTGCTTTTGACGAATCAATTGTTACAAATCTGCTAAAGTTATGCTTCACTGTTTTGTTTTGTTACTCATGGTTATAGGATGAGAAGAAGTATAATCTGCCCACTGTAGTGCATTGGTGTTGCTTGCTCTTTGGTGGATAATAAGCCTAGAGAATGTAAGGCATTTGTTCGGTTATCATAGCTGTTGATCTGGCCACTGTAGTGCATTTGTGTTGCTTGGTCTATATTGGATAATAAGCTTTTAGGTTGCGAGGTATTTGTGCTTGGTTATCATAGTGTATAAAGCTTTGAGCTTACAAGTTTCATACTTACCTTCCTTGGTTATCATACATGTAGTACATTTTATCAATGATGCTAATTATTTAAATTCAAGATTAGATACATAATCTGAAGAACAGGATTATATTCGATCGTTGTCGAATGCTAACTTTATCGATTATGATACCACAACATATTTTCTATATTAACATTTTCCTTATGCATTTTCTTTGCATGATCTTTTGCTTGACTTTGCTATATGTTATATTAAGTAATAAGTGGTAATAGAAACATCCGTAGGAAATACTATGTGAATATGTGCTTTGTTAATTTAGCAATATATGAATAGTAGGTTGTTTGACAACTAATATAACGACTTAACATAAAAAAAGTTCATTTCTTCTTAATTCATTGTTTTATATATTGAATTTTTTTTATGTAATAACAGATAGCGAGAACGGTGTTTGCACATAGATTATATGCATAGCTAGTACTAAGTATAGTAGAGAAACACACAACAGGTACACATTGCCCCCCATATTGACAATCACAAAAACTCGCTAATGCTTTGTTTATTTGAGTTCGATTTTTCCATCTGCAAAGTTGGAACTGCTGCAAAAAAACCTGTAAAGAGTTGCTTGCTTAATCAAGTGACAATTAATAAATAAACTACATTCATTTCATTTAATGTTCTGACACATAACTATTAAAATACATCTGAAAAGGATTTTCTGATTGTTGAAATAAGACTTATATATGGATTGTTCATATATAAACATTAATATTTTTCAAAATTGTATTGACTAATATGAAAAATGTCGTAATATTTAAGTGGGATTCACCCCACCTTTCATGTATCGCATCTGCGAAAGTGTTTGGTCGATGATGAGAGGGTTGTGCCTCTCGATGATACTAAAGTGGATGAAAAGTTGAATTATGTGGAGCACCTAGTCACCATTTTTAACAGAAAAATGAAGCAATTAAGAAACAAAGTGGTCAATCAAGTCAACGTACAATGGGAACACCAAAGGGGGTCGGATGCCACTTGGGAATCCGAGGAAGAAATGAGAGAGCAATACCTTGATCTTTTTTACGACTAGGCATGTTTCGAGGGCGAAATCTAAATAAAAGGGGGAGACTTGTAACGCCCCGGAAAATCTAGACGAGAATTTAAATAATAATGGGCTTGGTAAATGGGTTATTTAATAACATAAGAGAAAATGATGATTATGGACCAATGTAATTATATGGGCTTAATTGATAAATGGTTTTAAGGCCCATAACCACTTCTTAAGCAACCCTAATTAGATAATATCTCCTCATTTCATCCAAATCACCTAACGACTTAGAGAAAGAAAGTAGTGAGAGAAAGTGAAGAAAACTTGAAAATTTGGAGTTTTGTTGATTGAAGGATTGAAGGTCTGGTATTTGAGCATCAAAACAACAAGAAAAAAGCAAGAAATTCGGGTAAGAATCACCATCTAAACATCTCTGTAGATCTGGGTTTGATTCTTAAGTTTTGGGTATTTAGGGTTTTGAGAAAGATTTCAAAAAGATCATATTTTTACGTATAAAATGGTGTAAAAAGCTTAGATATAGTTTCATGGATGAAAATATAAGGGTTTGGACGTAAAAAGTATAGATTTTGTTTGAAAAATGAAGATTTTTGATGAAAAACAAACTGAAAACCTCGTCCAGCGAAGCTGTAGTTTCATCATGTGAAACTGCGTGAGAAAAAAACTGTGAAACTATAGTTTCGCTGGTAAATTCCAACGAAAGTTAGGCAGAGATCTCATGCGAAACTGCGAGAGAAACTAGTTGCGAAACTAGCTGTGAAACTGATTGTATTGCATAGAAAATGATAGATTCGTGTGGTAATTTCCATGCATATTGTGCGACTTATTTATTGACCTGAATTCCTCTTAGACTGATAGCAATCTACTTATCAGGTGAGTTCTAGATCCCCTATTTCATACATGTTTTAAACGTTTTAGAGCAATATGCATACTCAATGACAAGTTCTTTTAAAGTAATATTTTATACACTATCTTATATGGGAAATGGGGTTTTCTAATGAATTCATATCATGTTTTTGTTTTTATGATATGACCTTGATAATGATGATATGTCTTGTAATATGTTGTGTTATATTATGTATAACCTAAAGATGAAAGTGAAACCTAAATAAATGTTATTGAGCCCATAACGTGTACCTTCGTAAAGTAAAGCCTTGCAAGAAAAGAGTAGAGGAGGGTTGCATTTGTTGTGCCCTCATAACAGTAAGGCCTGTATTGGCATGTCAGTAAAGTAAAGGCCAAGATAGGCAGTTTAGTAAGACCTAGATTGACAAGACACAATGGCCTGGATGGGTATGACAGTAAGGCCTGGATTGGCATGTCGGTAAAGTCCTGTGTTCATCATAGGCATCGACAGTGACTGGGAATTAACGGATAATGAAGAGACATAGATATCAAATAAATGAAAGTATTGGCGATAAAGCGATAGTCTGTGTATAGTAATGATTGGATATGTGATAACTACTTTCGAATGATAAAGTTAATATACCTTACCAAAAAGTTATTTGATAAAGCAAACCTAGAACTCACTCAGCGAATCTAACTTTTGTATGCATATTAGTTTGACAGATGAGCTGTTGGACTTAAGTAAATGTGGGCTTGGATTCTAGAAACTACTTGGCATCTAAAGGCTAACATCCCTGATTAAGAAGATTATTAAGAAGACTTTTAAATACTATTTGATGTTTTAAAGACAATGTTAATGTTTTATTAGAATTATGTCGTAATGGGTTGAAACTTAATGTACTTTTCCACTGCATTGTTTATCTAAACGAATGTTTTAAATCTCTGTTTTGTTATGATTGACCAACGGTGAGGTTTTCTAGGATCAGGGCCTTACAACAAATATTCAGGTTTTGGTTATGGGCTCATTCTAATATATACATCTAACATGCGCATGTCTATATAAGTTGTTTACTTCTGCCACTAAATGTGTATACTCCTCACTTTTTAGTTGATACGCTTTAAGCATGTTTATTAGGAAAAGGAAACTATGTCATCTGGTTCAATCATACTTTAAAAGCAAACATGAGTAGAAGTACAAGTTGGAGATTCTTGAATATTGCCTTAGCATTTAACTTAGAATGTATTCTATTAATCTTTGTAATTTGAATTTATTAAGCTTTTGGTATATACTTTAGACAAGTATGACTATGAAAGCAAGTTTAGTATTCTCCTAAATCTATTTTATCTCAATATTCGATTTCCTTACATTCTCGTGTTTCTATTTCATCGAGGGTGTGAAAACAAGGATCTTAACCCTTACAGATTTTTCAAAAGAAGAGTCATTAGTTATTAAAGTATGAAATATTAATAATACTAAACGCAGATGAATTACTCTTTATACATGTCTCAGAATGTAAATAGCCATCGAGCCATTTTTAAGATCAATTCTAGAGAATAAGAAACTTAATGTTACAAAATTCTTAGATTGGTTTCCTAACTTGAAAATCGTTATTAACCTAGACAAGAAATGTCAGGGTCACTAAAGTTTGAATAAACATCACAAACAAGAACAAGTTATATGATAGTTTAGAATGGCAGAAACATACTTAACAATGTAAATCTCCCACCAACATTCAAATCATTTCTATATAGACTATGAACATATGAAAATAACCACAGTTAATATGAGTAACAATGAAGAACACATTTTTGACATAAAAATGCTTTTAAGGAAATTTTCATTAGATTCTTCAAAGACATGCATTATAAATTTGTGTTCCTCGGATTAAAACAAACAATTGATCCTAAAAAATAACTAAACCACAAAGGAATTTGATTCGCTAAAGAAATAAGAGAAAAATCAACCATTACAGATAATGTCAAACGCAAGGTGTTCCTACTTTCTATTGTAGAATCTCGTTAGACCACGCTAGCGATTTTATGTCTTAGCTTATTTTCTCCCTTCAGTAGACATCATTCCTTTGTCAACACATTATATTTTGGAACAACTTGTTTATTAGAAAGAGGCTAGTCATTGGTAGTAAGTATAATAAAAACAACTGCTTTTTAGCAGAAGTGCTTTTATAGCTTTGGTAGAAGGTCTCTTAAAAGCATGGAGATTTTTGTGGAGTTTAGTCGGTACGAGTCTAAAATATTCAATAGTTCTTCTCCTAGAATAATGATACTAAAACTTTATTCTTTGATTATGAGTTTATTATCGACTTGAATTGTTTATCCCTTATTTAGGGTTGTGTTGTGTTTCCCTTATTACATCTGCATATTAACGACACAGCCCTTTCAATATCTTGAGCCTCACTGGTGGCACTTGGGTTTTTCATCTTTAATTTTTCTAAGGCTTGATGATAGCATGTAAAAAATCTCAAAACCTCATTCCTATGAATATGTGTTCTTCTCTAATGAAGTGATAAATGTAAACTTTGTCTTATCATCATATTCCCAAGCAATAATAGAAACATGTACAACTAAGGTTTTGATATCGAGACCTTGAATTGACTCTAGTCTAAATAGTGTTTGAGTGTAATGGCCATGCATTCTCCATCTTGAGTTCTTTGCCTGATGATCTTTGATATCTCAAACATTATTTTTAGATATAACCATTCCTTATCAAGGACTTTAGTTGTTATTGTGAAGATAGATTTGGTGTTGTTTATCTCCATATAACATATTTCTTTTTTCAAACTTTCATATAACTATTACAACTTTTAATTACGATTTTCTCTCTTTATAAGCTTTAAATTATGATTCTTTCACCCAAGATATGGAAGATTATAGTTTTTGAGAATAAAGAGATGGGTTATCATTATTTAATTCATCTTCTACATAGTTTTGGAGATAGAAATGTTGCCTTCATCGTCTTTATTATCAGACAGTGACTTTCATTTGGATGGCTTGAAGGGAGATGATAGAGGTTTTAATATTAGTTCTTGTTTTTGTTTAGATTTAGGAAGATAAATTGGTTATGTTGTCTTAGTATATTTACAATCTCCACAAGTCTTTCCTTGCTAGTACAAACTAATACATGTAGACCGTGCATTGTAATTATGAGTGTTGAGTCTCTTCACACCACCTACTATCATGGGCGGACTTCAAAGGAATATAGTGAAATTTTGCACGTATATGGAGATGTATATATAAGTTTTTGAGTGACACCATTATAATTTTGGATGGTGATTCCATTATACAGGACCGGTGAAGGGTATGAACTTACAACACAACAACACAATGAGGAGAGTTGCTTAGAACACTTAACAGATCAAATAGGGATCTGGTTAACTTGTTAATGAAAGAAGCTAAGAACATAAGTAAATATGAGACAGAACAAGATGGCAAACAACACAAGTAATTGGTTTTCAAGAATGCTGTATATTGCTTCTCAAGTTCTATTACAAATGTTACAAAGCATACGATAAAAGTTACAAGTACTTGAGATACATATACTACATCCTACAGCCGGCCATACTTTGAAGGCCAGCTGGATACAATTGACTAGACAACTACAAAATCAAATGTAGAGTCAAAAGGCAGATTTGCCTTTTGACTAGTGACTATGACATGCCATAGCTCACATCCTAATATATTACAAAAAGGATAAAAGTACATAAAGTAGAAGGCATGGACTCAAGACCTCAATGTACAGTTTCCAAAAGCATGGACCTTTCACCAACTCATGTAAGTTGGTGACTTTACAGAGTTGCAGCGGAAAGGTGGTCCAACTTTATGATAAGGTACATAAAAAAAGCATGTCTCTAAAAGTCTTCGAAAGAAATCTGTCTTCACTCTTTGGCTTCGGAAGACTTTGTCTTTAAAGCTGCGGAAGACTTCATTTTTGGCTTTGGAAGATGTTGGTCTTGGATTCGGAAGATTTTACACTTAGAATTTTCTAGTGCATGGTGTAAAACTTCCGAAGCATTTCTACTTCTGTTCTTCAGTGCATGCATGCAGAGAGACTTTGGATGTTTTGGCTGCACCAAACTTATAGGAATCCTTAAAAACTCCCCCTAGGCTGATTCTAGCAAAACATTTAGAAGATCTTCAGATGTTGACAGTCTTCAGGATGATAATGACCATACCCTTCTTCATCAGATGGTCAGGATCAATCACTCTTATAATATCTTTTCATCTCAAAGAGATCATGCAGAGGTAAGTTGATTAAGTCTTGCCATGTGTAGACATTCTCAACACCTTGATCTCTGATCACATGCCATCTTTTTGGATTAATTGTGAAGCTCCAGGATAAGATGGGTCTCTCAGCTGCAAGAGGAGCCACTTGAATTGGAGTTGATTAGGCTGCCTCTTCATGCACTTCCTCAGGTTGATCTGACTCAGCCTGAGGTGTAGAGGTGGATGATTCAGGCTTCTTCTTCTTCTTTGACTTTGGTTTGGAAGCCATCCTCTTCTTTCTCTTAGAAGACTTCAACTGAGAAGACTAGTCTACATCACCTTGTTGATCAGTCTTGTCTTTCTCAGTTGGGTGTTCCTCCCTCACAGGTTCAAAAGGAGAGGGAGTTTGACCCTGCTATGGATCAGAAGATAAAGGTTGTTGAGGCTCAGCAGGAGGTCCAGGTTGTGTTGTCTCAGGTTGTTCAACCTTAACCTCCACTTCAGGTGGGACTTGACTTGGAGGGGAGTGTAAGTCAATCAGCTCTCCACTCTTGATCTTCTGCTTGATTACCCTGATATGTTCATCCATTGTGGATAGAGACATAAGGCCAAGTCTCCTTCCGGAGAATCCATACAGCTTCAAGAAGCTCATCATCCTTTGTTTGTCAGCATACTTCTTCATACCTTTTGGATGGTGGCTCTTGACTTTGCAGCATCTTCCCTCATATTTTTCTTTGTTGCCTTTTGTTCTTTGAGCACTTGAAGTTCAAGCTGTTTGAGATACTCAAACTCAATGTACTCAAAGGACAAGGGAAGAAGTGCAGATGCCTGGTAGAGACCTGTGGTACTCAGGTAGTTGATCACGTTTTGCCTATCTGTTTCCTTGTCTACCTGAGGTTCTTGTGTAGCTGCCACAACCTCTTGCACAGGACTTTCTTGAACTGGGGAGAGAGTTGGAACATGCTTGTATAACCTTTTCTGTCTCTTCTCGTCTTTGAATTGGAGAAGTAGCCTTGCATCCTCTGCTTCCTTCATCTCTCTTGACACTTCCATGTCAGCCAGTTCATTTAATTGCTCTAAGGGGAGAGATATAATCTCATCTATGTCATAGTTCTTGGTCTGCAGGTAAGTAATCCTGACTGCCCTCAACTCATCATCTTGAGTGTTTGGTCTTGGGGCAGCCCTGATTGCAGCTTGTATAAAGCCTGAAGACCCAGAGGAACTTTCTCCCCTTAGCTTCCTCTTCCTCTCTCTCTCCTCCTCCTCCTCCTCAATCTCCTCAGGAGTTAGAATCCTTTTCCCTTTGTCACCCACAAACCTTTGTGACACATGGTGGAGAGAGCTTTGGCCTTCATTGCTTGGTGTAGCATCTAAGCTCTGGCTAGAGAGAGGTTGTGAGACACATTCACCAGCAGGTGTTTCATTGAGGGAATGAATTTCTGAAGCTGTTGTTGGTGTGACAGGGCTCTCAGGCTCTATCACTAGGCCTTCAGCCAAGGTTTTCCCTTTGAAGCTAATCTCAGGGTCTGCCTCAACATCCAGTTGATCAATGACATTACCTGATTGCCTTGGTCTCCTTCTAAGGCTGAACTTTTCAGTAATTCTGTCTTGAATCCTGCGTGCTAACCTGTCAGCTTGTCTTGATTGACTTGGGTTGACAAGTGGCATGTTGATCAGGTCAAGACCTTCATAGTACTTCAAGGTCTGAAAATTGAATACTTCTTGCTGCCCTTGAACTCTGTGAAGAATACCTCCACCCAATAATGTAGTTTGAAGTTCCTTGAGGTGGAGATGACATAGCCCTTGGAATGCCTTCTTCAAAGAGACTCCTAATGATAGAGTCTATAATGTCCACATTAATGTGAACTTGAGGAAGTTGCTGAGTATGCACAATTGCAAGTGAGGATGGTGAGTCCTTAATGTCCATACTCTCTGAAGAACTCCTAGGTTCTGTGACTGTAATGACTTTCTCCCCTTTTTTGGTAGCATCACCCTCTTGCATAGGTGAGCTAGGAGTTAGGTCAATCACATTCACAGGTTCTTGTCTTCCTGGTTGAGCTCCCTTTAAAGGTCTGCCAACTAGTTTTTTCCTGAGATAAGATATCTTAAGTTGATGATCATTGACCCTATTTTGCAGGGTAGTCACCTGAGATTCAAGGTGACTAACCTTAGAGACTAAATAGGAGCATGTTTTTGACAGTTTTTGCACCTTTAGTCTCAGATTCCTCTCATCTTCATCAGAAGAATCATTGGGGGATGAGATGATTGGACTAAAGTCCTCTCTCTCACCACCAGCTTTAGGTTCTTGGCTATTGGATTTCCTTTGCACATTGACAACCTCAGTTGAAGTGTCAATGGGCTGAGTTGCCATGGTTGAGGTCTTAATGATGTAATCACTTGCAGAAGTGAGAGCCTCTTCCATATGGATATCCTGAACAGGTTCAGAAGTATTCACCTCAATGATGGGTGACTGATGTAGGCTAGACAAAGAAGACTCAGGAGTACTCATCTCTCTTTGAGTAGGGGAAGAGTAGAGAGACTCATGGTACCCACTGAAACCTAAGTCTTCATCAGTATAGAATGAGAGGTTGGGAATGGGTTGATTTAAGTCTAAAGGCTGGGGATGGTAACTGTCCCCTGAAGGTTGTTCACTTGAGTGTTGAGACTCAGAGTGAAGGCTTAAGTCAGTTTGGCTTGTGAGCTCATCAGGGTGAGCATGAGGAACCTCATCCCTGATTCTTGAAGAGATGGGAGTGGTTTGCTCCTCAGGAGAAATGGGAGCTCTAGTGTCCACTTCCTCCTGTATGGGTGAGTATATGGGGGCCTGCACAAACTCAATAGCTTGAGCAGGGGTTCGTTTGGATTTTCTTTGGTAGGTGAGGGTGATTTGTGGCCTTTTTGGTGGTTGGGAGGTAGAAGGTGTGGGTTCAACACTAGCTTGTGTTGCTAGGTTGTCACCTTGAGCAATGAGCTCTAACATTTTTGGGACAATGGCTGTTTTTACCCCTGAGAAGCCTACAGTTGGCTTCTTCATAATTTTAAAGATGTCGGGCTTCATCTGTCTCAATTTAAGAATATTATCTGTTTCCCTCAACTGTGAGCCCAGTTCACAATTGAGAATGTGTTGAAAATATATAAGAAACATATAATACTCTAAGGAGTCCAAGTTAGCAAGCAAATTTGTATAAACAAACTGAGAGTACCTGAACTTGACCCCTTGAACCATTCCATGTACTATGAAGGAGAGATCCTCAGGAATCTGGTCCCACCCTCCATGCTTGTTTGACAAGCTGTGGATAACCACATGAAGTAGGTATTTCCACTGGGATGAGACCTTCTCTTTCCTGAAGGTCTTTACAGAAAATCTCCCTCATAGCCCATCTGCTCAAAGGAATGATTTACAGCTTCCTTTGGGAAGAACAACTCACTTTCTTCATCATCCAGCTGCAAGTGAGTGTTGATGATGGCCGGAGTGATGAAGATTTCCTTCCTTGCACTGTGGCAGACAGTGCCTTCTCCCCATCCATAATGACCTCTTGGCAGGTCTTCTAGAATTCAAGCAGATGATCCTCATAGAGAGTAGGATCAATGGTTAGGGAGGTGAAGTAGTTGGATAGAGCTAAGAAATGGCAAATCTCTGAGAAACTTTCATCTTTCTCAGAGCTTAACAGAGCAACCTGGTTGTGTTGCCTGTGAAGTTGCATGGAGAAATCTGGGTTGTTTCTGCGGTTTAGGTTGGCCATTTGAGAAGCTTAAGGATGAAGAAAGATGAAGAACAAAGGCGGTTGGGAGAATTTAGGTTTAAGGAATAGTGTAATTGAAGAAGATAGTGAAAGAGGGGGGAACCGTTGGGTATTTATGTGAAAAGGATTTGAGACAAAGTTAATGAAAGAGGATAAACTTTGAAATCCGGATGTCGGTCCCACCTCTGAAAAGTAGTTTACTTTTGCCCAAAAAGTAGTTTTCTTGGAAGTCGAGAAATCTTCCGAAGGTTATTTGCTTCGGAAGTTCTGAAGAAAAAGCTTTCGAAGGCAAATTGGCTTCGGAAGAAATTTCAAAGGTTTTTGAGAATTTTGCTTCGGAAGAGAATTATCACTCAGAGATTTTTATTCTAAGAAGAATAAAAACTTCCAAGGTAAATTTGCTTTCGGAAGAAACTTGTTCTTTGAAAACATACAGGGTACTTAAGTTGATTTTAAGCTTCGGAAGATATTTCAGAAATTTCTTCCGAAGGTAAAATTACTGAAGCAGTTATTTGTTTACTAAGACATAAATTTCTTCCGAAGGTAATTTAAATCTTCCGAAAAGAAAAGAGATCAAAATTTTCAAAAATCTAAGAAATGTCTTTTGAAAAGATTTTCTTCCAAAGAAAACAAGGGCTTATGAAGGTGATAAATAGACAACTTAGGACACACAGGTTTTAGAAATAAATATGATTAAGTTTTAAGAAAAGCTATTCAAAGTTAATCATCCCAATAGCTGATACAAGATATTTAAATCTCTGCTCATCAAAAGCTTTGGTGAACAGATCAGCATATTGTTCATTTGTGTTAACTTTGACTAGTTTGATTAATCCCTTTTCAAAGTTATCTCTAATCAAATGATACCTGATATTGATATGCTTTGTCCTTGAGTGCTGCACAGGATTCTAGTGATTGAGATAGCACTGTTGTTGTCTATGTGGATGGGAGTCTCCTTGAAGTTGAATCCATAGTCCAACATCTGATTTTGAATCCAAAGCACTTGAGCACAGCAGCTTGCAGCAGCAATGTATTCAGCCTCAGCAGTTGATGCAGACACACAGGATTGTTTCTTACATTGCCAAGAGACTACTCTTCCACCAAGAAATTGACATCCCCCTGATGTAGACTTTGCAGTCATGTTGCAACCACCATAGTCACTATCTGTATAAGCATACAGATTAAAGTCAGAATTCTTTGGATACCAAAGGCCAAGTGATGGAGCACCTTTGAGATATCTTAAAATTCTTTTGACAGTGACCAGGTGTGACATCTTGGGGTTGGCTTGATATCTTGCACAAATGCATGTAGCAAACATGATATCTGGGCTGCTAGCTGTGAGGTACATAAAAGACCCAATCATTGCCCTATAGAGATGCTCATCAACACACTCCCCCTCAAGATCAGGTCCAAGGGAGTGATTTCTGGCTATGGGTGTCTTAGCAACCTTACAATCAGTCATGTTGAACCTTTTAAGTATGTCTTGTACATACTTTGACTGACTTATGAAGATGCCATTGTCAACTTGCTTCACTTGAATTCCTAGAAAGAAATTGAGTTCCCCCATGGCACTCATTTCAAACCTGTCCTTCATCAGCTTCTCAAAGTCTTTGCAGAGCTTTGGATTAGTTGACCCAAAGATAATGTCATCTACATATACTTGAACTAGCATTATGTCATTTCCTGTTCCTTTGATGAAGAGAGTTCCATCTATAGTACCCCTTTTGTAGCCATGTTGACAGAGATACTGAGATAGAGTCTCATACCACTTCCTTGGTGCTTGGTGCACCCATAAAGAGCTTTATCAAGCCTGCAGACATAATCAGGATGATCAGGATCTGCAAACCCAGGTGGTTGTCTGACATACACCTCTTCATCAATCACCCCATAGAGAAAAGCACACTTGACATCAAGTTGGTAGACCTTGAAGTTCTTGGATGCAGCAAAAGCTAGGAATATCCTAACAGCTTCAAGTCTTGCTACAGGAGCAAAAACATCTGTGTAGTCAATTCCTTCTTCTTGAGTATACCCTTGAACAACTAGTCTTGCCTTGTTCTTGATGACAAGTCCTCTATCATCCTTCTTATTCCTAAAAACCCATTTGGTTCCTATGGTAGTCTTCCCTTGAGGAAGAGGACATAGGTTCCAAACCTTTTGCCTTTTGAATTGAAGCAGCTCCTCTTGCATAGCTTCAACCCAACTTCCATCCTTTAGAGCCTCATCAATTTTCTTTGGCTCTATCTGGGACAAGAAACAAGAGTGAAGACAAACATTTGCTTCATGGGTTTGTCCTCTTGTTCTTACCCCTGAATCAACATCTCCAATGATGTTTGTGGTAGGATGAGACTTGTGGATCCTTAGCTGAGGGATCACAGCAAGTTGCTTAGACAGATCTAAATTTGAAAAATTCTGATCTGGCAAGGAAGATTCACCCTCCACATCAGCACACTTATCAAGATTGACTTGATCCAATGAGTGTGTGACATCATTGATGTTGTCTTCAATGGAGTGGTTATCAGCATCAAGAAATTCCTGATCACTTTCACCACCACCATTTTCTCCAACATTTGAAGCTCCTTCCTCTGAGTTTTGTGCCTCTAAGCTGGAATTTGAAGGCACCTCAGAAGTATCAGCAGGATTTGTCATTGATGTGCTGGTAGAAGCTTCATTTGCAGGATTAGTTACCACTGGAGCTGAAGATGTGTAACTTGAAGGTCTTCTTAGCTCAAATCTTGGGTCAGGATCACCTGTAGGTAGTATATCTGTAGATCCTAAACATTCTCACAAGATTTGTTAAAACAGTTGGTAACTAAATCAAGATCAAATAGCCAATCCGGACCAGAACCTTTCACACTAGGAGTGTGCTCATTGAAAGTCACATTGGCTGACTCCTCAACTACTCTAGTTTTGAGATTGTATACTCTATAAGCTTTAGCTTGAGAAGAGTATCCAATAAAGTGTCCATCATCTGATTTCTCAGCAAACTTGGCAATTTGATCTTTGGTATTCAAGATGGTGCAAGGACATCCAAATGACCTGAGAAAACCAATGAAAGGTTTTCTCTTGTGCCAAAGTTCATAAGGAGTCTTACCATGTGTCTTAACCACTAAAACTCTGTTTTGCACATAGCAAGCAGTGTTCACTGCCTCTGCCCAGAAGGTGATGGGCAGTTTAGAGTCAGACAACATAGTTCTTGCAGCTTCAATTAGTGTCCTGTTTCTCCTCTCAGCAACACCATTTTGCTGAGGAGTCCTGGGAGCACTATATTGTCTTGTAATACCTTTTCATCACAAATGTATCAAGGATTTGATTCTTGAATTCAGTTCCTTGATCACATCTTATGGTTTTGACCTTGTGATCACATTGATTCTCAATCTTTAAGATGAAATTCTTTAGAATCTCAGGGGTCTCATCCTTAGTTCTAAGAAAGAAGACCCAAGTGAATCTTGTAAAATCATTTGTGATCACCAAACAATAAGAGGTCCTTCCTAGACTCATTACACTGGTGGGGCCAAAGAGATCCATATGTAATAAGTGTAGGGGATTAATGATGGAATTTCTTTCCTTTGGCTTGTGAGATACCTTGTGTTGCTTCCTTTTCAGGCATGCAACACAGTGGTCATCACTTGTAAACTCTTTCTTTGGTATTCTAGTTACCAAATCATTCTTAATTAATTTATTCATGTTTTTAAAGTTTACATGGCACATTCTTTTATGCCAGAGGAAAGATTCATCATTATTTGCTTTAGATAGAAAGCATGAAACTTCTCCTGAGGGAGATGTTTCTTGCAAGTCCATCTTGTACATGTTCCCTTTCCTGGGGGCTCTGAGCAGGATGTGCTCATGAGGAATGACCACCCCGGGCCTGAGAACAATGCACTCATGCTCAGTGAAGAGCATGTTATGACTCTGATCATAAAATTGGGATACACTCAGAAGATTGTACCCAAGCTCCTTGACAAAGTTTACCTTCTCAATGCTGAGCTTACCATTTGTGACCTTGCCCCTTCCTGTAATGTAACCTCTGCATCTCCTCCAAAAGCAACTGGTCCTCCATCAATTCTTTCAAACTTTTGGAGTAGTGACCTATTGCCTGTCATGTGCCTGGAACAACCACTATCAATGATCCATACATTTCTGTTTGTCTTGAGCTGTTCCTGCATAAAAGAGATGGTTAGTTACATTTGGAAACCCAAGCCTCATTGGTCTTGGGCTCATCAAAAGAAGTTGAAGACAATGCAACAGTAATTGATCCTATAGTCATGCTAGAAGGATCATTTGCTGATGTTGATGAAGAACTTTCACCCACTTGGTCTTTCTTTGACTTCCACACCACCTTTGGAAGCTTAGACTTGACCTTCAATACTTCGGAAGTTTTGATGACTGGACCTTCGGAAGATCTTGCTTTCACTGCAGCAGGCTTCAGTGCTTCGGAAGTATTCCTTTCTTCCGAGACCAAATTTTCTTCCGAAGGCAAGTTTCCACTTGTCTTCTTCTTCATTTTGGAGCTTCTGAAGGAAACAAATTTTCCTTCCGAAGCTTGCTTCTTCTTTTCCAAACTCTTAGAAGTTTCTTTCTTGGTCATGTGGAGAGTACTCTTTGGATTGTAAACACAATCCTTAGCAAGATGAGAAGTACTCCCACACATAACACAGTCCATTTTCTTCCTTCTAGGAGTTTTCCTTTGTGAACAAGGCTGAACTTGATCACTTTCCTTCTCCATCTTCATCTTTGCAGATGCTGTGGCAATTCTTGTGGGGATAGAACTACCTTTGGAGCTGGATGGTTCAGGTTGTACAGTAGTGGTGCACAACTGATCAGCCTTCTTCTTGATGATGGGATGATTTGGACATGAACCAGAACTCTTGTTGATGGAGTTCAAGTTGGTGTCTTCAGCCTTCACCACTTCAAATCCTGCAAAGATGAAGACTTGTTTCTGTGCAGAATTGAAGGTGGCCTTGATCTCTTGAGCCTTTTTGGACTTTCTTTTGGCCTTCCTGATCAAGTTCTTTCTTCTTGACTTGGTCATCCCAACAGTTTTGCTCTCCTCAGAGGGATGGTGACCCTTCTTAGAATGCTCTTCTTCACTCTTCTCAGAGCCATTCTCCACCATCTCCTCTTTATCCTCTTCAGTCACAAGATCTATGAGAGGAAGCTCATCTTCACAAGTTCCACACCTAGGAGATCTTACAGAAAAGATTGTGTGTGGAGGAGCTATCTCACAAGATCCTAGTCCCTGCTTATTTTGATAACAAACTTTTGCATGCAAGGATGAGATATTATGTTCTTGAAGGTCTCTTCTTCAAGAACACATTTTTCTGCCTTGACTTTGCTGATCACAAGCTCAGCCTGGCATTCAGTTAACTTAGTAATGAGGTCTTTGATCTGAGTCCTGTAGTTTGTATGCTCATGTTTAAGAGTTGAAATGGTTTTCTCTAAGTCCTCTATCTTTAGTTTATAATCATTTTCAGCTCTTTTAAAATAAGCTTTTAAGATATTTAAGGACTCAAGATCAGATCTCATTTCTAAGTTATAGGACCTGTATCTATTGACTTTAGCAATGCATTCAGGAGTACAAAGATGTTCCAATACCTTGGCTTCATCGTGGTCTGCCATGAGTGCTTGGTTTGGAGATGCATCTTCCACCTGAAAGCTCCAGTCAAAGCCTTCTTTTTCAACAGCAACTGTAGCTTGCTGCTTTGGCTTCTCATTCTGGGGGGCTTTCTCAGTGTAGTTTGGTCTGGTTTGTGCTTGGCCACCATTTGTCCTTGGTGCCTTACACTCTCTTGCAAAGTGTCCCATCTGGTTACAGTTGTAACACTTTACTTTGCTTTTATCCAGCCCAAACTTTTCACTGGCTGCATTGCTTGGAAACTTTCTCCCTGTCCTCTTGTAGAACTTCTTGGCTCTGTGAGTGAGAAGAGCCATCTGCTGGACTATCTCCATGTACTCCAGATCATCTGGATGGATACAGTCCAAATCTTCAAGGGTGAAGAGAAAGTTGCCTGAGGTTTCATCAGTAGAGACAAAAGCATGAGAAGAACTTGTCTCTTGGAAGGGACTTCCTTGAGTGTAGCTTTCCCTTGGAGTCTCTGAAAGGTGATGAAAGGGCCCTTTTGTGAGTTGTCAGGGTAGCATATAAGATGATGTTGTGGCTTAATGCTTTCCCTTTCAACCACATGGAGGGCTGAACTCAGTTGATTGCTGGAGTTACCAGATGAGTTTTGCATGTTCATCTCCATCTGGTAGCCACTAAGAATACCATACAACTCTGTGAGAGTAAGAGTCTTAAGGTTCTCAGTCCTCTTGATAACAACACAGTAATGTGTCCATTGTCTAGGAAAAGAGGACATAAACTTTCTTACAATGTCCCTGTTCTCAAGAGTTACTCCAACATCCATTAGAGTATCCACAATCTCAACATACCTGAAGTATTGTTGAGTCATGGTTTCACCTACCTTAAAAGTGATCTTTTAAAACTCCTATTTCAGGAGATCCTTCTTGTTCTCCTTTGCTTCAGTAGACCCCTCATACATCAGCTTTAGTGCTTCCCATAGTTGCTTGGCAGTTTTGCACTTTTTGAAGCCTCTGTAGATGGAGTTTGGAAGAGTAGTTTGAAGGGCTGTCATGGCTTTCTGATCAATCTCTATTCTCTTCCTGTCTGCTTTAGAGTAATCAGCCACAGCCTTAGGAATCATACCACCACCAGTAGCAGAAGTGGTGCTTGGTATGTAAGATCCTTCAACAACATAGTCCCACATCCTGGAGTCTTGAGACTTGATGAAGCCTTCCATTCTTTGACACCAAGTATCAAAGTCTTCAGGAGTGATCAGTGGAGACTTTGTCATAGTTCCAGTTTCCATATCAGCTTTGGTAATAGCTGCCATTTGAGTTGTTAAGTATTTTGTGTGTGTGAGGGATCTTAAGATGGTGAGATCTTATATCAAGAGCCTGAAATGCTCTGATACCAAATGCAAGAGCGGTGAAGGGTATGCACTTCCAACACAACAATACAATGAGGAGAGTTGCTTAGAACACTTAACATATCAAATAGGGAACTGGTTAACTTGCTAATGAAAGATGCTAAGAACATAAGTAAATATGAGACAGAACAAGATGGAAAACAACACAAGTAATTGGTTTTCAAGAATGTTATATATTGCTTCTCAAGTTCTATTACAAATGTTACAAAGCATACGATAAAAGTTACAAGTACTTGAGATACATATACTACATCCTACAGCCAACCATACTTTAAAGGCCAGCTGGATACAATTGACTAGACAACTACAAAATCAAATATAGAGTCAAAAGGCAGATTTGCCTTTTGACTAGTGACTATGACATGCCATAGCTCACATCCTAATATATTACAAAAAGGATAAAAGTACATAAAGTAGAAAGCATGGACTCAAGACCTCAATGTATAGTTTCCAAAAGCATGGACCTTTCACCAACTCATGTAAGTTGGTGACTTCACAGAGTTGCAACGGAAAGATGGTCTAGCTTTATGGTAAAGTACATCAGATAAAAGCATGTCTCTAAAAGTCTTCGGAAGAAATCTGTCTTCACTCTTTGGCTTCGGAAGACTTTGTCTTTGAAGCTTCGGAAGACTTCATTTTTGGCTTCGGAAGATGTTGGTCTTGACTTCAGAAGATTTTACACTTAAAATATTTCTACTGCATGGTGTAAAACTTCCGAAGCATTTCTACTTCTGTTCTTTAGTGCATGCATGTAGAGAGACTTTGGATGTTTTATCTGCATCAGACTTATAGGAATCCTTACACATTAGTTATAAAAATACATATAAACCCAAAACATGAAAAAAGTCTATGACTTAATCAATTAAATAATTAAATAAGCTCACTCTTACTAAATACCCATAAAGCCTGTTAACTAATTACATTAAATTTGCCCACTCCAAAAAAAACTTAAAAATGGACTTGAAAATTGCAATCAAAACTCACGAGGTAGTAGCGATGATTTATCGATCAGAAGACTTGACTCAAGACTCGTCACAATGGATTGTTGATAATCAATCGGTTAGTTTTTGAAAAAAGTTTTTCTTTAATGAAGCATGTGAAGACAGAGTTACATGATGGAGTTACATTATGGATGAGTGATGCATACATGAACAATTCTTGCTTTTGTTATATTGAAAAAGAGTTTTTTCATAAGCTTATGTCAAAGATGTAATGTAAGTGATGCGGGTGACAATGGATGAGCTGATTTGTTTTGGGTTGGGATTCAATGAGATTCGGGTTGAAGATTATTAAGAGATCTGAAAAATATTTACTTTCTTAGTTATCTACTAATTTATTTATAGTTATCGTATTTTTTAAATATTGATTTACTTATGTTTATCTCTAAGGTTTTTAAGATCTAGTATAAACTAGAATTGTTCCACGCGCGTTGCGCGGAGAACTCCACAACGGCCCCACATGTCATAATACGTTATAATACACATCGTAACAGATTTCAATTTGATGCAAACATAAAAACCTAAAAAAACAACTTATCAAAGGTATTGAACTGAAAAAGCTGTTCGATAAACTTTCACCTTAAACAGACTCCATTCATAATTTAATTGTCAGTTTCAAAATTGAAACCATTTTAGAGTTAATTTTACCACTAAAGAATCATTGTCACCGTAAAAGCTCCTTTAGTTGGGAAAAATAAAAGTAGTTGAAAACTAATATTGCATCAAAATTAATTTCAAGTTTGAACTAAAAGCTAACATCATACTAATTGTTTGGAAAAACAAAAGGAGTACACGGAACATACAAACCGAAAATCATTGTACATTGAAGAAGCAAATGATACTTAAACATAAAAATTAATAAGAAAATACTCATCTACATTTTATGTTTTTAAATAAACCTGCTGATAATATGCTAAGATTCCATCAACTTTGCACCACCGAGAACTGAAATCAAGATCTACACGACGCATGTCAGAATTAAAGCAAGATTATAAAGTAAAGACTTTGCGGCTTGGGGGAGGGGAGGGAGGGTCAAAACCTGTTAGATATTTCTGTCTCCTTCAAATTTCATAAGCAAATTTATACATCTATGCAATTATAAAGTAAATCGGTGGTCGGTGGTATGTAGCGGCGATGATCGGTGGTAATTGAGGTGGTGGTTTGCAATGAGTGATAAATTTCAATTCTTTTATAAGTGTTTTGTTACTAGAAAGACATCTGGAGATAGATTTCAATTCCCTTGAATTTCATATCTTTTGAAAAAATATTAAATTCCAAATACATTTTCTTATAATTCTAATTCATATTCCATTCCAACAAATTCTGCAAACCAAACATCCCTTTAGGGTATTTTTGACTAAAATGTGTTATTAAGAATACAATAATTACGTAAATAAAATGTAAGTGGAGTGAATTTCTTGTAGCAACTTTTCGAATAAATTGCAATAATAATCTTCATCCATGTATAATAATAAACACTTTGTAGATCAATCTTCAGATACAGTTTGGCAAAATCCTAATTCCATAGCTAACCAACGTTATCCATAAAACACCAACTAAATCAAGCTAAATCATGATATATAATCAAATTAATGATAATTTTATTTTTAAAAAGCCAACTTGATGATGTTAAAGCACATTTACAAACACATACTTTTAGCACCTACTAACAACAAAATATTGATCAAAATATTTTAGGTGCACCTGCAAAACATACTCAACAGCAAAACAATCCAAACTATTATTTTTATGTCAACATATAAATAATATCCCTGTAACTATAAACCTTGTAACATAATTGATGCAGTCGGAAACAAAGAGATAGATAATTGAACCTATTGATTCAACGAGAATACCAGGAACAATCCTTCTAACTATCGTTGATTCACAAAGAATACCGATAATCAGGGTTTACACTAACACACAGTGATAGAGAGAAAAACAGATTTTTCATAAACTTGAATAATTCTTTCACCCATCTCTTACAAACATTTAAAGAAACAAAACAAAATTCGAATGGGCCACAAAACATAAACGGGCCAAAAACTGGGCCAAATGCAAAGTCCAACAAAATGTAAAAATAAGACAAAAAGTGAACTAACTCCTAAAATAAGTCGTTTTTGGGCCGAAAAGATGACCCAAACCGCCTACGGAGACTTCTAGCCCAAGTTAGGGCTATTTAAATGAAGCCCCTTTTGATAAGCGATCTTGGGCCTCCAAAAAGGCTAAAGGTTGCTCATCCACACTTGGGCCCACATCAATAATCAACAATAAGATATTTGTGAACTTTAGTTTAAACAATATTCAGTCAAATGGATCAAGTATACCACCTAAATCGAGTGTTCTTATTCAATTTAAGCTTACTTAATCAAAACTTAAATCAAGCGCAAGTGGAAAAGAAGGAGACACAAAATTATACGTCAAGTACAGGTCATCCAATTACAATGCCAAGCTGATAATCTTAATGGCAACAAAGATTTAAAATTGTTAGTAAACAGACAACGATATGTATGAAATAAGCCAAAAGAATCCATGTAAAAACATATGATGAATATGAGACTACATAAAGAATCCCCATTCATGTATTTAAAGAGGAAAAAATTTAGAATACCCACCTATAGTAGCTTCAAAAGTCGATATATGAGCTTCAAATCGAATATCATAAATAATAACAATTGGTCTCAAGGAAACGGTTACATTTCCAAATAACTGAGTCTGTTATTTACATTGCAAATGACAACAGATTAGGTTGCAGGTGGAGAAACAAACTTACCAGAAACAAAAACGGAGAGGTGAAGCCCTAGGCATGAAGAAACCAAAAATGGAGAGGTGAAACCCTAGTCGTGAAGATGAAAGGTTACCTGTAGTTCCAAGGTTTAGCTAATACCTATCGGAATCAGAGTAAAGAGGCTGATTGGAACCCTAGCGTGGTGAGTACAAAGTTTGGAGAAAGAGGATTCGAATGTTACATGCAGTTCCGATGTTAGAAGATAGAAAAATTGGGATGAGTAAAAGAATATCAATGTAGCATATGGTTGTGTTGTACAATACCAACAGCACAATGTACTACACATATATGCATAAACATGTTGGTAATTAGTACTATTTAGATATTAGGGTTTTCTTTCATTAATTATAAGTTTTGTTGATTGAATATTGATAAAGAACTTGTGTTCTTTGAATCTTTTGGTTCAATTTATCATCTTTGATTTTCGATTGTTCTTGAGCTATTTGATCGCTTTTGATTCTGCATCATTTGGTATCAGAGCTTTTGTTTGTCAAATGCCTCTACGTGAAGACGAGTGTTTTCTTGTTCAAAGAGTTGCCAACCGAGGCATTAAAAAGAACATTGGTGGTTCACGTGCTCGTGATCGAAGTAAGCTTTCAACTACCAGATTCGCCAACAGAGGTAGCAGTAAAGTTGGTTCCGACCTATGGGGTTACAAGATCGAGAGATTCAAAAGCGGGTCCATGATCTTGAAGCATGGTTACCGAAGGAAACTAATCCAGATGGCTACGTCTGGGACGGAGACTTTGGAGAAGAGGAGCATCCTTACGGTAAGTGCAATCTTATCTATGATTTCCTTCCCATGTATGATGAATACAAGGACGAGGAATGATATTTATGGGCAACAGGTGATTTGATTGAAAAACTTGAAGAACACGAGTCATCTTTAACGTCTCTAGGTACGTTTGATTTGTTTCATAAAAATAATCAAGTATTAGATTGTTGCGGGTCGGGCAAGATATAGATATTAAATAACAAATTGATGAATCCGGAGTTGCCCGAGTATGGCCAATTGTCGTTTGGAAATTTTGATGATTTTTGGAAGGTATTAACGCTGGTTGAGGATGGTGATAGGGTGGGAAAAGGTGATCAGATTTTCTCACGAGAAACTATGGGTTATAATAATGTAATTTTTAGAAAGCAAAATTACTCACTTTTGGGACAAAGTAAAAAATTATGGAGAATCAATTACTGCCTCACTTAGTGTGAGAATTCAACCTAAAAATATGATAACTTCTAATAATTTGAATTTTAAACTAGAGGATATAATGATGGGTGATTTAAGTCAAAATATGGATAAGAGTGATGGTGGATTTCGCAAGCTAATTTCACGTGGATTTTTGCTCCCCGCCACGAAAAGCTCAATGACAAATAAAGATCCTTCAAATACTAGTGCAAATGGGCATATAAATGCTACAAATAGTACTAATGATGGGCTGATTAATCGTGTGCTATGTTTTTAGTGGATAAAAATGTTTTGTATGCAACTCATGAGGACCTAAAGCTCAATGGCGAGACATTTAATTTAAAGGTGAAAGTGGTTTGTTTAAAGTATTCAAGTGGTTTAACGATAATGTTTTCAAAGACTCGAGGATGAGTCTTTTTCGAAGACGGAGAGAATGATGTTGGTGACAGCCCATGAGTTGAATCTATTTTGGGTTGGGATCCAATGAGATCTGGGTTGAAGATTATTAAAAGATCTGAAAAATATTTTCTTTTTTAATTATCTACTATTTTATTTATAGTTATCATATTTGTTTATTCTAAGTTTTGTTGATTGAGTTTTAACTAAATAACTTGTGTTCTTTGAACCTTTTAGTTCAGTTTATCGTATTTGATTATCAATTATTATTGAGCCATTTGATCGCTTCTAATTTTGCATCAGTAATGTTTTAAAAACCAAAACTTCTAGGGACAACTAAACAATGCTTTTGAAAGGATCGGGATCTAGTTTGATCAATTAGATTAAGATTTGTAGCGGAATAGAACAAGAATTAGACGAAATTTAAGCAAGAATAATATGAATATTCAATCAAACAGTGACGATTATAGAGAGAGAGTTTTCTGCAAGAGAATATTTTCATTCACGCACAAGCTTCTCTACAAAACAATTAGGTCAACATTCCTTTTATAAAGGAATGTGACATCAGCTGATGTCACTTGATAGTGACATCTAACTGATTTATACAAACAACTGAAAGTAGACTAAACTACTGAAGATGTCCACAACAACTGAGGACACCTTCACAAAAAGCTAAGTACAAGCTAAATTACAACTACTAAGTTATAACATCTGAAGTGTAAGAACTTCAGATGTTTTACATAAAATAAACTACTGATTACAACTACTGAAAAGTAAACATCACAATACTAAAAAGAACTATTCAGCTGTTGTGACAACTTCTGAGAACTTGGTCTTCAGACTTTGTCTTCAGCAGTTGTCTTCAGACTTTGTCTTCAGCTGTTGTCTTCAGACTTTGTCTTCAGCTGTTGTAGACCACTTCAGTTGTTATGATGTCTGTGGGACTTAAAGGTTTTTCTGATCTGGCTCATTGGTTCTTTTGGTCCAACAAACTCCCCCTGAACCAATGCAGCCAAAACCTTTAAGATTATTGAAGTCCCACTTATTGGCAGAAACATTTTCTGGATCAGCTCAGAAATCACCAAATTAAGCTCAGGCCAGGGAAGAGGTTTCAGAAAGTTTGATTGGCAAAGGATGAATGGGAACTCTGTCTTGGGGAATTGGACATAGAGCTGTTACCCCATTCATGAGACCTACTTCCCAATGATGAGTCTGTAAGACTCTCTAACATAGGCCTCAAGTAATACAACTTGTTCTTCCATTGTGAGTTCTTTAGCTTCACTTTCAAAGAAGAACTCAGGCCCATAGTACTCTGATAAGTATTTAACATTCTTTCCATTCTTTAGCTCCACAGTAGTTATTTCTCTGTATGCAAACTCATCAGGATGAGTACCTTCAAGTAACAACTGGAGCTCATTTCTTCTTATTTCTTCAAGCTTCTTGTAGATCAACCCCTTCTTCACCATTTTGTTTTCTAGTAAAGTTTGTGGAGTCATCTTAGACTTGTAAGCTCTCTTGAAGTCTTCAAGGATTTCCCAGGGTGACACTACAATGGCCAGCATTATCACAGCATCTACAGTCTTCTTTACTTGGCCATTGTATCGACTTGGAATATTCTTTTTATGAATTCTGTCACTTACTCTGGGGTCAGGCCAAATTCTCACTTTCTCTTTCTGATATTGAAATGTGAATCTGAGAGCATACAACCTCTGAGCATGTTTCTTCATAGCTTGTATGGATGAAGACTTAGGAAACTCTTTATCAACCATCCTTAACAGCTGCTCATCATGTTGTTTTGTTGTTCTTCTTCTTCAAGTTTCACTTTTACCATTTGCCTTTGGATGTCAGGTGTGATTGTTGTTGGTTGACTCCTGGGCTCAGGCATCTTTGTTTTAAGAACAGCAGAGATTGGCAGACTATCATCCTCATCATCTTCTTCTTCTTCCATCCTCAACACCCTTCTCTTCCTCTTGGGTGCATCATTGGTAGTTTTTTGAGTAGGTTTCTTGGGTAAAGGAGTTGGTTTTGAGGGTTGTGAAGTTGGTTGTTTTGGTGTGGGAGATTGTACAGGCTGCTCTAGCATCTTGGTTGTGAGTGAGGCTTTGGATAACTTTGTCATATCAGACCTTTTCCCAGCACCAGCTTCATCAAGAGCTTCTATGATCAATCCTTTGTTGAATACTTCAGAAGAACAGATTCTGGTGGTTATCTCCAAAATACTGTCTCTGGACCATGACTTCACTTCAATGATTGATCTTCCCAAATGCTTTGATATGAATCTTATCATAGCTTCCAGCCTTTCCCTTTCTTTCTCATTACAACTTGCCCATCTATGCTCAATCTCTTGAATCTCTAGCCTTCTAATTTCAGAGTCAAGTTTGGCTGTGTCAAAACCTTGTCTGAAGAGTTGATCAATGATCTTATCCATAGATCTGCTATGTTGCTCATCAGCTTCTTTGATCAGTTCTTCTAACTTTTTCTCATCTTCAGTCTGTTCAGCACTCTTCTTTCTCTTGTATGTGATCATCTCCTTTTCTTTCTTCTCTTTTTCTTCTTCCTCTTCAACTCTCTTTTTTGTCTGCTTTCACTGACTTAGACTCCCCCTTTTTGGTTGCATTGGGTTCAGGGGTTTGAATGTCAGAAAGTCTCTTAGAAACAACATCATCAACTAAGGTTTGAAAATTTGAGGAAAGCCTCTCATCAATAGCTTGATGCACAATGTTAGTGATGATGGAAGTGATGAGAGGTAAGGAGGATTGAAAGGCAGCAACCATTTGCTCAGAGGGGTTCTGTCCCTGAGAAATGGTGCCTGAATCAGAGGCTGGTGGCACAGTTGTTGGGAGTGGCTCAGTGTTTGGGAGAGCTTCAGAAGAAGCTGCCATCTGTGGGTGAATTTGGGCAGATGGACTTGATTCTTGAGACAATTTGGCAAGCAGTTCTTGTAGTCTGCATACCTCAGCCTCAAGAATGGTGTTGTGGGCTAGAACATCAAAGAAAAAGCCCAGGTCATCATCAGTCTTTGCTGAATCATCTGACCTCCTGATTAAATCAGGATGAACATGTGCTGAGTGTAGATCAGTATTCACATGTGCCCCTATTTCTTGGAACTGGGGACTTCCTGCCTCAGGATTATGTCCTTCATTGGCAGTTGCCTCTGGTGAGGTCTTAGAGATGATACCACCGTCATCCTGTTCATGTGCTGAAACAGGAGAAGAGGCAGCCTCACCAGATGTTCGAATCTCCTCCTCTACACAGGGAGATTGAACTCTGTAATCCCTGTGCTGTGGGTTATCAGCCACATTATAATCCTCTCCCTCAACTGTTGAGGTTTTCCCAGTGGTAATAGGTTTCTGGGGAGGGGTAGAGGAATGTAGTTGAGTCAGCACTTGTGCAAAAATCACAGTTGGGCTTGTAGGGGTGGTTTCAGTGGGAGATAAGTGTGAAGAAGATTGCACCTGGGGTGAATGGTGCTCTTCAATGGCAATCTTCTCAAGTGAGAGAGATTCCAGTAATGTGGTTTCCCCATTTTTGGTTGCATCAGGATCCTGTTGAGAGGATACCTGAGCGGTTTCAGCTGGTAGAGTCTTGGAAACTACAGGGGGATTACTACCAGTAGTTTCATCCTGCCTTTGTGTTGCAGGGGCATCATCAGGGGACTCAACTCCCTGAGTAGCCTTTTTGGTTTGTTTGGATTGTGGTTTGGAGGGGACTTTGGATCTGGAGGATGAGGCTGTGGGTTCCCTCTGCTTGGGTTTTAGCAGTTTGGCAGCCTCTTTGAGTTGTGGGTCAGAGTTGTGCCTGGAGTATACCTCAGGCAAAACTACCATAGCAGGGACTCCAAGGCCAACAGGGCCATCAGATTTTAATTGATTGATGATTATGGCCATAAGAAACCTTGGATATAATATCCATCTGTTAGCCACAGGTTTCATTGCCAGATCTTTTAATTCCAAAAATATAATTTCAGAAAAATTTAAGCTTTGGCGTTCAAGGATAGAATACAATACCTGCTGCCACCTGGATGACATTTGATCCCATGAAGAGGTTTTGGGGGCAAGGCAGACATTGATCATATGAAAGATTAGGCGTTCAGCATCATGGAAGTGCTTCTTCAGAATGGTGGTAGCACTTAGGTCGCCCTCATACCCATGGTTGATGAATGATAGATCAGTGGTGCCTTTCGGGTATTTGGTGACAAAGGTGGCATCATTCAGATCTAGGGTTTGGCGAATGATAGCAGGAGTGATGACCACCTTCTTCTGGTTTACAAACGACTGGAGAGTGATCGCGACATCATTCTCACCAGTATGGACAGTGACATTTGTCCAGAATTGGCGAAGGGTATCGGGATAGATGGTTGGATTCAGAAGAAAAGCAGTTTGATACGGGGAATCAACCATCAGATCAATGGCAGCATCAAACTTAGTCCAAAAGGCCGATTTTGTGAGGTAGGCAACACAGTTGTGTCGTGGTTTGATTTGCATGGTCGCCATTAATGGAAGATGAAAGTTCGGAAAACGACTTATGAAAAGTTTGAAGTTAGGTTTAGGTATTTATAGGTTATGAAACGGCTGAAAGAAAACAACTGAAAGTTTTGGTGTTAGTCATCAGTTGTTAGAAAACGACTGAAGACATGGTTTTAACTTTCAGATGTTGTAAACAACTGAAGACTTGGTGTTAGTCATCAGTAGTTTGAAACTACTGAAGACTTGGTTTTGGCTTCAGTTGTTTTGAAATGAAACAGCAGTTGTTTGAAACAATTGAAGAGTAAAATTTCTCATCAGTTGTTGTCGTCAATTCACAGATCTCAGTTGTTTCATTGACCTTAACACTTACTCAGCAGACTATCTGATTTTCAGATGTTTCATTGGTCATCAGTACTTATCTGTTAGAACAAACATCAGTAGTTGTAACCACATCAGTACTTTTCAACAAATAAAGTACTTCAGTACTTTTAAGTAATTTAGTCTTCAGTAGTTATGAAAACTGCTGAAGATAAAATAACTTATCAGTACTTATTTTTGACAGCTGTATACTAATGCTCATCAGTACTTGTGAACTGAGATCATCAGTAGTTGTCAAATCATTCTAGCTGCAGCATACCAAGCCTTAGCACTAGATTTTGGAAAGTTGCACTGTCCAAAGGCTTAGTAAATATATCTGCAAGCTCATCAGCACTAGGAACAAACTTTGGATCAATCAGACCTTTTTCATAACAATCCCTGATAAAATGATGTCTGATCTCAATATGTTTGGTCCTAGAATGCTGGACAGGATTCTTAACAATACAAAGAGCTGAAGCACTGTCCATCAGTAAGGAGTCTTAGTCTCTGTAATGTCATAATCCAGTAATTGATTCTGAAGCCAGAGTACCTGAGATGTACAACTTGCAGCAGCAATGTACTCTGCTTCAGCAGTGGATGTAGCAACTGAAGTTTGTTTCTTACTCTGCCAAGAAACTAAACAATTGCCTAAAAATTGGCATCCACCAGAGGTTGATTTTCTGGTTAATTTACACCCTGCATAGTCACTATCAGAGAAAGCAACTAATTTGCAAGAGTGCCCAGTGGAATACCAAAGTCCTAGAGATTGAGTTCCTTGCAAGTATCTAAAGATCCTTTTGACTGCAATCATATGGGATACTTTAGGTGCAGCCTGAAATCTAGCACAGACACAAGTTGCAAACATAATGTCTAGTCTAGAAGCTGTAAGGTACATCAAGGAACCAATCATACATCTGTAAAGAGTTTCATCAACTGCTTTACCTTTCTGATCAGCATCCAGTTGTGTGGTGCTGCACATGGGAGTAGAACAGGGCTTACAATTTTGTAAATCAAACTTTTTCAACAGATCCTTTGTATATTTTGACTGATGAATTCCATCAGCCATTTGTTTGATTTGCAAACCCAGAAAGAACTGTAATTCTCCCATGGCCTCATTTCAAACTTTTGTTGCATCAACTTAGTAAAGGCATCACACAACTGTGGATCAGAAGATGCAAAAATAATATCATCTACATAAATTTGAACAAGGAGCTTATGCATGCCTACTTTCTTAATGAACAAAGTTTTATCTATGGAGCCTCTAGTGAAATTGTTTTGAAGAAGAAAGTTAGACAGTGTATCATACCAGGCTCTGGGAGCTTGTTTTAACCCATAAAGAGCCTTATCAAGCTTATACACCCAATCTGGATGTTTATGATCTTCAAAACCTGGTGGTTGACACACATAAACTTCTTCTTTTATTTTACCATATAAGAATGCACTTTTGACATCCATTTGAAAAACTTTAAGATTATGGAAAGCAGCATAAGCTAAGAACAATCTGATTGCCTCCAGTCTGGCTACAGGGGCAAAGGTTTCATCATAATCAATACCTTCTTCTTGTGAAACCCCTGTACAACCAGTCTGGCCTTGTTCTTGACAATTTGACCTTTTTCATCAGTTTTATTCCTAAACACCCATTTAGTGCCTATTGCACACTTACCTTGGCGGTAGAGGAACCAGTTCCCACACTTGCTGCTTTTGAAACTAAAGAAGCTCAAGTTGTATGGCTTAAACCCATCCATTGTCTCTTAATACAATATGATAGTTCTTTGGCTCTTGCTGACTGATGAAGAGAGCATAAAAGCAGAAATTGGACAATTGACGTCTAGTTGAAACACCAACATTGATGTCACCAATGATCTGAGACATGGAGTGATTCTTCAGTTCTTGGTACTCAATAAGATCTGTGCAAGTGTTTGTAGGAGATTCAGCAGCAACAGATGTTGATTCAGACTCTTGAAACCTAGAATGAGATGGCAATTCAAATGAAGTAGAGGATTCAGAGATCTCATCAGCATTTGTTGTGGATGGAACTGCTAAAGCTACAGGAACATCAAGTTTAGTAGACTTAGGCAGGTGATCACTAAACCTTGCATTTATACCACCAGATGGATGACTAGTTGCAGGAGATGATGGATTCTCAGAATCTGCAACAGCTGGAGACTGATAAGGAACATATTGTAGTATGTCCAAATCAAATAACTCCACAGGGTTTTGTGGGATTTTGTCCTTTGGAGATTCATTAAACTTTACATGCAAGGTTTCTTCAACTATCTTTGTTCTGCAATTAAAAACCCTGTATGCCTTGCAAGTAGATGAAAACCCAACAAAGAACCCTGCATCCACCTTTGATTCAAACTTTTGAAGTGGATTCTTTGTGTTAAGAATGTAACAGGGACACCCAAATGCTCTAAAAAAGGAAATCAGAGGGGCCAAATGATGTAACAACTCATAAGGAGTCTTCATCAACCTCTGATTTACTAACACTCTATTTTGCAGATAGCAAGTTGTGTTGACAGCTTCAGCCCAAAAGGTTAGTGGCAAACCAGAATCAGCCAACATTGTCCTTGCGGCTTCAATAAGGGTCATGTTCTTTCTCTCCACCACTCCATTTTGTTCAGGAGTTCTTGGAATGCTATACTGCCTCTTGATTCCCTTAGATAAATAGAATTCATCAAGTGTGTGGTTTCTAAATTCTATGCCATTATCACTCCTCACACACTTGACTGGAAGGGAGAACTGCTTTTCCACATACAACACAAAGTAGATGATGATTTGAGCAGCCTCATCTTTTGAATGTAAGAAGAAGGTCCATACAAATCTGGAATAATCATCCACAATTACCAGACAGTATTTTTTCTTTGCCATGCTCATCACTCTTACTGGACCAAAAAGATCCATATGCAGTAATTGCAAGAAGGCAGTGGACTTTGGTTCTTCTATTGGAGGGAATGATACTTTGTGTTGCTTTCCTTTTAAACAAGCAGAACAGTTGTCATCAAATTTGAACTCCTTTAATGGTAGACCTCTCACTAAACCATGATGGATAAGCTGGTTCATGTTTTTAAGATTCACATGACCAAGCCTTCTGTGCCATAGTTCAGATTCCTGAGGAGAGGCCTTGGAGAACAGACATGGATGGCCTTTTAGATCAATTTTCTTTGATAAGTCTAAGGCATATACTCTTCCAATCCTGTTGGCCTTCAGGAGAGTATATTCATCCAATATCTTGTCAATCATTCTCAAAACATTGGAAGACAGAATCCGACAGTTCTGGCTGGTTAAAAGTGCAACATGCCCTTTATCACACATTTGACTGACACTCAACAAGTTGTACTTGAGATTCTCCACATGGTTAACATCATCAAATCTTATCTCACCATTTGACACAAAGCCTTTGCCGATGATGTAACCCTTAGCATCATTACCAAAAGATACAAATCCCTTCTTTCCTTGAGAGTAGTCATGAAGAAGAGAACTGCTCCCTGTCATATGCATAGATCCTCCACTGTCCACATACCAGATGCTTCTATGGCATGCTGAAGAACCCTGCATTTGTCACAAGAAACTAGTTAGCTTTTGAGACCCAAACCATTTTGGTTTTGGGTTTGTTCTCATCAACAGATTTTATACTAACTGTTTTGTCATGATTAACAGCCTTTAAAGGTGGAGATGGTACTGAAAAGAATTCCTTTGATTTTGGCTTAGTTTTCCTTTTCAGTGGTTTAATCACAGGTACATCTATTTGGTTAACTCTCCCCAACAGATGTTGAACCATCATAACAAGTTGTTTCTGATTGGTTGTTAAAGCCTTCAGTTCAGCAGACACATCAGTACTTGTTTTTTATTTGTTCCTGTGACTCACCATGTCCTCCTTTTTGAAAGACACAGACTTAGTCTGGTGTTTTGATATTCCATGAGGAATACTTTCAGTTGTTTTATGATAATCCCTTTCCTTCTTTTTAGATTTTTGTAAGAACTTTGGGTTATCAGATTGAGATGTTTGTGGTACAAACTTGGTTTTAAATTCAACTTTTATTTTATTAATTTTCTTTTTAATGATTTTATCTTTGTTGAATTTGGAACCCTTTTTGTACCAACATTCATCAGTGAGATGATTGAATAGACCACATATTTCACATGGCTTTTTCTTCATCTTCTGTTGTTCAACTGCTGAAGAAGATAAAACTACTGAAGGTGTGTTCTTCAGTACTTTCTTCCTCTCAGTACTTATGTTAAGTACTAAAGGATTTGTAACAACTGAAGATTTGTTCTTCAGAAGTTTTCTATCAGTACTTTTGGATTTTCTGATAGACACTTCAGCAGTTGTCAAACCATGTTTGTTTTCATTTAGTTTGAAATGCTCTTCAGGTGTTGTTACTTGCCCTTCAGTACTTTGAATACTTTGTGGGACAACACCTGAAGTGCTCAGTTTTTCTTTGATCATGTTTTTATCAGCAGTGAGACCATCAGCAGATTGATTAGCTGAGATACTAATACTGACTTCATCCTCTGATTTTGGATTATCACTTGAGGATGAGACACATGATGATGTGGTTTGGGAATTGCTTTCACCTTCAGATTTTACTTCTATCTTGGGAGTAAAATTTGTAGGAGGTACAGTGTGATTATACCCAATCCCAAACTTCACATTTGAAGCTGTTTGCTTGCTGAGAAGCATTTCAAGCCCCTTGCAGGATGTTACCAAGCATTCACACTTTACTTGAGTAGCTGCAAGTGTTTCTTTGAGATTCTTATGATTCTCTAAAATGACATCTACCTTTGCCTTTTCATTAGTGATTTGGCATTTTAATTTGTAAATCTCATCATCTTTTTCATTTAAGACAGACTCAAACTCAGCTTTTCTTTTGGAAATCACTTTCTCTAGGTCAAGATTTTGATTAATTAAAGCTACATTTGCTTCTCTAATTGAGACAAAAGCAGCTATGCATGACTCAGAACACAACTTGGCCTTAGCCTCAGAAGATACCTGTGGTACCTGTGATGATGAAGCATTTGAGCATGAACCATTAGTAGACTCCAGGGCTATAAGAGCAAGATTTCCAAAAGGATTTTCACCACCATGTTGACCAGCACCAGAAAACAATTGTTCAGGATAACCAGGAAGATCATCTGGTAAGCTACTCCAATCAACAACTTCAGGTGTGAAAAAGCTTTGATGTGATTGAGATTGAGATTGTTGATTTGATTGAGATGGTTGAGGATCAGGTAGGGCATGTGGTTGTTGAGCTATGGGTACTGAAACCTGACTGGACTGAGGCATGTAAAAACAGGGATAAGGATATGGCATTGGACTTTGAGGGACAAAATATGCACGAGATGATTGAATTTGTGAATGATGATCAGAACTGGTAGAATGTTGCCCTTTGTTTTGTGAGCTATTGCATGGAAAGGTCACAAAGGGTGCAGAAGAGTTAGATCCAGATGATCTACACTCTCTTGCAAAATGTCCAAGTCTATGGCACTTGTGCACCTCAACTTGCTCTTGTCAAAACCAACTTTGGTTTTTCCAGAGAGACCAGGAAATTTTCTACATGTCCTTTTGTAAAATTTTTGAGATCTGATATTGATTAATGCCATTTGGCTCAAAATATCCATCTCTTCCAGATCATCATCAACAATTCCTTTCAAATCATCCATCAAAAAACACAAATTATCACTACTACACCCTGAATTACTATCAACACCAACAAAAGCAGGATCTCCACTGTTTGAAGAGAAATCTATATGCTCATCATAAGAACTTTCTGATGCAGCATATTCTGACTCATGACCAACCAGAGCAGTATTCCCTGGTACAAAATCATCAGTGAGCTTCCCAGATGAAGCCAGTTTCTTTTTCTGTTCTATCTCTCTTTCAAATGTTAACAGTTTCCCATGAAGTTGGGTGAGAGATAGATTGTCCAGATTTGCACTGGAGCGTAGGACAATAGTATATGTGTCCCATCTCTCAGGCAGGGATTCGAGGAATCTGTTGTTCATCTGACTATTTGTATATTCATGTTTAACCATTTTTAGCTCAGATATCTAACAGGAAAATCGCTCAAACTGTTGAGTTAGTGACTCACCCTTTCTATAAGAGAATGTCTCATATTGCTGGGCAAGGATCTCTTTATTGTTTGCCAAGACCTCATCAGTTCCTCCAAATTGTTCTTTCAGAGCAACCCAGAGATCATGAGCAGTTTCATGATGCATAAGTCCAGAATAGATTTCATTAGGCAGTGCCATGGCCAGAATTCCATGGGCTTTAGCATCAATTTCAAACAGTTTCAGATCTTCATCTGAGTATTGCTCTTTCTTCTTCGGAACCATCTCATTGGTTTCCGGATTACTCACCATAGGCTTATATGGTCCATGAACCATAGATTACCAACAACCTGAACTGTTGACAGACAGGTGATGGAGCATTCGGCGTTGCCATATGTTATACTCACTCCTAACAAGCATCGGAGGCTTTGTTGAGAAGCCAGTATTGTGAGGATCATTGATTGATGTAGCCATTTTCATCGATTCAAACAGGTTCAATAAAATTTTAACAAATCTAGCTCAAAAACTCAACAACTCAGTTTGAAACAAGACGAATCTCAAATTAATTCACCGGAAGCAACAGAAAATCAAACTCTATAACCAATTCTTGCAAATTTGCTAATTCGATCAAACTTAGATATCAAAAGAGCAGTTTCAATGATCAATTGTTAAATCGATCAATGATTAACCTTGCTCTGATACCATTTGAAAGGATCGGGATCTAGTTTGATCAATTAGATTAAGACTTGCAGCGGAATAGAACAAGAATTAGACGAAATTTAAGCAAGAATAAAATGAATATTCAATCAAACAGTGACGATTATAGAGAGAGACAATTTTCTGCAAAGAGAATATTTTCATTCACGCACAAGCTTCTCTACAAAAGCAATTAGGTCAACATTCCTTTTATAAAGGAATATGACATCAGCTGATGTCACTTGATAGTGACATCTAACTGATTTATACAAACAACTGAAAGTAGACTAAACTACTGAAGATGTCCACAACAACTGAGGACACCTTCACAAAAAGCTAAGTACAAGCTAAAATTACAACTATTGAAGTTATAACATCTGAAGTTTAAGAACTTCAGATGTTTTACATAAAATAAAACTACTGACTACAAACTACTGAAAAGTAAACCATCACAAATACTGAAAAGAACTACTTCAGTTGTTGTGACAACTTCTGGGAACTTGGTCTTCAGACTTTGTCTTTAGCAGTTGTCTTCAGACTTTGTCTTCAGCTGTTGTCTTCAGACTTTATCTTCAGCTGTTGTAGACCATTTCAGTTGTTATGATGTCTGTGAGACTTAAAGGTTTTTCTGATCTAGCTCATTGGTTCTTTTGGTCCAACAGCTTTATTTCAGTTCGAATGACCACTATTTTTATATTATGAGTTTTATACATTTTAACGATAATGTTTATAATATTATTGTATCTTATTTTTATTATATAACAAACCTGACTGGACCTAACTCAACTATGTTTATATCCGCTTCTATATAACTGAGTGTTTAAAAATAATGAAATCATTAAAATAAATTCTTGTATCCGTCACTGCTACTATAATCTTGGATATACTAGTTTATCCTTTCTTGCTTATCAGAATACAATCTAAGATACTTTAACAGTTGCTACTTAATTAGTTCTTCTATGATGGTTTTGTATCTTTTATTAGTTTTTCTAACATAGTAAACGTGTTTAGTTCACCTATCATCAAGAACTTTTTTGTTTTCAACCTATCTTTGTATATTAAACCCAACTCAAGTACTAAAAGAAGATGATGCAGTCGGAAACAAAAAAATAAATAATTGAACCTGTTGATTCAACGAGAATACCAGGAACAATTCTTCTAACTATCGTTGATTCGCAAAGAATACCGATAATCAGGATTTACACTAACACACACTGTGATAGAGAGAAAAACCAGTTTTTTTCATAAATTTCAATGAATATTCCTTCAATCTCTTACATGCATATAAAGAAACAAAGCAAAAGTCGAATGGGCCACAAAACATAAACGGGCCAAAAACTGGGCCAAATGTAAAGTCCAACAAAATGTAAAGTTAAGACAAAAATTGAAATAACTCCTAAAATAAGCCGTTTTTGGACTGAAACGATGACCCAAACCGCCTGCGGCTGTTTGTGAAAACGTGCTCTTCGGTCCAACGGTCGTTTTGACTGGTCGCAGGCCCAAAACGGAGACTTCTAGACAATTATCAATCTGATGCAGAAGTGGAATAATAGTGACATAAGATCATATAGGTTGATATACTCAAGGACAAAATTAGTGAATATTATTGATTTTGTTAATATGCTCAAGGTACTTGTAGATCTTTCTCTGTCTTATTCCTTGGGTAATTGATAGATTATATACTTCCTCATCAAACCAAACTTAGTGTGCTAGTCTCTTAAGTCCTGAGAGCTTTTATTGCTTGTCATGTTATAGTACTTTAAGGCATTGTATAAATGTCTCAAGAGATCTTCATTGAAGGTGACTCAAGTCTCACATGTAACATCTAGATTGAAGTTCAGAAATTCCTTTTAGAGCTCTTTGCGTAGGCGTTTTGGTGGTTCTTTAACTCCCGCTTCATCATTTGTAGAAGTCCTTATTTCATAACATCTTTTTCTATTCTTTCCCTTTCAATTCTCCTACCAATTTGACTTCATCATTTGTGATGTTTTCATCTTTGATTTCTTCAACCAGAGTGTAATCTGGTCGATCTTTTTCGATGAAAGGAGATATCGCTTGTCTTCTGATCCTTCCCGTACCTTTGTTAGAGGCTTCTTGTCTTGGCTCTCTATGTTAGAAATAATTATGTGGCCTTTTGACCATTTGGCATTTATTTGGGTTATGTGTATGTAGTCTTAATACTTAGGGTATATAATTTGATGGAAGTTAATATCCTAAGGGGTTAATATGTAAATACTGGTGGTTAAAAGATTTAGGAGTCTGTTTGTCAATTTTTCAATTCATCTTTTCTCTCCCTACGTACATTCATCAGGGAATGAGAAGAAACCCTAACACTATAAGAATTTTAATCCATCAATTGAAGACAAACAAGACTCTCAATCGGATTAATCACCATGAGTTCATCATCATCTCATAATCAGAAGATGGAATCTTCTCCTTCAAGTAAGTTTTATCGAATTCATTATATTGATTGATTAGGGACTTGTATAAATGATATCATATGTAGAAAATCCAATTCTACATGTGGTATTAGAGCAGGGTTTAAGATCTGATACGAATAAGTTTTGAACCCTCTGATATTGATATACTAAATCAGAAGGAAAGATGAGAGTTTGAATTGATTAAAAGGCATGACTGATGAACGAAACGGAAATAAACAAGTCGCTGTGTTTCGAAACAATTCAAATCAATTTAATGCGAACTCTAAATCGTTTTGGATACTTTATTTTGTTTTAGTATCCGATAAATATTGATTCAAATTAATTTTTGGATAATACACCGTTTCATCGATCGGTAGTTTAATGGCCACATGGTCAAGTCAAGTCAAACTATATCATCCATCATACTTCTGAATTGATTTTTAAGTGTTCACAACAATCGATGCATATACATTTGTTTTGGTTCCGCCGTTTCATGATTTTGGTTAGTAAAGTAGAGAATCTTTTTGTTCAAATAATTATGGGACTTTAAATATGGGTTTGTATGATGATGATACTCAATTACTCATTCAATTATTGCACCCCAAATCAAATGAACTAATATGATTTTAATTCCTTTGCATCTTAAATGACTCAAGCTTTAATAATTTGAATGGCCGAACCAACGAGAAGCTGTTCAAATCAACATAATCATTATTATTAAGTCATTCAACATATATTGTTTAAGTTATTAATGCATGAACCCAACGGTAGTGTTTTAATAATGTGTTCAATGTATCAAGGGAAAAATGACCAAAACAAATAAGAAAGGTTCCACAAGAAGTACAGGTTTACTTGATTTGATCCATACAGACATATGTGGTCCACTTTCTGTAGGTATTGGAGGGCATAAGTCGTTTATTACTTTCATTGATGACTATTCTCGTTATATGTACTTGTTTATTATCCTTGAAAAATCTAAGTCTCTCGAAACTTTTAAAACTTTTAAGGCTGAAGTTGAGAATCAACTAGATCAAAAAATAAAAGTTGTGAGATCTGATAGAGGTGGGGAATACTATGGTCGGCACACCGATGTAGGACAAAGTTCGGGGTATTTTCATGAGTTTTGTAAAAGCCATGGTATAATAAATCAGTACACCATGCCCGAAACCCCTCAACAAAACGGTGTGGCTGAAAGGCGCAACCGTACCCTTATGGATATGGTATGTAGTATGTTGGCTAATTGTAATCTTCCTGAATTTCTTTGGATTGAGGAATTAAAGGCAGCTGTTCACATACTTAATCGGGTTCCTTCTAAGTCTGTCCTTAAGACTCATTTTGAAATATGGAAAGGAATGAAACCTAATTTGAATTATCTTAAAGTATGGGGATGTCCAGCTGAAGCTAAACTTTATAATCCACAGTCCAAGAAATTAGATATGAAAACCATTAGTTGTTTTTTCGTAGGATATCCTGAACGTTCAAAAGGATACCAATTTTACTGTCCTTCTCATTCCACTAGAATTGTTGAGACTAGAAATGCTGAATTCCTTGAGTTTACAAACTTGAGTGGGAGTGATGGTGGTAGACAAATAGATCTTCATGAAGAAACTGAAGTGGCACCGATCATTCATATACCACTACCTATAAGTCAACCATTTGAACCATCTATTGATTCACCAGTTTCTCATAATGAAAATACGTCTAACACTGAGGAACCATCTACATCAAATCCCATCACATCTCATGAAGTTAATGAACAAGAGACTCAAGAACCGAAATTAAGAAGGTCTTCTCGCCCTAGACGACCCATAAATTATGATGACTTCGTCACTTACCTTCATGAGGCTGATTTTGATTTGGGTAAAATTGATGACCCAACTACATTCAAAGAGGCTATGAATTGTGACCAATCAAATCAATGGTTTAATGCCATGGAAGATGAGTTGAAATCAATGAAGATAAATAATGTTTGGACACTTACTGAATTACCAAAGGGAGCTAAGCCTATTGGTTGTAAGTGGGTCTATAAAACTAAGTTAGACCAACATGGAAACATCGAACATTATAAAGCGCGTTTGGTTGCAAAACGCTATACTCAAAGGGAGGGAATTGATTATCAGGAGAAATTTTCTCCTGTGTCAAGAAAGGATTCCCTTAGAATAGTCATGGCTTTAGTAGCACATTTTAACTTAGAGCTACATCAAATGAATGTTAAAACTACGTTCTTAAATGGAGATTTGCATGAAGATGTGTTCATGAAACAGCCTGAAGGTTTTGAGCCTAAAGGCAAAGAACACATGGTATGCAAATTGAATAAGTCAATTTATGGGTTAAAGCAAGCATCTCGACAATGGTACATCAAATTTGATGAAGTGATGAAAATGCACAACTTTACTAAAAATCAGGTAGATCAATGCATTTATCTCAAGATGAGTGGGAGTAAATATATTATACTTGTATTATATGTTGATGACATCTTATTAGCAAGTAATAATTTAGACATGTTGCATGAGTCAAAAAGATTATTTTCCGCTAATTTTGATATGAAAGATCTCGGTGAAGCCTCTTATGTAATTGGAATAGAAATCCACCGAAATCAAAGTGTTGGGACATTAGGACTATCTCAAAAGGCATATATTGAGCGGATACTTAAAAGATTCAATATGCAACATTATTCTCCATCTGTTGCACCTGTAGTTAAGGGTGATAGTTTTGGGTCTTATCAATGCCTAAGTCAGAGGCAGAAATTGAACAAATGAGACTTATACCATATGCTTCCGTTGTGGGAAGTTTAATGTATGCTCAAGTATGCACTCATCCCGACATCGCATATTAACCGGCATGCTAGGCAGGTATCAATCAAATCCTGGTCTAGATCATTGGAAAGCTGCTAAGAAAGTATTACGATATTTACAAGGGACAAAGGAGTACAAGTTGACTTATAGGAGATCATGTGATCTTGAAGTTATCGGCTATACTGATTCTGAATTTGCGAAGTGTAAAGATGATAAAAAGTCTACTTCTGGATACATTTTCATGCTATCAGGTGGGCCCATATCATGGAAGAGTCACAAACAACAGTTGACTACTACTTCGACTATGATGGCAGAATATGTTGCATGTTATAATGCCACATGCCACGCGATGCTTTTAAGAAATCTGATTAAGGGACTCAAAATCGTTACTTCCATACAGAGGCCTATGAAAATTTATTGTGATAATAGCGCGGCGGTGAGCTTTTCAAATAGTAATAGCTCAAGTGGTGTTGGACTGTACCTCGACACAAAATATTTGTTTGTACGAGAACGAGTGGAGGATCAAAGTGTTAGTGTTGAATTTATCAGTACGCATGACATGTTAGCGGATCCACTTACTAAGGGTCTACCGCCTAAAGTATTCACTAATCATGTACATAATATGGGCTTTAGGCAAGACCTTATATGAATGTCATGTAGACACTTTTAATATTATTATATACTTCACTCATATGTAAAGTTTGTCTATACTTATGAATTGTATACACTATTATGTTTATTTTAGACAAACCGTATTTTTTACCACCTAACCTATAATTTGCAATGATATCAATGTCATAATGGATGAGGTCTTGCATTAATAATAATGCAAATGATTATATCTATTTGTTTTGATATTATTATATGAAGGTTTAATGAACATGATCAATTTTGATCACTTGGCCAATTAATGTTATATTATATATTAATAATCACACATAGATGTTTAGTACAATGGTCTAATGGCCAAATGGGAGAATGTTAGAAATAATTATGTAACCTTTTGACCATTTGGCATTTATTTGGGTTATGTGTGTGTAGTCCTAATACTCAGGGTATATAATTTGATGGAAGTTAATATCCTAAGGGGCTAATATATAAATACTGGTGGTTAAAAGATTTAGGAGTCTGTTTGTCAAATTTTCAATTCATCTTTTCTCTCCCTACGTACATTCATCAGGGAATGAGAAGAAACCCTTACACCATAACAATTTCAATCCATCAATTGAAGACAAACAAGACTCTCAATCGGATTAATCACCATGAGTTCATCATCATCTCATAATCAGAAGATAGAATCTTCTCCTTCAAGTAAGTTCTATCGAATTCATTATATTGATTAATTAGGGACTTGTATAAATGATATCATATGTAGAAAATCCAATTCTACACTCTATTCTTTGATTCTAAAGCTTGACCATAGATTTTGTTATTGTAGGAGCTATATATATCTTCTAAGTGAGAGCCTCAGTTCTTTTTGCTGTTTTCAATGGCATGATCATCTTTAAAACCCAGCAATAGAACACATATTCAAGGAATATATAGATTATAAACTAAACCCCCTCTTAAAATCTCACAAATTGTTAAACAAACAGAATCCATCGTCCCTATTCTTTGTCATCCATGTATTCTTTTCTGGAGAGAGAAGCTATTTCCATGGAGAGTTGTTTACAATTACTTATTATACTTTCATTGGCCTATATTCCATCAAAGTTTTCTTCTACTCTTTCATTCATGGGTCGACGCTTGTTATTTTTCTCCAACTGAGTGGAGATTTCGACGCTAGTCACTTGTATTCTTTATTTGATTGTTTTTCGTATTTTTGAATCGGTTAATATAGTTATAAGTTATTCCTGGCTATGCTTGGGCATTTCTAATGCCCAAGAGTATCATATTAAACAAGTTTTGATAAACCATTGACATATAGAGGGTAAAACCACGTACTTGTGACTCGTGGTAACAGTTATATGTAAATACATTGCTTCATATATATTGCAAATCCATCAAACTATATAACTTTTAGATCTTTTAAATACCAAGAAAGAATTACATAATGTCGGATGCATATGTATATATATAAGCTATTTAATTAAGTTTCTTCACCGTCATACTTATTGTGCATACACACTAATATCTATATATATAAAAGGTACTATTCCCAAACAACCAGCAATCATTCTGCAACAAAAGTCAAAAAGAAAGTCTTATGAGTTCCAAAAATATAACCTCATAAATCTGCATAGAAAAGCATTTCTAGCAACATTAGATAGAGAAATTATAATTCATTTATAAGAAGGCAGGTCAATATATTTTTGTATTTTAAACATCAAGCAATGTGCAACATCTCATTCCATCACTCTTTCCACTTTCGAAGATTTAAACCACACCACTTTTATGAGAGACAAACACCATAGACCACTACATCATGAGTATAAAATGTAAAATAGAGAAAAAAAATCCTTTTTTTAGAAATTTTCTAAAATCTACTTCAAAATCGTATATTGCTTTGCTAGAAAAATTCAAATTTGTTTTTTTATTAATGATTTTTTTAAAATTTTATTAATATGTGAATTTATTATCAACTAAAAAAGAAAAGAAAAATGTGACCGCTTAAAAGCCTTGTTTTGGTGAAAACCTACATTATCTTGTTATATATCCAACCACGCACGTGATACCAAAGTTGTTATTGTAACAAGTAAAAATGGAATTTTATGCAAGAATATTGAGCATAATTTCAAAGGGCATATTTTTTTTACCTAACATGCTAAAGAAATTGAATTCAAATCCGTTTTATATATTGAATTATCCTAAGTTCCCATAAAAGTCACCAACCAAAAAATCCAATGTTAAAACTAATTTGAATGTTTGTAACACGAATTATTTGAAAGATATGAACGTACGTACCATAGATGTTATGTTGTGCACTGGTTGATTCTTGAAGGTTGGGTTCAGTAGGCTGGAGGTGGTACGGGTACGACTGCAGCTGAAGCTCAGGAAGATTTTCGGCAAGTTGTAGAACGTTGTTGTGGTGTTCTTCTGATCCATAAAATGGAAACTGTTCAAATAACTGATGTTCCTGTCCCACAAGCTTCAACTCAGTCATTGCTGCTGCTTGTTGCTGGTTAATCTCCTCTTGTTGTTTACCCATCAACTGATTCAAAAAGTAATTAAGTAATGCCTGCCCCAAAAAGTGTAGATCTTTATGTATAAAGTATACTACTTAACACTTACCCACTGATACATATCTTCATTTTCCTTTTGCAATACCTTTTCCTGCATAAGTTTGCAAAGAAAATGTATTAAAAATTTGTATTTAGAGGCAAAGTTTTTAGAACCGGACCTGACAACGATTCGACACGCCACTTGACATATGTGTTTAATGGTTAGACTGGATCTAAAACTAGGTAATAAAATATGAAAATATTATATGTTTTAATGTGAATTTGCAATTTTAATAATATATATAAGGGACCTATTTAGATTTAGATATAACATGGATCCTAAAAAGCTAAATTAATCAAAAATTTAGATTTTGAATAGAAAATAAATAAAAAAGGTAAAATAAATTTGAATGGGTCCAATCACCAGGTCCGGTTCATCCGGTCACCGGTCTGATCAGTAACCAAACGGTTCAAATATGCACAATCAGAGTAGTTTTATAACCAGTTGCAGTTCAACAGGTCTAAACATCAGCTTTGGTTATAAAAACAGTATTTAGAAGCCATTATAATTATTGATGTAATGTCACAAAAATCAAATTACCGTCCGTTGAAGATTGTCCACTTGCTGTTGCAGAAGTTGAAGCTGCAAAAACTCAATATTAATTTTGAATCTTCATGCTCAAAACGTTAAGTGATTGATAATTAGATAATATATATTACTCAAAATCACACAGAACTTAATCTCACATATGACGACGAACCAAAAAGAACATAAATTAATAATATTTAATGACTTTATCATGTAACTTAATTACTAAATACTAGTCAATGAGTATGAGATGGTGAAAAATCTAAAGATAATATCAACAATCATTTGTTGATTAGAATATATATTTTACGTCTTTTACTGCAATACCTTTCTAGATCGAACCTTCTGCACCGAATATTCCAACTGTTGCTCAAGTTGATTAAGCTCCTCAAGCTGTGCAGAGCTCAGATCATCACCTTTGTATCGTTGGAGACTTAGTTGAAGGTTAAGTGTCTCCTTCTTCATTCTTGTCAACTCCCTATGAATATGTTCCTAAAATTTCTCATCACAATAATATTCAACCAAGTTAAATTAGTTAATCTTCAACAACTATTGGGTAGTAAAATTTAAGTTGTTTAAAAAAGGTATCTACTGATTAATTACCTGGGTGTTTGGCGGAGGAATCCGAGAGCCAGTTGCTTTCAAATACTTGTCGATGATTTCATTCATGCTGTAATGTTTGGACCAGAAATTAACACCAGATCTTTCATAACATTTAGCAGATTTTGATACACTCATTTTAATTATGCAAGATTGAAAGTAATTTCAACAAATATTAAGCAAAATTCAGAAAACCCTAATGTAATACCAACTGGAGCTTAAAATGTTGTGTTTGTGTGTGTGTAAGAGAGAGAGAGACACTTATAAACATCTACTAAAAAAGATGATCATTAACATGCATACAATGATTTTATGGATCTTTGCAACCATAGTGATTAAATGAAAAGTTTTTTTATATACTTTTTTCTATACATCACTAGATCATATCTAGGGAAATTAAAGAAAGAAAACCCTAAATAAATTTCAACAAAATTAAAGGTAATTAGAAAGAATCATCAAGATTTTAATTTTGAGTGTTAAAAGGTGATTGAAGAGTAAATAAAGGAAGCTATTGACCTGAGAGGGTGAGTTGCGTACTCATAGAGTTTCCCTTTGCTAGAGAACACAATGAGGCCAATCTGGGCATCACAAAGCACAGATAACTCATGGGTCTTCTTTAGAAGCCCCGATCGCCTCTTCGAGAATGTTACTTGCCTGCTCGTATTGTTCTCGATTCTCTTCACTTCGATCTTTCCTCGTCCCATCACTTTGTGATTCGTATGATAACTTGTTAAACAAAAGGTTACTAACTTTAAACGTTCAAAGATATGATGAGATCAAGATTATAAAAGAAACGAATGTGTAGATCTATGAATATTAGCTGTGATTTCTTGAAAGAAGCAGACTAGAAGAAGTTAAATGGTGTGATCATATTTGGGTAGTTAAAAAAATAAAATAAGAGAGCAGTGAACTAAACCATCATATGGCAATTAATGTATACCCAAGAACTTGAGTGTTGTACGAGGAAGCTCTTCTGAGATATTGAGAAATTTCATTCCGTACTACTTAATTATTATTTTTTTTTTGTCTTTTACTTACATGGATTAATAGTGTTTAGACAAAGAAGAATGTTTCTATTTATTTCCCAAAATAGAACTTTTGATTTGTAAGTTTATGACCGAATAAGAACTTTGGTAGTAAATTAAAGAGTTAATTATGTTTTAGCTCCAAAGTTCCAACAATTTTGTTTGAATCATTTAACTTGCTAATGTTTTAAGCATTGTGTGGACCTATCTTATATATACTTGTTATACCTTTTCCCTTCTAAGTTCTTACGTAATTGCAATGCAAACTTTTGTTTTATTTTTTTATTTTTGCTTTTTGTTTTTTATTGTCTTTTATAACAATAATAATTATAACTTGGTGGTGGGTGCTACACGTTACGGAGGTGAAGTTGTAAATGAAGTTAGGGCAATTTTGCTCAAAATATCGATACGTAGATAAAATAAAGAACGTCACGTGGTATATTCGAAAATCATAAAGAAGTTACGCTGTTGTAAAAGAAACACAAAAACACATATTAAAAATATTGTATAAACAAAATATAAACTGTGAGCAAACCATGACGTACCTAGATTTAGCATTCTAAAACTACTAGTGGATTAGATGCGCGCTTTATCACGGTTTCATTTTATTTAATGTATACAAGAACAACATAATGATAGTTTTTGAGGTTATAATGGTTTTGGTGAGTTCAAGAATATAGACACTCAGATTCTCATGGATATCTACGCATGTTGTAACGATTCATTACTATAATTTCATAATACCATTACCAAACATATGATATTTGATAGGTCGTGGATATCAATTAAAATAAATACGTTAAAATTGTTTGAATAAAAACTCTTATCAAATATAGAACATTATGTTATAATAAATTACGTTAGTATTAATTTGTTATTGATACAATGTAACACCCGACAATTCAAAAAGAAAATATATGACGATTTTAATGAAAACAAAGGGTTAAAGGTAAACAAATGAAAGATGCACTGCTCATGTGCTAAAAAAAAGAATGAGTCGCCCTGCACCTAAAATATTCTCAAGAGAGAGAGAGAGAGAGAGAGAGAGAGAGAGAGAGAGAGAGAGAGAGAGCACTATAGTTTTGGAAAGAAAGTTGAAGAACTAGCTAAATGTATGGTTTTTATCATGTTCTTTCATATATCTAAGCTAGGTCTAGGCCTTTGATGTTTATTATGTGTTTCTATACATAAAGTTTAAAACTTTATGTGTGTATGTGTAGATCTCAGGTTTTAACTCTCGATCCTAGGGTTTTATTTGAAAGCTTTAAAATGTGAGTTCTAGATTCCGTTATTTAAACGTTTTATTTTACTATTGGGGCTGATATGCATACCTACAAGTGTAACTTTTTTCAAAACTATAATTTCATATGAAGAAGTAGATATTTTTACACTTTAAAATGACGATCATGGTATATCTGATGATGAAAATATGTGCATGATAGGCATAGTAATAAGCCATACCCTAGCCATAAGAGGTTCAGATATGTTGTTAGTGGTGATAGAAATGATAAGAATAAAATTGGGATACTAGGTTTGTTCACCTACATTCGAGTCAATTAGTAAATTATCTAAATTAAACCGTTCGCATGGAGTCCCATAACATTCGCAATGAACTTTACTCAAACTTATTGATTATTATATCATTCGTATCAACTTTTTTTCGCATTGAACTTCATTCACCCGCAACAATTATAAAGCCATCCGCATTGACTATTGTCCACGTTGAACTTAGCTACCCACATCAATTGTTACCTGCATTGATTTATCACCCGCATTGAGTTATTCGTTTACATTAAATTCTATACACCCACATCCTCATACTTTGAAATTTTCTGAACATTATTCATCTGCATTAGATGCTATGCACCTGCATCAAAGTTGTTCACTCTCAATGAACAACATGTCCGCCTCAGGTTACTGTTGTTCACATTAAGTGACACTTAGGATATTTTCATCAAGCGTTCCAATTAAGCGTTGACTAGGAATTGACTATTATTTAATGTGTTTGTATTGTATTAGTTCCTATATACTTTAGTTTTATAAAAAGTATACTTGATGCTATATTTTATATGATATATATCATGAAAGTATTATGTTTACTCAGCGAAACTTTAATGAATGGAAATGACAGTGGAACCTAATGAATATTACACAGACCCAAATGATGAATGAAAACCCTTGCAAGTACTATAAATGGACTTCACCTATATAAGTTAAACAAATAAAATGGACCTGTATTCATGAGCAGGTTGTGTGCCTTGTAGTGTGGGTTGACTGTTAGGGGGTTAGCTACCATGATATATATGTACAGATAGGTGTTGACATTTGTTATCATCTATATGTTTTGAGACCTTCCAATTTATGAAAAAGAAAAGATAAGAAATTAAAGAAAGATAATAAACATGATAATGGATGATATGATAGTCATGATGATAGATATGTGTGACACTATGTGTTCATTAAAGGAAATTGAAAGTACATTTTTTATATATTATTTAAAACTTGAACTCACTCAACAATGCTAACTTTATATTCATATTAGTGGCAGGAAATGATGAAAACTAAGGATGACACAAGATAATAAGGCTACTTAGCAACTTTAGACCGACATCCATATTTATAACATGATGTTTTTACTAAAGATACAATTTAATGCTTTGCTATAAAGATAAGTGTTTCTTGACGTTAAGTGTTTGAATATTAATGGCTTATGACATGAAATGAAGTTTTGAAAGTTTTACGCTACATTGTTTATCCTACTGAAATGTTATAAAATGTTTTATGATATGATTGACAGAGAACTCCCAGATTCAAGGCCTTTCAAGTTGGTATTAGAGTCAACATTTAAGAGATTTGGGTAAAATACTTTTCAAATGCTAATTAAAAATAAGACCAAAGGAAGGGATGCCAGCCTAAGTAGCCATGTGACATCAGGTAAATGTTTTAATGTAAACTAGTATAATATGTGTGTATTACTTGATTTAATTTGCTTAGTAAATTGGGATATTGATGTGAATCAGGATACAAAATGCTTAAGGCATGAAAGTAAGGTAAGTAGTTAATCACACTTGGCCACTATAATTAAGAACTTACTATACTTGCAATGATCTAAGATATTACATTGTATGACCGTGTTATTGTTTGGAATAATATAGAAAGTAGGAATTATGGCTGGTAAAAAACTAGAAAAAAACTACCCATGGAGGTGCTCGTGGGGGGCGTACTACAGGGCTAGTGTTACGAGAAGCAAAGCTAAAGCCACTTAGAATGTTCATGAGGAATTGGAGATTCATAGTCACCATGACCGTGAAGGAGCAGCAGAGCTTAAGACAAGAATAAAGGAAGCCAATGCTGATGGGTTAATTAGGTTATATAGAATTTTCTACCATGGGTAGTGACTGAAGTGATTAAAGAAGTTAAGGATGGTAAGAAGGCTGAGAAAGAAGGCATAAAGGAGGCTGAGAAGGAAGTGAAAAAGCGGTTGAAAAGAGCTGATAAGGTGGCTGACAAGGAAACTGAGGATTCTAAGGAAGAACAACCAGACCAAAGGTGGTGATCCATGGTGATGACAGTGAGGATGAGTCTGAGAACGAAACAACAAAAGGATGCAATTATGAGGCTTTAAAGAGATGCAAACCCCCAACATTCAATGGAAATGGCAATGCTACTTCTGCTCATCGACGGGTAAAAGAGATGGATGTGGTGTTGGACTTAAGTGAGTGTTAGGAGGATCAATATGCCTCCAACTCCTTTGTTGATTCAACTTTATGCTGGTCAGACAATATTCCCTAAGTTGAGGGAAGAAGAGTGACAACAAAAAAAAGGTCTGAACTGAAGGAATTAGTGTTGGAGGATAATTGTCCATATTGGAAGATTGATAATATTATGATAGATTTCCTATATCTTGAGGCAAGGAACATGACTCGCTAGGAGTACATTACTAAGTTTAACAAACTGACTAGACTTGTGCCAGAATTTGTGACTCCCGTCTCTAGAAAGATCAAGAGGTGCATGCAAGGTTTATCCGTGGACATCAGGAGGGATATGATAACCACTAGGTCAAGTACATTCAAGTGTATAGTAGACTTAACAGGAAGGTTATATGATCTTTTGATGAGACATTAATGATGAAGCTAAGGGAAGGATGGAATGAAAACCGAAACGAGAACAGGAAGCGATTCAGAAATGATAACTTTTGGATTGATGAAAAGAGGATGAAAAGTTGACGATCGTCGCATAGATCAAGGAAAGGTGAAAGAATCAAAGAAGTGAAAGAAGTATGGTAAGAGTCATCCTGGAGAATGTAGGTTGGGAACAAACATATGCTGTAAATGTGGGAATGAGCATCACTATGTTAAGGTCTGTAAGGCATCTAGGTGTTACCTGTGTGGAGAAATGGGCCATTTGGGTTGGGATTGCAATAAAGGCAGGGTAGAGAATTCGGGGACTAAGAAGATGGGAGAGAAATGAAAGAATGACAACCCTAAGGTAAATGTAAGGACATTCAACATGAGGAGAGATGATGCTAGAGTGGATCCCAAAATGGTTTTAGTTATGTTTCTAGTGAACCATATATGTGCTTCTGTGCTTTTTGATTCTGGTGCTAATAGCTTTGTAGTTGCTTTATTTTATAATGTGTTGCGTAGTAACATTAGGAAGATTGATGTGCCTTTTTATATGGAGACCGCGATTGGTAAATTTACTAAAGTAACTGATATGATTAATGATTTATTCATAGAGTTGGAAGGTCTAGGTTTCCTGCCAGACTATTTATTATAACGTTAAAAGGTTTTGATGTTGTTTTAGGAATGAATTTGCTGCTACATTTGAAGCAAACACTCTGTGTTGAAGGCAGCACAGTTACTATTTATGGATACAAGGAATGTGTGATCCCATGGATGATATCAATACGATAGAAAATTTTATAAGGCAAGGGTGCGGTGTTTACCTAGCCTATGTGAAGGATGTTGACATGAAAGTACTACATGTGTTAGATGTACCCGTCGTTTGTGACTTCTCTAATGTATTTCTAGGGGACCTATCAGTGGTACCGCCTTATAGATATATTGAATTTTAAATTGACTTATTGCGAAGAGCTCAAACCATTGCCAAAGCTCTATATCGTTTAGCTCGTTTTGAGCTAAAGGAGTTAATGGCCCAGTTGTAAGATCTTTTGAAGAAAGGGTTCATTCGACCAAGTATTTGTCCATAGGGTGCCCTAGTATTTTTGGTAATAAGAAGGATGGTAGTATGGGTAGTGTATCGACTATCACAAGTTGAATAAGTTGATGATTGATATGTGAATATATATAGATCTTTACCCATCTTAGGTGTATTCTGTTACAAATTCATCTTTATCTATACTTAATTAAGTTTAATTTGGATTTTGTAGTTTTGGATGGTTGCTTCACGATTTCAGAAAAAAAAAAGAAAAGAAATGCATGAAGATTTTGGAAGTTTAAAGGCTGTTATGGTCATGACTGATTCTATCAGGACCATAACATGCATTGGGTCCCTTTTTCCCGAGCATCATGGTCATGACTGATTCTGTCATAGCCATAACACGTATCAAGCCCCCTTTTAAGCTATTCTTCTTCTTCTTCTGTTGATGCATGTATGTCCCTAAATCATGATATATAATGTAATAGATCTTGTCTGTCTGATTATGATGTAATGTGTAATGATTAATGAAATGATATTGATTGTTTGTGATTTGTAATGTCTAATATTTCATTAATGAGTCGATATTGAATTGATTAAATTGGGTTTATGATTGTTTGAATGGTTACACATCAAGTTATATTCATTAAAACATTAAATTGGGTTTATGATTGTTTGAATGGACCACACGCATGAATAACTTCATACGATTGACTCAGTCGCACGACTGAACCAGGAGACTGGATCAGTCGTATGATTAACACATAAGATTGGCTCAGTCGCACGACTGAACACTCAGTCGTGCGGATGAATCAACCGCATGGTTCAATCGCACGACTGAACCATACTTATGGTCCAGTCGCACGATTGAACAATACTAACCTATAAATAGACCCAATTCGTGGAAAAACGTAAGGATTCATACCATTACGACTCCAGACGTACCCTAGCCGTCCAGAAGCCTCCCAAATCGTTCTCCAAGTTCACAGAACACATTAGATCGATTCCCAATCGACTTCTAACGTTAGATTCAATTCTTGATTGATTCTTCGTGTGTTCTCCACTGATTGGATCGCCAATCCAATAGGATTCCGCACTATTTGATCTGGTTTACACGCTAATCACTAGGTATTTCGTTCAAATACCAGGTCCTAACAAGTGGTATCAGAGCCTTGGCTTTGATTACGTTGATTCAATCAAGATTGCATAAAAGTTTGTGTTTTTGCACTAAAAACGCAATCTTTGCTGTCAAAAGTGATCTTGGGACGTTCCTGCTCATCAAAGTTTTTGTTTCTTTGGACTTAGGCGATAGACATTGCGAAATTTCGAATTTTTACGGCTGAAACACGTCAAACTAGAAAATTTCGCAAAACAGCAGCTTCAGTCGCACGAGTGACCCATTCGCACGACTGGACTCCATTCGCATTGCCCATTCGCAACGATTGGACCTTAGTCGCACCTTCATTCGTCCGATTGAACCGTTCGTTCGCATAGCTCATACGCACCAGATTCATTCGCACGATTGAACCAATCGCTCCAATTCAGTCGCACGATTGAACCAGTCGCAGAGTTCATACGCACGACTAGACCATTCGCATCCTTCAGTCGCACCAGTGACAGTTTGTTGATTAGACTTAAAGTTATTCACCATGGAAGATCAAATGTCAGCCTTTACTGCTGGGAAGGACTCTAGGATACAGAACCTGCTGTTGCTTGAGAGTGAGGTGGGTAATCATAATAAACCACCAAAGCTCTTGACGTTAGATGAGTTTCCCCACTGGAAACAACGTTTTGAGATCTACCTCAATGGAGTGGATCCGAATCTGTGGGAAGCCATCGAGATTGGATATAGTACACCAGTGGGAGCTGATGGAGTTAAGCTAACGTAGGAGGGATGACGGACGCGCAGAAAGTTAAGTACAATGCAGAGAAAAGAGTTTATGCATTGATTACACAGTCTATCCCCAAAGATCTATTCCACCAGTACTCAGAGAATAAGCAGTCCAAGAAACTGTGGGATGAGCTAGAGAAGAGGTACGACGGGAATGCTTCGTTGAAGGCAATCAAGGCCAAGGAGTTAAAGAAGGAATTCGATAACTTCTCATCGATTGGTAACGAGAGTTTAGACGACGTCATAGATAGAATCTACCATTTGATGAGCGAACTGCATACACATGGGGTGGAAACTACCATGGAAGAGAAAGTTAGTAACTTTGCAGACGGATTGCCTGAAAAGTGGGCTTCATTCGTGTCTAACCTGAGACAGAATGGAATGCTTGCAAAGCGGATATTAATGACTTCATTCTTAAGTTGCGAGAAGAAGCACTAAGGATGAAGTACAGAGCTCAGAAGTCTTCGTACACTCAAAATCCAGCTTTGTACAACGCCACGCGCCGCAAGCTAAGACATCTGGAGCACCTCTCCAGACTGCATTTGTGTCTAGCTCATCGGGTCCTTCACATGCTCTCCTCCTTCAGGATCAGACACGTCAGTTCGGGTCTTCGTGTACCCACTATATTGGATCTGAAGCTAGTGCTACTAAACTGAAGACCGAGAACCTCGGTAATGTGACTGTGGAAGTAGCTCGAGAGCATATGGATCTTTTGGCACAGTGGTTCATTCATATGATGGACTTGTTGCTGGGAAGATTGGAAACTGCCATCTGGCAGACGAGGACTACGAGCAGGTGGATGAAATGGAGCTTGAGAGGATGGACATAATGTGGGCCTTAGCTAGTGCTGTCCGGAGGGCGAAGAAGTTTGTTAAAAAGACCGGACAGAACTTGGTAGCTACTAAGGATACCACATTTGGCTTTGACAAAAGCAAAGTGACCTGCTTCAACTGTGGAGAGAAGGGACCTTCAAAGAGAATGTGTCAAGCCAAAGAAGACGGGTAACGGGAACCCATTCTCGTCCTTCACTCGCCAAGACAAGCAAGCTTCTACTTCTACTTCATCAAGCAGGATCCAAAAGCCTTGACTGCTCATGATGATGAAGGACATGATTGGAGCTTTAGGTTTGTCTCACCAGGGGAATCAAACATTGCAAGTGTAGAAGATATTGACGATGATCCGCGAGTGAAGGAGATCTAGCAGTTGAGATAGCGATGTCACATAGTGAAGAAGCAACTGCAGCCGAGGTCAGTTACAAGGCTAAAGAGGAGACTTCCACATCAGAGACAGAAAAGACAGAATCACCAGAACCAGAGACATCTGATGCTGCGTTGATGGCTAACTCTTCTGAACCAACTCAGGTAAGTACTACTGACCAAATGTTTGATAATCATGCTTGTTCTGATTGTGATACTTTTAGGAATAGCATAGATGAAAAATTTGCTAGGTTATTAGATCATAATGATAACTTAGTAAAAGATTTGCAACTGTGCACTGAGGCTAATAGAGTATTAAAACAAAATGAGCATAGTTATAAAGAAAAGATAGACCTATTGACTAAACAGCTTAGGGAAACCGAAGTAGTTGCCTTTAACCAAGCTAATGACATTAGGTACTATCTAAACTCCCTAGAAGACACTAAGAAGCAAAAGGCAGTTCTAGAAGTAGAAGTAAACTCATTAAAACAGAAACTGCATAGTTGGACTAGTTCTTCACACATAGTTCAACACTTAGTGAGAGAAAGGAATAACGGGAGGGATTGGGTTACAAAGTGGTTCCCACCACCACCTGAGACCTTGATGAACACTAAGACTAGACCAGTATATCATAACCCCGATCAAGAAAAGGAGCCACTTCAAAAGGCAAAGGGTAAACTTGCCTTGTGTTAATCTGGAAAAGGAATTTGAAAAAGTTAACTTAAAGTCAGGGTCAAACAGAGTCAAATCAGAACCTAAAAAGACTTCTAATGTTAATTTTTCACATGCTTCAAGTCAAAACCAGTTAACCAAAAAGAAAAAGATGTTAAACAGGTTAAAACAGTTAACTTTGTTAAACCAGAGAAAACATCAAAAGAACCAGAGTCAAAACCTAAAGTGATTGATGTTACTAGAGTGTCACACACTTCTCCACAAAGAAAGTTTAATCATAAAGTTGATAGCAGGTCATGCTACAACTGTGGAGAATGTGGACACATTGCTTCCTATTGTCCTTTCTATCAGACACCTAGGAAGAAGATTGAACTTCAGGATTCAAAGCCTAGGTCTTCTAAGAGGAGTTCTCTGACTCCACCTAGAAGAACTAGTGAACCTAAAGTTCAACCTGTAAGCCAGTCGACTGTTTATCATAAACATGCCTTGCACAAATCTGGCTTATGGAAAGAGAAGTCATCCTGCGTGTCTGATACTGATGACAAGAAGGAACCTGAGCTACCCTACCCTCTAAGGGTCAATGGGTGGAATTTATGATGTGTGATGCCTCTGGGAAACCCAAGCCAGTAAAGGCTTGGGTTCCTAACCTAAACTAATTATTTACTTTGTATGTGCAGGGTGTTCGATACAGTGCTGAAACTAACACGTGGATTGTAGACAGCGGAGCATCCAGGCACATGACAGGAAATAGGGCCCTTTTATCAAACGTCAAGCAAATAAAAGGAGGGCATGTTTCCTTTGCTGGAAACAAGGGAGGCTATATCACAGCTCAGGGAGAAGTGGGGAATCAGAAAGTTAAGTTTGATAAGGTGAACTACGTTCAACAACTTCAAAATAACTTACTTTCTGTTTCCCAAATCTGTGATAAAGGATTTAAGGTCATCTTCGACAACAAGAAGTGTTACGTGCTGAAGAAAGACTACGTGATCCCAGAGGACCAAGTTCTGATGACTGCTTCATCAAGATATAAAGACCTTTATGTCTTGGATCTGTCAACAGCTGCTACAACGAGAGATCATGAGTTCATGCTTTCTATATCTAAAGCTACTGAGAAGGATTCCATCTCCTGGCATAGGAGAATGGGACACATTAGTCAAAGGAAGATGAATCACTTGATTCAGAAGGATCTGGTGAGAGGAGTTAATGTCAAGAACTTCTAGCTTCCTGACTTTTGTGTAGCTTGCAAGAAAGGCAAACAGACGAAGAAGTCTCATAAGGAAAAGAAAGTCATTCAATAGAACTTCCTCTTGAACTTCTTCACATGGATCTGTTTGGTCCAGTCAGTACAAAGAGCATTGCAGGCGACTTGTACTGTTTTGTGGTCACTGATGACTACTCAAGGTTCACTTGGGTAATGTTTCTGAAATCCAAATCAGAAACATTTGAGTCATTCAAGGAGTTAGTAACCACACTGGAATCTCTCTACAAGCTGAAAGTTAAACAAGTACGCTCAGACAACGGGACAGAATTCAAGAACCAGTGGATGGAGGCATACTGCAAGGAAAAGGGAATTGTGCATCAATTCACTTCCGCCTACACGCCTCAGATGAATGGATTTGCTGAGAGAAAGAACAGAAGCTTGATAGAGACAGCACGGACTATGCTGGCAGACTCGAAACTGCCTATCCAATTCTGGAATGGAATGGGCAGTGGCGAATGCATGTTATACACTGAATCGAGTCCTGATAGTCAAGCGCCACGGAAAGACATGTTACGAGCTACTACAAGACGCAAACCGAATTTGGAGTATCTTGAACCTTTTGGCGCGCCGTGCACACTTCTGAAGAAGACACAAGAAGGCAAATTCAGCGAGAAGGGGGATGAAGGAATCTTTCTAGGATACAACATACCGAACAAGCGAGTTTACAACAACTCAACGGGTCTTGTAGAAGTGTGGTGTAATGTGGACGTTCAGAGGTATACCACACCACCTACTGGAAAGGACCCGCCTACTTCTTCGACTATGATGGATTCTTCAAGTCCTTCAACATCCCTCTCTCTCCCTCAGATGACGAGTTAGCTACTAGGATGATGTATGATATCTTGAATACACCATCTAGCTCACAGGGAGAATACTCTCAGTCAGGGGGAGTAGTCGATGACAGTGACTTCTCCTCTGAAGATGAAGCTGAAGAAAATGACCAGAACAGTCAAGAGGAACAGGTTCCAGTTCCTGAAAGTCCATAAGCATCTACCAGTGATGCACCTTTGACTTCGGAACCTCAAACTCCAACTACCTCAGATGCAGAACCAAATGTTCATAATCTTGGCTCTGAGGTAGCTGTTCCTACTACTCCAGGATCACGACTAAACGTCTATCATCCCCTTGACAATGTCATTGGGGATGTCAGATCAGGAGTACAAACCCGAAATCAGCTTTATTCAGCTGATTTCGCCTCGGTTATGGAGAAGGGTTACATTCATGATGGTGCTTATCGATGTTTTGTCTCGCAGTTTGAGCCAAAATATGTCAGTGATGCACTAAATGTTGAGGCGTGGGTGAGTGCCATGCAAGAAGAACTTCTTCAGTTCAAGAAGTTAGGAGTGTGGACTCTGGTTGATAGACCTAAAGGTGCTAAAGTCATTGGCACCAAATGGGTCCTGAAATGCAAGAAGGATGACCAAGGGGTCATTATCAGGAACAAAGCTCGATTGGTGGTTCAGGTTTTCGCCAAGTCGAGGGGATTGACTACAATGAGGTGTTTGCACCCGTGGCAAGGATGGAAGCCATTCGTATCTTCCTTGCCTATGCATCGTACATGAAGATTAAAGTCTACCAATTGGATGTGAAGAGTGCATTCCTTCATGGGAAATCAGAGAAACAGTATATGTCAGTCAACCCGAGGGATTTGAAGATCCTTATCATCATGATAGAGTTTACAAGCTCGACAAGGCTTTATACGGGCTTCACCAAGCTCCAAGAGCTTGGTATGAGAAACTCTCGACTCATCTTGTGAAACACGGCTTTCGCAGGGGAGTCATTGACTGCACGCTGTTCATTAAAGAAAAAGATGGCGACCTACTGCTCGTACAGATCTATGTTGATGACATAATCTTCGGTTCAAAGAACGAAGAGTTATGCAAAGAGTTTGAAGCAGTTATGAAGAAAGAGTTTGAGATGAGTGCTATGGGGGAGATGAAGTTCTTTCTCGGGTTACAGGTGGATCAGACACCAAATGGGATCTTTCTACATCAGACCAAGTATGTAGGAGACATTCTCAGTCGCTTTGACATGGAGAATGGTTCTGTTGCTGGGACTCCATTTGCTACGAATCACGATATAGCACCTGATGAAAAAGAAGATCTTGTAGATGCCACGATGTATCGAGGAATGATTGGATCCCTCATGTATCTCACTGCCTCAAGACCTGATATCATGTATGCTACATGTTTATGTTCTAGATATCAGGCTAAACCTAAGGTCAACCATCTGATTGGGGTCAAGAGGATTTTTCGTTATCTGAAGGGTACACCCACACTTGGATTGTGGTATCCTCATGATGATGACTTTGAGCTTACCGCGTATAGTGACTCGGATTACGGGGGCTGCAAGATGAACTACAAGTCTACATCAGCAGGGTGTCAATTCTTTGGGAGAAGACTAGTTACCTGGCAGTGTAAGAAGCAGACATCGGTTGCATTGTCAACCTGTGAAGCTGAATATGTTGCTGCTACAAGTTGATGTTCACAAATCATCTGGATTCAACAGCAAATGCGGGATTACGGTTTAAAGTTTTCTTCTACTCCTATTTTTGTTGATAACTCTGCTGCAATTGCAGTAACTAAAAATCCGGTCCAACATCCTAAGACCAAACATATCGGTATTAAATACCATTTCATAAGATACTGTTTTGAAAAGAATCTAATTGATGTGGTAAAAATTAATACTGATTTTCAACGCGCTGACCTCTATACTAAAGCCTTTGATAAACCACGTTTTCAATATTTGCTAGAGGTCAAGGACGTTAAAAAGAAAAGTGAGGTTATTCCTGATGATGATCATGTGTAGTCCGATGTAGTTTAGTTAAATTTTTCTGTTTTATTTTATTTTATTTGTTTATTTTAGTCTTTTTAATTTAAACTCATGTTATTTTGCTGTTTATTAAAATTCTAAAATAATTAAACCAGTAATGATTTTAGTATTTTAGGGGGAGAATATGTCAGCAAGTAACATTAAAAAAAACGAGGGAGAAGGAGTGGATAGCTGATATAAGGTAGATCGTATCTGTGATACCGATTCAAAACCTTTGGAAAATGATAGTACACAGGAACAAATCAAGAGGGACTTTAAAATTTAATTTTAGAAAAGATGAAAAAATTCAAAGTATAAGTCTGTGTAGTCTAAGCAATATAAAAGGAAGATGATAGAAAAACTGGTAACTCCTAAGGTAACACAAAAAAAGTAGACCTAGAGGTTGATAGACCACAAATGATATGTCGGTAGATTCAACACAATAGATGATTAGACCTGACTGGTGATCTCAAGATCAAACTAAGTTGTTCAACTGACTGTGGGCTTCCATCTTATCACTGGTTAACACAATCAACAATATTCCAATAAGGGGTAATGAGCATGTAAACGCCACAAATGTGTGCGGATGACCATAATTAGAGCAAAGCAAAAAAAAATGAAAGACAAATGCTATAAAGCTAATGACTTATGCTGTTGGTGCATTTTGTGCTAAATAAAATAAACTGCTCTAACAAGGAGATAGGTTGTGTGCCTCTCTGTTGTGCGATGGAACTGACCTGAGGATAAGCATAACCTAGATATTCTAGAATTCATTGTTGTTTGCCGCCTCTCTGCTGTGCGATGGCACTGACCTGAGGACTGGCTTCTCTTTGAAAGCTCTAAGAATAGTCTCTTCTTGTAATAATACCCGTAGACCGCTCAAAAGCTCCTGAGGAATGTTGATTACCATATAAGTGTGGGATCCACAAATGTTAGTTGAAATAATTAAACCTAAAACAATCACCAGTCTATGTCAAAAGTCTGTGTATGGATTTAAGTGGACAAATATATTGACAATCATTGTGGCTGCAATTCTCGAAAGTTCAAATCAATATGAAAATCTAAGAGTTCCAGTATGATTCCCTAAAGTTGCTAATGACTCTGGATGAACACCAAGAATTGTGCATCAAAAGATTTTGATAACAAGTACCAAATGATTTGACTTGCCTGTATGATTCCAAAATTGAATTGGTCCAGGTGTGGTCAATCCAAGTTGAAGCTGTCTATTCCGGAACCAAATCCCGTAGATGTCCATCTTAGGATTTATCTCTCACAAAAAGCCAAAAACAAGTCTTGTTTTGAGTATTTAGTTTAAAATTTCTAAGTTAGTTAGTCGTTTTAGTTTGTTAGTTTGTCGGACTACATCAGGAAAATCAGTAAGGAATCAACTCACTAAAAGGGTCATGTCTGAGATGACCACATGTGCTTTAAATGTTTAACCAAATCACGTCTGAGGTGACTAAATTGTTTAAAAGGGTCACGTCTGAGGTGACTAAATTGTTTAAAAAGATCACGTCTGAGGTGATCAAAAGGTTTTCAATTTAAAATGATCATGTCTGAGATGATCAAAAGCTCATAAAGTTAATTTCAAAAAATTAAAAGGGGTTTAAATGTTAATATTCAAATTGGCAGAAAATTTAATAAGTATGACCCATTCGCACGAATGGACCATACGTATGGACTAATCATACGAATGGAAGTCATTCGTACGAATGGACCATGAGTATGGACCATCCAACCGAATGGCCCATACGATTGGCCCAGTCGGATGTTTAAGGGCGAATGAGTGAGTCAGTCGCACGACTGAGATCCAGTCGGACGACTGAAAAAGGGCGACTGACCCTATCGCACGACTGAGTCCCACTCGCACGACTGAAAAGTGCGTATGAGCTCAGTCGCACGATTGAATCTAGGGTTAGTATAAATAGAAGGGGAGTCGGTCGCAGAAAAACTCACCACACCCAAATTAGCGCTAAATCGCACGACTTAACACCACTCTGCCCAAATTTCGTTTGATCTCTAAAACCCCCCATTTCTTGATTACTGACCATATACATCGACTATACAGGTAATTTGCGGTGAAGAAGCAACCCCATAACGTTCAATTTGATGCAAAATCGGTACATTCGGACTCACAACAGAACCGAGACTTTAGTGACTTAATAACCTAACTTAACGACTCAAACAGATGAAATTAAATATGTTAGGTGTTATAAGAACGTATTGCGAGTCAAATGAACCAGATAATGATGTCTAAAACTCAAAAGTGGTGAAAAAGTGAATTTGAATTGAACAGTCAGTACATCATGCGAATGGACAGGCTGATGAACTTCAGTCGCACGACTGAAGGGTGCGAATTGCCTAACCGCACGACTGAACCATGCGTATGAAGTTCAGTCGCACGACTGGTGTGACCGCATGAGGTTACATGCGCATGAGTCCAGTCGCACACTCAGTCGTACGCATGAGATCATTCGCACGACTGAATCCCAGTCGCACTGTTCAGTCGCACGACTGATCTCAGTCGCACAACCTCAATCGCATGACAGAAAGATTCTCTTCAGGTTTAAATGTTTCATGACGTTCTTAGCCAAAGGTACTAATGTTTATTTTGATTTGTGTTACAGATGGCGAGTCGATGGACTATGAGCATGAAGCATAACATATGTGCTCATCTGGATTTGACATCCAGAAACGCTGCGGATTTCTCAGGCATCATCACATTTCTACTGAGATCGAGGATTGCACATGCCATTTCTACTCCTTGTACTCCTTATAGGTCCGTTCAGCAGGCCTTCTGGGAAGGCGCTACAGTTGATAGATCCTCTGAGCCTCATTGCATCAGAAGTACCATCTTTGGCAAGGCTATTACTATCTCAGAGGAGGATCTAAGGATTGTTTTACAGTTGGGGGATGACTCTGATTGTCCGACTCGATTACACCCCCTCACAGTCAGAGGATGCTTTCTGAGAGCCAAGTACTCTGGGGACATCAATGCTGGGGTACTCAACAAGAGTAACCTCTGTCCCCAGTTTAAGTATCTTGCGCACGTGCTACTCAAGTGCATAGCTTCCAGGAAGGGAGGTTTTGATGAGCTATCTGATCAGATACAGAACGCGTATGCTGCGTTGGTGCTGAACCACCCGTTCAGCTTCTCCAAGATGATCTTCACCTATCTGGTGGAGAACATTGAGGGGAAAGGGAAGGAGGGCTTCTGCATGTATCCGAGGTTTATGCAGATGAGTATAGATCAGAAGCTTCCCTCCCTGCCGAAGGAGAAGGAGGATGCGGTAGTCCTCGAGGTTATGGATGACACTACTTTGGGGAGGATGAAGGTGTACAGGGGGAAGCAAGTGAAACCCCCTGTCAGGAGGTTGTTTGGGCATCTGGTCCGGGAAGACTACGTGGTGCCAGCCAAGAGAAAGTGGCGCCACGATGATAGTGATTCTGATGTAGAGCAGATTGCTCTACCCACTCATGACTCGGATGATGATGATAGCGGGGACGCTGGGGACGATATGCCTGCTCCACCGAGAGGCACTGTGTCTGATGTTATACCCCCAGTGTCTACCCCAGCTGGAGATGTTACCGAGTCAGCTGGATTTCATCAAGATTTTGTTCATGGAGCTGAGGAAGAGGAGGAGTCTGACGAGGAGCCCCTAACGCGAACTGTGGGAAGCAAAGTTGTTCCCACAGAACATGGGCTACGGGTGGTTGGTGAACACCCGAGAGACTCCAGAAAGACTGATACTGACCCGAGTTATGCATCGGGTTCTGCAGGCAGGGTTGTAGGGGGAGCATCCACCTCCACAGGGACGAGGAGGAAGAGGATGGCTCAGCCCCATGGTCTGAAGAAGAAGAAGCGTCGGTTGACCTTCGTTACCACCATAGCCTCTACTTCCACCACCACAGCCACCACTACCACCTCCAAAGCTATACCATCCACCACCACAGCCACCACATCCACCACAGCTACCACAGCCACCACCATACCTACCACCACAGTACAGATTCCATCCACCACCACATCCTTTACACCCACATCACCCCCTCCATTTCACCGACCTATCTTCACTACAGCCACCACCACCACCACCTCACACCAGGAAGGACCGTCAGCCCATCCCTCACACACTTATGGATCACCTCTACCTCCAATCGGGGTAGAGGAACAGCTGTCAGCGCTCAACAGGATGGTGATGCGCTTACTAGCTGCAGATGAGGAGAAAGCTGCCCAGATCCGCCAGCTTGCCGACCTGACTGCTGCACAATCTCACCAGATGGCAGAGCAGGCTCGAGTAATAGAGCAGCAGGCCCAGCTGATGGATGCACAGCGCGTAGAGATGTACCAACTCCAGGAGCAGCATGCCCAATCAGCTAAAAGGATAGAGGAGTTGGAGACCACCAACAAGACCATCATGCTGCGGCTCAAGGGATCAAAGGACGAGCCCTTAAAGATCAAGGAAGGGGATGGAGATGATGGAGATGATGGTGATGATGATGATGAAGATGATGATGAGGATGAAGAGGATGATACAGAGGATGAGGAGGAAACTGACGGAGATAGGACAGAGGGGAAGGATGATGATGATGAAGCAGAAGGAGGGGATGCAGCTGCATCGGCCTCTGCTTCAGGTCAAGAGAGGAGGTCAAAGAACAGACAGGACCAATCAACCTCCACCTCTGCTCCTCCAAGTGATGATACCATGATACAGGATAAAAGTAAAGACTAGATGTTTATGTATTTATTTACTTTTGTGTTTGAATCTTGTATTGAAAACAATGTATTAAATGTTTATATTAAGTTAATGCATGTCCGTTTGATTAATTACTAATGATTTATGTGTTTAATGTTTAAATCAAACAAATCCAAATTATCAAAGAGATGAGTTTGATGTTGCTCCCCTTCAACAGGTCAAGACTCAACTAACAATGATTCTTGATCTGCAAGGGATCGTAAGGAGGTCAGTGAGTTATACCCCTGAAGAAGGGGAAATAATTCATGACCTATCAAACGAGCAACTCGCAGAGATTTTCAAGCTCAATCCGGATGAAATAGTTAAAGATGCTCCAACATGCGATTCGACTAGTGATGAAGAGCTCAACGATGTTGATGAAGTCGAGATCAAAGATATCACCGCAGAGGAGTACCCTCAGTACGCTGACAATGAGGGAAATGTGGTCCCCAATCTGGGTGAATCCCTCGTCAGTGATACTTTTGAGGTGTTGAACAAGATGGAGCAGTAAACAGAGAAGGCAGAAGGAACAGCCCAAGCCTCTAATGATGATGTCGACATTCGAAAGGATCAGTGGGCTGCATGTTTTGAAGAAGTTAGAGCCCAACGTGCTGCACCAAAGAAGGATGCCTACACCAAACTCTACAGAGTCAAGAAACATCACAAGGTGTCTGGCAGGATTATAGCATGGGCGTATTTTGATGATCTTAATGTTTATGCAGTTAAGAGAGAACAGGGCATAGAGTACTTCAGATTCCCACATGATCTGAAGACTCTACCGGGTTTTGAGCTCAACCAGCTGGCTAAGCTAAAGCTTTTTGTATGCTGACCCGAGGAAGATGTCAGGCTGGTTTGAGGCTGCCCTTAAGAAGGAGTACCACACCAGATGGGTTAACTTCAGACCCCAACAGCCTACTAGGTATATCAGAAGGTCTGAGGTTGATGCCATTACTGGCAAACCCAAGATAGTGTTGAAGTGGAGTCCTCCGCGCGCAATGTCGAGAATCCCACTCAGGGAAATGCCTCAGGACTTCACTCCACACTTTTAAGTGGTGGTACTATGATTGGAGAACAGCTGAAGCGGTCATAGTCCTAAGCAAAGATGGACAAATGGATACGATCAGGGTATTCGACCCGATGTGGCTTACCAACTTGTCAGCAACTGATGTCTACACGCTATACAAGTGGCCACTGTTCTATGACATGCAGGACATTGTACAAGCCCTCCAGTTCCAGAATGTTATACGACTCTGCTTCGCGTTTGAGATTCACGCAGGAGTCACAAAAGAGGAGAAGTACAAGAAATACAAGGAGGTTATGCAGAAGACAAGAGATTAGAGAGATCTAGGTCCAAGGGGAAGTTTGTTGATGCATGTATGTCCCTAGATCATGATATGTAATGTAATAGATCTTGTCTGTCTGATTATGATGTAATGTGTAATGATTAATGAAATGATATTGATTGTTTGTGATTTGTAATGTCTAATATTTCATTAATGAGTCGATATTGAATTGATTAAATTGGGTTTATGATTGTTTGAATGGTTACACATCAAGTTATATTCATTAAAACATTCAAACTTAACTTAATGAAGTTCTCATGCGAATGGCCCATGCGAATGGACCACACGCATGAATAACTTCATACGATTGACTCAGTCGCACGACTGAACCAGGAGACTGGATCAGTCGTATGATTAACACATAAGATTGGCTCAGTCGCACGACTGAACACTCAGTCGTGCGGATGAATCAACCGCATGGTTCAATCGCACGACTGAACCATACTTATGGTCCAGTCGCACGATTGAACAATACTAACCTATAAATAGACCCAATTCGTGGAAAAACGTAAGGATTCATACCATTACGACTCCAGACGTACCCTAGCCGTCCAGAAGCCTCCCAAATCGTTCTCCAAGTTCACAGAACACATTAGATCGATTCCCAATCGACTTCTAACGTTAGATTCAATTCTTGATTGATTCTTCGTGTGTTCTCACTGATTGGATCGCCAATCAAATAGGATTCCGCACTATTTGATCTGCTTTACACGCTAATCACTAGGTATTTCGTTCAAATACCAGGTCCTAACATCTTCTTCATTTTTGGGGAGATGAATTTTGAAGTAAAAACCCTAGTTTTTCTTCATTCTTATAGTAACTTTGAAAGAAATCTTTCAAGAGTTCAAGCTAGGTTGAAGATCAAGTTATAAGGCTTATAGAAAGGCTAATGCAAACAAAGCAACCAAAGTGCTTCCAGTATGCATGCACTTTGTACAAAGTAGAAGTTGCTTCAGAAGTTTTACACACTATGCACATAAAATATTCTAAGTGTAAAGTCTTCCAAAATCAAAGACCAAATCTTTCGAAGCCAAAGATGAAGTCTTCCGAAACTTCAAAGACAAAGTCTTCCAAAGCCAATAAAGTGAAAGCTGATTTCTTTCGAAAACAAAAAAGAATATGCTTTTCTTGGATGTACTTTTGCATAAAGCTGACCCACTTTCCGCTGCAACTCTGAAGACTCACCAACTTGCATAAGTTGGTGAAAAGGTCCATGCTTTTGTAACTATACATTGAGGTCTTGAATATGTAACTTTCTACTTTATATACTTTTATCCTTTTTGTAATATATTATGATAGAGCTATGGCATATTATAGTCACTAGTCAAAAGGCAATCTGCCTTTTGACTTTACATTGATCTTGTTGTTGTCTAGATTAGTGTTTTCAGCTGGCCTTCAAAGTATGGCCGGATGTAGGATGTAGTATAAAGTATCTCAGGTCCTTATATTTTTATGTATGCTTTGTAACACTTGTAAAATAACTAGAGAGCAATATACTTAATCCTTGAAAACAATATTCATCTGTTATTGTTCTTAGTTTTGTTTCCTTGTTTGCTTGTGTTCTTAGTATCATAAATATTGTCTCGGTTCCCTATTTGATATATTAAGTGTTCTAACGCTCTGCTTATTGTGAGACTGATTGTATTGACCTCTTTTAACCGGTCCTACAATTGGTATCAGAGCATTACAGGCTCTTGATTGTAATATCTCACCATCTTAAATCCCTTAGTTTCACAAAACACTTAACAACTCAAATGACAGCTCTCACAAAGGCTGAAATGGAATCGGTACCATGACAAAGTCCCCACCGATCACTCCTAAAGATTTTGATACTTGGTGCCAAAGAATGGAAGGCTTCATCAAGTCTCAAGACTCTAGGATGTAGGAGTCTGTTGTCTCTGGACCTCATATAGCAAGCATCTCTTCAGTTGCTGCTGGAGGTGGTATGATACCAAATGAGGTAGCTAACTATTCTGAAGAAGACAGGAAGAAGATAGATATGGATCAAAAAGCCATAACTGCCCTCCAAACTACTCTTCCAAACTCTATAGAGGCTTCAAGAAGTGCAAGACTACTAAGCAACTATGGGATGCACTGAAGCTCATGTATGAGGGGTCCACTGAAGAAAAAGAGAACAAGAAGGACCTATTGAAGCAACAGTTTGAGAACTTCACCTACAAGACAGGTGAAATCATGACTCAACGATACTTCAGGTATGTTAAGATTATGGATACTCTAATGGATATTGGAGTAAATCTTGAAAATAGGGACGTTGTGAGGAAGCTCATGTCCTCTCTTCCTAGACAATGGACACATTATTGTGTTGTTATCAAGAGAACCAAGAACCTTAAGACTCTTACTCTTACTGAGTTGTATGGTATTCTCAGTGGCTACCAGATGGAGATGAACATGCAGAATCCATCTAGTAACTCCAACAATCAGCAGAGTTCAGCCTTTCATGTGGTTGAAAGGGATTGTAGAGAACCACAACATCATCTCATCTGTTACCCTGACAACTCACAGAAGGGTCCTTTCATCACTTTCCCAGAGACGCCAAGGGAGAGCTACACACATGGAAGCCCATTCCAAGAGACAAGCTCTTAACAAGCCATTGTGTCTGCTGATGAAAGCACAGGCAACTTTCTCTTCACCTTTGAAGACCTGGACTGTATTCATCTAAATGATCTGGAGTACATGGAAATAATCCAGCAAATGGCTCTTCTCACTCTCAGAGCCAAGAAGGTCTACAAAAGGACATGGAGGAAGTTTCTTAGCAATGCAACCAGTTGAAAGTTTGGGCTAGACAAAAAGCAAAGTGAAGTGTTACAACTGTAACCAAATGGGACACTTTGCTAGAGAGTGCAAGGAACCAAGAACAAATGATGGCCAAGCACAAACCAGACCAAACTACACTGATGGAGGCACCCAGAATGAGAAGCCAAAGCAGCAAGCTATAGTTGTTAAATAAGGAGGCTTTGACTGGAGCTTTTAGGTAGAGGATGCATCTCCAAATCAAGCACTGATGGCAGATCATGAAGAAGCCAAGGAATTGGAACATCTTTGTACACCTTAATGTATTGCTAAAGTTAACAGATATAAGTCCTATAACTTATAGATGAGATATGATCTTAAGTCTTTAAACATCTTAAAATCTGATTTCAAAAGAGCTGAAAATGATTACAAACTTATAATAAAAAATTTACAGAAAACCATTTCTACTCTTAAACATGAACATACCAACTACAGGACTCAGTTCAAAGATCTCATTACTAAGTTAACTGAATGCCAGGCTGAGCTTGTGATTAGCAAAGCTAGGGCAGAGAAATGTGTTCTTGAAGAAGAGACCTTCAAGAACATGATATTCTCATCCTTGCATGCAAAAGTTTGTTATCAAAATAAGCAGGGACTGGGATCTACTGAGATAGATCCTCCACGCACTCTATTATATGTAAGATCTCCAAGGTGTAAAAATTGTGAAGATAAGATTTCCCTCATAGACCCCATGAATGAAGAGGGTGAAAAGGAGATAGTGAAGGATGACTCTAAGAAGAGTGAAGAAGATCATCCTAAGAAGGGTCACTATTCTCTTGAGGAGAAAAAAGAAGTTGGGATGACCAAGTCCAAGAGGAAGAACTTGATCAGAAAAGCCAAGAGGAAGTCAAAGAAGTCTCAAGAGATCAAGGTCACTTTTAACTCTAAGCAGAAACAAGTATTTATCTCTACAGGGTTTGAAGTGGTGAAGGCTGAAGACTCAACTATTAACTCTAGTACCAGGAGTTCTAGTTCTTGTCCAAATCATCCCAACAACAAGAAGAAGACTGATCAACTGTGTACCACTACTACACAGCCTGAACAATCCAAATCCAAAGGCAGACCTCACCCTAAAAAGCTTGCTACATCATCTATGAAGATGAAGATGGAGATAGAAAGTGATCAAGTTTAGCATTCCTCTCAAAAAGAGATTCTCAGAAGAAAGCAAATGGACTGTATCATGTGTGGTAGTACTTCTCATCTGGCTAATGATTGCCTCTGCAATCCTAAAAGTACTATCCATATGATCAAGAAGAAAACTTTTGAGAAAATCAAGAAGAAGCCAGCTTTAGAAGGAAAGTCTTTTCCTTTTGGAAGCTCCAAAGTGAAGAAGAAGACAAGTGAAAACTTTCCTTTGGAAAAAAAGTTGGTCTCGAAAGAAAGGAATGCTTCCAAAGTACTGAAGCATGCTGCAGTGATAGCAAGATCTTTCAAAGGTCCAGTCTCCAAACTCTTGAAGTTGTCAAAACTTCCAAAGTATTAAAGGTCAAGTCTAATCTTCCAAAGGTGGTGGGGAAGACAAAGGAAGACCATGTGACTGAAATTTCCTCATCAACAACAGCTGATGATCCTCAAAGTTTGAACATAGGATTAATTAAAGTTGCATTGTCTTCAACTCATTCTGACAAGCCCAAGACCAACAAGGCTTAGGTTTCCATATGTAACTAACTATCTTTTTCTGTACAGGAACAACTAAAGACCAATAGAAATGTATTGATCATTGATAGTGGCCATTCCAAACATATGACAGGCACTGGCTCTTTACTTAAAAATTTAAGAAAATTGATGGAGGGCCAGTTGCTTTTGGAGGAGATGCTGGAGGTTACATTACTGGAAGGGGCAGAGTCACACATGGTAAGCTCACCATTGAGAAGGTAAATTTTGTTAAGGAGCTTGGGTACAACCTATTGAGTGTATCCTAATTTCATGATCAGAGACACAACATGCTCTTCATTAAGCATGAGTGTATTGTTCTCAAGCCCGGTGGTCATTCCTCAAGAGCATATCCTGCTCAGAGCCCCCAGGAAAGCGAACATGTACAAGATGGACTTGCAGGAAACATCCCCTTCAGGAGAAGTTTCTTGCTTTCTATCTAAAGTAAATAGTGATGAGTCTTTCCTCTGGCATAAAAGAATATGCCATCTAAACTTTAAAAACATGAATAAATTAATTAAGAGTGATTTGGTAACTGGAATGCCAAAGAAAGAGTTTACAAGTGATGACCATTGTGTTGCATGCCTAAGAGGGAAACAACACAAGGTATCTCACAAGTGATGGCCATTGTGCGAAACAGAGTTTAGCAGTTAAGACTCATGGTAAGACTCCTTATGAACTGTGGCACTAAAGGAGACCTTTTATTTGTTTTCTCAGGTCATTTGGATGTCCTTGCACTATCTTGAATACCAAAGATCAAGTAGCCAAATTTGCTGAGAAATTAGATGATGGACACTTTATTGGATACTCTTCCCAAGCTAAGGCTTATAGGGTATACAATCTAAGAACTAGAGTTGTTGAAGAGTCAGCCAATGTGACCTTCAATGAGCACACTCCTAGTGTGAAAAGTTCTGGTCCTGATTGGTTGTTTGATCGTGATTTAGTTACCAACTATTTTAACAAGTCTTGTGAGAATGTTTTAGGATCCACATATATCACAACAGAAGATCCTGACCCAATATTTAAGCTGATAAGACCTACTAATCACACTACTTCAGCTTAAGTGGTAACTAACCCTACAGATGGAGTTCTTATCAGTACAACCATGACAAATCCAGTTGATACATCTGAGGTGCCTACAAATTCCAGCTTAGAGGCTCAAAACTCAAATGACGGAGCTTCAAATGTAGTAAGAAGTGGTAGTGGTGACAGTGATCAAGAGTTTCTTGATGCTGACAATCACTATATGGAAGACAACATCAATGATGTCACACACTCATTGGATCAAGCTTCTCTTGATAAGTGTGCTGATGTGGTGGGTGACACTTCATTACCTGATCTGAATTTCTCTAATTTAGATCTCTCCAATCAACTTGCTTTGATCCCTAAACTCAGGATCCACAAGTCACACTCCACCACAAGCATGATTGGATATGTTGACAAGGGGGTATGAACAAGAAGACAAACCCATGACAAAAATGTTTGTCTCTACTCTTGTTTCCTATCCTAGATAGAGCCAAAGAAAGTTGATGAAGCTTTGAAGGATGGAAGTTGGGTTGAAGTAATGCAGTTCAAAAGATAAAAGGTGTGGAGCCTATGTCCTCTTCCTTTAGGGAAAACTACCATAGGAACCAAGTGGGTTTTTAGACAAAAGAAAGATGATAGAGGACTTGTCATCAAGAACAAGGCTAGACTAGTTGTTCAAGGATACAAACAAGAAGAGGGAATTGACTACACATATGTGTTTGCTCCTGTGGCAAGACTTAAAGTTGTTAGGATATTTCTAGCTTTTGTTGCACTTAAGGATTTCTGTGAATCCAAGGATCGCAATCAGGAATTATCAGGTTAGATTGAATTCGAATAATGATCGCGGAATTATCACTATTCGTTGTTTAATTGATTGAATACGAAATAACAATTGCAATATGAAGTAATAATGAAGAACAATACAATCAAGTGCAATAAATGAACAAATACGATTTGATTCAAAAGTATTTTATTAAAAAAATATATTAATGATTACAAAAGAACAAATAATAATTGCTGCTGATGATGATTGCTATGAATCTATTGATGATTTTGGTGTAAATGTTGTTGCGGCTGCTAGGGTTTGATCGTAAGTTTTGGATCACTAGCAACTAGGGTTTTGTGATTGATTGATGTATTGATGGACGTATTGTTTGGTTTTCAGACTTACCTAAAAGTGTGAGCCTATGCCTTGTATTTATAGGCTCAAGAATTTACTGTTAGGGTAACAGTGAATTTCTTGGAAACAACTTTCTTATCATGGAAGAAAGTTACTCAGAGAATGTTATGATATGACACATTCCCTGATTGATTTAAAGTCGTTCGTAGGAGTTGACTTTATGACATCACTCAGTGTTTGACTTATTGACTTGATGTACTTGGTGAATGGAGGATCGGTTTTTGTCACTTAACACTTAGTTTTTCTCTCAAACTCACTTGCAATCACACTCCGCTTAGATGATGCAGCATCCCTTCTAAGAGTTGATAATAATATACTAAGTAACAAAGAACACAAAGAAATAATTTCAAGCTCCTTGTATATATTACTTCTCAACTCAAAGTATTACAAGACTCTTACAAGCATATTACATGAGTTACAATGAGAAATTATATTTACTAGATCCTACAGCCGGATATACTTTGATACCAGCTGGAAACCTACGACTAAAGCATATACTACAATGCTAAAGTTAAGGTATCTTAAATAAAGTATTATCTAAGATATGGTAGTCATGACATGTCCATAACTTACCTTTTGTCACCAACTAAAGTTGGCAACTGTACTAACTGATAAAGGTGAACAGTGGAATAAAGTATGGTCAACCACATGGTTTAGAGAAAACGCCATGCAGTATCTCAGAGGTTTGCAGCGGAGTGTCAGAGAGACCATACTTATGTCCACTGGTTCATAGAAGTGTCTTCCGAAAGTTAGTTGGCTTTGGAAGAACAAGTTCTTCCGAAGCCACTTATACTTCGGAAGAGGCTACTTCTTCCGAGGCTTGAGGACTTCTTCATATCTTAATACTTTGGAAGTTCACTTCTTATCTTTTCTTCTAAGTCTTGAACTTCGGAAGTGAATACTTTGTTTTCGGAAGTTGGAGTTTTCCTTCGGAAGTTGGAGTTTTCCTTCGGAAGATGATCTTGCACTTTGTCTTCGGAAGAGCTCCATTTCCTTCGGAAGTTCCACACTTAGCTTCGGAAGTCCTTTATTAGTTGCACCCAAAAATAGTCTAAGTGATTTGGTTTTGGTTGCACCAGCCTTTCTAGATCCAACAAACTACCCCTAGGCTGATGCTACCAAAACCTCACTTATTACTGCTTCTCAAAACCTTCAGCACCAGGGACAAAAGATGCTTGTGTGTTTCCTTGTTCTTCCCTGAAGTGGTACTGAGAAGTTTGTACAAGTCATTAGTGGATAAGAGATCCAGTCTATCACTCTAAATGACATGTACCCTTTGTTGTGCCCTCTTGAAGAGAGTTAGTTGACGGGAGTTATAGTCATACTCTTATCTAACTATGGATTCAAGTTCAGGACCCTCAACCATTTGAAGAAAGGCTTTGCCTTTGGTTGCTGATCCTTTCCTTTCCTCCTCCTCTCTCAGTTTCAACTATTCTTTAATCTTTGTCATAGCAGTTAGATCGGCCAGATGAAGACTACTCAAGTGATATTTGATGTGAGCAGCTACCTCAGAGTTGGAGGGGTTGGAGAGTGGCTTCTCTGCTAACTCAGCAATCTCAAATCTACTTAAGTGTAGCAGAGATGAGGCATTTAGCCTGTTTAGCTCTCTACTCTCTCTCTACAACAAAGTTGTGAGAAGAGTCTTCAAACCTCCACTAGATAATCCTCTTTCTAGGCACAAGGAGTTGACTTGGTACATTGTCTCCTTTCTTTATATCCAGTAGAGTCACCAGTCTTCTCCTTAGATTCTTTTCTTCTTCATTCAGAGAATCTAAGTTGCGGCTTGGTCCATGTTGCTCTAGGCAGATCAAGAAATTTATATCTAGTGAGGGAACATGAGGATCCATCAACATAGGTCAGTTTGACAGACTCCTCCTCACAAGAGATATCGCTCAGGGTTGTATAGTTGATGAGCTTTGTCTTGATTGCCTTGAACTCCTCTAAGGAGAGATGTTTGGAAGGCTGAGGGGATGGTTTGGGAGGTTGTTGGGTAGGTTGTGGTGTTTGGGTTATGGCAAGTGTTTTGGGTTGGAGGATGGGTAGTTTAGGTGTTGAGGTGAGGAAGTTGGTAAGGTTGATGGTGTAGGTTCAAGGGTGTAAAGCTCAGAGGTTGGTTCAGTCTTGATGGGGAATGGAAAAGGAATTGGTTCAGGTTATGGTTGGGTTTGAGGTTGAGGTTGAATGGTTGGTTTGAAGATCATCCCCTGTCCCCTTCTATACATCTCCTTCCTCTTCCCCGAGCGAATGTCAGCCTATATGTCATTGACATGTCGCTGGAGAGTCTTCTCAAACATAGGACCCACCTGTCTGCCAAAGAAGCCATGAGCCTGGAGATAGTCTTTCATCCAGGCCTTTTCACCTATCTTCTAGCATCAGCGAGTCCTGCTTCTTCTTCCTTCTTCTTCTTCAACCTCAGCTTTTCCTTAGTAGCTTTCTTTCTCTCCTTCTCCATTCGATCTTGCTCTTTGTTGAAGAGCCATAAGATCGTATCATTGTCATGTGGAGATAGTTCTTCTAGAGAGAAACCCCTGGAGGTTAGGAAAGTTATCCTTTCCCTACTAAGCTGTTGATCAGCTTCTCTTTTCTGCTTCTATCTCTCCTCCTCTAAGGCCAACCTTGTTGCTTCTTCCTTTTGCTGAATTTGCAGCAAAGTTGCCTTTTCTAACTCAACTAACTCCTCTAATGGTAGCAGGAGTACATCTTCATTCACGGCTCCTAATTTGACAAGATTTTCAATGATTTCACTCTTCTTCTGTTGTTGACAGCCTCCTGGTTGGCTGCAACTACTTTGCTACTTGCAGCTAGCAACTTCTCAGTTGGAAGTCTACCTTTTCTCTTGAGCTTCTCTAACCTTGCTTCCTCCTGAAGCTCTTCCTCAGTCATCTTTCTCTTTCCTTTGACATCTTTGGAAGTGCTAGACTTTGGGGGTTCTTGGATGGAAGGTTCAGGTTGAGTGGTGGCAATGGGAGCTGAAGTCAATGATGATGTTTGAACTAGGGGTTGAGTGAGAAAATCCTCTCTATTAACCTCAGATGCAAGTTCTAAAATTGCATCTGTGACTTCTAGATCAGTGGATAAAGAGAATAGTCCTTCCGCAGCTACAATCTCAGCTTCGGAAGATTGAAGTTGTTCTTCTGAGGCTTTGACTTGTGCTTCGGAAGTTTGTGAGAATGCACTCTCTGTCCCAACTATCTCAGTTTCTGGGCCATCAGTCCTTGTGTTCCCTTCGAAATAAATCTAAGGTTTCACTTGAACCTTAGGTTGACCAACTCCCTTAATAGTAGTAGAAGGTGCATTCAGCCTCTACAGCTCTTGAGCTTCAAAGTAAATCACAGACAAGTCAGGACTTGGCTGTTCAATAAAAGATTCCATCAGGAACTTGTTGAAGAACCTACTGAGATCTTGGAGCATCCTTTGGTCCACTTGAATTACAACTAGAGGAGGCTCAGGAAAAACTGAAGCTTGTTGAATGAGGTATCTTGAACTTAAGGAAGTGAGAGCTTGACTTTGTGGTTCCTCTTGTCTTTGTCCCTGAACATTCTCCCCCTTTTTGGTAGCATCATCTTGAGAGCTTGATGAGCTAGAGGAAGAGGTCAACGAGACCTGAATTGGTACATGCCTAACAGACCTCTCAATCTGTTTCTCAGCTAGTTTGACCTTGAGATTTTCAATCTCAAGTTGCTGAGTGGCAAACCTATCCTCTAAAGTCCTAACCTTCGATTCAAGGTTTGAGACTTTAGAAAGTAGGTATTGAATGGTGAGTTGCAGTCTTCCCTCATCTTCTTTTGAAGAATCATGGGGAGATAAGGTAACATACCTAGTATCTTCATCCTCACAACCAGATGTAGTTTCTTGGCACCTGGGTTTCCCTTGCTCAGTGATGTCTCTTTCAGAGTCATCAAATGGCATGGTTTCCGTAGATTCAGTCTCAGTTATGTTACCACTATCCTGAAGGTCCATTAAGGCTCCTTCAGTAGTGGCAGCTGAATCTACATGAGTTCCCTCCACATCAGTGGGACTTACCTCAGTAAAAGCTTGCTGATGGGGGCTAGAGATAAGAGGTCTCTCTAGGCTCTGTTGATCCTTTAGAGGGTGTTATGGATCAACTTCATTGCTCTAAAGAGACATAATCTCCTCATCAGTTCCAATTAATAGGTCAGTAAAGGATATAGAGGTTAAGCCTAATGACCCGGGACCTTGGTCAAAGCCTATTGGTATTGAGCCTATGGTGGGGCTGTCCCTTTTTGGCTGCTCAGGGGAGTATAAAGACTCACCCTGAGGGTTTACAACTTTGGTTTTGGGCTAATGGGTTTGAGACTGAGGAGACTGAAAATCCATATTGAGGTCAATTGTGAAGGATGGTGAGACCTCAGACTGAGTGGGAGCCTATTGTTCCACTCTAGTCTTTTTGGATTGAACAGGAGGAGCTTGTTCAATCAGAGAAGATTGAACAAGGGTTTGCTTGGGGCGTCTTTGGTATGTGATAGTGATGGGTGAGAAGGTAAATTTAGCAATGTGAGGGTAGTTGCTGGTGTGGGTTCATCACCTGTGGGGTTAACAGGGATGTCACTAGGAGCCATTGGCTCAATCATACCTGGAAAAAGAACAGTGTGTCTTCCAGTGAAATTGGTGGACACTCTCTTCAAAATCTTGAAGATGGTTGCCTCATTTGAGGGACAGTCAGAGCAGCTGCACAGACAAGCTGACTCTGGTCCAACTCACAGTTGATTATGTGCTAAAGGAACCTAGGATACATGAAGAATGTGTCCTGCTGGAGGTTCCCCATAAGATTAGTCAGCACAAACCTTGAGTAACTAAAGCGGAGGCTTTTCACCAATCCATGAACTAGGCACCCTAGTTCATATGGGACCTGATCCTATCCCCCAGACTTGTTTGACAAGCAATGGAGACCAACATGCAGCAGGAACTTCCAGTTGTAAGAGAAGTTAAACTTATAGACTGTAGACCTGCTGAAATCTCCACCATATCCTATTTGGATATAGGTGTTGTCAAATCTGTCTTAGAAACTCTATAGGAGCGCCCTCATCATGAAGCTCTAGATGCTCCTTAATGAGTTGTTCAAAAATGACCAACTCCTAGCCACAAATGCTTGACCTTATTACCCGAACCCCATTTAGGGTTTCAATCTGACCATTGGCCCAAAATACAGCCATGTGATTTGAGTAAACGGTAGGGTTAACAGTCACAGCGGTGTGATTTGAGTAAACGGTAGGGTTAACAGTCAAAGCGGTGTAATAAGACGATTGGGTAAGGAAGGAAATGATATCAGAGAAGTCAGCATCCCTTGAAGAATCAAGGAGTGCGACTTGGTTGTGCTGAGGGTTAAGTGCCATTGAGAAAGTTGCAGAAAAGATATGGCAGCAAATTTGGTGATCTTGGGGACGAAGAAAGCTTTTAGGGCAGAAAATTTGGTAAAAAGATGAAAGTGATTAGTCGGGGTTATTTAAATGGGTGAAATGGTAGTTTAGGGGGTTTGGATAAGGTGACAGGATGTTTCAGAGGATGATGTGACAGGGGCGGTAAGGTTTAGTCCATTTAAATAATCCGACACCATTAACAAAATCTTTACTTTTTACAGAGTGGGACCTAAAATATTTCCTTTACACAGTAAAGTCTTTCTTCTGAGTATAAAGCATTTCCGAAGGTAATCTTCTTCCGAATGCAATTTTACTTCCGAAGGTAAAGTTCTTACTTCCGAGAGTAAAAGTTGCTTTCCGAATGGAGAGTTCTATAAGCTTCGGAAGTAGATCTGATATGTAATCAATCGCTTCTTCCAAGACCAAAAACTCTTCCGAGAAGAAAATTATCCTGGGAGGAATGTTGCTTCGGAAGATATGTAAAACATCTTCCGAGGGTTAATTCCTCTTCGGTAGAATTTATACTTAGTGAAAACTTCAGAGAAAGGTTTTCAAGACTTTACACATTAAAAAGGTTTTCAAATAAGTATACTAATCAATGTTTATCATCCCAATAGCTGTAATGAGATACTTGAATTTTTGTTCATCAAAAGCTTTGGTGAACAAGTCAGCATATTGTTCATTTGAGTCAACTTTGATTAGTTTAATCAGATTTTTCTCATGAATATCTCTAATGAAATGGTACCTGATATCAATGTGTTTTGTCTTGGAGTGCTTTACTGAAATTTCAGTAATGGAGATGGCATTATTGTTGTTAATGTGGATAGGAGTGCTCATGAAGTTGAATCCGTAGTCTATCATCTGGTTCTGAATCCACAGCAGCTGAGCACCACAACTAGCAGCAACAATGTATTCAGCTTTAGCAGTTGATGTTGAGACATAGGATTGCTTCTTGCATTTCCATGAGATGATCCTTCCACCAAGAAATTGACATCCACCTGATGTTGATTTCTTGTTGATATTACAGCCACCATAGTCACTGTCAGAGTAGCCATAGAGATTGAAATTGTTGTTCCTTGGATACCAGAGACCAAATTTAGGTGCTCCTTTGAGGTATTTAAGGATTCTCTTGGCAGCAACTAGATGAGACACATTTGGAGCAGCCTGATATCTTGCACAGATGCAAGTTGCAAACATGATATCAGGTCTACTTGCTGTGAGATACATCAGAGAACCAATAATCGCCCTATACTGATGTTGATCAGTATCCTCCCCCTCAGAGTCAGGGCAGAGATTATGGTTTCTGGGTATAGTTGTTTTGGCTGGCTTACAATCTTTCATATTAAATCTTTCTAAGATGTCATTGACATACTTAGATTGATTGATGAAAAACCCTTCCTTCATCTGCTTCACCTGAATTCCAAGAAAAAAGTCCATTTTTTCCATGGAACTCATCTCAAACTTCTTATTCATAATGCTCTCAAAGTCTTTACACATTTAGTCATTTGAAGAACCAAATATGATGTCATCAAGATAGACTTGAACGAGCAAGATATCCTTTCCAGACTTCCTTATGAAAATAGTCTTGTCAATGATACCTCTAGTGTAACCATTCTTCAGGAGAAACTAAGACAATGTTTCATACCACAGCCTAGGTGCTTGGAGCCGCCCATATAGAGCTTTATCCAATTTGCACACATAGTTGGGGTGTTGTGGGTCATCAAATCCTGGAGGCTGGCACACATAGACTTCCATATCTATATCCCTATATAGAAAGGCACACTTGACACAAGCTGGTAGACAGTAAAATTCTTGGATGCAGCATAAGCAAGGAAGATCCTAACTGTCTCAAGTCTTGCAACAGGTGCAAAGACATCAGTATAATCGATTTCTTCCTCTCGAGTGTATCCTTGAACCATCATTCTTGCCTTATTCTTGATGATCAAGCCTCTATCATCTTTCTTGTTTCTGAAAACCCATTTTGTTCCTATAGGTACTTGACCATATGGTAGCGGACATAGGTTCCAAACCTTTTGTCTCTTGAATTGAAGCAGCTCCTCTTGCATTGATTCAACCCAGCTACTATCTTTTAAGACATCTTCTACCTTCTTGGGTTCCATCTGGGATAAAAAGCATGAGTACAAGCAGACATTGCCATTATGAGTTTGTCCTCTTGTTCTCACACCTTCAGAGATATCCCCTATGATGTTTTCAGCTGGATGAGTGTTGTGAATCCTTAGTCTGGAAATTACCTCCAATTGCAAAGATAGATCCAGATTGGACATATTTTGCTTAGGAGCTTGAACACTTGGTCCAACTGCTATTTCAAAGTCATTTAATGAGGACTGATTGAATGAAAGAGAAACATCATCATCATTTGTTGGCTGTGAAGCAGCATTAATAGTTGCCTGTTCCTTCAAGATGCTACTTCCATCAGCTTGGTGTTGTGCAATGTCACCTGATGAGGTTTGAGGGTCAACAGGTGAATCACTGGTTGAAGCTCCACTATCCCTTGAGATAGTCATACTGTCAGATCTACCAGTAGTAGGAGCTTGGTTTGTTGCAGCTCTTGGAGAACTTGGAATAGGACTGGGTAGCTCAGACAGTTGGTCTTCATCAGAATCACTTTGAGTACCTGTTCCAGCTAAAACATTCTCATAAGACGGTTTAGAATAGTTTGGAAACAATTCTAAATCAAAGATATGATCAGGGCCATTCCCCTAACACAAGGAGTGTACTAATTAACTACAATGTTGAAAGATTCCTTAAATTGTTGATTTTTGATGTTATAAACTCTATAAGCTTTAGAGTTAGAGGAATATCCAATAAAGATAACATCATCCGACTTTTCAGTAAATTTTGCCAAATTGTCTTTTGTGTTAAGTATGGTACACCTGCTGCCAAAGGACCTTAGAAAGCCAATGAACGGTGGCCTCTTGTTCCATAGCTCATAAGGGGTTTTTCCCTGTGGCTTACAAGAACCGTGTTTGGCATATAGCATGCAGTGCTGACTGCCTTTGCGTAGAATGTTAAAGGCAGCTTCAAATCAACTAACATGGTCCGAGCAGCCTCAATAAGTGTCCTATTCCTCATCTCAGTAACACCATTTTGATGAGGAGTTCTAGGAGCACTATATTGTCTGGCAATCCCTTTTGAGTTAAAGAATGAGTCAAGAACTTGGTTCTTAAACTCAGTCCATTGATCACTTCTAATTATGTTAACCTTATGATCAATATGATTTTCTATTTTAAGAATAAAAGATTTTAAAGTTTCAGCAGTTTCATCTTTAGTTCTTAAAAGGGATACCTATGTAAATCTTGTAAAATCATCAACAATCACAAGGTAGTATGATTTCCTTCCAATGCTCATTATACTTGTAAGACAAAATAGATCCATGTGCAATAAGTGTAATGGAATGGTGATTGAGTTAACAACTTTGGATTTATGAGATGCCCAGTGTTGGTTCCCTTTTAGGCATGCAACACCGTTATCTTTGCAGAAAAATTCCTTTTTAAGCAAATCATGTACCAAGTTATTTTTAGCCAATTTATTCAGTGTTTTAAAATTTACATGACACATTCGTTTACGCCATAGTGTTGACTCATCACCATCAACTTTGGAAAGAAAGCATGACCCTTCACCCATTGGGGAAGCATTATTCATATCAAGCATGTACATATCCCCTTTCCTGGGAGATCTAAGAAGTACCAATTCTTGAGGAATTGTCATCCCGGGTTTGAGGATAATGCACTCATGTTCTGTGAATAGCATTTGATGTTTTTGATCACAAAACTGAGAAACACTTAAGAGGTTGTGTTCAAGTTGTTTGACAAAGTGAACTTTGTCAACTTTTAATTTTCCATTGATATACTTCCTCTGTCAAAAATATATATTTCAAGGCATCTTCTACCTTGTTGGGTTCCATCTGGGATAAAAAGCATTAGTACAAACAGACATTCCCATTGTGAGTTTGTCCTCTTGTTCTCACACCTTCAGAGACTTCCCCTATGATGTTCTCACCTAGATGAATGTTGTGAATCCTAAGTCTAAGGATCACCTCCAATTGCAAAGATAGATCCAGATTGGACATATTTTGCTTAGGAGCTTGAACACTGGGACCAGCTGCTATTTAAAACTCATTCAATGAGGACTGATTGAATGAATGAGAAACATCATCATCAATTGTCGACTGTGAAGCAACATTAATAGTTTCTTGTTCCTTCAAGATGCTACTTCCATCAGCTTTGTGTTGTGTAGTGACACATGATGAGGTTTGAGGCTTAATAGGTGAATCACTGGTTGAAGCACCAATATCCCTTGAGATAGTCATGCTATCAGATCTGTCAATAGTGGGAGCTTGGTTTGCTACAGCTCTTGTAGAACTTGGGATAGGTCTGGGTAACTCAAACAGTTGGTCTTCATCAAAGTCACTTTGAGTACCTGTTCCAGCTAAATCATTCTCATAAGAGGGTTTAGAATAGTTTGGAAATAATTCTAAATCAAAGATATGATCAGGGTCATTCCCCCTAACACAAGGAGTGGGCTCATTAATGAAAATGTTGAAATATTCTTCAAATTTTTAATTTTTGATGTTATAAACTCTATAAGCTTTAGAGTTAGAGGAATATCCAAAAAAGATAGTATCATCCGACTTTTCAGCAAATTTTTGCCAAATTTTTCTTTGTGTTAAGTATGGTACACCTGCTGCCAAAGGACCTTAGAAATCCAATGAACGATGGCCTCTTGTTCCATAGCTCATAAGGGGTTTTTCCATGTGGCTTAACTACAAGAACATTGTTTTGCATATAGCATGCAGTGCTGTCAAGATCTGGTATTTGAACGAAACACCAACTGATTAACGTGTAAACCAAACCAAATAGTGCGGAATCCTATTTGATTGGCGATCCGATCAGTGAGAACGCACGTAGAATCAATAAGGTATTGAATCTAACGTTAAGAATCGATTAGGAATCGATCTACAGCGTTCTATGAACGTGGGAGTATAAACTTGGAGGCTTCTAGATGGCTAGGGTACGTCTGGAGTCGAATTGGAATGAATGCTTACGTTTTTCCACGAATTAGGTGGTATTTATAGATTAGGGTTGCTCATTCGTACGACTGAACCATTAGTATGGTTCAGTCATGCGATTGAGCCATGCGGTTGATCCATCCACACGACTGAGTGTTCAGTCGTGCGACTGAGCCAATCTCATGTTACAATCATACGACTGATCCAGTCTCCTGATTCAGTCGTGCGACTGAGTCATTCGCCTGAAGTTGTTCATGCGTATGGTCCATTCGTATGGGCCATTCTCATGAGAACTTCATTTTGTTAAGTTTGAATGTATTCATTTATATAACATTATGTGTATCAATTCAAACAATCACAAACCTATATAATCAATTCAATATCAACTCATTAATGAAAAGTTAAACATTATAAATCACAAACAACCATTCTCATTTCATTAATATCCCAACCATTACATAAGTGTAAGACAAACAAAACATATTACATTCATACCAGGATCTAGGTACATATGTATCAACAAACTCCCCCTTGGATCTAGATCTATCTAATGTCTTACCTTCTGCATCACCTCCTCATACTTCTTGTACTTTTCCTCTCTTGTGGCTCCTGCGTGTATCTCAAACGCAAAGCAGAGTCTTAAGACATTTTGGAATTGGAGGGCTTGTACAATATCTTGCGTGTCATAGAACAGTGGTCACTTGTATAATGTGTATACATCATTAGCAGACAAGTTAGTGAGCCATATCGGGTCAAACACCCTGATGGTATCCATTTGTCCCTCTTTATTTAGAACTATGACCGCCTCCCCGGTTCTCCAATCATAGTACCACCACTTAAAGTGTGGAGTGAAGTCCTGTGGCATCTCCCTGAGAGGGATTCTTGACATTGTTCTTGGGGGACTCCACTTCAACACTATCTTGGGCTTACCAGTGATGGGATCAACTTCAGAACGTCTGATATACCTCGTAGGTTGTTGAGGTTTGAAGTTGACCCACCTGGTGTGGTACTCTTTGTTCAGGGCAGCCTCAAACCAGCCTGACATCTTCCTTGGGTCAGCATATAGTAGCTTCAATTTAGCCAGCTGGTTGAGCTCAAAACCAGGTAGAGTCTTTAGATCATGTGGAAATCTAAAGTACTCTATGCCTTTCTCCCTCTTAATGGCATAAACATTTAGATCCTCAAAATGTGCCCACGCAATAATTTTGCCTGACACCTTATGATGTTTCTTCACTCTGTAGAGTTTGGTGTAGACAGTCTTTTTAGGAGCGGCGCATTGGGCTCGAATTTCCTCAAAACATGCGGCCCATTCTGCCTTTCTGATATCAACATCGTTGTTTGAGGCTTGGGCTTTTCCATTAGTCTTCTCAGACTCCTCCCTCCATCTGATCCAATACCTCAAATGTATCACTGACTAGGGATTCACCCAGATTGGGGACCGCATTTCCCTCGTGTCAGCATACTGAGGATAATGCTCTGCTCTGTGACGGTCTTCTATCTTTATCTCATCAATGTCATTTAGCTCTTCGTCACTGGTAGACTCACAATTTGGAGCATCCTTAATGATCTTATCTGGATTCAGCTTGAACATCTCAGCCAGTTGCTCATTTGAAAGATCATGAATTATTTCCCCTTCTTCAGGGGTATAAGTCACAGATCTCTTTACGATCCCTTGCAGATCAAGAATCATAGTCAATTGAGTCTTGACCTGCTGAAGGGGAGCAACATCAAATTTATCCCTTTGATAGTTTGGATCTGCTTGATTTTAACATGTAACACATCAAACATTAGTTACTAATCAAGACATAAATACATTAATCTTAATATAAACATTAAATACATAAGTTTAATACATGATTCAAGTACAAAAGCTATCAAATACATAGACGTCTAAGCATAACTTTTGTCTTGAATAGCTGGATCCTCACTAGGAGAGTCAGAGGAAGAAGCTTGTTGGTCTTGATTTCTCTTTGATCGTCTTTCTTGACCCTGAGCTGAGGTAGATGCAGTTGCATCTCCTCCTTCATCATCATCATCCTCCTGTCTTTCCTCAGTCTTTTCTTCCTCATTACTTTCATCATCATCACTCTCTTTATCTTCATCCTCATCCTCATCCTCATCATCACCATCATCACCATCTCCTTCCTTTATCTTCAGAGGCTCATCTTTAGTTCCTTTGAGCTTGAGCATGATAGTCTGTTTAGCATCCTCCAACTCCTCAATCTTCTTTGCTGATATGACTCTATGCTCTTGGAGTTGGGTAATCTCTGGCTGTGAGCAGCCATTGCTGTGCCTGCTGCTCAATCAGCTGAGCCTGCTGAGAGATCTGCTGGGACTGTGCAGCTGTGAGATCTGCCAGCTGACGGATCTGTGCAGTCTTCTCTTCATCAGCTGCTAACAGACGCATCACCATACGGTTTAGCGCTGATAGCTGTTCCTCTACCCTAATTGGAGGTAGAGGTGATCCATATAGATGAGAGGGATGTGATGATGGCCCTGCTTGGTGGCTGGGTGGTGGTGGTGCTGTGGTGAAGATTGGGTTAGGTCTAGATGATAGTGGTGGTGATGTAGGTGTGGAATGATATGGTGGTGGATGGGATATATGTAGAGGTGGTGGTGTGGTGACAGTAGTAGGGGGTGTGGTAGTGGTAGTGTAGCGTGGTGGTGGCTGTGGTGGGGGATGGTGTGGCTGGTAGAGGTGGTAGTGGTGGTGGCTGGAGGTGGTGGCTGTGTGGTGGTGATGTAGGTGAGTCTGCGCTTCTTCTTCTTCATGCCGTGGGGCTGAGCCATCCTTTTCTTCCTCGATCCTGTCGAGGAGGATTCTCCCCCTAGAACACGGCTCGACGGCTCTTGGAGCATAGGTCGGGTCAGCAGCAGTTCTCCCGATCCACTGGGGCGTTCACCAACCGCCCGAGCCCATGTTATGTGGGAATAACTTTGCTCCCACAGTCCTAGTCAGTGGCTCCTCATCTGACTCTTCTTCTTCCTCACCAGGTGTAAAATCCTAGTGGAACCCAGTCGACTCTGCTATATCTCCAGTGGGGGCAGATACTGGAGGTGTGCTATCAGTAGTTGTGACCCTCGGTGGAATGGGCATGGTATCTCCAACATCCCCGCTATCATCATCATCAGAGTCATCGGAGGGTGGGTAGAGCAATCTGCTCAACATCTAAATCACTGTCATCGTGGCGCCACTTCCTCCGAGCTGGCACCACATAGTCCTCACGGGCCAGATGCCCAAACAGTCTCCTAACAGGGGGTTTCACCTGCTTCCCCCTGTACACCTTCATCCGGCCTAAGGTGGTATCATCCATCACCTCAAACACTGCTGCATCTTCCTTCTCCTTCGGCAGGGAAGGGAGCTTCTGGTCTATAATCATCTGCATGAATCGGGGGTACATGCAGAAGCCCTCCTTCCCTTTCCCCTTAATGTTCTCCACCAGAGAGGTGAAGATCATCCTGGAGAAGCTGAACGGATGGTTCAGCACCAACGCTACATAGGCGTTCTGGATCTGGTCCGAAAACTCATCGAATCCTCCCTTCCTGGACGCTATGCACTTCAGCAGTACGTGAGCAAGTTACTTGAACTGGGACAAAGGTTGCTCTTGTTGAGCACACCCGCGTTGATGTCCCAGAGTACTTAGCTCGTAGAAAACATCCTCTGACAGCAAGGGGATGTTAGTCTGGTAGGACAGTCAGCATCGTCCCCCAACTGTTGCACAATCCTGAGATCCTCCTCTGTGATCTCAATCGCCTCTCCAAAGATAGTACTCCTGATACAATGAGGCTCAGAAGATCGATCAACTACTACATCTTCCCAGAAGGCCTGCTGTATAGAACGATACGGAGTACATGGAGCAGATATAGCATGTGCAATCCTCGATCTCCTTAGAAAGGTGATAATGCCAGAAAAGTCTGAAGCATTTCTGGATGTCAGATCCAGATGAGCACAAATGTTGTGCTTCGTACTCATGGTCCAGCGACTCGCCATCTGTTACACAAGGAAAGTAAACATTAGTATCCGTTGGCTAAAACTGTCTTGAATCACTTGGACTTGAAAACATTCTTTTCTGTCATGCGAATGAGGTTGTGCGACTGAGATCAAGTCGTGCGAATGAGCAGTGCGATTGACCCCATACGTACGACTGAGTGTGCGACTAGACTCAGGCGTATGTAAACTCATGCGGTTACACCAGTCGTGCGACTAAACTCATACGCATGGTTCAGTCGTGCGGTTTAGCTATTCGCACACCTCAATCGTGCGACTGAAGTTCATCAACCTGTCCATTCGCATGTTGTTCTGACTGTTATATTCAAATTCAATTTTTCACCGATTTTGAAGTTTAGACTTCGTGTTCTGGTTCATTAGACTCGCAATCCATTAGTTTAACACCTAACACCTTTAATTTCATTTGTTTACGTCGTTTAGTTAGGTTATTTGGCCACTCAAGTTACGGTTTTTCTAATGAGTCCGATTGTCCAGATTATGTATCAAATCGAGTGATATAACGATGGTTTTGCACCGCAAATTACCTGTAGAGTCAGTGCAAATGGTCAGTACACGAAAAACAAGGGTTTATGGTGATCAAACGAAATTTGGGCAAAGTAACTTTAGTTGTGTGAATTAGGGCAAATATGTGGGTGATGGGTCTCTGCGACCGACTCCCCTCCATTTATACTCAAACTGAATTCAATCGTACGACTGGGCTCATACGCACATCTCATTCGGGCGAATGGGTCTCAGTCGTGCGATTGGTTCAGTCGCCCCCCTTCAGTCGTCCGACTGGAGTTCAGTCGTGCGACTTACTCATTCGTTCGCTCTTAAACATCCAACTGGGCCATTCGTATGGGCCATTCGGTTGAATGGTCCATACTCATGGTCCATTCGTACGAATGGCTCCCATTCGCATGATCAGTCCATACTCATGGTCCATTCGTGCGAAGGGGTCATGCTTATGAAATTTTCTGCATTTCTTACCATTTGACATTTAAACCCCTTGTTTTTAAACTGTAGAATCAACATTATACGCATTTGATCATCTCAGACATGATCATTTTAACTTGAAAACTTTTGATCACCTCAGACGTGATCCTTTTAAACAATTTGTCACTTCAGACGGACCCATTTATCTTTTGAAAACACATGTGGTCATCTCAGACATGACCCTTTTAGGTGAACTAATCCCTTACAGAATTCCATGATATAGTCCGACAAACAAACAAACTGAAATGACTAAATAAATAGTAAATTAAACTGAAGTACAAAAAAAATAAACTTGGTTTTGACTTTTTGTGAGAGGTAAATCCTAAGATAGTAATCTACTGGATTCGGTTCGGAATAGGCAGCTTCTATTTAGTTTGACCATACCTGGACCAATTCAATTTTTGAATCATACAGGCAAGTCAAATCATTCGGGACTTGTTATCAAAACCTATTGATGCTCACTTCTTGGTTTTCATCCAGAGTCGTTAGCAAATTTAGGAAATCATACTGGTACTATTAGATTCCCACATTGATTTGGACTTTCAAGAATTGTAGCCATGATGATTGTCAGTATATTTGTCCTCTTAAATCCATACACAGACTTTTGACACAGATTGGTGATAGTTTAAGGTTTAATTATTTCAACCAACATTTGCGGATCCCACGCTTATATGGTAATCAACATTCCTCATGAGCTTTTGAGCGGTCTACGGGTATTTTGACAAGAAGAGACTATTCTTAGAGCTTTCAAAGAGAAGCCAATCCTCAGGTCAGTGCCATCGCACAGCAGAGAGGCGGCAAACAACAATGAATTCTAGAATATCTAGGTTATGCTTATCCTCAGGTCAGTGCCATCGCACAGCAGAGAGGCACACAACCTATCTTCTTGTTAGAGCATCTTTAATTTTCTTTTGCACATAATGCACCAACAACATAAGTTATTAGCTTGATAGCATTTGCTTTTCATTTTTTTCCGTGCTTTGCTCTATTTATGGTCATCCGCACACATTTGTGGCGTTTACATGCTCATTACCCCTTATTGGAATATTGTTGATTGTGTTAACCAGTGATAAGATGGGAGCCCACAGTCAGTTGAACAACTTAGTTTGATCTTGAGATCACCAATCAGGTATAATCATCTATTGTGTTGAATCTACCGACATATCATCTGTGGTCTAGCAACCTCTAGGTCTACTTTCGTTGTGTTACCTTAGTAGTTACCAGTTTTTCTATCATATTTCCTTTTATGTTGCTCAGACTACACAGACTTATACTTTAAACTTTGCATCTTGTCTAAATTAAATTTTTAAAGTCCCTCTTGTTTTGTTCCTGTGTACTATCATTTTCCAAAGTATTTGAATCGGTATCACAGATACGATCTACCTTCTATCAGCTAGCCTCTCCTTCTCCCTCGTTTTTTTTTTGTTTTTAATGTTACTGGCTGACCTATTCTCCCCCTAAAATTCTAAAATCATAAACGATTTACATATTTAGGATTTTAATAGACAGCTAAATAACATGTATTTCATTTAAACAAAATAGACTAAAAAAGAAAAATAATAAAAAGGAAAAATAGACTAAACTGTATCGGACTACACATGATCATCATCAGGAATAACATCACTTTTCTTTTAACGCCGTTGACCTCTAACAGATATAGAAAACGTGGTTGTCAAAAGCTTTTGTATAGAGGTCAGCGCGTTGAAAATCAGTATTATTTTTACCACATTGATTAAGTTTTTTTCAAAACAGTCCCGTATAAAATGATATTTTATACCGATGTCTTTGGTCTTAGGATGTTGTACTGGATTTTTAGTTACTGTAATTGCAGCAGAGTTATCAACAAAAATAGGAGTAAAAGAGAAATTTAAACCATAGTCTCGCATTTGCTGTTGAACCCAATGATTTGTGAACAGCAACTTGCAGCAGCAACGTATTCGGCTTCATAGGTTGACAATGCAACCGAGGTCTGCTTCTTACACTGCCTGGGTCACTAATCTCCTCCCAAAGAATTGACACCCTGCTGATATAGACTTGTAATACATCTTGCAGCCCCCGTAATCCGAGTCACTATACGCCGTGAGCTCAAAGTCATCATCATGAGGATACCACAACCCAAGTGTGGGTGTACCCTTCAGATAACGAAATATCCTTTTGACCCCAATCAGATGGTTCACCTTTGGCTTAGCCTGATATCTAGAACATAGACATGTGGCATACATGATATCAGGTCTTGAGGCAGTGAGGTACATGAGAGATCCAATCATTCCTCGGTACATTGTGGCATATACCAGATCTCCATTTTCATCAGGTGCTATATCATGGTTTGTAGCAAGTGGAGTCCTAGCTGCAGAAGCATTCTCCATGTCAAACCGACTGAGAATGTCTCCCACATATCTGATGTAGAAAAATTCCTTTGGATGTCTGATCCACCTGTAACCCGAGAAAGAATTTCATCTCCCCCATAGCACTCATCTCAAACTCCGCCTTCATTACTGCTTCAAATTCTTTGCATAACTCTTCGTTCTTTGAACCGAAGATTATGTCATCGACATAGATCTGTACTAGCAGTAAGTCTCCATCTTTTTCTTTGATAAACAGTGTGCAGTCAATGACTCCCCTGCGAAAGCCGTGTTTCACAAGATGAGCCGAGAGTTTCTCATACCAGGCCCTTAGAGCTTGATGAAGCCCGTATAAGGCTTGTCAAGTTTGTAAACTCTGTCCGATGATAAGGATCTTCAAATCCCTTGGGTTGACTAACATAAACTGTTCTTGGATTTCCCCATGAAGGAATGCACTCTTCACATCTAATTGATAGACTTTGATCTTCATATACGATGCATAGGCAAGGAAGATACGGATGGCTTCCATCCTTGCCACGGGTGCAAACACTTCATTGTAATCAATCCCCTCGACTTGTCGAAATCCCTGAACTACCAGTCGAGGCTTGTTCCTGATAATGACACCTTGGTCATCCTTCTTGCATTTCAAGACCCATTTGGTGCCAATGACCTTATCACCTTTACGTCTGTCTACCAGAGTCCATACACCTAACTTCTTGAACTAAAGAAGTTCTTCTTGCATGGCACTCACCCATGCCTCATCATTCAGTGCTTCACTGACATATTTTGGCTCAAACTGCGAGACAAAACACCGATAAGTACCATCGTGAATGTATCTTTTTCCATTACCGAGGCATAATCAGCTGAGTACAGCTGATTTCTGGTCTGCACTCCTGATCTGACATCCCCAATGACATTGTCAAGGGGATGATAGACATTTAGATGTGATCCTGGAGTGGTAGGAACAACTACCTCAGATCCAAGGTTATGAACATTTGGTTCTGCATCTGAGGTAGATTGGAGTTTGGGTTCCGAAGTCGAAGGGGCATCACTATTAGATGCTTGTGGACTTGCAGGTATTGGAACCTGTCCCTCCTGATTGTTCTGGTCATCTTCTTCAGCTTCATCTTCTGAGGAGGAGTCACTGTCTTCGACTGCTCCCCCTGAGTGGTGAGATGATTCTCCCTGTGAGCTCGATGATGTTGAATCAAGTGATGGTGTATTCAAGACATCATACATCATCCGTGTAGCTAACTCATCATCAGAAGGGGAGAGAGGGATGTTGAAGGACTTGAAGAATCCATCATTGTCGAAAAAGTAAGCGGTTCCTTTTCCAGTAGGTGGTGTGGTATATCTCTGAACATCAACATTACACCACACTTCTACTAAACCCGTTGAGTGGTTGTAAACTCTCTGTTCGGTATGTTGTATCCTAGGAAGATACCTTCATCAGCCTTTTCGCTGAATTTTCCTTCTTGAGTCTTCTTCAGAAGTGTGCACGGCGCGCCAAATGGTTCGAGATACTCCAATTAGGTTTACGTCGTTGTAGTAACTCGTAACATGTTTTGCCATGGCGCTTGACTACCAGAACTCGATTTAATGTATAACATGCATTTGCCACTGCCTCATTCCAGAATTGGATAGGCAGTTTCTGAAGGGTTTTGTAGATGTTAATCAAAGACATATTAACCATTAACATGTAAAACGCAACGGATTTTCAGTTCAAATAAGAGTTTATGTATCATATACATATGTTAAAGCAAAACCCAAACAAGGATCTTATTATATGGATAACACACTATCACAACATACATATCACCATATATACTACCTTTAGAAACGTGGAATGGAGGCTAGGAGATGATGTTGAATGTCAAGACTTTAAAGTAGAAATCCTCAAGAGATGATACCCCAAGCTTCCTCCAAACACCCACTTGCTAGGTCTTGCAACACCAACCTCAAAGACACTCTTGAAGATCGATTTTTCAGCCAAACAACACTTGTTTGAAGCTGAAAATTGCTTCTATTTCAGCTCCAAAATCCGAATTTTAGAGAGAGATTAGAGAGAAATTCTTTTGCTATGTGTGTGTGAGAGAAGGTGTATCCTTGGAAGAGTGTTGTAATCAATAAATATTGCAAGGACCAAGATGATTCATCAAAGGGCTTGCAAGCCCCAAGGGCGGCCGAAATGGACCTTGGAGGGTCCCTCTCATTTTGAATTTTTATCAAAAAAAAAAATCACCCTTGCACTCTATTGATTTTATAAGATTAAAACCCTTTTATCTTATAAAATTAATACACTTTTGTTTAATATTATTTAACCAACTTAAATAATAGAAACAAGTAATTTCTCATGAACAATTATCCATATAATGTTGTTCATTATCAAAAGCAATGTTTTAGAAAACCCGGTTTCTATGTTGGTGCTTATATTTATTGTTTGATCTTATCAACGAATAAATATTTATCGGTGTTTGTTTTGCTTGTTATTGGGTATGACCCGACTTGGATCATATCACATAGCCACATCAATTTAGTATGTATCTTGGGCAGATCAAATCCTTCAATCTCCCACTTGCACAAGATTCATAGAGAATTGATGCAAGTAGCAAATAACGCCTAGCAACGGTTTGCTACCCCTAATGTATATGACTAAGTGCCATTCAATAACATCATCCCTTTCAAGTACCCTACTTGAATATGATTTAGGTGAATAAATCATTTATCCTTTTGTTACAGATGTCATGTTAAATCCTAGAGACATAGAATTGTCATTCTCCGTTGATTTAACTTTAACAGGCCTTAGACATCTAACTCTCAACGAATAAGAGGAACAAATTCCATCTTGACTACATACGTCTCTCACAATCACCTTATATTATACCCGAACTCAGCCTTATGTACTGCCAATATTTCAGAACAGCAAAGAACTAACTTAAAGTACAATACTTGGTGAATATCAAGACCCAATATGTATCTCAGGTATGAGGATACAATGATATTCGCCTTTACTCAATATCTCTTATGACTAATCACAAAGATTCCATGCAGAAATAATTGAGAGCGGGTCAGTCCAATATCCATATCCCATAGATATCAATGAACCTTGGTAGCAACGTCTTGCTCTATATTCATACTTAGTGAATATCAACCAATCCAAGTTCATTATAGTCTTACATTCATAGTTGTTCCCACAAGTACGATCGACTACGGACGTTTTAGAATAACTTACTTATTCACGGATTTAAACATGTTAAAATAGAAGAACAAATGAAAATTATAACCATATAATTAAGTCAAATTACATAAGTTCCAATATCCAAATACAAAATTTGATCAAGTCCGATTACTAGAATATCGAAGTCCTAAGGCCCAAGTATGACTTTCATGCTTTGACCTGTCAAGGAGCTTCGTGAATGGATCCGCAATGTTTTGATCGGTGTGAACTTTGCGAATACATATCTTTCCCTTTTCAACTTCATCCCTAATGTAGTTGAATCTCCGTTCAATGTGCCGGGTCTTTTGATGAGCACGAGGTTCCTTGATTTGAGCAATCGCGCCCTCGTTGTCACAAAAGATCTCTAGGGGGTCTTGAATGGTAGCAACGACCCCTAGATCAGCAATGAACTTCCTAAGCCACGCAGCTTCTTGAGCTGCCAGTGAAGCGGCGATGTATTCAGATTCTGTTGTAGATAATGCCACTACATCTTGCTTTGAGCTCTTCCAAGAGACCGCTCCTCCATTCATAATGAAGACATATCCCGACTGTGATCGAGAATCATCTCGATCAGTTTGGAAACTTGCATCTGTGTAACCCTTTACCACAAGCTCCTCCTCACCAGATCCATATATTAAGAACATGTCCTTAGTGTTCCTAAGGTATTTCAAAATACTTTTAACAGCCATCCAATGGCTATTACCAGGATTCTGCTGATATCTGCTTGTCATACTTAGAGCATATGACACGTCCAGCCTAGTACATATCATTGCATACATGATGGATCCTATAGCAGACGCATATGGGACTCCACTCATTCTTTCTTGTTCAACCTTTGAACTAGGGCATTGAGATGAGCTCAATATAGTCCCCTTTTGAATAGGTACCAGACCTTTCTTAGAATTCTCCATCTTGAACCTTTTCAAGATCTTATCAATGTATGCACTTTGGTTTAAACCTATCAGTCGTCTTGATCTATCCCTATAGATCTTTATACCCAAAATATAGGTGGCTTCACCAAGATCTTTAATGGAAAAACAGCTTCCAAGCCAGGCTTTTACACCATCCAAGGTTGGAATGTCGTTTCCAAATAGTAAAATGTCATCAACATATAATACAAGGAAGGTGATAGTGCTCCCACTAGCTTTCTTATATACACAGGCTTCATCAGCGTTTTTGATGAAGCCAAATTTCTTTACTTCATCATTAAAACGGTGATTCCAGCTTCTTGATGCTTGTTTCAATCCATAGATTGACTTCTTTAACTTGCATACCTTTTCAGGATGTTTTGGATCGACAAAACCTTCAGGCTGTTTCATATGGACATCTTCCTCAAGATATCCATTAAGGAAAGCGGTTTTGACGTCCATTTGCCATATCTCATAGTCATAATATGCTGCTATGGCAAATAATATCCTAATAGACTTTAGCATTGCCACAGGTGAAAAGGTTTCATCATAATCAACCCCTTGAGTTTGAGTGAAACCTTTTGCTACAAGTCTAGCTTTATAGGTATCCAAGTTTCCATGCATATCGGTTTTCTTCTTGAAAACCCACTTACTCCCAACTATCTTGGACTTAAGAGGTGGTGTAACCAATTCCCAGACTTGGTTATCATACATGGATTGCATCTCAACGTTCATGGCTTCTTGCCATTTGTCACAATCAGGTTTTGACATTGCATCTTGGTATGTGGTTGGTTCATCTGAATCTACCACATAGCATCCATCCATGAAAAATCCATATCTCTCAGGAGGAACACTAATTCTACCAGATCTGCGAACGTTTTGTGTATTGATCATCCATATGATCATTCTCAACATCCTCATGTTGATTGCTAGTATTAACCAATTGTGTATCTTCTTGTGAATCATGGACCTCTTCAAGTTCCACTGTTCTTCCGCTAGTTTCTTCCAAAAGAAACTTAGTTTCCAAGAACTCTGCCTTTCGAGCAATAAACACTTTCTGCTCTGTCGGATCATAGAAATAATATCCAATACAATCTCTAGGATATCCGATGAAGATACACTTCGTGGATCGCCCTTCCAGTTTGTTCTGAGTGTATTGCTTAGGATAAGCTTCACACCCCCAAACTTTCAAATATGATAATGATGGAACCCTTCCATGCCATACTTCGAAAGGTGTCCTTTCCACTTTCTTGGTTGGGGCCATATTTAAAATACGGGCCGCGGAGAGCAACGCGAAACCCCAAAATGACAGAGGTAGTGTACTTCTAGCCATCATAGATCGAACCATATCCAATAGAGTTCGATTCCTCCTCTCAGACACACCATTATGTTGTGGTGTTCCAGGTGGAGTAAGTTGTGAGACAATCCCACAACTTCTAAGATACTCTTGAAATTCACTACTTAGGTATTCACCTCCTCTATCTGTGCGAAGAACCTTGACCGTTTTGTTGAGTTGATTTTCAACTTCATTCTTGAATATTTTGAACATTTCAAAAGATTCATGTTTGTGTCTTAACAAGTACACATACCCATAACGACTATAATCATCGGTAAAGGTAATGAAGTATCTTTCACCATTCCTAGTCACTGGTTTAAAAGGTCCACATACATCCGAATGTATGATCCCTAATAAATCTTTCGCCCTTTCATTAGTCCCACTAAAAGGGGCCTTTGTCATTTTACCTTGTAAGCAAGACTCGCACACATCGAATGAATCATTTTCATTGGTTTTCAAAAGACCATTCTTTTGAAGTTTATGCATACGATTCTTATTTATGTGTCCAAGGCGACAATGCCAAAGATAGGAATCATTCAAATCTAATTTGAGCCTTTTGGTGGTTGCTTGGTACATTGAGCTATCATATGTTGTGTTATCATGAACCAATTCATAAATACCATTACAAGGAATAGCCTTAAAATAAAACACATGATTCAAAGTAACATGAATATCATTGTCAACAAATTTGAAATCATAATCATATTGTCTTAAACGGGAAACAGAAATGATGTTCCTAGTCAAACTAGGAGCATACAAGATATTCTTTAAAATAACTTCCAAACCACTTGGAAGCTTCAAAACATAGTCTCCTTGGGCTTCCACATGAACCTTTGCACCATTGCCCATGAAGAGACTAACTTCCCCTTTTGAATAATGCTTACTTCTTTTGAACCCCTGCAACAAATTGCAAATATAAGTTCCACATCCGGTATCTAATACCCATGTGTTAGAAGAAATTACATTTAGCTCAACATGTATCATAAAGATTGTACCTGAGGTTTGCCCGTCCCTCTTCGACCTCAACGCTTTGAGATAGACCGGACAATTGCGTTTCCAATGGCCTACCTCACCACACTCAAAACAAGGGTCATCTTGAGCAACCTTTTGCTTCTTTTCTTTTGGTTTGGGGGTTCCATTTTTGCCTTTCCCTTTCCCTTGACGTGCCCCTTCCCTTTGGCAACGCTTGCCTTAGGGTTGGCGAGGTGCCTCTTCCTACTACCTCCTTCATTGATCGTAAGGACCGGCAGAACCTTTCTACCCATGCCCGCCTCGGCCGTTTTTAGCATTGAATGAAGCTCACCAATGCTCTTGTCCCAACCATTCATGTTATAGTTCATAACAAACTATCAAACTTCTTTGATAGAGAGTTGAGGATCAAATCCGTTGCCAACTCGTTGGACACACGACAGTTAAGCCTTTCGAGGCGATCAATGTGGCTCTTCATCTTAAGAACGTAGGATGACACCGATTGGGTCTCGTCCATCCGACATGCATGGAGCGCTCGAACCGTTTCGAAGCGCTCCACCCTTGATTGTTGTTGGAACATTTCCTTCAACTGGGTGATCATGTCAAAGGCATTGTGGTTTTCAAAGTCCTTTTGCAAGTCGGGAATCATACTCGCTAGCATGAGACATGAGACTTGCACGGAGTCCTCGGTGTACTTGACCCACTCGGCAAAGGCCTCAACGTCACTCTCATCGGGTTGATCGGGAATGGGATCGTCTAACACATAGGACTTCTTTTCTTGCTTGAGAACTATTCTCAAGTTTCGATACCAATCCATGAAGTTCCCATGGTTTAGACGTTCCATTTCGAGGATCGTTCTTAGTGATAGGTTATGGACGGTCGGGATAGCGTTGTTGTTGTTAGCCATCTACAATATTACAAAGTTCAAATTTTAGTATTTCGATGTTTAAACAATTTTTAATTATTAATACCCTTTTATGTCTCATAGACAATTAATAATTAAAACTAGAATCCAACGTTACATTTAAATATCGGTTAGGTGACCTTTATCCCTTTATTTAAATTAACAAGGTAGTCAACGTTTTGACAATTGTAACCCATTACAATTTCTAGTTTTTATGGGATCGTTTTAAACATCTTATGTTTAGTTTGGCATGTTAATCCCATCAACACCGTTTGTACGTCATGCTTCGGTGATCCTAATGCATGATTTCCAAATCAAGTCGTCCTAGTTAGACACACGTGTGATATCACTAATATAAGTGGTTAGGTGACCTTTATCCCACAAATATAGTAATTTCACCTCAACTTCTCAAGTTTCTACATTTATGGTTAGGTGACCTTTATCCCATAAATAAGTTACAAGTGAATTGAGTGTTGTTTAAAAGGATGGTGTTAAACTTGTTTAAAAAAAAAAAAAGGGTTTTGAAGTTTCTAAAACTTAGTTATAGAAAACCTTTTATACCATACAACTTGTATGCATTCAAATGCATGGTATTATTTGAAAAACAATTTTTAAGGTTCCTTTTAATAAAACCCATTTTTATTAAATCATTAACCCTTAATAAACTCATTTTATTAATCCATTTAATGATTATAAAGAACCATTTTTATGCTTGATGCGCCATAGTTGTTAAACTAGTTTGTCAATTTTCAATCCAAAAACAAACACAACCAAGATAACCAAACAATCAACCAAACATAATATAATAAGTGCACAACCAAAGCCAATAATTTTGAACACACTTGCTTGCCATAACAAGTGTGTTAAGGGGTCAATCCAAAGGTAAAACATGACACATTGTTGAGTTGATGAACTCCCACTTGAACTTGCATCCAAATGCTTCAAGTATGCCTTTTGTGTTGTGATTCCATCATCATCTTTAGGCTTCCTTTATGTGTTACAAAACAGCCCCCAAAAGCTTATTACATCGAAAAGGTCCTAATACATTTTTCTAGTAAAATAAGATACGAGCTAATCTATTTATTACATATCAAATGAAATAAATAAATTACATATGCTTTATTACATCCAAATGAAACACAACCACAAATAATCAATCACAAGGTCATGGCTAGGCTTTGTGCACTTAGAACACATCCAAACAAGTCTAAAATCGATAATATGGCAGCCCCTTTTAACCCAAGTTTTTGGCCAACACAAACCAAGAACATGTGGGTTTATGTCCAAACAAACAAACCATCATATGATCTATATTTTTCAAGATCTTTACATGCATATAAAGTAACATCTTGAAAACAAAGGGACTTCCATGTAAAGAAATTTCCAGCCCACTTTTTAGAGAAAAAGGACCCGAAAATTTCATGTTGGAAGCATGTATCCATATAATCCGGCTCTAGATGCCATTGAAGGTTTTGTAGATGTTAATCAAAGACATATTAACCATTAACATGTAAAACGCAGCGGATTTTCAGTTCAAATAAGAGTTTATGTATCATATACATATGTTAAAGCAAAACCCAAAACAAGGATCTTATTATATGGAATAACACACTATCACAACATACATATCAACCATATATACTACCTTTAGAAACGTGGAATGGAGGCTAGGAGATGATGTTGAATGTCAAGACTTCAAAGTAGAAATCCTCAAGAGATGATACCCCAAGCTTCCTCCAAACACCACTTGCTAGGTCTTGCAACACCAACCTCAAAGACACTCTTGAAGATCGATTTTTCAGCCAAACAACACTTGTTTGAAGCTGGAAATTGCTTCTATTTCAGCTCCAAAATCCGAATTTTAGAGAGAGATTAGAGAGAAATTCTTTTGCTATGTGTGGTGAGAGAAGGTGTATCCTTGGAAGAGTGTTGTAATGAATAAATATTGCAAGGACCAAGATGATTCATCAAAGGGCTTGCAAGCCCCAAGGGCGGCCGAAATGGACCTTGGAGGGTCCCTCTCATTTTGAATTTTTATCAAAAAAAAATCACCCTTGCACTCTATTGATTTTATAAGATTAAAACCCTTTTATCTTTAAAATTAATACACTTTTGTTTAATATTATTTAACCAACTTAAATAATAGAAACAAGTAATTTCTCATGAACAATTATCCATATAATGTTGTTCATTATCAAAAGCAATGTTTTAGAAAACCCGGTTTCTATGTGGTGCTTATATTTATTTGTTTGATCTTATCAACGAATAATATTTATCGGTGTTTGTTTTGCTTGTTATTGGGTATGACCCGACTTGGATCATATCACACTAGCCACATCAATTTAGTATGTATCTTGGGCAGATCAAATCCTTCAGTTTCGAGTCTGCTACCATTGTCCGTGCTGTCTCTATCAAGCTTCTATTCTTCTCTCAGCAACACCATTCATCTGAGGCGTGTAGGCAGAAGTGAACTGGTGCACAATTCCCTTTTCCTTGCAGTAAGCCTCCATCCACTGATTCTTGAATTCTGTCCGTTGTCTGAGCAACCTGTCTCACCTTCAGCTTGTAGAGAGATTCCAGTGTGTGGTTACTAATTTCTTGAATGACTCAAGTGTTTCTGATTTGGACTTCAGAAATTACCCAAGTGAATCTTCAGTAGTCATCAGTGACCACATAACAGTACAAGTCACCTGCAATGCTCTTTGTACTGACTAGACCAAATAGATCCATGTGAAGAAGTTCAAGAGGAAGCTCGATAGAATGAACTTTCTTTTCCTTATGAGACTTCTTCGTCTGTTTGCCTTTCTTGCATGCTACACAGAAATCCAGATGTTGGAAATTTTTGACGTTAACTCCTCTCACGAGATCCTTCTGGATCAAGTGATTCATCTTCCGTTGGTTAATGTGTCCCATTCTCCTATGCCAGGAAATGGAGTCTTTCTCAGTAGCTTCTGAAAGGAAGCACTGAACATCATGATCCGTTGTAGAAGCCGTTGAGAGATCCAAAACATAAAGGTCTTTATATCTTGAAGCTATCATCAGAACTTGGTCCTCCGGAATCACATAGTCTTTCTTGAGGACGTAACACTTCTTGTTGTCGAATATGACTTTAAATCCTTTGTCACATATTTGGGAAACAGGAAGTAAGTTGTTTTGAAGTTGGTTGAACGTAGTTCACTTTATCAAACTTAACTTTCTGATTTCCAACCTCTCCCTGAGCTGTGATGTAACCTCCTTTGTTACCAGCAAATGAAACATGCCCTCCTTTTATTTGTTTGACATTTGATAAAAGAGCCCTGTTTCCTGTCATGTGCCTGGATGCTCCGCTATCTACAATCCACGTGTCGGTTTCGGCTCTGTAGCGAACACCCTGCACATACAATTTAAAACATTAGTTTAGGTTAGGAACCCAAGCCTTTACTTGCTTGGGTTCCCAGAGGCATCACACATCATGAATTCAACCCATTGACCCTTAGAAGGTGAGGTAGCTCAGGTGCTTTCTTGTCATCATTATCAAACACAAAGGATGACTTTTCTTTCCATAAGCCAGATTTGTGTAAGGCCTGTTTGTGATAAACAGACGACTGGCTAATGGGTTGAACTTTGGGTTCACTAGTTTTTCTAGGTGGAGTTAAAGAACTCCTCTTAGAAGACCTAGGTTTTGAATCCTGAAGTTCAATTTTCTTCCTAGGTGTCTGATAGTAAGGACAAAAGGAAGCAATGTGTCCACACTCTCCACAGTTGTAGCATGACCTGCTATTAACTTTATGATTAAACTTTCGTTATGGAGATGTGTGTGACACCCTAGTGACATCATTTTGTTTGGGTTTTGACTCTGCTTCTTTTGATGTTTTCTCTTGTTCAACAAACTTAATTGTTTTAATATTTTTAATATCTTTTCCATTTTGGTTAACTGGACTTTGACATGATACTCGTGAAAGATTAACATTAACAGTCTTTTTAGTTTTAGATTTGACTTTGTTTGACCCTGACTTTATATTAACTTTGTTTGGACCCTGACGTTATTACCTTTTCAAATTCTTTTTTTCCAGATTAACACAAGGCATTTTACCCTTTGCCTTTGAAGTGGCCTCCTTTTGTTTTGTTCCAGATTGAATTGAAGAACATGAAGAATCAGGATCACTTACAAGAGGAATAGACACCACATGATCCTTGATGGGATTGTTATTTATTTGTCTACTCTTAGTGTTCATCAAGGTCTCAGGTGGTGGTGGAACCACTTTATAACCCAACCCCTCCCATTGTTACGCTCTCTCACTAAGTGTTGGACAATATGAGATGAACTTGTCCAACTGTGCAGTTTTTGCTTTAAAGAGTTGACTTCTACTTCCAAAACTGCTTTTGCTTCTTAGTGTCTTCTAGGGAGTTAAGATAGTACCTAATGTCGTTAGCTTGGTTAAAGGCTACTACTTCAGTTTCCCTAAGCTGTTTATTCAAAAGGTCTACCTTTCTTTGTAACTATGCTCATTGTTTTAAACACTCTATTTGCCTCAGTGCACAGTTGCAAATCCTTTACTAAGCTATCATTATGATCTAATAACCTAGCAAATTTCTGATCTATGCTTTCTCTAAATTTATTACAATCAGAACAATCATGATTTTGGAAAAGTTGGTTAGTGGTACTTACCTGAGGAGGTTCTGATGAATCAGCCATCAATGCAGCATCAGATGTCTCTGGTTCTGGTGATTCTTTCTTTGTTGTAGACGTCCCTTCTTCAGGCTTGTAGCTGACCTCTGTTGTAGTCTCTTTAATGTTTGACATCGCTAGCTCAACTGCAATATCTCCTTCACTCGCGGAATCATCATCTAAGTCTTCCACGCTTGCAATATTAGATTCTCCCGGAGAGACAAACCGAAAGCTCCAGTCCTGTCCTTCATCATCATGGGCAGTCAAGGCTTTTGGATCCTTGCTTGATGAAGTAGAACTACTAGCTTGCTTGTCTTGACGAGTGAAGGACGAGAATGGATTCCCGTTTCCAGTCTTCTTTGGCTTCACACATTCTCTTTTGAAGTGCCTCTTTTCTCCATAGTTGAAACAGGTCACTTTGCTCTTGTCAAAGCCAAATGTAGTGTCCTTAGTAGCAACCAAGTTTTGTCCGGTCTTCTTCACAAACTTCTTCGCCCTTCGGCTAGCACTTGCTAAGGCCCACATAATATCCATCCACCTGCTCGTAGTCCTCATCTGCCAGATGGCAGTTTCCAATTTTCCCAGCAACAAGTCCATCATAGGAATGGACCACTGCTGCCAAGAGATCCATGTGCTCTCGAGCTACTTCTACTGTCACATTTCCGAGATTCTCGGTCTTCAGTCTTGTAGCATTTGCTTCAGATCCAATGTAATGGGTACTAGAAGACCCTGACGTTTCTGATCCTGAAGGAGAGACTTGTGAGGGACCAGATGAGCTTGACACAAAGGCAGTCTGAAGAGGTGCTCCAGATGTCTTAACTTGAGGAGTGGCATTATACAAAGCTGGATTCTGAGTGTATGAAGACTTCTGTGCTCGGTACTTCATCCTAAGTGCTTCTTCTCGCAGCTTTAGAATGAAATCATTGATGTCCATACTTGCTAGCAATCCATTCTGTCTCAGATTTGAAACAAACGAAGCCCAACTTTCTGGCAACCCGTCTGCAAAATTTGACACTTTATCTTCCATGGTAGTTTTGACACCATGTGTATGCAGCTCGCTCATCAAATGGTAGAATCTATCAATGACATTGTCTAAACTCTCATTTCCCATCGATAAGAAGTTTTCAAATTCTTTCTTCAACTCCTTAGCTTTAATGGCCTTCAACGAAGCATTCCCGTCATATCTTTTCTCCAGCTCATCCCATAATTTCTTGGCTTGCTTATTCTCAGAGTACTGGTGAAAAATATCCTTAGGAATAGACTGTGTTAACAATGCATATACTCTCTTTTCTGCATTATATTTAACTTTCTGTGCATCAGTCATTCCTCCCAAAGTAAGTTTCACCCCATCGGCTCCCACCGGCATACTGTATCCCGTCTCAATAGCTTCCCATATATTTGGATCCACTCCATTGAGGTGGATCTCAAAACGTTGTTTCCAGTGGGGAAACTCATCTAACGTTATAAGCTTCAGGGGTTTATTATGATTCCCCACCTCACTTTCCAGTAGTAATAAGTTCTGAATCCGTGAGTCCTTCCCGGCTGTAAACGCTGAAAACTGATCCTCCATCTCGATAAATTTTAAGTCTCTTAAACAATCTGTTAACTGGTGCGAATGGAGTGATGCGAATGGGCTATCCGTGCGAATGAACTATGCGACTGGTTCAATCGCGCGGCTGAACTAAGAGATTGGTCCAGTCGTGCGAATGAAACTGATGCGTATGAACAATGCGACCAGTAGGCTTAGTCGTACGAATGAAGATGCGACTGAGTCCAATCGTACGTCTGGGAGATGCGAATGAAGTCCAGTCGCGTGATTGGGTCAATCGTGCGACTGAAGCTGCTTTTTTTCGAAAATTTATAGGTTTAACGTGTTTTGGCCGAAAAAACCCGAATTTTCACCAACCCTAATCGCCTTATGCCGGAGAAACCAAAACTTGATGAGCAGGGGACGTCCAAGACAACTTTTAACACAAAAAGATGAGTTTTTAGTGAAAAAACACAAACTTTGTATCAAAATTGATTGAATCACACGTAATCAAGAGCCAAAGCTCTGATACTACTTGTCAAGATCTGGTATTTGAACGAAACACCAACTGATTAACGTGTAAACCAAACCAAATAGTGCGGAATCCTATTTGATTAGCGATACAATCAGTAAGAACGCACGTAGAATCAATAAGGTATTGAATCTAACGTTAAGAATCGATTAGGAATCGATCTACAGCGTTCTATGAACTTGGAGTATAAACTTGGAGGCTTCTGGACGGCTAGGGTACGTCTGGAGTCGAATTGGAATGAATGCTTACGTTTTTCCACGAATTAGGTGGTATTTATAGGTTAGGGTTGCTCATTCGTACGACTGAACCATTAGTATGGTTCAGTCGTGCGATTGAGCCATGCGGTTGATCCATCCGCACGACTGAGTGTTCAGTCGTGCGACAGAGCCAATCTTATGTTACAATCATATGACTGATCCAGTCTCCTGATTCAGTCGTGCGACTGAGTCATTCGCCTTAAGTTGTTCATGCGTATGGTCCATTCGTATGGGCCATTCGCATGAGAACTTCATTTTGTTAAGTTTGAATGTATTCATTTATATAACATTATGTGTATCAATTCAAACAATCACAAACCTATGTAATCAATTCAATATCAACTCATTAATGAAAAGTTAAACATTATAAATCACAAACAACCATTCTCATTTCATTAATATCCCAACCATTACATAAGTGTAAGACAAACAAAACACATTACATTCATATCAGGATCTAGGTATATATGTATCAACAAGTGCTGACTGCCTCTACCCAGAATGTTAGAGGCAGCTTTGAATTAACTAACATGGTCCGAGCAGCCTTAATAAGTGCGTTGTTCCTCGTCTTAGCAACACCATTTTGTTGAGGAGTTCTAGGAGCACTATATTATCTGGCAATCCCTTTTGAGTTATAGAATGAGTCAAGAACTTGATTCTTAAACTCAGTCCCTTGATCAATTCTAATTATTTTAACCTTGTGATCAATTTGATTTTCTATTTTAAGAATAAAGGATTTTAAAGTTTCAGCAGTTTCATCTTTAGTTATTAAAAAGAATAGCCATGTAAATCTTATAAAATCATCAACAATCACAAGGCAGTATGATTTCCTTCCAATGCTCATTATACTTGTGGGACCAAATAGATCCATGTGCAATAAGTGTAATGGAGTGGTGATAGAGTTAACAACTTTGGATTTATGAGATGCCCTGTGTTGCTTTCCTTTCAGGGATGCAACACAGTTATCTTTGCAGAAAAATTCCTTTTTAGGAAAACCATGTACCAAGTTATTTTTAGTCAATTTATTCATTGTTTTTAAATTTACATGACACATTCGTTTATGCCATAGTGTTGACTCATCACCATCAGCTTTGGAAAGAAAGCATGACACTTCACTTATTGGGGAAACATTGTTCATATCAAGCTTGTACATATCCCCTTTCCTAAAAGATCTAAGAAGCACCAATTCCTGAGAAATTGTCATCCCGGGTTTGAGGATAATGCACTCATGTTCTGTGAAGAGCATTTGATGCTTTTGATCACAAAAGTGAGAAACACTTAACAGGTTGTGTTCAAGCTGTTTGACAAAGTGTACTTTGTCAGCTTTTAAATTTCCATTGGATATACTCCCTCGGCCAGAAATATATCCTCCGGCCTCACCTCCAAACTGGACAGGACCTCCATTAAAATGTTGAAATTATTGGAGGAGAGATCTGTTCCCAGTCATGTGCCAGGAGCATCCACTATCCACAATCCATACATTTTTATTCTTGTCATATGGATGTCCCTTGTTGTCATCTGTTCCAGCCATGAGTGCTTGAGCAGAAGTCACATCCTGTACCATGAAGCTCTAGTCAACTTCTTGAGCCATAGCAGCTGTCTCAGTTGACTTTCCAATAGCCTTTGGTGTAAAGGGATGTGTGGAGGCCTGTGGGGTTCCCGGATTTGACTTGGGAGCCTTGCATTCCCTGGCAAAGTGACCAAGTTGGTTACAGTTGTAACATTTGGTCTTCGTCTTGTCAAACCCAAATTTATTGTTGGTTGGGTTTTGGGGAAATTACCTTCCAGTTCTCTTGAAGAACTTCTTCGCTCTATAGGTTAACAGAGCCATTTGTTGGACTATGTCCACATACTCCACATCATCTGGGTTGAAACACTCTAGATCATCAAAGCAATACTGATAGTCACTAGAGTGCCCATTCCTGAGACAAAGGCATAGATTTCCTGAAAAGAACTTTGCTGAGCCTGTTGAGACCATGGAGTCTCAGGGAATGTAATGTATGGCCAAGAAGAACAGGATGGCTGCTGGGTGTATGTCACTGGGAGGGTCCTGAGCCTTCAGCAACCATTAAAGCATTGCTAGAAGGAAGACTCAAGGGTCTGCTTGTCTGATGGCCTCTCTTGTTCTCCATCTCTAAACTGTATCCATCAAGGATGCCATAAATTTTAGTCATGGTGAGGGTGTTCAGATTTTTTGTCCTCTTGATAGAGACATAGTAGAACGTCCACTGATTTGGGAGTGCACTCATGAACTTTCTTGTGAGATCTCTTAGTTAAAGGGCAATACCCACAGACTGAAGGGAGGAAATAAGATCCATATACCCGAAGTATTGCTAGCTGAGGGTCTCTCCAGCAATATAAGTGAAGTTCTCGAACTGTTGCTTCAGGGAATCCTTCTTGGAGTCATTGGATCTGGAATACATCTGAGCAAGTGCATCAAACAGTTCTTTAGCTGACTTGCAATGCTCAAACCCCACCATGATGGAGTTGGGTATAGCAGTCATTAGAGCCGTCATGGCATTACTGTTAATGTCCAGCTTCTTCCGGTCTTCATCATAGTAGTCTTTAACAACCTTCACTATCATGGCATCGTTTCCACCTGGTGCTGCCACCTTTGGTTTGTAAGGGCCATTGACAATAGATTGCCATATTTTACTGTCTTGATACCTGATGAAGCCTTCCATATGTCTGCTCCATGATCTAAAGTTTTCAAGGGTGATGATGGGTGCTTTAGTCATCGTCCCCATCTCTACTTCAGACTTTCGTTTGTGGGCCATTTTAAGTGTGGTGTAGGGAGGAGTGAAAAACAGTTTATTTGGATGGTAAGATCTCACAATCAAGAGCCTAAAAAGCTCTGATACCAATTGCAGGATCGGTTTTTGTCACTTAACACTTAGTTTTTCTCTCAAACTCACTTGCAATCACACTCGGCTTAGATGATGCAGAATCCCTTCTAAGAGTTGATAATAATATACTAAGTAACAAAGAACACAAAGAAATAATTTTCAAGGTACTTGTATATATTACTTCTTAACTCAAAGTATTACAAGACTCTTACAAGCATATTACATGAGTTACAATGAGAAACTATATATACTAGATCCTACAGCCGGATATACTTTGATACCAGCTGGAAACCTATGACTAAAGCATATACTACAATGCTAAAGTTAAGGTATCTTAGATAAAGTATTATCTAAGATAAGGTAGTCATGACATGTCCATGACTTACCTTTTGTTACCAACTAAAGTTGGCAACTGTACTAACCTGATAAAGGTGAACAGTGGAATAAAGTATGGTCAACTACTTGGGCTTTAGAGAAAACACCATGCAGTATATCAGAGGTCTACAGCGGAGTGTCACAGAGATCATACTTATTCTTCCGAAGTATACTTATGTGCACTAGTTTATAGTAGTGTCTTCCGAAGGTTAATTGGCTTCGGAAGAACTTGTTCTTCCGAAGCCACTTATACTTCGAAAGAGGCTACTTCTTTCGAGGCTTGAGGACTTCTTCATGTTTTTATACTTCGGAAGTTGAACTCTTGATTTCTTCTAATTCTTGAACTTCGAAAGAGAACACTTTGTCATCGGAAGTTGGAGTTTTCCTTCGGAAGATGATCTTGCACTTGTCTTCGGAAGAACTCCCTTTCCTTCAGAAGTTCCACACTTAGCTTTGGAAGTCCTTTATTACTTGCACCAAAATAGTCTAAGTGATTTGGTATTGGTTGCACCAGCCTTTCTAGATCCAACAGTGAAGTACATGCAAGTGTTGGTCTTCCGTAAATTATTGGACTTCCGTAGGAGTGTTTGCCTTCCGTAGGAATCTTCACATGGTAGACTTCATCCGCAGCAAGTTGTTCACCTGCAGCAGATTATCTACGGAAGAACAAAATGTTCATCCGTAGATGTTTCTTACACATAGTCAATTTACAAAATTGACTAAGTATGATGTTAAGCCTGCAATCACACATAAATCAACACAGTTATGGGTTAACTTATATATACAAAGCATACATTAAAATAATGATGTACAAGAGTTTATTACAAAATTTGATTAAAGTTCTAAGCCTATACAATGTATCTAGACCTATCAAGACTAGATCCAACAATTTCAAGGTCTACCAACTTGATGTCAAGTGTGCTTTCTTATATGGGATGATTGATGAAGAGTTGTATGTAAAACAACCACCTAGATTGGCAAACCTAGAATAATCCTGATTATGCCTGTAGGCTTGATAAAGCTCTTTATTGGCTGCACCAAGCTCAAAGAAGTGGTATAGACTCTATCTCAGTATCTATGTCAGCATGGTTACAAAAAGGGTACTATAGATGGAACTCTCTTCATCAAATGAACAGGGAATGACTTAATGCTGGTTCAAGTGTATGTAGATGACATTATCTTCGGGTAACTAATCCAAAGCTCTGCAAAGACTTTGAGAAGCTGATGAAGAATATATATATGTGTATATATATATATATATATATATAGATATATATATATAGAGATATAGATCGTAGAGAGATATATAGATAGATAGAGAGATAGGATATATACGGAGATAAGATAGATAGAGAGAGAGGTATAGATAGATAGAGACAGAGATGGAGAGAGAGGAGAGAGAGAGACACAGAGAGAGAGGAGAGATGGAGAGAGAGAGAGAGAGAGATAGAGAGAGAGGACAGAGAGAGAGACAGAGAAGAGAGAGAGAGGAGAGAGAGAGAGACAAGAGAGACAGAGAGGAGAGAGAGACAGAGAGAGAGAGAGACAGAGAGATAGAGAGAAAGAGAGACAGAGAGAGAGACAGAGAGAGAAGGAGAGAGACAGAGAGAGACAGAGAGAGAGAGAAGAGAGAGAGAGAGGAGAGAGAGAGAGAGAGAGAGAGAGAGAGATAGAGAGAGAGAGAGAGAGATAGAGAGAGAGAGATATACATATATAGACATATATATATACATATATCTAATCATACATATATATATATACATATATATATCATATATATATATCATATATATATATATATATTAATTATATATCTACATATATATATATCTATTATATCTATATCTATATATATATATATATATATATATATATATATACCCACACACAACGGTTTCCCCTCTTTCACTTTCCTCTTTATCTGCAAACTTCTCTAACATAAATTCACCCACAAACCGACTTTGTTCTTATCTTCCTTCACACCTAAGCTTTTTCAAATGGCCAACCTTGATTGCAGAAACTAGCTTGATTTTTCCATGCAACTTCACAGGCAACACAATCAAGTTGCTCTGTTCGACTTTGAGAAAGATCCAAGTTTCACAGAGGTTTGTCGCTTTCTTTCTCTATCAAACTACTTCACCTCCCTCACCATTGACCCTCCACTCTATGAGGATCAACTTTTGGACTTTTGGAGGACCTGCTAAGAGGTCACCATGGATGGAGAGAAGGCACTGTCTACCATAGTGTGGGGAAGGACAATCATCAGCACTCTGGCCACCATAAACAATCATCTTCAGCTGGATGATGTAGAAGGTGATTTGTCCTTTCCCAAGTCTGTTGTTAACTAGTCCTTTGGACAGATGGGATATGATGGAGACTTTACAATCAAAACCTTCAGGAAAGAGAAGGTCTCTTCTCAATGGAAGAACCTTCTCCATGTAATTATACACAGCCTGTCCAACAACAATGGCGGATGGGACCAGATTCCAGAGGATCTCTCCTTCATAGTCCATGGGATGGTTCAGGGGGTCAAGTTTAGGTACTCACAATTTGTGTATACTAACTTACTTGCAAACTTGGACTCCTTAGAATATTACATGTTCCCTAGATATGTTCAACACATTCTTAACTGTGAACTGGGCTCATAATTAAGGGGAATAGTTAAAGTTTTAAAATTGGGACATATGAAGCCCGACATCTTCAAAACTATGAAGAAGCCAACTGTTGGCTTCTCAGCGGTAGAAACAGTCCTTCTCCCAAAAATGTTAGAGCTCATTTCTCAAGGTGACAACCTAGCAACACCAACTAGTGTTGAACCCACACCTTCTATTTCACAACCACCTACACAACGACAAATAACCATCACCTACCAGAGAAAATCCAAACGAACCCCTACACAGGCTACTCAGCTTGTGCAGGCCCCCATATCACCAACCATACAGGAAGAAGTGGACACTGGAGCTCCCACTTCCCTTGAGTAGCAAACCACTCCCATCTCACCAATGATCAGTGATGAGGTTCCTCATGCTCAGCCTGATGAGCTCACAAGCCCAACAACCATAAGCCTTCACTCAGAGTCTCAAAACTCTAGTGAACAACCTTTAGGGGAAAGTTACCATCCCCAGCCTCTTGATCAACCAACCTATTCCCAACCAAGAGTTCTATGATGATGAAGACATGGATTCAGTGAGTACCATAAGTCTCTCTTCTCATCTCCTGCTCAAAGAGAGATGAACTCTCTTACCTCTCCCATGTCTAGCCCACATCATTCACCCATTACTGAGGTGGATCTCCCTGAACCTGTTCAGGAGGTCCATATAGAAGAGGCTCTCACTTTGCAAATGGTTACATCATTAAGACCTCAACCATGGCAACCCAACCCATTGACACTTCACCTGAAGTTGTCAGTGTGTAGGGGAAATCCAGCAGCCAAGAACCCAGTGCTGGTGATGAGGACGAGGACTTTGGTCCAATTCTCTCATCCCCTCATGATTCTTCTGATGAAGATGAGGGGAAAATGAGGCTGAAGGTACAAAAGCTGACAAAAACATGCACCTATTAGTCTCTAAGGTTAATCACTTGGAATCTCAGGTGACTACCTTACAAAGAAGGGTCAATGATCAGCAACTTGAGATTTCTTATCTCAAGGAGAAAGTAGCTATGAGACCTTTAAGAAGAGTTCAACCAGGAACACAAGAACCTGTGGATGTAATAGACCTAACCCCTAGCTAACCTATGCAAGAGGGTGATGCTACCAAAAAGGGGGAGAAAGTCCAAGCAATCATAGAATCTATGAGTTCTTCACAGAGTATGGACTCTGAGGATTCACCACCCTCACTTGCAATTGTCCATACTCAACAAACTCCTCAAGTTCATATTGATGTGGACTCACTCATACAAAGCATGTTTAGGAGGGTATTCCCAGAGCTATGCCTACTCCATCTCATCACTCTAAGAATCCAATCATGGGATGGAGGTATAACACTGATAGGACAGCTGTAGTGATCTCAAGAACTCAAGGGCAACAAGAAATCTTCAACTTCTCTGACCTAAGGTTCTATGAAAGCACATATCTGACTGACCTTCCATTTTTCAACCCAAGCCAACACAGACAAGCTCCAAGGTTAGCAGATAGGATTCAAGCGAAGGTGCTAGAAGAGTTCAAGCAAAGATCAAGACTATATAGACAGAGGCTAGCAGGTAAGGCTATTGTTCAACTGAATATTGAGGTGGACCCTAAGATTAGCTTCAAATAGGAAGCCTTGACTGAAGGCCCAGTAGTTGAACCTGTGAACCTTGAGACAGATACCTTTTCAGCTCCCATTACCATCAGTGAGGCACTAGCTGGTGAAGGTGCTTCACAGCCTCTCTCTGGCTAGAGCTTGACTGCTACATCAGGCAATGAAGTCCAAAGCTCTCTCCACCCTGAGTCACCAAGGCTTGTGAGTGACAAAGGAAAAAGGAAACTGACTCCTGAGGAGATTGAGGAGGAGGAGAGAGAGAGAAAGAGGAAGCTAAGGGGAGAAAGTTTAAGTGGGTCCCCAGGCTTTATGGAAGCTGCTATCAGGGCTGCCCCCAGGCCAAACACTCAGAATGATAAGTTGAGGGCAGCCAGGATAAACTACTTGGGGACCAGGAACAACGAAATGATGATATTATTTCTCTCCCCTTAGAAGAACTAAATGAACTGGCAGACATGAAAATGTCTAAGGAGAGGAAGGATGTAAGGCCCCGCTCCTGGGACGCTCACAGCTGGTCAATCATCGCACATAAAACATATATTTACATTAACTTTAATAAAACATTGCAACGGGAACATTTAAACACACATTTCATTTCATTATAATAATCACTTTTGCAAAATAATACAACATTCATTACAAAATATCGTTTGTTCGCACTACAATGCAAAAACATTATACAAAAGAATGCCATCCAAAATGAGTCAAGTAGCCGCCCCGTGCCATCCTCAGCAACAATTACGGCCAACTGGAAACACATAAAAGTCAGTGTTGCTGAGTGAGTTCTAGTTTTTAAAATAAAATATACTTTACTTTATGTCAAAACCATTCTATACTTTCGTATATGATCACACATCATACGTACACGTAGATAATGTCATTATTATCTTCCTTTACTGTTCATCACTTTCTTTCTTTATCTCTTTTCGGATCAGTGCCTTCAGCTATACCCCAAACGTATGCACAAAGCGGGTACTGGGCCGAAGATCATAAATGACTTCCAAAACGCACATAGCTTGGCCTAGCACCGGGGCAAGCGACAAAGATCCTAACTGTTCCAATTCCGGTCACCACCACCTTTCTTGCTCACCTCAGCCACCACCACCTCTCGCTCTTCATACAACCTTCCTGCCAAATTAACCGCCGACCTAAACGTACTTGGCCGGGTAGCGATCATGTGCCTACGGATATCCGCCGGCAAGCCCTGGATACCTCTTAATCTTTCGTGATAGAGGCGTCACCTGATCCGGCACCAGCCGTTCCATCTCATTAAACTTGGTGGTATATTGGTGATGTGTCATGGTTCCCGCCTCTAGCTGTAGGAACTCTCTCTCAACCTTGTCCATCTCTCTATGAGGACAGAACTCCTCAATCACCAATTTCTTCAGCTCCGCCCACTTCATCCTTCCTATTGCCCGACTACCCTCGGCTTGGACGATATTGTCCCACCAGCACTAAGCCGAGTCCACAAACGAGTGGGTAGCAAACTTCACCTTCTGGTCCTCTCGGCACTCACTGATATCAAATACAACCTCCATTTCCCTCACCCACCGGTGAGCAGCAGCAGCATTGCCATTACCATTAAAGGTAGGGGGCTTGCATCTTTGAAATGCCCCGTAATTACTGCCTTGTGCTGCCTCAGGCACAAGCTCTTCCTCTTCCTCTTCATCAGTAGAGACAACCGTTTCAGTCTCGAGCTGTCCCCTTTCACCCGTACGCCTATTCCTTTCCTTTCTTTCCCTTTCCCTCACAGACTTGATCACTTCGGTCACCACAGATGGCAAGATCGTCTGCATGACCTGATGCACCTCTTCCACAACAACCTCCTTCACTGAGGCTCTCAAGTTAGCACTCTCATCTCCAGCCTCTGGATGAGGGGTCTCGGGCTCTTCATGAACTACCTCTTCAGCTCTAGGCCTTCCTCTCGTGGCCCGTGGTCTCGCACCATGTCCAACACGACCTCCACCACGTGAAGCCTTTGACGATCTACCACCGGCCATCCCCTAACACGCTATAGGATTCAAACACTAACACGGTCATTCAAGGTAATAGCTCAGTCTATGCCAAGTATAGTAAGTCCCTAATTATAGTGGCCAGTTGTGATTAGCCACTTACTTTACTCTTCATACCCCAAGCATTTCCTATCCCGACTACATCAGTATCTAAATCTACTAAAGGCACAGAGATCAAATAACATGCGCACATACTGCCGGTTGAACATTAAGAAAAATACCTGATGGCATGCAGCTACTCAGACTGGCATCCCTTCCTTTAGTCCCATTCTCAGTTTAAATTCAGGTTTCTTTTGAAAATTTACCCGTTTCACTTAAACTTTGGCTCTGATACCAACTTGTAAGGCCCCGCTCCCGGAACGCTCACAACTGGTCAATCATCGCACATAAAACATATATTTACATTAACTTTAATAAAACATTGCAGCGGGAACATTTAATCAAACATTTCATTTCATTATAATAATTGTTTTTGCAAAATAATACAACATTCATTACAAAATATCTTTTGTTCGCATTACAATGCAAAAACATTATACAAAAGAATGCCATCCAAAATGAGTCAAGTAGCCGCCCCGTGCCATCCTCAGCAACAATTACCTGCAACCTGAAAACACATAAAAGTCAGTGTTGCTGAGTGAGTTCTAGTTTTAAAATAAAATATACTTTACTTTATTTCAAAAACCATTCTATACTTTCGTACATGATCACACATCATGCGTACACGTAGATAATGTCATTATTATCTTCCTTTACTGTTCATCACTTTCTTTCTTTAATGAATGTCTATTTAATTCCGCTGCAATGTTTTGATTATAAAAATGATTTTATGCTATGATTAACCAACTGTGAGGTTTTCCGGGAACGGGGCCTTACAGTACTTCCATAGATGTTCTAACAAACAACAAAGGATTTGTGCATCCAAGGATCTTCTATGGAAGAACAGTTTGCTGCGGATGAAGTCAAGGGATTCCTACGAAAGACCAAAGACATGCGGAAGATCAAAACTTCTACTAAAGAACAAAAGTCCTACGGAAGACCAAGTCCTATGGAAAATCAAGACACTTGCATGTACATCACCAAGTACATCAAGTCAACAAGTCAAACACTAAAGTGATGTCATAAAGTCAACTTCTTCGGACGACTTCACTTTAGTCAGAAAACAACACATCACATCGAAGCATTCTCTGAGTAACTTTCTTACCTCGATAAGAAAGTTACTGTTACCCTAAAAGTAAATTCATGCGCCTATAAATACTAGGCATAGGTTCATACTTTAGACACGCTATTGATTTTTTTCATCTTTGTGACAAACCCTAGCAACCATAACAACAACATCAACAATACACACCAAAATATCATTTGAACCTAGCAATATTCAATCATCAATCATGTTTTCAATTGTAATCATTAATCAATGATAATGGAAAACATTTGAATCAAACTTGCTTGATTATTCATTATATTTGTTTGTTTGTCATTTATCAGAATTGCTCTTTGATTAATTCGTATTACAATTGTTATTTCATCATCAACTGATTAAGCAACGAGTAGTGATGATTCCGCGATCACTATTCGTTCAATCTAACCTGATAATTCCTATTTCGATCCTTGAATTCACAAGTTTGTTATGAATATCTTTTAACATCATGTATGTGTAACCATATATAATGTGCATATTTATGATTCATGTATTCATGTTAGGATATTCATAAATTGAAGGATTTACATAGCTACTGTTACATTACGCGAACTGAGGTGGTTACCATGTGTGCATCGTGTTAACTTTACAAAGATTTATGGGTTTGGTATCCTTGTCGGGACTCCTAACCATCTTTAACTTTGGCTTCATAATATCATTGGGTCTTCATGGCATAACTTTAGGTGGCTATTATGTGTTTATCATTTTAGCTTTCCAATGAGTTATATTATTAGATAACCTTGACAGGAGTCTAGTTTACATTTATGCTTCATATGTAGAAGATGATCTCACCATATGTTCATGTATGTTGTGATTATTTTGCTAAGTGGATTTGAAGTCTAAGTAATATCTTTCTCTGATTGATTATCTTCATCTTTTTGTCCACTTTCTTCATTAGTTTAATTATTATCTAAATTAGTTAATCTTATTAATCATAAATCATCTTTCATCGGCTAGATAATGACAAAGACTTAGTATCATCAGCTTTTGTGTCCATGGATCAATACTTGGTTCTTACCAAAAGTTGTACTACTATCCGATAGGTACATTTGTTTATTGTATGTGTACTTAGTCATAAGGTAAAAATCATTTCTTAAATTTTAAAACCTAACAGTGGAAAATCCATTAGTAAAACCAGTAACCGTTATCAAGGATTAATGATTTGTTTGGTCAGCTTCAGGGTGCAAGTTGGTTCTCCAGATTAGATTTTAGATCAGGCTACCATCAACTAAAGGTGAAGGAATAAGACATTTTAAAATCATCAAGGCCATAACTAAAAAACTAGAAAAGACCAAAGCTTTTATGAAAGCAGCTAAGAACAGACAAAAGTCTTATGCTGATAAACGGTGAAGGTTGATTGAGTTTCAAGTTGGTGATTAGGTGATGTTGAAAGTATCTTCATGGAAAGGAATCATTTGTTTTCACAAAAAGGAAGTTAAGCCCAAGGTATATCGGGCCATTCAGAATCACTGCTACTCTTGGAGAAGTGGCCTACAGATTGGAACTCGCTAATGAGTTGAGTGAGATTCATCCTGCATTCCATGTATCTCATTTGCGCAAATGTTTAGCGTAAGATGACACGACTGTTCCCCTGACAGCTATTGAGGTGGATGAAAGACTTATTTATATGGAACAACCAGTGGCTATACTTGATGAAAAGTAAAATAATTGCGGAATAAAGTAATAGCCAAGCTATAGTACAATGGAAACACTGAAAGAGATCAGAAGCAACTTGGGAATAGAAAGAGGAAATGAGAAGACATTATCCAGATCTCTTCAAGGAAAAATAAGTTTCGGGGACGAAACTTAAATAACGGGGGTGGACTTGTAACACCTGAAAATTCAAAAAAAAAAAAAAAAAAAGAAATATATGTGGCGAAATCAATGAACGACAAGGGATCAAAGGTGAATAAATGAAAGATGCACCCATATGCTAATATAAAAGGAGAGGGCCACCCCTTCCTTTACTTTCATGCATCCAAAAAATTTCCAAGTTAGCGAGAGAGTTGCGGTTCTAAAGAGAGAAAGTTAAAGAACAAACTAAAAGTATGGTTTTTATCATGCTTTTCATAGATATAAGCTATATCTAGGCTTTTTTACGCTTATTTTGTGTTTCTATGCATAAAATGTGAAACTTTACGTGTGCATGTGTAGATATCATATTTTAACACTCGATCCCCCATTAAACGCTTTATTTTACTACGATAGGGGTTGACATACATTGTCAACCATATGTTCAGGCTCTTGCTTTGTGTAAACCTATTTAAAAAAAAAAATGAAAGCTAAAGAATGAAAGAAAGATAGAGAAAGTATGTGTAGATATCGGATTTTAACTCTAGCTCGATCCCCTCATTTAAGTGGTTTATTTATTACGATAGGGGTTGACATAATTTGTCAACCATATGTTCGGGCTATTGCTTTGTGCAAACCCATTTAAAATAAAAGAAAGCTAAAGAATAAAAGAAAGATAGAGAAAGTTTCTTAAATTGTATAATCATTTTACTTTTTGAAAATATCTTAATAAAACGATCAAAATCTTTTCCAATATAAGGTTCTTTGTATTTATCTTTATTTTTGTTCATAACCTTATAAGTTATAAATAATAATAATTTTGCTTCTTAAATATCTATATATATTTCCAATTTTATGTAACGTACTTTTACATTAATTTGATAGAACTCGTACACTATTAGGATACGTGTGCAAGCAAAATTGAATATTTAATATATTAATTGGAAGAAAAAACGGAAAGTGCGGTGTGCAGAAATTTGGCTTTAATGTACATTTCTAGTAGGTCATTTATGATATGCACATTCCTTGCAGCCATCCATCATACAAGAAATAAAAACTTTTATTCTTTATAATCATGATAGTGTTTAATTGATTTAAAATAATTATTAAGTTTTAATAAAAATATCCATGGTTTATTAATTTTATCGGGTTTAAACACGTACTATAATTTTTTTTACTAGTGAGATTTACATGTTGCCCCGCCGATAAAAACTATATATAAACAGTATTGCATATATTATTACTGGTAAATTTACGCACTAATAATTAAGTTTAGTTAGTGTTTCATTAAAACTATTTTTTCCCCGTGGTACGTGACAGGAGTTTTTCCTTTTCCTTTGTGCTACGTAGGTATATGTGGTTATTATCGCCTCACCTTGTCGAAAATCATACGATCGAATACCGAAACTGATTTCGATAGTACTCATACGGGCAATGATGTTTTTCGCGCACAAACAGTTTGTTTATCACGGTACCGCAATGGTAAATGTATTCGCTATATTCTAATATTCTATGATACAACTCAATTTTAAATACAAATCCATTTTAAAGAAAATTAAAAGACGATAAAAGACAACAGCATACTTTGCTTCTTGTAACACTTTAACATACAAAGGTTACAAGAATTAAAAAATATTAGAAAATAAAACATTTTATTTACTTACTTTTATTAATAATAAATTAATAATATAGAAATAAATAACATAATCGTAAATAAAACAATTCCAGTGCCCACAATTTAAAAAAAGGACCCAAAAGTCTAGAAATTTATAAACTTACTTAATACCCACAATTTACAAAAAGGACCCAAAATTCCAGAAATATATAAACTTAATGCCCACAAAGGGGGGACGCCCACGCCCCTAAAAAATCCTAATCATTAGACGGGCACCCCAAAAAACATTATACAAAACCAAGACATGAGTATCTTATGCTTCACATTTTGTACTATTTGCTACGGTAAATTACCTCACAGAAAATATCGGTATTTAATATATAACTAGGATGTTATCCCGCGCTTCGCCGCATCGTTGGCTATTTTGTAGCGTATTCGTTTGATGTTAGGTGCACTTAATAATATCACATACATTAGATTGACATTAGATACACATAACAACATAGTAAACATTAGCAATTGTTTGTAGTTAATTATTCACACAACTTACAAAAGTCGCCCAGACACCATAGGAACCATCGATTCTGGTTCTATCATGAACAAATGGCAGCAGGGAACCAATTTACTGAAATACAAAATTTAGGTTTTGACGTGAAAGCAGAATGCCAAATGACCATCTAAAGGTTTTTATATTGAATATCTGCAATGAACATAGCTCAGCTTTTAAAGTGTGGTTGTTTATTGTGAAATTCTAATTTCTATTATGATATACTCTTCAGGAAGTAAATTAGAATGCTAGCAATAGAAATTAAAGCATACTTTAGGAATGTTGGAAAAGAGAAAGTAGGTGTCTTAACATATAATTAACCAAATAACCTCATTTCTAAGTAGAGGTTGCATAGTTCCAGTTACGTTATAAGGCAGCACAAAATGATCCATTATTCATTCCAAAACACAATTCACAGTACATATAAAACAAATGCATGTGTACAATCTGTTGGGGTTCAACAATGTAACAAACCGAAGCTTACCAAATGATAATCACAACCAACTGAAGATCTCATTATACAAGTTCGACCAAATTGATAAACAAAAGAAAACAAATACAAGACAAAGTCAACATCAAGACAAAAAGCAAAGTCAAATTAGGTCATGATGTAACATTAGTATAAATAAACCCACTAGTGTATTTTTGCAAGTGTGGCTCTTTTGTGTGTGTTTCTCATGGTGTGAATCACCACCCCAGGAGAAATCTGATCCTTTGGGTGGGTTTGATCTCCATCATTCTTCTATGATTCTCATTGTAATTTGTTCATCAAAATCAATGAAAATCATAACATTATTATTATACATCTCTTTGTTCTTTGATTCACACACATACACCCATCTTAATTTGATTTCTAGGTCAAGAACGTGATGAATCCTAAGATCCAACCTCATTGAATCACAAATTAATCAAATAAAAACAACAGTCCATAGAACCAACCCTAAACATAGAGCCTACACACAAAATGCATTTTGGATGCTTGTTTGCAAACCTTTGGAATACATAACGAAACTTAAATGACTTTAAATAGATAAAAAACTTTTAAATTCAGGAAACTTTTAGTTACCATTAAATGGGTGAAATAAATTCCCTTATGTTAACGAGTGGCGAAACCAGATCGTTGGTGTTGGGGTTGTAGAAATTTGTAAAATTCGATTTCAAATGATTTGAAAATTACTATTGAATTTTGGTGATGTAAAAATTCTTGTCAAAACATTAATGAAAATAACCTAATTGCAAACAAAAATCTTAAATTTTGTGAAACTGCATATTTTATAAGTTGTAAAAGGAAAACAAAATACCCGAAATAAAAAATGAAACCCTAAATTGGCTTTGACGATCTGCACGTTTGTGCTTCTTTGAGTTATAAGTTATTACATATACAACTTGGTTTTAAATAAAGTCTACAATCAAACATAGAAAAAATTAAGCGCGTCGCAACGATTCATTTGAATTTTCTAAAACATCACACTTTAAATTTATAATAGAAAAACAAAAAAGATAAAGAGTTACGAGTCAGTCCTTTGTTATAACTTAGTTGGTGTAATTAAAAACGAAAATATATAAATAAAAAGCGAGAGGGCATATGTTTGTTGAGAACAATACATTAGATAAGTACTGCTATTAAGATAGAAAAGCAAAAAAGATTACATCATGTGTATAAAATATTAACATTACTTAAATAGTTAAATAATCTAGACATGAATACTAATTAAGAGTAGATAATAGTTTTGATATATTATTATATTAAACCTAACTTTTGTCTTAGAGATACTGAATTATTAATTATAAATGAGAATAAAATGCTAGAAACAAAGACGCTAATCCTCCCCACTCTCTCACCCTCCCCCCCTGTGACACACTAGCCATCGACGACACCGACCACGGTCATCAAGCCACCATTTCCATTTCCGCGCGCTGTCACATCATGTTGCCACCTTCAATCCAATCAGTGTTCTCTAGTTGGCCGAGTTTGTGATTTTGACTATTTACAATCGAATGACACATGTCAACATATGTAATTAAATATTATAAGTAAGATTTATATCATGATAGGACTCGATCACCATGCAAATCTGCCCTTGATTAATATACTTCTTCTAAATTATTAATAACATATGAATATCAAATTTGAAGTATCCGTTTATGGGTGAGCATGAACAAGTTTTTTTTCTGCCGGAACCGACTAAACCAAACCGTCCAGAACTGGTTGTACTAATATAGGTTTGGTTCCCCGTTCCTATAATGTGCGCATAGGTTCCCGGTTTGGTTCCAGTTATGAACCCAGGTATGTACCAAAGAAACCTAGAGTCCATGAGAAGATTAAATTATAACAACATACTAATTTATTTATGGAGTAAGATTACAAATCATTAACCTAAAAGGCTTCTAATCATATCTTCTATTTAAAAGTTAATATACCATTAACATTCAAACTTTCACAAATCAAAGCAAACAAACCTAACCAAATATACCATTGAAAAATAACATTTACTGACTAGAGCAATCATGAGAATACAATGCTAGCAGGGAAACAAGGTTCTTGTTCTGTGCCACTTTCAGCAGATAAAAAAGTTATGGTTCTTATATATCAATACATTAAAGATCTAATCCATTAGAAATTGGTTTGGCACACTATCACATACTCACATTGGATGATTCGTAGTTCATTTTAGATTATTTATTATCGGTTTTGTCAAAATATCAATTTCTATTTGTACTTTGTATAAAATTCATATTATTTGCGGTTTTTGTATCCAGATTGTGGTTTTTCGGTTTTTGTATAATTTCAATTTCTATTTGTACTTTGTATAAAATTCATATTATTTGAATATTAATTTACTCTCTAATTGATCATCAAACCATGCCACAATTTTAGGTTTTTCGGTAAATATTGATTCCTTACTGGTTTTTAATCGGCATCGGTGCACCTAGAGGTTACCATAAGGTGTGGTTTCGGTTTTAAGATTTAGGCTATCTGGTTTCCGGTTCCACTCGATTTGAACAGGTGCGTACCCCTAAAATCTGCTTGCTATCTTAAAAAGTGATATAAGTTTTACTTACCTATACAACAATTTCGTTCATGTTTTAATTTTAACGAGTAAAGGGGTTTAAAAGGTTTTGCCAAAACCAAAAATAGGTTAAAAATCGTTTAATAGCAAAAATACCCATAACCTTATTAGAATAATATAACTTTTGTAGATATATTTCAGACATATACATGTGTTTACAGATTAATCTAAAAGACATCTCACATCAAAATCATCTACTTTGACTGGAAGTCAACTTAGTGGTAGTCAAACACTTTAACTTTAGTACCTCTACGTATAAGTTAATAAAGCCAAGAGAGAAAGAATGGAGTAATATGAGGGTATAGAGGAAAATGACAAGCTTGTAAATGATTGCACTCTAGAATTATATTATTATTATTAATAAAATAAAATTAAAAATGGAAGGCATTGGTGTTGACGTATAACAACTTGATTTTAAGGTTACCAAAATTAGAAAGGGCCAAGGCCCCAAACCACCTCCCTTATATGGCAACGACAATATGTAATCATCCCTCTGCCATCACTCTTCAGTCTTCACACCTCTGGATGCACACAGAATTTTTCATATTTTATTATAATATAATTTTTTAAATAGTTTAGAGTAAACAATTGTTAAAGTTTTTGGATTTTGATATGTTTCTTCTTAAAAATTTATTATGAATACCAATTTGGATTTTTAAATTCCAATATTTTACATACTTCTACTGCTCTTCCATCATTTATTAATCGTCGATTTACTGTTTAAATTAATATTAAATAATTATTTTCAAAAGTTGTAGTGAAATACAAAAGAAAATTATACATTATAAGGTAATTAGAATACCTTAAATTCTTAAGTTTGTTCCGGCTCGCATTCTCACCTCTTATCATCATCGTTTTAGACGTTGAATGTCGCATTCTCACCTCTTATCATCATCGTTTTTAGACGTTGAATGTAACTAACATGTAATAATATTTCAACGAGGGGAGAAAACTATAATATTTTAAATTATTTTACAAAAATAATGGATCGAATGCGAAAAAATTGTAAACTACGGTCATAATAATGTAATTATGCTAAAACAGTGGGGAACTTTGTTGAATTGGAACCTTCATTGGCCAAAAGTTTTTACTTCGATCCTGCAATGAGAATTTTAAACTTTAAGGGATCATGTATTTCTTAAAAACATGTAATGGGATTAAGGTGGTAATTCGATCAAAAACATAACACAAACAAAAGATGAAAATAATTAGGTTCTAATTTGTTATATCTAAACTAATATAACAAACTAGGTTAGTAACCCGTGTGTTACACACGTAAACCAATACTTAAAATGACACATGAGTAAATAAATTCACATAATATATATAATATATATATATATATATATATATATATATATATATATATATATATATATATATATATATATAGGGTCCGGTTCATTACAGGACTCCCCTAATAATGAGAACTGCAAGAACCTTTCGTGACCATTGATTAGATCAATCAATGGATGAGATTAAATAGGGTAAAAGAGTAATTAAGTAATTGAATAGTTGTATTATTATTAATGAAAAGGGTATATATGTAAAATTGCAATTGATGTCTTTATGGAAATAAGTTTTGGTTTGAGGATTACCGTGAAATCCTCCCCAAATCATAATCAAAATCAAATTTTTTTGGTAAGAACATTCTCCTTCACATAGTGAGTTGATTCAAGAATCGCAAACCATTCTTGAAGTTTTATAGCAGGAATCGGTCGTAAGTATCACTCCTTCATCTTCATCGAATATGATTAATGCTTTCATCTTTTGCTAGGGTTTTATAAAAACCCTTCAGTTATTGCTTAAAGAAACTTGCGATTATGATTTTGTTTTAAACTGGTTGCTAACTAGGGTTTATTATAGTCAAAATATCAAACTGATTGTACTGATCTTTGAGAAAATATAGTTTTGGTATGAGATTATATTGTAATCTGTATGTAATTAAAAAATGAGAACATGAGATTGGAGGTTTGTTCTGCTTCATAATGGATTATGGTTTTGAAAAGTTATGTTATTGGCTCTTGAGAACCTGAGTGTTATAATTCTTAGGGAAGTTTGGACTCAATTTGGTTCAGTTAACATATATAAAAAATGAAAGCCTATGTTTTAATTTCAATCTTGCTTTGTGAAGTCTACTTAATCTAGTGTGTTGAATTTTTATTGGGTTAGAAACAAGGTAAAATTGATGATTATAGATATGTTATATGTAACAGGAAAGTTGGAAAATGTTTGATTGTTCTTAAAAGTTATGTTTAGTTTTTTTGAAATAGGATTATGATAAAATGTTAGTTGTCGTTACCTGATGTTTGAGAAAATTATAGTTTTGGTATGAGATTATATTGGAATACCTATGTAACTAAGAAAGGAGAACATGAGATTGGAGGTTTGTTCTGCTTCGGAATGGATTTTGGTTATGTAAAGTGTTGTTATTTATGATTCATGAGAACCTGAGTGTTATTGTTCTGTTAGACAGAAGTTTGGTCTCATTTTGGTTTAGTTAACATATATGAAAAAGTGAAAGATGATGTTTTAATTCAATCTTTATGTGTGAGGTTGTTTTTTAGTGGAATATGTCAATTTGTATTGGGTTGGAAACTAGTTAGAATTGATGATTACAGACATGCAACAAGCTAGTTGGAAAATATCATATTGTTCTCGAAAGTTTTGTTAACTGTTATTTAACTTTTTTATGATAAAATGTTAGTTGTGTTATGTTAATTATGGTTTTACAGTAGACATGTTTTCTTATGTGTGTGGAATACGAATGTGTAAATTATATGTAACTGTTATAAATAATAGTTAGTTGTGTGTGTATATGTATGTGTAAATCTAGTTAGGTGTGGTTCTAAAACTAAGTAAAAAAGATCATATGTTACTAGTAGTATAATTAAATATAAACTTTATCAATACATGTCTGCTTTACCTTTAATAGTTTTTACATATATGTAGAACACAAACATGAACATATAGTGCTTAACACCTCTTTCAGTAAATTTACCAATGACGCGTCAAACCCAATTGCACTTGATGGTTTTGAAGAATGAGTACAAAATGAATCAGGTAAAATAATCTGATATATTAAGTTACTTTCAATTTAAAGCCATGTATTTTGTTGATTATTAATAATCTAAATTTATATAATTTACTTGTACATGTCCTAATGTTGCAGGAAGTATACATACGCCGATACTAATAAACCGAGTGTAAACCACAACATGTATGATTGGTGCGTAAAAAATATGAAGACTTTTTAAGTAAGTATATAAATTACTGTTTTATTTAAATTGACTTCATGAAGCAACAAACACAAAAACAGGATAATGATGGAGACGAGTTCTTTTGTAAATCATGAATGAGTAGCTGATATATCAAAATGTTATTTTGTCTTTGATGGTTAGCATTTTGTGTGTTTTGTCTGATTGGATTTTTAAAAGTTTGATGTTTCATCAATTTTGGAATGAATATAATGATTTTAGGTCCAATAATTCCTATGTGAATGTCATGTTAGTGTTAAGTAAACATTGAACATCCAGTTGTCATTACAAGTTGATTAGAGGCATGTAAAAGTAAACCATAATTGATGACCAGTAAATGAAATAGCATTTACGTGTATGTAAAGTAGTACCTATGGTAATGTTTGAGATTTTAGAGTAACAAGTAAAGGTAATAAAAGGTTAAAAGGACTTTTGTAACCAATGATTGGGGCAATATTATGTTGTTAGTCGTGTGTGTAAAATTAAGCATAAGGAACTTTAGAAATATGGAAAAATCATAGAAAATAAACCAAGGCTTTAGTTTTATAGTCTCTTTACATATAAGTAAATGTTTAGAAACAATGCTTAAAAGCCCCAAAAACAAAAGCTGAACCCTAATTGATGACTGATGTTTGTGTCATCAGTTTTACTTACATACATGTAAAGCGGAACATATCAAAAATTTTGGATAATTTTAAATAAGAGGTAAATAAAATAAAAGATTAAAATGACCTTTAGATACCATTGATTGGGGTAATATTATTATGCTAGTGGTGTGTGGAAAATTAAGCATAAGAAAATGAAAGATTACGAGAAAATTATAGAAAATTAAATTAAACAATGATTTACATTTATAGGCTCTTTAGATATAAGTAAATATTCGTAACGAACAAATAATTTGTAAAGTATGTTGCTAGCTATTGACTCAATGGTTATATACTTGACACATAAAGAACATTAGTAATGTAAATGTCTTGGTAGAAATAAAAAATAACTTATCTACCAATGTGTAATTTTTGATCAAACAAACTTTAAAAATTACTCAAACATATTAAAAGTCAAAAATAAAAATACCAGGTAAATGAATAAGAGGATAAAAGAACTTTTGTAACCAATGATTGAGGTTAAAATACTATATTTAACATCTTCCTATAACATATAAGTGAAATAAATTATATTATAATCGTACATTGCATATTACAAATTTGTATGTATATGAGCAGTATTATAAGAACGCGGATTTACATATATGTAAAAACAAAACAACTTTAAATCAACATTGGTATTTAAAATAATCTTACAAATGGTTCGTGAAGACAACAAAATAAAACAATAAATTATGTTGTAGCTATTAAAACCAAAAACACCAGCAATTAAAATATATAAATTCTATTTTTATTGATCAAAGATTGAACATCATCCCAAACAATAAAAAATCTTACTCTTGGTTTATAAGACAAGTCCTAGCATCATGGTAACCGAAAACACGACAGTAACGACAACAATGCTTCCTCATCTATTAATAATAACGTGCGGTATTACCTCTCTCGTCAACATCAACTTCATTAACCATATGCTCCATTTGTTATGGACTAAAACATCCATCGGAGCATTCATACTAATATCGTCACGGTTCTACATGTTACTGGAAATTGAAAGAAATAAAGCAAGAACAGTAGGTTATTGTGAGATATTTCAAGGCAAATCATATATGATTTATACATGAATATAAAGATAAAAATTACAAAAAATTTAATAAAATCATAACACTAAATGAAAGATATGTTCAAATCATAGGGGGGAATCTTACCTAAATGAACGAAGCTATGAAAAATTAAACATGATTTTGAGAATCGATGTTTAAATAAAGATGTTTAGATGAATGAATATTCAAAAAACATGTAATGCTTTAATCTATATGTGAATGAATAAATGAAATATATGAAAATTGCTTATGAAGTCACGATGACAATGAGTTCTGTGGAAATTGATGAAAAAATAAAGATTAGAATATAATAAATGGAAAGCTTCAAATGATACATGTAAAATATTATAAAAAGAATATTAAATGTGTAACTTCCATAATTAAATAGATACAATAAAGAAACCAATTAATACATAATCTAAAAAGACAATAATACCCTTACTGACTAAATTAAAATAAAAATAAAATGAATTCTAATCAATGGTCAGGATGAGTTCTCGTAGTTCTCATAATCTTTAAGAGTCCTGAAAAGATCCTGATATATATATATATATATATATATATATATATATATATATATATATATATATATATATATATATATATATATATATATATATATATATATATATATATATATATATATATATATATATATATGACGTTGAAGAGATAAATTATAATAAGAATTTTATCTTTATATAATGATATAAAAAAACTATGACGTTCCATAATAAAAACAAATGAAGGTAGAACAGTTGAACATAAAATAAAAAAAATATCAACTAATGAACAATTTTGATAAAATCTACAGAAGTATGTAACAATAATATGTAAGTAAGACAAGGAACAATTAAAATTAAAAACCGATTGTTCATAAAGATGAAAATACTTCTTTACGTAATGATATTTTAAGTTATAAAGGATGGGTAAAGTTATAGCAATGAAATGTTGTTAAAAAAATATTATCAAATATATGAATAATTTCATAAATTTTAAAATTAATTAAGGGAAAAATATTATTATAAAAGAAAATATGACAAAAACTTTTATTTTAATAAAACGAAGTTTGTTAACGGTAATATTAAAATTAATAACTTAATCATTATTTGTTAACATAAATAATAATTTCTTATAAAAAATCAAACAAATTAAAAGTAAAATTAATCATAAATATAATATTTATTGTAATTGATATGAGTTAATAGTTTCCAAATTCATACTAACTCAAGATTGAAGGATGTAGCGACATGTGTCAATGCACATGTGGTGTTTTGGGATATCCTTTTCATTAGGGGTGCAAACGAGCCGAGCCGCTCGTGAGCTACTCGAGATCGAATCGATAAAAAGCACGAAACGACCCGAGCTTAATTGAGCACGAGCCGAGCTCGAGCTTGAATGAAAGCTCATTTAATTATCGAGCCCGAGCCCGAGCTTCATGTATCGAGATCGAGCCGGCTCGCGAGGCTAAACGAGCTTTTTATTTATATATTTTTATTTAATTTATTAAATATATTATATAAATAATATCTATTATATATAAAGTTATGATTAAAAACAATTAAATAATATGAATAATATTATATATAGTAATTATAAATATATATCAAAATTAAATATAAAAATATTAAAAATAAATATTTAAATAAATAAACGAGCCGAGCCCGAGCCGAACTCGAGCTTGAAAAGTATTTGTCGAGCCGAGCTCGAGCTCGATCCCATACGAGCTCGGGCTCGACTCGGTTCGTTTGCACCCCTACTCTTCATCCTATGTAGTTTAATAGAATAAAAAACTTCCAAACATGACTAGTGCAACTAGCTGGGCTAAAAGATACTGGGCCCAACTTAGAGCAGGATTGATATACGTACGCACACTTGGGTCTGAGAACAAATAAAAACCCACAAAACTTTACAACTCTCGGCAATAAAGGACCTTCCGCAACCTATTTTGCAATGTTTTGGTCGATGAAAAATTGTTTTTAATTTTAACAAGATCTTTGACCCGCACGTTACAGTGGACACATAAACCCATATGAAAAACTAACGTTGAAACGTTGTTGCAACCCACACAGTGAAGTGAGCATTGATAATATACGTATATAAATGTAAAAAGTTTTTTATTTGTATTACCAAAGCAAAACAAAGTTAAACACTATGTTTTCAGAATAGTATTACGAACCTGCACATTACGACGTCTTAAATTGTGAAAAAAATCTATGTTTTTGAATATTTATAAAATAAGAATAAACATTACATAAACTTACTCGCTGAGGCGTAATCAACAATGAACAACCAACGTTTTCGATGTTTAGTATTGAAAAACAAAACCTATACGTAAATTCATGTGTCTTACGAATACATTAAAAAATAAGGTCAAAACGTTGAAATATAAAATTTTTTAATCAACGGACATGCGACGTCGTTATGCACGCTATAGTGATATTAATGTGATCAAGTACGTAGAAGAAATGTGTGAAATTTACTATTTCGTAGTCTAAAACATAAATATGAAATAATATTATGTCTCGTCCGTTACGATTTAATAATTAAAAAAAGAAATTAATAAGTGGAAAACACTACAAGAAAAATGTAAAAGAAAAAAACAAATCAAAAAAACCCAAAAGAAAAATGAAACGTAGAAAGTAGGATTCGAACCTACATGCTCATGTTAAAAGCCAAAGTGTATATCAATCAATCCAACATCATGTTTGTGCATGACTGTATGGGGTTGGAAATAATAGTATTTTGCTAGAACGAAAGTTGGTGCCTTAACCGACAGTAATATAATTGTTTAGGTATCTGACGAGCTATGATGATGTTGTACATATTCTACTTTGATATTTCTTTTATATCAAGTGACATTCTCTTACCATTTAAATGTGCATTTAAAATAAATGATACATGAAAGAAGTTATAATCTAAGCAAACCATCTGATAAATAGGATATTTTAGGACTTGTAAAGATTCACAAGCAACAATAGGGTATATCCAACAATAATAAACATGCAATCCAACATTTAGTTGTAAATACACATTTTTAATCAACTTTTTTTAACATAATTCTTGTTAGATATTTTAGTGTAATTGGATTGACTAATGACAAATGTAATCATAATATCCATCAAACAAGTTAGGAGGTGCGGAGTGCACGTTTGTTTGAGTGTATTATGATCTTCGATATTTAAAACCTTCTTAGGGACGAAGTCCCTAAACAATGGGAGTTAATGCCCCCTTGGCGGAGGTCCGGGGGCAGCGCCCCCTGGTAGCGGGGTCCAAGGAGCCCCTGGCGGAGTCCAAGGGGCGAAGTCCCTGGCTGGGGTCGAGCTGGGAAATACGTATCTTTTAATGGTTATTTAAAATAAAGAAAGAAATGTTGGGTTCAAAGGTATCTTGGTTAGGTTTATTTTATCATAACGATTTTGATAACTTATTAATCACATTAATAATATATAACGTAGCGGAGTAATTATAAAATACCAGAGTGAACCCCACGGGATCCTGTTACAAACGATACAAATTTAGATTAATATTAACAACCTACTGATGAGATATAATATACTTTGGTGGTTAATAATTAACCGTTTGAGACACCGAGGGTTTCAACGAACGTATGCTAGAATCAACGAACACTAAATTAGAACTGTAAGGCCCCGTTCCCGAGACGCCTACAGTTGGACATTCATCGCACTCAAAGCATATATTTACATTTTTCCTTTCATAAATAGTTGCAGCGGAAACATTAAAAACATAATTTCATCCCATCAAAATACTTTTGCACCTTAGTACAATCGTTCTTTTAACAATATCATGTTACATTTATTACAAAAGCATTAAACATAAAGATGCCATCCAAAACACGCTGAGTAGCCGCCCCGTGCCATCCTCAGCAACATACCTGCCAACTGGAAACACATCAAAGTCAGCGTTGCTGAGTGAGTTCTAGTTTTATAATAAAACTTACTTTTCTTTCATAAAACCGTTCTTTACTTTCTTTAACAAAAACATTCTTACATACATGCGTTCACACATCATACGTACATACAGATAATAACATTATTATCTTCGTCATTACGTTCGTTACATTCATCATTCATCATTATCTTTCACTTCTTTCTAGATCCTGTCAGACTTTACCCTCTTTATGGCACACAACCACGATTACTGAGGTCGAATGACAAGGATCCCACTCCATACATAATTAGGATCATTCGTTAACGTTCATTTCATACATTCGTTCTTTCACTCATCTCTTGCTCATTACCCTTCATTACTCGAATCCTGTCTCATGCAATATCCCCAACTCATGCTCAAAAGCTGATGTTGTGCCGGGACCTGCTCACAAGTCCCCGACTCACGTCCGAAGACTGACACAACACCGGGATACGCGACAAAGATCCCATACGAGTCAATCACAGGGATTGAACTCCATTCAAGGCTGTTGCAACACCAAGTCGCTCACCTCAATAGCCATCTCAATGATTGCACGCTATCCGAGTCTTTTGCACCCCTAGGGTTGCTCACCTCATTGCCCATCACGATAGCAAGCTATCCAAGTCTTTTGCAACAACAAGGTTGCTCACCCCAAGGCAACATCACGATAGCACGTACTCGAGTCTTTTGCAACGACCGGGTTGCTCACCTCGTACATATGCATGGCTTCATGTTACACCCCCGGAGTTATGCGTAACCCGAGTAACCATCATACATTACACCCCCAACATTATGGGTACTACAGCCCCACCGAAGTGGGTACATCACCCCCACCAAAGTGGGTACATCACCCCCACCGAAGTGGGTACATCACCCCCATCAACATGGGTACATCACCCCCATCAACATGGGTACATCACCCCCATCAACATGGGTACATCATCGAAGGTCAGTCACGAAGACTGGGACCCTTGCGTGCACACTATAGGATAGCTGAACCTCTCACGGTTGAGCTTAAGGCATTAGAGCCGTGCACCTCTCTACGCTTCACTTACAAGCCTCACACGATTTCATTCATTCATGCATGCTTTCATTCATTACGTTCCTCTTTTCTTTATCTTCCACTTTACGTTACATAATACTTTCATTTCATTCATCATAATACGTAAAGCCATAGGAAAGATAATATACATCATACTAAGGAACATTAACATAAACATAAACATACAGCATCATCATACATACACATCAATCATACATCACATCACGCACGTCATACATACTATGCATCACACGCACCGCCGTGCTAACATAACACATAACATCATACATATCATTATCATATCCATCAACATCATCATCATAATCTCATCATCCTGCGTCACCTTATACCGTCCATGCCCATCACATCGTCGAGGAATTTCATCTCGGCTATCGTCTCTAAACACTTAGGCGAATGGGCATCTATGCGAATGGACCCTATGCGAATGGACTATGGGCGAATGGACATCTATGCGAATGGACTCTCAGTCGCATAACTTTCATGTGTATGGCCTTCAGTCGCATGACTTCAGGCGTATGGGCTTCAGTCGCATACTCTTCATGCGAATGAACCTCAGTCGCATGGCCTCCAGGCGCATGGACTTCAGTCGCATAACCTTCGTGCGTATGGACCTCAGTCGCACCATCCTTCAATCGCATGACTCCTCAGCTCATGAACTTCAATCGCATGACCCTCATGCGCATGGACCTCAGTCGCATGGCAAGCGTGCGCATGGACCTCAGTCGCACTCCAATCGGCCGAATGGCCTCCAATCGCCCTCCAGTCGGTCGCCTAGCCCTAGCTGGTGCAGAGTGCAGTTAGGTCGACTGTAGCCGCGGGTTTTCGACTTCCAACCCCTTCCAAACCTCTTTTAAGCTCAAATCAACCTTTCTAAAGGTTAGGGAAACATACCATGACCTCATACAAGCATAACCAAGCAAGAAATCGAGCCTCAAACGCATCATACACATACATACATACATCAAAACGGGTCTTCACCCAAAAACTCAAAAATAGGTTTTTGGACGTGTTCCAGCCCCAAAATCAGTTGAAAACATGTAAAAGAGGGGTCCTAGAACTCACCTTAACGATCCCGTCGAGTAGAGCTTCGATTTGACTCGCTCCTCGTTGAATCCCACGCTCGAATCCACCCGAACCAACTTTTCTCCTCTTTTCTCCTTCTCCTCTCTTCTCCTCTCTTGGCTGAAAAATGGGGAGAATGGGAGTGTCTCCTCCCTTTTATACTCCCGTGCATCGAAGTTTCTCTCGTTGGCGGGTTTGGTCCCTCGACTTTGGACTTTATTTCTTTTTCTTCTCTCGTCGGCTACAAAGGAAATTTCCGGGTGTTACAAGAACACATTGGTTACTGCTCCAAGAGGCGTAGTCCACGGTTGCAATCGGGTGTATATGGTTCACGGCAGGCCAGGTGCAAAGAGGCAGTGGCGATGCGGTGGTTGCGGACGAAAAGTGACAGTGATGTTCGGTTGTTTGTGATCGGAAGAAACAATCCAAGTGTTGAATCTAGAAAGGCTGGTGCAACCAAAACCAAATCACTTAGACTATTTTGGTGCAAGTAATAAAGGACTTCTGAAGCTAAGTGTGGAAATTCCGAAGGAAAGGGAGTTCTTCCGAAGACAAGTGCAAGATCATCTTCCGAAGGAAAACTCCAACTTCCGATGACAAAGTGTTCTCTTCCGAAGTTCAAGAATTAGAAGAAATCAAGAGTTCAACTTCCGAAGTATAAAAACATGAAGAAGTCCTCAAGCCTCGAAAGAAGTAGCCTCTTTCGAAGTATAAGTGGCTTCGGAAGAACAAGTTCTTCCAAAGCCAATTAACCTTCGGAAGACACTACTATAAACCAGTGCACATAAGTATGGTCTCTCTGACACTCCGCTGCAGACCTCTGATATACTGCATGGCGTTTTCTCTAAAGCCCATGTAGTTGAGCATACTTTATTCCACTGTTCACCTTTATCAGTTAGTACAGTTACCAACTTTAGTTGGTGACAAAAGGTAAGTCATGGACATGTCATGACTACCTTATCTTAGATAATACATTATCTAAGATACCTTAACTTTAGCATTGTAGTATATGCTTTAGTCATAGGTTTCCAGCTAGTATCAAAGTATATCCGGCTGTAGGATCTAGTATATATAGTTTCTCATTGTAACTCATGTAATATGCTTGTAAGAGTCTTGTAATATTTTGAGTTGAGAAGTAATATATACAAGTACCTTGAAAATTATTTTCTTGTGTTCTTTGTTACTTAATATATTATAATCAACTCTTAGAAGAGATTCTACATCATCATCTGATCCGAGTGTGTTACAAATAAGTTTGAGAGAAAAACCAAGTGTTAAAGTGACAAAAACCGATCCTGCACCAACTTTCTTTTGTTTTCTTCTGTGAATTGAACTTCAAAATATTCAAATAGGAATCACCTTCTTTTTTTTCAAATCACGGTAACAATTTTTGAGTAAAATAATGTCATATGGTTTTAACCCTAATGACTCTATTTATTCGTAATTAATTCTCAAAAGGGCCTTGAGCCCGGTTGGATTAATTTTTTAGCCCGTAATTAAACTGTAACCTAAACACGTCCAACATTTAATAAATAAATGTATAATTAAATAATTTATAACTACTATAAATTATTAAAACCAGATAAATAGTTCGTAAATACCAATTAATCAAATTAAGTGGATTTTAGCATTCGTTGCTCAAGGTGTAACTCTTACGGGCCATAGCTCGATTGGCAACGTCAACTAATCGAATCCGTACATGTAATCCAACAAACTGCCACTTGGACGGTAATCCATTAAATCTAACGTGGACCGGAAGAAGCTGAACATTGACAGCAATGCCATGACGGTGCTAATGACTGCTATACCCAACCCCATCATGGTGGGGTTTGAGCATTGCAAGTCAGCTAAAGAACTGTTTGATGCACTTGCTCAGATGTACTCCAGATCCAATGACTCCAAGAAGGATTCCCTGAAGCAACAGTTCGAGAACTTCACTTATATTACTGGAGGGACCCTCAGCTAGCAATACTTCAGGTATATGGATCTTATTCCTTCTTTCAGTCTGTGGGAATTGCCTTTGAACTTAGAGATCTCACAAGAAAGTTCATGAGTGCACTCCCAAATGAGTGAATGTTCTACTGTGTCTCTATCAAGAGGACAAAAAATCTGAACACCCTCACCATGACTGAACTTTATGGCATCCTTGATGGATACCATTTAGAGATGGAGAACAAGAGAGGCCATCAGACAAGCAGACCCTTGAGTCTTTCTGCTAGCAACGCTTTAATGGTTGCTGAAGGCTCAGGACCCCCAACCTCAACAATACCTGACATACACCCAGCAACCATCCTGTTCTTCCGGGCCATACATTACATTCCCTGAGACTCCAAGGTCTCAACTGGCTCAACAAAGTTCTTTTCAGGACAGCTGTGCCTTTGTCTCAGGAAATGGGCACTCTAGTGACTATCAGTATTGCTTTGATGATCTAGAGTGTTTCCGCACAGATGATGTGGAATATGTGTACATAGTCCAACAGATGGCTTTATTAACCTATAGAGATAAGAATTTCTTTAAGAGAACTGGAAGGCAATTTCCCCATAACCCAATCAACAACAAATTTGAGTTAGACAAAACAAAAGGCAAATGTAACAACTATAACCAACTTGGCACTTTGCCAGGGAATGCAAGGCTCCGAAGTCAAATCCGGGAACCCCACAGGCCTCCACACATCCCTCTACACCAAAGGCTACTGGAAAGTCAACTGAGACAGCTGCTATGGCTCAAGAAGTTGACTAGAGCTTCATGGTACATGATATGACCTCCTGCTCAAGCACTCATGGCTGGAACAGATGACAACAAGGTATATGAACATCTCTATACTCTAGCTTGTATTGCTAAGGTTAAGTTATATCAGGACTACAATATGGAAATTAAATTTGATATTGAGTCTTTAAATGATTTCAAATCTGATTTTAAAAGGGCTGAATCTGACTATCAAAAGAAATTTGAAGAGTTAGAGAAAACTGTGTCCTTGTTAAAACATGAACATACAAACTACAAGACTCAAATCAAGGATTTAATATCCAAATTGTCTGAGGCTCAAGCCCAGCTTGTCACAGCTGAGGCTCAAGCCACGAAGCATGCTATTTCTGAGCAAAACTTCCAAGCCATTCTTGCATCATCCTCTCACTCAAAACTTTATTACTAAAACAAAGGTGGGTTGGGAACCAATGAAATTGCTCCACCATATTTTTACGAGTCTATCAGACAACCAAGGTGTGGTACTGAAGAGCAAGAGGTTCCATCTTCTGACCCACCTTCCCATGAGTCAAAGAGTGATGCAACTATGGAGACTATCACAGGGAAGAACCAGGTAATTTTACCCGCTCCTACTGGTGATGATCAACCTCTGACCACCAAAGCCAGAAGAAGCAGAGCTAAGGCAGCCAGAAAAACTGCTAAGAAAGTGGTTGAGTCCAAGTTGAAGATAGACCCAAAGCAAAAGTGTATATTTATCTCAGCTGGATTCCAGGTGGTATGAAACTCTGATTAAGGAAAGGGGCGTAGCTCCTGTCCTACTAAAGGATCAGAAGTTAAAGGGAAAGATTGTTGATGAAGAAAAGAAGAACAAGAAACATCAATCCTCAAGTTCCCAGAAGATTAACATTGCCTGCATAATGTGTGGTCTGCAAAACCACATGGCCAAAGATTGTTACTACAATCCTGCTAGCACACATTATGCAAACAATGTTAAAATAGAAGGAGTCAGGGAAGGATTCTTATTTGGACCTTATCAAATGGTTCAAGTGATGAAAAAGGGAAAGCTTGTCTCCGAAGCAAGGTTGCTTTCGAAAGAAAGTCATTCTTCCGAAGGGAAAATGACTTCGGAAGTTAAAGCTCTCAAGACTCAAAAGAACAGAAAAGTTTTCATGTAACCATCCTAGAAGAAGACTGCTTCGGAAGAAAAGGTGGTGAAGGCTTCTTCCGAAAAGAAAGAAGTTTCAGAAGAATGCCAAGCTGCACAAGCTTCAACAAGCTCATCTTCTATGATCAACCAAGGGATGAAATGAAAGATCAAGGAAGATGCTGCAGCCCAAACCTCTTCTTCAAAGACATCCATTTAACCCTCATGCATAAACTTTGATTCAATTATGTCACTATCATAACCTAAGACCAACAAGGCTTTGGATTTCCAATCAAAACTAATCATCTCATCTTATGTGCAGGGACATCCATATGACAAGAATAACAGTGTATGAATTATGAATAGTGGATGATCCAGACACATGACAGAGAATAGATCTCTCCTTTAGCAATTTCACATTTTGATGGAGGTCATGTCCAGTTTGGAGGTGAGGCCGGAGGATATATTTCTAGCAGAGGGAGTATATCCAATGGTAATTTAAAAGTTAACAAAGTACACTTTGTCAAACAGCTTGAACATAACATGTTAAGTGTTTCTCAGTTTTGTGATCAAACGCATCAAATGCTCTTCACAGAACATGAGTGCATTATCCTCAAACCTGGGATGATGATTCCTCAGGAATTGGTGCTTCTTAGATCTCTCAGCAAAGAGGATATGTACAAGCTTGATATGAACAATGCTTCACTAGGTGAAGTATCATGCTTTCTTTCCAAAGCTGATGGTGATGAGTCAATACTATGGCATAAACGAATGTGACATTTGAATTTTAAAACAATGAATAAATTGGCTAAAAATAACTTGGTACATGGTTTGCCTGAAAAAAAATTTTTCTACAAAGATAACCGTGTTGCATGCCTGAAAGGGAAGCAACACATGGCATCTCATAAATCCAAAGTTGTTAACTCTATCACCACTCCATTACACTTATTGCATATGGATCTATTTGGTCCCACAAGTAATGAACATTGGAAGGAGATCATATTGCCTTGTGATTGTTGATGATTTACAAGATTTACATGGGTATTCTTTTTTAGAACTAAAGATGAAACTGCTGAAACTTTAAAATCTTTTATTCTTAAAATAGAAAATCAAATTGATCACAAGGTCAAAATAATTAGAAGTGATTATAGGACTGAGTTTAAGAATCAAGTTCTTGACTCATTCTGTAACTCAAAAGGGATTGCCAGACAATATAGTGCTCCTAGAACTCCTTAACAAAATGGTGTTGCTGAGAGGAGGAACATGACACTTATTGAGGCTGCTCGAACCATGTTAGCTGATTAAAAGCTGCCTTGGGCAGAGGCAGTCAGCACTGCATGCTATGTGCAAAATAAGGTTCTTGTAGTTAAGCCACATGGAAAAACCCCTTATGAGCTATGGAACAAGAGGCCACCGTTCATTGTCTTTTTAAGGTCCTTTGGCAGTAGGTGTACCATACTTAACACAAAGGACAATTTGGCAAAATTTGCTGAAAAGTCGGATGATGCTATCTTTGTTGGATATTCCTCTAACTCTAAAGTTTATAGAGGTTATAACATTAAAATCAACAATTTGAAGAATCTTTCAACATTGTCGTTAATGAGCACACTCCTTGTGTTAGAGGAATGGCCCTGATCATATCTTTGATTTAGAATTGTTTCCAAACTATTCTAAACCTTCTTGTGAGAATGTTTCAGCCAGAACATGTACTCAAAGTGATTCTGATGAAGACCAACTGTTTGAGTTGCCCAGACCTATTCCAAGTTCTCCAAGAGTTGCTGCAAACCAAGCTCCCACTATTAGCGTATCAGATAGCATGACTATCTCAAGGGATAGTGGAGCTTCAACCAGTGATCCACCTATTGAGCCTCAAACCTCATCCGGTGACACTGCACAACACAAAGCTGATGGAAGTAGCATCTTGAAGGAACAAGCAACTGTTAATGCTGCTTCACAGCCAACAAATGATGATGATGTCTCTCATTCATTCAATCAGTCCTCATTGAATGAGTTTGAGACAACAGCTGGTACCAGTGTTCAAGCTCCTGAGCAAAATATGTCCAATCTGGATCTATCTTTGCAATTGGAGGTGATCCCTAGACTTAGGATTCACAACACTCATCCAGCTGAGAACATCATAGGGGAAGTCTCTGAAGGTGTGAGAACAAGAGGGCAAACTCACAATGGGAATGTCTGCTTGTACTCATGCTTTTTATCCCAGATGGAACCCAAAAAGGTAGAAGATGCCTTGAAAGATAGTAGATGGGTTGAATCAATGCAAGAGGAGCTACTTCAATTCATGAGACAAAAGGTTTGGAACCTATGTCCGCTACCATCTGGTCAAGTACCAATAGGCACCACATGGGTTTTCAGAAACAAGAGAGATGATAGAGGCTTGATCATCAAGAATAAGGCAATACTGGTAGTTTAAGGATACACTCAAGAGGAGCGAATCGATTATACTGATGTCTTTGCACCTGTTGCAAGACTTGAGGCAGTTAGGATCTTCCTTGCTTATGCTCCATCCAAGAATTTTACTGTCTACCAACTTGATGTCAAGTGTGCCTTTCTATATGGGGATATAGATAGGGAAGTCTATGTGTGCCAACCTCCAGGATTTGAAGACCCACAACACCCCGACTATGTGGGCAAATTGGATAAAGCTCTATATGGGCTGCACCAAGCACCTAGGCTATGGTATGAGACATTGTCTCAGTTTCTCCTGAAGAATGGTTACACTAGAGGTACCATTGATAAGACTCTTTTCATAAGGAGGTATGGAAAGTACATCGTGCTCGTTCAAGTCTTTGTTGATGACATATTTGGTTCCTCAAATGACCAATTTTGTAAAAACTTTGAGAGCATCATGAACAAGAAGTTTGAGATGAGTTCCATGGGAAAAATAGACTTTTTCCTTGGAACTCAGGTGGAGCAGATGAAGGAAGGGTTCTTCATCAATCAATCTAAATATGCCAATGACATTTTAGAAAGATTTGATATGAAGAATTGTAAGCCAGCCAAAACACCTAAACCCAGAAACCATAATCTTTGTCCTGACTCTAAGGGGGAGGATACTGATCAACATCAGTATAGGGCAATTATTGGTTCTCTGATGTATCTCACAGCAAGTAGACCTGATATCATGTTTGCAACTTGCATTTGTGCAAGATATCAGGCTGCTCCAAAGGTGTCTCACCTAGTTGCTACCAAGAGAATCCTCAAATACCTCAAAGGAGCACCTAAACTAGGTCTCTGGCATCCAAGGAACAACAATTTCAATCTCTATGGCTATTCAGATAGTGACTATAGTGTCTGCAATATCAACAAGAAATCAACATCAGGTGGATGTAAATTTCTTGGTGGAAGGATCATCTCATGGCAATGCAAGAAGCAATCCTGTGTTTTAACATCTACTGCTGCTAGTTGCTGTGCCCAGTTGCTATGGATTCAGAACCAGATGATAGACTACGGATTCAACTTCATGAGTACTCCTGTCCACATTGACAACACTAATGCTATCTCCATTACAGAAAATCCGGTGAAGCACTCCAAGACAAAGCACATTGATATCGGGTATCATTTCATTAGAGATATTCATGAGAAAAATATGATGAAACTAATCAAAGTTGACTCGAATGAACAATATGCTGATTTGTTCACCAAAGCCTTTGATAAATAAAGATTTAAGTATCTCATTACGCTATTGGGATGATAAATATTGATTAGTGTATCTCATTTGAAAAACCTTTTAAATGTGTAATGTCTTGTGTCAAAACAATCTAAGCCCTGTTACAAAAAGTCTTTCTCCGAAATTTCACTATGTATATATTCTTCCGAAGAGGAATTAACCCTCAGAAGATGTTTTATATATCTTCCGAAGCAAAATTCCTCCCAGGAAAATCTTCTTCTCGAAAGAGTTTTTAGTCTCGGAAGAAGCGATTGAATGCATATCAGATCTACTTCCGAAGCTTATCAAATTCTCCATTCGGAAAGCACTTTTTACTTTCGGAAGTAAGAAATTTACATTCGGAAGTAAAATTACCTTCGAAAGAAGATTATCTTCGGAAATGCTTTATACTCGAAAGAAAGATTTTACTGTGTAATGATAATCTTTTGGGCCCCACTCTGTAAAAATCAAAGATTTTGTTAATGATGTTGGATTATTTAAATGGACTTAACCGTACCGCCCTTGTCACATTATCCACTAAAACATCTTTTCACCTTATCCAAACCCCCAAAACCACCATTTCACCCATTTAAATAACCCCCACTTATCACTTTCATATTACTGCCCTAAAGCTTCCTTCGTCTCCAATTTACCTAAATTTAAACTCATCTCTCTGCAACCTTTCTCACAATGGCACTTAATCCTCAGCACAACCAAGTCGCACTCCTTGTTTCCTCCAGGGATGCTGACTTCTCAGATATCATTTCCTCTCTCACCCAATTTACCTACTACACCGCTCTGACTGTTAACCCCACCGTTTACTCAAACCATATGGCTGAATTCTGGGGCAACGGTTAGATTGAAACCCTAAATGGGGTTAGGATAATAAGGTCGAGCATTTGTGGCCAGGAGTTGATCATTACTGAACAACTCATCAGGGAGCATCTAGAGCTTCACGATGAAGGCGCTCCTACTGAATTCCCCAAGTCAGACCTAGACAACACCTATACCCAAATGGGATATGGTGGAGATGTGAGCAGATCTACTATTTACAAGTTCAATTTCACATACAACTGGAAGTTCCTACTTCATGTTGTTCTCCACTGTTTGTCTAATAAGTCTGGGGATGGGATCAAATCCCATATGAACTAGGATGCCTAGTTCATGGGTTGGTGAAGAGCCTCCGCTTCAATTACTCAAGATTTGTGCTACTAAACCTTATGGGGAACCTCCAAAGGGACACATTCTATATGTATCCCAAGTTCATTCAGCATATTATCAACTATGAGCTGGACCAGAGTCAGCTTGTCTGTGCAGCTGTTCTACCAGTTCCTCAAATGAGTCCGACCATCTTCAAAGTCTTGAAGAGAGTGTCCACCAACTACACTAGAAGACACACAGAGCTGCTTCCAGGTATGATTGAGCCAATGGCTCCTGGTGACATCCCTGTTAACCCCACAGGTGATGAACCCACACCAGCAACTACCCTCACTTTGCCAAATCTACCTTCTCACCCCATCATAATCACATACCAGAGACGCCCCAAACGAACCCTTATTCAATCTACTCTGATTGAACAAGCTCCTCCTGTTCAATCTAAAAAGACTAGAGTGGAAAAATAGGCTCCCACTCAGTCTGAGGTCTCACCATCCTTAACAATTAACCTCAATATGGATATTGAGTCTTCTCAGTCTCAATCCCATGAGCCCGAAACCTAAGATGTAAACCCTCAGGGTGAGTATTTATACTCCCCTGAGCAACCAAAAAGGGATAGCCCCACCATAGGCTCAATGCCAATAGACATTGACCAAGGTCCCGGGTCATTAGGCTTAACCTCTATATCCTTTACTGACCTTTTGATAGTAACTAATGAGGAGATTATGTCTCTTCAGGGCAATGAAGTTGATCCACAACACCCTCTCAAGGATCAACAGAGCCTAGAGAGACTCTTATCTCTAGCCCCCATCAGCAATCCTTAACTAAGGTGAGTCCCACTGATGTGGAGGGGACTCATGTAGATTTAGCTGCCACTACTGAAGGAGCCTCATTGGACCTTTAGGACAGTGGTAACATTATTGAGACTGAATCTACGGCAACCATGCCATTTGATGACTCTGAAAGAGACATCACTAGGCAAGGGAAACCAGGGTGCCAAGAAACCACATCTGGTGGTGAGGATGAACATACTAGGTATGTTACCTCATCTCCCCATGATTCTTCAAAAGAAGTTGAGGGAAGACTGCAACTCACCATTCAAGACCTACTTTCTAAAGTCTCAAACCTTGAATCTAAGGTTAGGACTTTAGAGGATAGGTATGCCACTCGGCAACTTAAGATTGAAAATCTCAAGGCCAAACTAGCTGAGAAATAGGTTGAGAGGTCTGTTAGGCATGTACCTATTCAGGTCTCATTCACCTCTTCCTCTAGTTCATCAAGCTCTCAGGATGATGCTACCAAAAAGGGGGAGAGTGTTTAGGGACAAAGACATGAGGAACCATAGAGTCAAGCTCTTGATACCTTAACTTCAAGATACCCTATTCAAAAAGCTTTAGTTTTTCCTGAGCCTCCTCCAGTTGTCATTCAAGTGGACCAAAGGATGCTCTAAGATCTCAACACGTTCTTCAACAAGTTCCTGATGGAAATTTTCATTAAATAGCCAAGTCCTGATATGTCTGTGATATACTTTGGAGCTCAAGAGCATCAGAGGCTGAATGCACCCTCTACTACTGTCCAAGAAGTTGGTCAACCTAAGGTACAAGTGGAACCTGAGATTTCGAAGGGGAAACAAGGACTGATGGCCCAGCAACTGAAATAGTTGGGACAGAGAGTGCATTCTCATAGACTTCCGAAGCAGAAATCAAAGTCTTGGAAGAATCATTTCAAACTTCCGAACCTAAGATTGAAGCTGCGGAAGGACTATTTTCTCTATCCTATGATCTAGTTGTAAAAGATCCAATCCTAGAACTAGCATCTGAGGTCAACATGGAGGGTTTTCTCACCCAACCCCTTGCTCAAACATCATCACTAACTCCAGCTCCCATCGCCATCACTCAACCTGAAACCTCCACTCAAGAACTTCCAACGTCTAACACTTCCGAAGATGTCAAAGGAAAGAGGAAGATGACTGAGGAAGAGCTTCAAGAGGAAGCAAGGTTATAGAAGCTTAAGAGGAAAGGTAGACTCCCAACTGGGAAGCAGCTAGCTGCAAGTAGCAAAGCAGCTGCAGCCAACCAGGAGGCTATCAAAAACAAGAAGAGGGTGGAAATCATTGACAGGCTTGTCAAGCTAGGAGCTGTTAAAGATGTACTCCTGCTACCATTAGAGGATTTAGTTGAGTTAGAAAAGGCCTTTTTGCTACAGATTCAACAAAAGGAAGAAGCAGCAAGGTTGGCCTTGGAGGAAGAGAGTGAGAAAAAGAAAAGAGAGGCTGATAAGCAGCTAAGGAGGGAAAGGATAACTTTCCTAACCTTTAGGGGTTTCTCTCAAGAAGAATTGTCTCCACAAGATAATGATACGATCTTATGGCTCTTCAACAAAGAGCAAGATCAAATGGAGAATGAGAGAAAGAAAGCCGCAAAGGAGAAACTGAGGGCGAAGAAGAAGAAGGAAGAAGAAGCAGGACTCGCTGCTTCCAGGAAGATAGGTGATAAAGCCTGGATGAAGGATTATCTCCAGGCTCATGGCTTCTCTGGTAGGCAGGTGGGTCTAATGTTTGAGAAGACTCTACAGCGACATGTCAGTGATATCAAGGCTGACATTCGCTCAGGGAAAAGGAAGGAGATGTATAGAAGGGGACAGGGGATGATCTTCAAACCAACACCTCAACCTCTACCTCAACCCCAACCACAACCTGAACCATTCCCTTTCCTATTCCCCATTAAAACTGAACCAACCTCTGAGCCTTACACCCTTGAACCTACACCATTATCCATACTACTTCCTCATCACAACCGCCTAAACTACCTATCCTTAAACCCAAAACACTTCCCAGAACCCAAACACCACTACCTACCCAACAACCTTCCAAACCATCCCCTCAGCCTTCCAAACATCTCTCCTAAGAGGAGTTTAAGGAGATTAAGATGAAGCTCATCAACTGTAAAAGCTTGAGCGACATCTCTTGTGAGGAGGAGTCTGTCAAGCTAACTTATGTTGATGGATCCTCATGTTCCCTCACTAGAGATCAATTCCTTGATTTGCCTAGAGGAACATTGGACCAAGCCGCAAAACTCTTTGCCCTCAACTTGGATTCACTAAATGAAGAAGAGAAGAAGCTAAAAAGAAGGCTGGTGACTCTGCTGGATACAAAGAAAAGGGACAGAGTGCCAAGTCAACCCCTTGTGCCTAGAAGAAGATTATCTAGTGGAGGTTCGAAGAATCTTCTCACAACTTTGTTGTTGAGAGAGAGAGAGAGTAGAGAGCTAAACAAGCTAAATGCCTCATCTCTGCTACACTTAAGCAGATTTGACATTGCTGAGTTAGAAGAGAAGCCACTCTCCAACCCCTCCAACTCTGAGATAGCTGCTCACATAAAAAATCATATGAGTAGTCTTCATCTGGCCGAGCTAACTGCTAGGACCAAGATTGAAGAAGAGTTGAAACTTAGAGAGGAGGAGGAAAGGAAAGGATCAGTAACCAAAGGCAAAGCCTTTCTTTAAATGGTTGAAGGTCCTGAACTTGAATCCATAGTTAGATGGGAGTATGACTATAACTTCTGTCAACTAACTATCTTTAGGGGGCACAACAAAGGGTGCATATGATAGACTAGATCTCCTATCCATGAATGAGTTGTACAAACTTCTTAGCACCACTTCAGGGAAGAACAAGGAAACAGATAAGCATCTTTTGTCCCTGGTGCTGAAGGTTTTGAGAAGCAGAAATAAGTGAGGTTTTGGTAGCATCAGCCTAGGGGGAGTTTGTTGGATCTAGAAAGGCTTGTTCAACCAAAACCAAATCACTTAGACTATTTTGGTGCAACTAATAAAGGACTTCCGAAGCTAAGTGTGGAACTTCCGAAGGAAATGGAATTCTTCCGAACTTCCGAAGACAAGTGCAAGATGATCTTCCGGCTGTAGGATCTAGTATATATAGTTTCTTATTGTAACTCATGTAATATGCTTGTAAGAGTCTTGTAATACTTTGAGTTGAGAAGTAATATATACAAGTACCTTGAAAATTATTTCCTTGTGTTCTTTATTACTTAGTATATTATAATCAACTCTTAGAAGGGATTCTACATCATCATCTGATCCGAGTGTGTTACAAGTGAGTTTGAGAGAAAAACCAAATGTTAAAGTGACAAAAACCGATCCTGCACCAACTTTCTTTTGTTTTCTTTTGTGAATTGAACTTCAAAAATATTCAAAAGGGAATCACCTTTTTTTTCTTTTTCAAATCACGGTAACAATTTTTGAGTAAAATAATGTCATATGGTTTTAACCCTAATGACTTTATTTATTCGTAATTAATTCTCAAATGGGCCTTGAGCCTGGTTGGATTAATTTTTAGCCCGTAATTAAACTGAAACCTAAACACGTCCAACGTTTAATAAATAAACGTATAATTAAATAATTTATAACTACTATAATTATTAAAACCCGATAAATAGTTCGTAAATACCAATTAATCAAATTAAGTGAATTTTAGCATTCGTTGCCCAAGGTATAACTCTTACGGGCCATAGCTCAGTTGGCAACGTCAACTAATCGAACCAGTACACATAATCCAACAAACAGCCACTTGGATGGTAATCGATTAAATCTAACGTAGACAGTCAGCGGCGCTCTAGCTGCACATGGCTGCCCCCAACAAGGTATGACACTTTAAAGTCATTAACCAAAACATCTTGTGTTAGTAACACCTTACTATAACAAGATAATAGACTTATGGTAATCATAGTCATTTATCCTTTCTGTAAAAGACATCAATTGAGTCATTGAGATTAATTCTCATATGGAGCTCAATCATTATTGTTCTTGATCCAGATTCAAAATAGTCCAATCAAACACACAGTTAGTTTGGGTGAGGCCTCACACTTCACCAGTTTGAATCAACAAGGGCGCCACGATGTCTAACTGTTACATATAATGTAAGAGTACAGAATCCCTTATTGACTACATACAACTACCACTAAACTTTAAAATTATTCCTAACCAAAGCCTTTATAATTGGCAGTTAAGCGACAACGGTTGACAGTGATCAAAGAATAACCCTTGGTAAACGGAAGTTCTAATATGCATCTCAGGGCGGAGGATACTAAATGAGTATACTAATATCAAAGAATCTTATAATGGAGATGGTTTGTGGCAAGTTACATCCAACGTCATTCATAATGAAGTCTGTGAATTTAGAAGTCAATTCTTTAAGTCTAAATTCAGAATAGTCTTAATTCAGAATTGTTCCCACAAGTCTGACTGACTACGGATAATTTAGAATACAATATTCATGGATTAAACGTATTAAAATCGAACACAATTCTAAGATTCATAATTGCATTTAAATAAGTAAATCAAAATGAATTTAAAATTATAACTGTAAATGTTCGTACATCCAAATACTAAATCAAAACATATCACTAGCTAATCTAAGCCCGATCGCATCCCTATGCTGATCATGCTTATCTTAAGTCTTGGGCTTAGTAAACGGGTCTGCTAGGTTTTGATCTGTGTCTATTTTGCTTATCACAATGTCTCCTTGTTTCATTATGTCCCGTATATACTGAAACTTCCTCTGAATGTGCTTGGCCCTGTGATGAGATCTGGGCTCTTTGGCTTGAGCAATAGCACATGTGTTATCACAAAATATCTTGATTGGTTGTTGAATACTTGGAACCACATCGAGATCGGCTATGAACTTCTTCATCCAAGCAGCTTCCTTTGCAGCATCAGATGCTGCAATGTATTCAGATTTAGTAGTGGAATCTGCCACCACACTCTGCTTGGAACTTTTCCAGGAGATGGCTCCACCATTGAGTGTGAATACAAAACCAGATTGTGAGCGAGAGTCATCTCGGTTAGTTTGAAAACTAGCATCAGTGTAACATCTTACAGTGAGTTGTTCTTCAACTCCTCCAAATATTAAGAACATCTCTTTAGTCCTTCTTAAGTACTTCAAAATGTTCTTAACTGCAATCCAATGGACAAAGCCAGGGTTCTGCTGATAACGGCTGGTAATGCTTAAAGCATACAAGACGTCAGGTCTAGTGCACAACATAGCATACATAATAGAACCAATCGCTGAAGCATATGGAACCTTTTTCATTCGCTTAACATCAATGTCCGTTGAAGGAGATTTTGATTTGTTCAACACAGTACCTTTAGTCATAGGAACTCCTCCTTTCTTGGAGTTTTCCATCTTAAAGTGTGTCATCATTTTATCTATGTACGTGCTTTGACTAAACCCTAGAAGTCGCTTAGATCTATCCCTATAGATCTTAATTCCTAGCATGTAAGCAGCTTCTTCAAGATCTTTCATTGCGAAAGAAGCTCCCAACCATTGTTTAACTTCGTTAAGCATAGGGATATTATTTCCAATGATCAGTATATCATCCACATACAATATGAAAAATGATATAGTTCTCCCACTAGCCTTTCTATAAACACAAGGCTCATCTTCACTTTTGACAAAACCAAATTCCACGATTCTCTGATCAAAATGAAGATTCCAGCTACGAGATGCCTGTTTAAGTCCATAAATAGACTTATTCAGTTTACACACCCTATTTGGATATTTTGGATCAACAAAACCATCAGGCTGAACCATATAGACATCTCCAGAGAGATCTTCATTTAGTACGCGACTATGGAAAGTAATATCCTAATTGATTTTATCATAGCAACGGGCGAGAAAGTTTCATCATAGTCAACACCTTGAGTTTGAGTGAAACCCTTCGCTACTAGCCGTGCTTTATAGGTGTGTATATTTCTATACATGTCGGTTTTTCTTTTGAAAATCCATTTGCTCCCTACTGCCCGTGAACCGGGGGTAGCTCAACCAAGTCCCGGACTTGATTGTCACGCATAGATTGCATCTCGGCGTTCATGGCATCTAGCCATTTCGCAGATTCCGAATCTAAGATAGCAGACTTGTAGTTAGTAGGTTTATCACCAGAATCAGCTACTACCAGAACCTCAGGACCCTCCAAATTCCAAAGATATCTGTCAGGTTCTTTGCGAGTTCTGTTACTTCTGCGAACGCTTGTGTTTATGTCTGAATCAAGAACAATTTCTTGTTGTTCAGACGTACCGACTTCATCAACGTTTGTTTGTGGTTCTCGAATTTCTTCAAGATCCAGCATATTACTTCCAGTTCCTCGATCAAGAAACTCTTTCTCGAGGAAATGTGCCTTCCTTTTGATGGAAATCATATTTTCATCAGGATGGAAAAAGTAATATCCGCTTCTGTTATAGTATCCGACGAAAATAACTTTTTTCGCCTCGAGGATCTAGCTTGTCATCAGACTCGCTGGTGACATAAGCATCACATCCCCATACTCTAAGGTAAGACAAATTGGGTTTAGACCCATGTCATATCTCATATGGGGTTTTGTCTACCTTCTTAGTCAATGCTAGATTGACAAGGCGGGCGGCAGTCATAAGAGCATAACTCCAAAGGAGTGGGGTAAGTTAGTTCTACACATCATCGATCGAACCATATTAAGTAGGGTTCGATTTCACCTCTCACTCACGCCATTAAGTTGGGGTGTGCTGGGTGGAGTGAATTGTGAAACAATTCCACGTTTCTTTAAATGATTAGTGAACTCTTGGCTTAGGTATTCTCCACCTCGATCTGATCGAAGTACCTTGATAGTCTTACCAAGTTGGTTTTCTACTTTATTTTGAAACTCTTTGAACTTTTCAAAAGTTTCATGTCTATGCTTCATAAGGTAGACATAGGCGTATCGACTATAATCATCAATACACGTAACGAAGTATCTTTCATGATTTCTAATCATGGTTCTGAAAGGACCACATACATCTGAATGTATGAGTGCTAAAAGATCCTTGGCTCGTTCATCAACATGGGTGAAAGGATCCTTTATGAGTTTGCCAGCTAAGCAAGATTCGCATTCATCAAAAAATTCTTGTCCTGTGGATTCAAGAATCCCTTCGGACTGAAGCCTTTTCACACGGGCCTTGCTTATGTGGCCAAGTCTACAATGCCATAGAAATGTATCATTAATTCTAGATTTGATACGCTTCGAAATATTATATGTCTTATTATTTGTTTGAGCATCAATCTCATAAATACCATCTCGAGGTTTAGCCTCAAAATAAAAGACATCATTCAAGTAAGCAGAAATAAAAGCATCATTAAAAACGTACTTAAATCCTTGTTCAAACAATAAAGAAACTGAAGGTCAAACCAGGAACAAATAAACAATTATCTTAAGTAATTACAAGACCAAATGGACAAGAAAGATGATATGTTCTAGTTACTATATGTGGTACTCTTTTCCCATCACCAACGATGAGCTCCATGTCGCCTTGTTTCAGTTTCTTCCACTTTTCAGGCTCTTGCAAGACATTAATGATGTGGTAACCACATCTAGTATCAAATACCCATGTTGCAGGATCGGTTTTTGTCACTTAACACTTAGTTTTTCTCTCAAACTCACTTGTAACACACTCGGATCAGATGATGATACAGAATCCCTTCTAAGAGTTGATTATAATATACTAAGTAACTTAAGAACACAAGCAAATAATTTTCAAAGTACTTGTATATATTACTTCTCAACTCAAAGTATTACAAGACTCTTACAAGCATATTACATGAGTAACAATGAGAACCTATATATACTAGATTCTATAGCCGGATATACTTTGATACCAGCTGGAAACCTATGACTAAAGCATATACTACAATGCTATAAAGTATTATCTAAGATAAGGTAGTCATAACATGTCCATGACTTACCTTTTGTCACCAACTAAAGTTGGTAACTGTAGTAATCGATAAAAGGTAAACAGTGGAATAAAGTATGGTCAACTACATGGGTGTGGGAAAGCGCCATGCAGTATCTCAGAGACTTGCAGCGGAGTGTCAGAAGGACCATACTTATGTCCACTGGTTCATAGTAGTGTCTTCCGAAGGTTAATTGTTCTTCCGAAGCCACTTATACTTCGGAAGAGGCTGCTTCTTCTGAGGCTTGAGGACTTCTTCATATCATTATACTTTGGAAGTTGAACTCTTTATTCTTCTAAGTCTTGAACTTAGGAAGAGCCAAGACTTTGTCTTCGGAAGCTGGAGTCTTCCTTCGGAAGATGATCTTCGGAAGTTCTTGTTCTTTGGCTTCGGAAGAACTCCATTTACCTTCGGAAGTTCTGTACTTAGCTTCGGAAGACCTTTATAAGTTGTACAAAAATTGTCTAAGTGTTTTGGTTTTGGTTGCACCAGCCTTTCTAGATCCAACAAACTCCCCCTAGGCTGATGCTACCAAAACCTCACTTATTCTTGCTTCTCAAAACTTTCAGCACCAGGGACATAAGATGCTTATCTGTTTTCTTGTTCTTCCCTGAAGTGGTGCTGAGAGGTTTGTACAAGTCATTCGTGGATAGGAGATCCAGCCTATCACTCTGAATGACCCTTTGTTGTGCCCCCTAAAGAGAGTTTGTTGACGGGAGTTATAGTCATATTCCCATCTAATTATGGATTCAAGTTTAGGACCTTCAACCATTTGAAGAAAAGCTTTGCCTTTGGTTGCTGATCCTTTCCTTTCCTCCTTCTCACTCAGTCTCAACTTTTCTTCAATCTTGGTCCTAGCAGTTAGCTCAGCCGGATGAAGACTGCTCAGATGATTTAAGATATGAGCAGCTATCTCAGAGTTGGAGGGTTGGAGAGTGGCTTCTCTGCTAACTCAGCAATGTCAAATCTACTTAAGTGTAGCAGAGATGAGGCATTGAGCCTGTTTAGCTCTCCACACTCTCTCTCAACAACAAAGTTGTGATAAGAGTATTTGAACCTCCACTGGATAATCTTTTTTCTAGGCACAAGGGGTTGGCTTGACACTTTGTCCCCTTTCTTTGTATCCAGCAGAGTCACCAGCCTTCTTCTCAACTTCTTCTCTTCTTCATTTAGTGAATCCGAGTTGAGGCCAAAGAGTTTAGTGGCTTGGTCCAATGTTCCTCTAGGCAGATCAAGGAATTGATCTCTAGTGAGGGAACATGAGGATCCATCAACATAGGTTAGTTTGACTGACTCCTCCTCACTGGAGATGTCGCTTAAAGTTGTACAGTTAATGAGCTTCATCTTGATCTTCTTAAACACCTCTAAGGAGAGATGTTTGGAAGGCTGAGGGGATGGTTTGGGTGGTTGTTGGGTGGGTAGTGGGTGTTTGGGTTCTGGGAAGTGTTTTGGGTTTGAGGATGGGTAGTTTAGGTGGTTGTGGTAAGGTGACAGGTGGATGATGGTGTAGGTTCAGGGGTGTAAGGCTCAGAGGTTGGTTCAGTTTTAATAGGGAATGGGAAAGGGATTGGTTTAGGTTGTGGTTTGGGTTGAGGTTGATGTATTGGTTTGAAGATCATCCCCTCTCTCCTTCTATACATCTCCTTCCTTTTCCCTAAGCGAATGTCAACCTTGATGTCACTAACATGTCGCTATAGGGTCTTCTCAGACATTGGACCCACCTGCCTACCAGAGAAGCCATGAGCCCAGAGATAGTCCTTCATCCAGGCTTTATCACCTATCTTCCTGGGAGCAGCGAGTCCTGCTTCTTCTTCCTTCTTCTTCTTCGTCCTCAGTTTCATTTTGCAGCTTTCTTTCTCTCCTTCTTCATTTGATCTTGCTCTTTGTTAAAGAGCCATAAGATTGTATCATTATCATGTGGAGACAATTCTTCTTGAGAGAAACCCCTGGAGGTCAGGAAAGTTATCCTTTCCCTCCTTAGCTGCTGATCAGCCTCTCTTTTCTTTTTCTCCCTCTCTTCCTCCAATTCCAACCTTGCTGCTTCTTCCTTTTGTTGAATCTGCAACAAAGTTGCCTTTTCTAACTCAACCGAGTCCTCTAATGGTAGCAGGAGTACATCTTCATTAACAGCTCCAGCTTGACAAGCCTGCCAATAATCTCCACCCTCTTCTTGTTGTTGATAGCCTCCTGGTTGGCTGCAGCTGCTTTGCCACTTACAGCTAGCAGCTTCCTAGTTGGGATTCTACCTTTCCTCTTAAGCTTTTCTAACCTTGCTTCCTCCTGAAGTTCTTCCTCAGTCATCTTCCTTTTTCCTTTAACATCTTCGGAAGTGCTAGACTTTGGAGGTTCTTGAGTAGAGGTTTCAGGTTAAGTGGTGGTGATGGGAGCTGGAGTTAGTGATGATGTTTGAGCAAGGGGTTGGGTGAGAAAATCCTCCCTATTGACTTTGGATGCTAGTTCTAGAATTGCATTTGTGAGAATTAGATCACAGGATAGAGAAAATAGTCATTCCGCAGCTTCAATCTCAGGTTCGGAAGTTTGAAATGGTTCTCCCGAGGCTTTAATTTCTGCTTTGGAAGTCTATGGGAATGCACTCTCTATCGCAACTGTTTCAGTTGCTGGGCCATCAGTCCTTGTTTCCCCTTCAAAATCAATCTCTGGTTCCACTTGTACCTTAGGTTGATCAACTTCTTGGAGAATAGTAGAGGGTGCATTCAACCTCTGAAAGTCTTGAGCTCCAAATTATATCACAGACATATCCGGACTTGGCTGTTCAATGAAAGATTCCATCAGGAACTTGTTGAAGAACCTTTTGAGATCTTGGAGCATCCTTTGGTCCACTTGAATGACAACTAGAGGAGGCTCAGGAAAAACTGAAGCTTGTTGAATAAGGTATCTTGAAGTTAAGGTAGCAAGAGCTTGACTCTGTGGTTCCTCATGTCTTTGTCCCTTAACACTCTCCCCATTTTTGGTAGCATCATCTTGAGAGCTTGATGAGCTAGAGGAAGAGGTCAATGAGGCTAGAATAGGTACATGCCTAACAAACCTCTCAATCTGTTTCTCAGCTAGTTTAGCCTTGAGATTTTCAATCTCAAGTTGCTGAGTGGCAGACCTATCCTCTAAAAACCTAACCTTAGATTCAATGTTTGAGACTTTAGAAAGTAGGTCTTGAGTGATGAGTTGCAGTCTTCCTTCATCTTCTTTTGAAGAATCATGGGGAGATGAGGTAACATTCCTAGTATGTTCATCCTCACCACCAGATGTGGTTTCTTGGCACCCTGGTTTCCCTTGCCTAATGATGTCTCTTTCAGAGTCATCAAATGGCATGGTTGCCATAGATTCAGCTTCAGTAATGTTACCACTGTCCTCAAGGTCCAATGAGGCTCCTTCAATAGTGGCAGCTTTATCTACATGAGTCCCCTCCACATCAGTGGGACTCACCTCAGTTAAGGCTTGCTGATGGGGGCTAGAGATAAGAGGTCTCTCTAGGCTCTGTTAATCTTTGAGAGGGTGTTATGGATCAACTTCATTGCCCTGAAGAGACATAATCTCCTCATCAATTCGTATTAATAGGTCAGTGAAGGATATAAAGGTTAAGCCTAATGACCCTGGACCTTGGTCAATGTCTATTGGCATTGAGCCTATGGTGGGGCTGTCCCTTTTTGGCTACTCAAGGGAGGATAAAGACTCACCCTGAGGGTCTACAGCTTGGGTTTCGGGCTCATGGGATTGAGACTGAGGAGACTCAATACCCATATTGAGGTCAAAAGTGAAGGATGGTGAGACCTCATACTGAGTGGGAGCCCATGTTTCCACTCTAGTCTTTTTGGATTGAACAGGAGGAGCTTGTTCAATCAGAGTAGATTGAACAAGGGTTCGTTTGGGATGTCTCTGGTATGTGATTGTGATGGGGTGAGAAGGTAGATTTGGCAAAGTGAGGGTAGTTGCTGGTGTGGGTTTATCACGTGTGGGGTTAACATGGATGTCACCAGGAGCCATTGGCTCAATCATACCTGGAAGAAGCTCAGTGTGTCTTCCAGTGTAGTTGGTGGAAACTCTCTTCAAGACTTTAAATATGGTCGGCCTCATTTGAGGAACTGGTAGAACACCTGCATAGACAAGTTGACTCTGGTCCAGGACACAGTTGATAATATGCTGAATGAACCTGGGATACATACAGAATGTGTCCCTCTGGACGTTCCCCATGAGGTTGAGCAGCACAAATCTTGAGTAATTGAAGCGGAGGCTCTTCACCAACCCATGAACTAGGTATCCTAGTTCATATGGGATTTGATCCCATCCCCTAGACTTATTAGACAAACAGTGGAGAACAACATGACGTAGGAACTTCCAGTTGTATGAGAAATTAAACTTGTAAATAGTAGACCTGCTTACATCTCCACCATATCCCATTTGGGTATAGGTGTCGTCTAGGTCTGACTTGGGGAATTCAGAATAAGAGCACCTTCATCGTGAAGCTCCATATGCTCCCTGATGAGTTGTTCAGAAATGATCAACTCCTGGACACAAATGCTCAACCTTATTACCCTAACTCCATTTAGGGTTTCAATCTAACCGTTTCCCTAGAATTCAGCCATATGATTTGAGTAGATGGTGGGGTTAACAGTCAGAGCAGTGTAATAGGTAGATTGGGTGAGAAAGGAAATGATATCAGAGAAGTCAGCATCCTTGGATGAATCAAGGAGTGTGACTTAATTGTGTTGAGGGTTAAGTGCCATTATGGGAAAGGTTGCAGAGAAGAGAGTTTGAACTTAGGTAAATTGGAGACGATGGAAGCTTTAGGGCATTAAATTTAGTAAAAAGATGAAAGTGATAAGTCGAGGCTATTTAAATGGGTGAAATGGCGGTTTTGGGGGTTGGATAAGGTGAAAAGATGTTTTGGTGTATGATGTGACAAGGGCGGTAAGGTTAAGTCCATTTAAATAATCCAACATCATTAACAAAATCTTTGCTTTTTACAGAGTGGGGCCCAAAAGATTTCCGTTACACAGTAAAATCTTTCTTCCGAGTATAAAGCATTTCCAAAGGTAATCTTCTTCCGAAGGCAATTTTACTTCCGAAGGTAAATTTCTTACTTTCGAGAGTATAAAGTGCTTTCCAAATAGCGAATCTTATAAGTTTCGGAAGTATATATGTTATGCAATCAATCACTTCTTCCACGACTAAAAAACTCTTCCGAAAAGAAGATTTTCCTTGGAGGAATTTTTCTTCAGAAGATATATAAAACATCTTCCGAGGGTTAATTCCTCTTCAGAAGAATCTATACTTAGTGAAATTTCAGAGAAAGACTTTTTGTAACAGGGCTTAGATTGTTCTGACACAAGACTTTACACATTTTAAAAAGGTTTTTCAAATGAGATGGACTAATCAATGTTTATCATCCCAATAATGAGATATTTAAATCTTTGTTCATCAAAGGCTTTGGTGAACAAATCAGCATATTGTTCATTTGAGTGAACTTTGATTAGTTTAATTAGGTTTTCTCGTGAATATCTCTAATAAAATGATACCTGATATCAATGTGCTTTGTCTTGGAGTGCTTCACCGGATTCTCAGTAATGGAGATAGCACTATTGTCGTCAATGTGGATAGGAGTACTCATGAAGTTGAATCCGTAGTCTATCATCTGGTTCTGAATCCATAGCAGCTGAGCACAGCAACTAGCAGCAGCAATGTATTATGCTTCAGCAGTAGATGTTGAAACGCAAGATTGCTTCTTGCATTGCCATGAGATGATCCTTCCACCAAGAAATTGACATCCAACTGATGTTGATTTCTTGTTGATATTGCAGCCACCATAGCCACTATCAGAATAGCCATAGAGATTGAAATTGCTGTTCCTTGGATACCAGAGACCTAGTTTAGGTGCTCCTTTAAGGTATCTAAGGATTCTCTTGGCAGCAACTAGGTGAGACACATTTGGAGCAACATGATATCTTGCATAGATGTAAGTTGCAAACATGATATCAGGTCTACTTGTTGTGAGATACATCAGAGAACCAATAATTGCCCTATACTAATGTTGATCAGTATCCTCCCCCTCAGAATCAAGACAAAGATTATGGTTTTTGGGTATAGGTGTCTTGGATGGTTTACAATCTTTCATATCAAATCTTTCTAAAACGTCATTACATATTTAGATTGATTGATAAAGAACCCTTTCTTCATCTGCTTCACCTAAATTCGAAGGAAAAATTCCATTTTTCTTATGGAACTCATCTCAAACTTCTTCTTCATAATGCTCTCAAGGTCTTTACACATTTAGTCATTTGAGGAACCACATATGATATCATCAACATAGACTTGAACGTGCAAAATGTCTTTCCTAGACTTCCTTATGAATATTGTGTTATCAATGGTACCTCTAGTGTAACCATTCTTCAGGAGAAACTGAGACAATGTCTCATACCTCAGCCTAGGTGCCTGGTGCAGCCCATATAGAGCTTTATCCAGTTTGCACACATAGTCGGGGTGCTGTGGGTCTTCAAATCCTGGAGGCTGGCACACATAAACTTCCGTATCTATATCCCCATATAGAAAGACACACTTGACATCAAGTTGGTAGACAGTAAAATTCTTGGATGCAGCATAAGTAAGGAAGATCCTAACTGCCTCAAGTCTTGCAACAGGTGCAAAGACATCAGTACAATCGATTCCCTCCTCTTGAGTGTATCCTTGAACTACCAGTCTTGCCTTATTCTTGATGATCAAGCCTCTATCATCTCTCTTGTTCCTGAAAACCCATTTGGTGCCTATTGGTACTTGACCGGATGGTAGCGGACATAGGTTCCAAACCTTTTGTGTCTTGAATTGATGCAACTCCTCTTGCATTGACTTAACCCAGCTGCTTTCTTTCAAGGCATCTTCTACCTTTTTGGGTTCCATCTGGGATAACAAGCATGAGTACAAACAAACATTCCCATTGTGAGTTTGTCCTCTTGTTCTCACACCTTTAGAGACTTCACCTATGATGTTCTCAACTGTGTGAGTGTTGTGAATCCTAAGTCTAGGGATCACCTCGAATTGCAAAGTTAGATCCAGATTGGACATATTTCGCTCAGGAGCTTGAACACTGGGACCAGCTGTTGTTCAAACTCATTCAATGAGGACTGATTGAATGAATGAGAAACATCATCATCATTTGTTGGCTGTGAAGCAGCATTAACAGTTGCCTGTTCCTTCAAGATGCTACTTCCATCAGCTTGGTGTTGTATAGTGTCATCAGATGAGGCTCATTAGGTGGATCTCTGGTTGAAGCTCCACTATCTCTTGAGATAGTTATGCTATCAGATCTGCCAATAGTGGGAGCTTGGTTTGCAGCAACTCTTGGAGAACTTGGAAGAGGTCTGGGTAACTCAAATAGTTGGTTTTCATCAGAATCACTTTGAGTACCTATTTTAGCTAAAAACATTCTCACAAGAGGATTTAGAATAGTTTGGAAACAATTCTAAATCAAAAATATGATCAGGACCATTCCCCCTAACACAAGGAGTGTGATCATTAACAACAATGTTGGAGGATTCCTCAAATTGTTGATTTTTGATGTTATAAACTCTATAAGATTTAAAGTTAGAGGAATATCCAACAAAGATAGCATCATCCGTTTTTCAGCAAATTTTGCCAATTTGTCCTTTGTGTTTAGTATGATACACCTGCTGATAAAGGACCTTAGAAAGCCAATGAACGGTAGCCTCTTGTTCCAAAGCTCATAAAAGGTTTTTCCATGTGGCTTAACTACAAGAACCCTGTTTTGCACATTGCATGCAGTGCTGACTGCCTCTGCCCAGAATGTTAGAGGCAACTTTGAATCAGCTAACATGGTCCGAGCAGCCTCAATAAGTGTCCGGTTCCTCCTCTTAGCAACACCACTTTGTTGAGGAGTTCTGGGAGCACTATATTGTCTAGAAATCCCTTTTGATTTATAGAATGAGTCAAGAACTTGATTCTTAAACTCAGTCCCTTGATCACTTCTGATTATCTTAACCTTGTGATCAATTTGAATTTCTATTTTAAGAATTAAAGATTTTAAAGTTTCAGCAGTTTCATCTATAGTTCTTAAAAAAATACCCATGTAAATCTTTTAAAATCATCAACAATCCCAAGGCAATATGATTTCCTTCAAATGCTCATTATACTTGTGGGACCAAACAGATCCATATGCAATAAGTGTAATGGAGTGTTGATAGAGTTAACAAATTTAGATTTATGAGATGCCCTTTGTTGCTTCCCTTTCAGGCATGCAACACAGTTATCTTTGCAGAAAAATTCCTTTTTAGACAAACCATGTACCAAGTTATTTTTAACCAATTTATTCATTGTTTTAAAATTCACATGACACATTCGTTTATGCCATAGTGTTGGCTCATCACCATCAGCTTTGGAAAGAAAGCATGATACTTCACCCAGTGGGGAAGCATTGTTCATATCAAGCTTGTACATATCCCTTCTAAGAAGCACCATTTCATGAGGAATCGTCATCCCGGGTTTGAGGATAATACACTCATGTTTTGTGAAGAGCATTTGATGCTTTTGATCACAAACTAAGAAAGACTTAACATCTTATGTTCAAGCTGTTTGACAAAGTGTACTTTGTTAACTTTTAAATTACCATTGGATATACTCCCTCTACTGGAAATATATCCTCCGGCCTCACTTCCAAACTAGATAGGACCTCCATCAAAATGTTGAAACTGTTGAAGGGGAGATCTGTTCCCTGTCATGTGCCTGGAGCATCCACTATCCACAACCCATACATTGTTATTCTTGTCATATGGATGTCCCTGCACATAAGATGAGATGATTAGTTTTGATTGGAAACTCAAGCCTTGTTGGTCTTGGGTTCTTCCAATGATAGTGACATAATTGAACCAAAGTTTATGCATAGGGGTTCAATGGATGTCTTTAAAGAAGAGGTTTGGGCTGCAGCATCTTCCTTGATCTTCCATTCCATCCCTTGGTTAATCATAGAAGATGAGCTTGTTGAAACTTGTGCAGCTTGGTATTCTTCCGAAGCTTCTTTCTTTTCGGAAGAAACCTTCACCACCTTTTCTTCCGAAGCAGTCTTCTTCTGGGATGGTTTCAGTCTTGATAGCTTTAACTTCCAAAGCCATTTTCCCTTCGGAAGAAGGACTTTCTTCCGAAAGCAACCTTGCTTCGGAAACAAGCTTTCCCTTTTTCACCACTTGGAAGTTTTGCTCAGAAATAACATGCTTCCTGGCTTGAGCCTCAGTTGTGATATGTTGGGCTTGAGCCTCAGACAATTTGGATATTAAATTCTTGATTTGAGTCTTGTAGTTTGTATATTCATGCTTTAACAATGACACAATTTTCTCTAACTCTTCAATTTTCTTTTGATAGTCAGATTCAGCCCTTTTAAAATCAGATTTTAAAATGTTTAAAGACTCGATATCGGATTTAATTTCCATATTGTAGTCCTGATATAACTTAAATTTAGCAATAAAAGCTGGAGTACATAGATGTTCATATACCTTGTTGTCATCTGTTCCAGCCATGAGTGCTTGAGCAGGAGTCACATCATGTGCCATGAAGCTCCAATCAACTTCTTAGGCCATAGTAGCTTTTTCAGTTGACTTTCCAGTAGCTTTTGATGTAGAGGGATGTGTGGAGGCTTGTGGGGTTCCTGGATTTGACTTGGGATCCTTGCAATCCCTGGCAAAGTGAACAAGTTGGTTACAGTTGTAACATTTGGCCTTTGTCTTGTAAAACCCAAACTTGCTATTAGTTGGGTTCTGGGGAAACTGCCTTCCAGTTCTCTTGAAGAACTTATTCGCTTTATAGGTTAACAGAGCCATCTGTTGGACTATGTCCACATACTCCACATCATCTGAGCTGAAACACTCTAGATCATCAAAGCAATATTGATAGTCACTAGAGTGCTCATTTCCCGAGACAAAGGCACAGCTGTCCTGAAAAGAACTTTGCTGAGCCTGTTGAGACCTTGGAGTCTCAGGGAATGTAATGTATCGCCCAGAAGAACAGGATGGCTGCTGGGTGTATGTCAGGTACTGTTGTGGTTAGGGGGTCCTGAGCTTTCAGCAACCATTAAAGCGTTGCTAGCAGGAAGGCTTAAGGATCTGCTTGCCTGATGGCCTCTCTTGTTCTCCATCTCTAAACGGTATCCATCAAGGATGCCATAAAGTTCAGTCATGGTGAGGGTGTTCAGATTTTCTGTTCTCTTGATAGAGACACAGTAGAATGTCCACTTATTTGGGAGTGCACTCATGAACTTTCTTGTAAGATCTCTTAGTTCAAGGGCAATTCCCACAGACTGGAGGGAGGAAATAAGATCCATATACCTAAAGTATTGCTGGCTGAGGGTCTCTCCAGCAATATAAGTGAAGTTCTCTAACTGTTGCTTCAGGGAATCCTTCTTGGAGTCATTGGAGCTGGAGTACATCTGAGCAAGTGCATCAAATAGTTCTTTAGCTGACTTGCAATGCTCAAACCCCACCATGATGGAGTTGGGTATAGCAGTCATCAGAACTTTCATGGCATTACTATCAATGTCCAGCTTCTTCCGGTCTTCATCAGAGTAGTCTTCTATAGTCTTCTCTAACATGGCACCGTTTCCACCTGGTGCTGCCACCTTTGGTTTGTAAGGGCCATTGACAATAGATTGCCATATTTCGCTGCCTTGATACCTGATGGGTGCGGATAGTATATATATATTTTAATAAAGATTTATTGCACAGATTTGGTTTTAATTGGTTATTACTCATACTAAACCACACACACAAAAGGCAGTGTACCTGTCGTGTGGTAATATAGTGTTGGTAAGAACCGAGTATCAATCCGTGGACACCCCTAGCCTACTCAACAAACTTGATGTTTGACTATCAGATTTGGTTTTTGTTAAAGAAAATGATAATTTGCATTGGAAAGATTTTTTAGGGTTTAAAAATAAACAATAATAGAAAGAAAGTAAACTAAGATTTGAAGCGTTTGGATTTAAAACCAGGGAATAAAAGTTATCATCCTAATTAGACTCCACTTATGTAACCGTGATGAATTGGTGGTGTGATTTAAGATATAGATTAATGTAATTATGTTAATGTTTATAAATATGAGCTGGCGCGATTTCTCGTCTATCCTGCTGCCGTAGTGACTTGATCCTGTCAGGCTGAGTTTACTGCTCAGATCAAAGCCCTAGTAATATAGGTAAATCTTTTGTGACCTATTTGACATACGATTTCTGAAAACATAACTTAATGTTTAAAAGAGAGTTGATCAGGTTCCTTCCTAACATACCATTAATTTTTGAAAACCGTAACAATTACTGAAGATTTCTCAAACTAATAAAAGGGAACCCGCAAATGATCAGAAAGTTAAAGTGATATGATTTCTGATAACCATTTCTAGTTCATTAGCCAAGGATTTATTATGAAGACCGGTTTCGCGATTAATGAAAGTTAATCATACGGTTTTCAACCTTGTATGACAATCACAATCACAAACCATAAATTTATAACTTCCCGTTCAAATTTAGATGCTACCCATCAATAGTTTTCCCAAGACCACCATAACATTAACATAATATTTATCACACCATTAGTTCATCACAAATTACATAAGTTTCATCCGATTAGGATGATAAATAGAGTTTAGCTCATAATGAGCTTGAACATAACAACAGATAACAAAGAAGATAGATATGTAATCATCGATGAAATGGAACAAACAAACCGATAATCCACAATGGATGACGTTTAGACGATCCCAAGCTTCTTCCAAGTGTTGTATGCACCTCCCGAGCCTCCAAATGATCTTGAAGTCTTGATTCCCGAGAGAATTCTGCAGAGTAACTCACCCACCAAAAGCTTACCAAAAATGGTGAACTTAGGCTTCTATTTATAGGCTTTCCGGAGTGTTTAAGCACGGCCCCGTGCCTAAAAGGCACGGCCCCGTGCTAGTACAATGCTTACGAAAGTTAGTCGGCTCGTACATGCAGGTTGTGTCGGGCACGGCCCCGTGCTAGATGGGGCACGACCCCGTGTTGGAGGTGGGGCACGGCCCCGTGACTACTTTTAGGGAATAGTACTTTTTGTCCTGTCAGATGTCCAAGCACGGGGGTGTGTTAATTTAGCACGTGGTTGTGTTAATTTAGCACGGGGGTGTGTTTCAGGCAAGGCATGGGGGCGTGCTTTATGAGGCATTGCCCCATGCTTCGACTCCAAAGCTCGAATCACTTCAATTTCTTGTTAAATATGCTTCTTTTGTCCATCTTGCCCTTTTAAACACCTGAAAACACAATTTAACACTTTTAAGTATATTTTCATCAATTTGAGGAAGATATTAAGGAATAATTGATGTGCTTTTGATAGGATTTTTATGTATAATTTGGAGCACATCAAACATCCCCACACTTGAACTTTGCTTGTCCTCAAGCAAAAATCACTTAAAATGACAATTCCACCAAAAACCAAATAAATCAAATTATAAACATGTCTTTCGAGAAATACGCAAGTAAACATTATTTTCATCCAAATATAAATATTCTAAGCACATGTAAAATGATATCCTAGCAAGCAATAGGTTGGTTAGTAAAGATTATTATCATGTAAAAATCCACACTTCTCACAAGATGCAATCACACTCGGCAAAATATATGGAGTCATAATCAGGATTAAGTATGACTAATACACTCAATTGCCTAGTATGAATATGTGTGAAATATATGCTTGTTAAGGGATCAAATCTCCACCTACTTAGATATTTACTTGCATAAATTATTAGGTCTTTGATGGGTTGTAACTTGGCTCGGGCTCGGGTATGGAGTATTTGGAAAAAGTGGCTAATTGCTAAAGACGACGGTCTTGGCTTATTTTTCTAACATAAACTACAAAGAAAGCAATAAAGGTTCCCTATAAAATACTTCAAGCTAGAAGGGATATGCTAGCTTGAGGACTCGTTTAAGGTCAGATTGTCAAGACCGTATTTTGGTTTCAAGAACCGCACTTCATCTCTTACCCGAAGATACACAAAACTTTCCTTTCTCAAGGATCGTTCGGCTTGAAGCCTAATAGCACCCAAACGTATTAGTTCTGTGTATTTGTATTGAGATTCAGTTTGATTCTTTTTGCATTTTCCATTATGGGACGAATTTCCACAGTTCGGGCATCTTTCATATCTTTTTGCCCGTCTCTTTATAGCACTTTTTGAAATCTCACAAAATGGCGGAACTTGTTCCTTTTTTTGCCATTTCTTTCTTGCGTCAAACGTGAGATTTAAAATTTGTTCGCGGATTTCCGGGGGAAGTCCCGGTTTTGCGTGATGAAGGCAACAAAGCAAATTGAAATCAAAAGAATGCATTCCAGTTCTTTACGGTCTGCCGGTAAAAGACCATTTTTTAATTTTTTATTTTTTATAAGCCAAAAACGTGTCTTTAATGAAAACGGGTTTGGTTGAAGGCTTTTTGGTTAAGTGACTTGGTGACTCGGGTGATTGAAAGAAAAAACGTTTAAGCTCAATGGGGCTAACTAGGGTTGACGTTCGGGTAAGGAAATTAAATACAATGGTTGGGGCTTGAATGGTTAAGGTTTCTTAGTGCCTAACTCATTTTTATGCAACAAATACTAATTAAGGTCTTGAAATGTATACCCAAAGCAAGTTCTAATCACACGTATCATATGGCACCCTCAATTAAATCCAGAATGAAAGTAGAATTGCGATTTACAAAAGCTTGTTTAAGGCTCAAAAATAAACTCACATACGGATGGAATTGGGTAATAGTGTTTCATGTTACATGATTAAATATTTTACTAGGTTATTGCTTTTAAGGATATCACAAAAAACATTTTCAATTTTATTTGGACATCATGAATTTACTTCTTTATTTCCCGAAAACGTATATTTATAATTTGGTTTATCAAAAATTATATTAAATTTTTGGTTTCTTGTCACAAAAATTACTTGGTAAGTGATTTTTTCTTAAACGTTTTAAATTTGGACCTTTTTAGCAAAGTCAAATGCATTACTCCCATCCCCACACTTAAAATTCACATTGTCCTCAATGTGATTAACATATTCAAGATCGAGAAAGGGTAATGAAATAACTCCCCTAAAAATAATGAATTTTTCACTTGTGTTTGGTTGCCCTAGCGTTGTTAGAATCCTCTGTATCGCCTGAAATGTCCCCAATTTATTGAAAGCATTAAAATCCTAAACACACAAAATAAAAACAAAACGACATAAATTAAAAGATAGATTGGCACGAAACAACTGTGCCGGGGCCCCGAAAATGATACGGTTTTCAAAGGCTTTGTGGTGGGATATCCCCCACTCATGGTACATTCGGTTCCTGATGTACGTGACATCATTTCTTAGGTCATCGACTCGGGAATGTATATTTTCGACTCGGTTGAAGGCTCGTTGGGCATATTCAAATGATCTCCTTGCATGGTCGCTGGTGGTTTGGATTGACTCATAAAGGTCTAACATGGTTGGGAATTCTCTTGTACGTGAACTTGAAGATCCAGCTCCGGCTCCTTCCGGCTGTATGGGCATGTCGAGGTCCATGATTATTTCTTCGGGATCCGCCGGATCCCAGATTTGTCCATTTGGTAGGCTTGTCACCATGTACATACTTGTGCAAATGCTCAAGTCTAACAGTCCCGGCATAACGGTTCCCTCAGTGTTATAACCATAGCTTTCGTATAAGTTCAAAATCCAGCTTCCTCCAAACATGGGGGTTGGAGCACCTGCAATCGCATTCCTGGCAAAAAGATTACAAAACAAATATCCAATATTACATGCCAACTGATTAACCATACAATATAAAATAAACAAGTTCCTCAAATTAACAACTCCCTCGCTTTGACCACGAGCTGTTATGGAATGATTGAGTAACCGATAAATGTATCGCAGCAGCGGGTCTCGTATCTGACTGCTTTTTGTTTTAGTTGAGTTGAACCCTCCGGTTCCAATCCACTCCCAAAATGCTTTCCTCATTGCACCACTTTCCGCGTCTTTACTTTTCTCGTCCGGGAAGGTATGGTATGCCGGCATTACAGATATTGCCTCCTCCTCCATTTCTTGTTCCGTGTAGATTCAAAGATAGACACCGAACAAGGCAATGGATGTTTTATGCCAATGCCCAGCTAGTCTGAATGAAACTGCATTATCATCCCAAGGGTTAGAGTCTTTCATGCTAAATTTGAAAGATGCTAAAAATTCAAGAGTTAGTTCATAAACGGAAGGTCTATTTTGTGAGAATAAACGCTTCAACTGAACATTCAATAAATTATTATATCTTTCTAGCTGTCCGACTGCCGCTAGTGTTTCTTCATCTGCTTGTAAATGGGATCTTTCGACCCTTTGTAGCAGTCTTTAAAGTCTATCATGACACCATCTCTCGCGGCTCCCTTCAAAATGTATGTAGGGATGATCCATGATTCTGAAATTTTTAAAAGTAAGTTAATCTAGACAAAGATGAATTTCTTGAGTAGTTTCATGATGTTAGTGAAAACCATGTGTTTTTCAAGACATAACATCATAATGATTCAATTCATGTTCAAAAATAGTTAAAAATTTATCATCCAAGGAAAATTTTTTGAACATGGGGGTGCGTTTTGTGAAACGTGGGGGTGCGGTTAACATGTTTAGGCATGAAATCTTGACTCGAGCAAGCGTGGCTTTGTTTGTAAACCGTTGATTAAGCATGGGTTTAACATTTTCTTGATTTAAAAATCAAAGATTATATGTTTGACATTTTAATCATTAGTTAATAATTCAAGATACCCAAAAATATATTTTGTGTTTAATAGCACTTGGGAACTCTTGAACATGATTAACAAAGATTTTACCACGAATAATGAAGATAGTCTTGTTAACAATAAAAGAAAACTAACTAACTAACTAAACAAACTAATAACTAACTAAACATACTAATTAACATTAATCTTCTTACAAGAATAAACATGAACAAGTAGGTTGAAAGCATTCATCATTCCATAATACGTTTAAGAACAAGTTCTTACACATAATTGCTAGGATTTCGGTTGTTTAGAGACCTAATCACCTAAATACATGTAAATGACTTTCATAATCATAGGAATTAGCATACTAACCTCTTGATCAAATACTCTTGAAAGAACTCTTGAAAAGATGAAAGAAAAATTGAAAACAAGGTGAAAATGAAAGTGGATACGACTTTGCAGGCAATTGAGGTCAGTATTTATCATGCAAAATTGAAGAGGAACAAGACAAAAGGCTGAAATATGTCAGCTTGTGTCATTTTTTGTCGAACACGGGGGCGTGCCTCCTTAAGCACGGGGCTGTGTTCATGTGTTGTTGTTTGGTTTCAGTCTTTTGTTGTTCCATTTTTTAGTTTCGCGCGTTATGTAATTTTCCCGGTTAAGTTTTATCACTTCCAAATCATCAGAAAAGATACAAAAATAGTCCTAGAGTTAAATAACACAAGCCAAATTGAAAATTACATTTTGTAGGGTCCTACGGTTACACGATACGTTAAAAGCCGAGAATCTAAAACATCAAAACCAGACTCTTTAACGCGCAACAGCGCACTTATCACATCACGAAATGCTTCTAAAAGAAACGTCCACACATTTTGTGTGGAAGGTTCGGGATGAGAGAGTGCGAAATGCGGTTGCTCAATTCCGCGAGCTGCCGGTTAATGGAAATGAGTTCCTCGCTCATCTGTTGAACTTTTTGGATAAGTTCAGCTAAGCGTTGGGATGCAACGAGGTTCATTTCAGTTAGTTGCTTGATTAGTTCAGGCAGCTTGAAGAAGTATTCTTGAGTCGTTGGCTCTCGTGTTTCAGAACGCGGTTTCTTCGCAGGATTCCAGTTTGAACTTCCGTGACTTGATTCTTTCATTTTATTTCAGACGTTTTCAAGTAGGAATGGGTGTGATAAATGAATGGAACAAGTGTGGTATTTACATACAGGTCGTAAAAAGTGAACACGGGGGTGTGCTTGGCTAGGCACGGCCCCGTGTTTGTCAGAATTCATCATAAATTCGACCTGCAACGTTCCAGAGTCGTCAGCGGAGATCGTGAAAAAAATTTGTCAGAGACACAGGGGCGTGCTTCATGAGGCACGGCCCCGTGCTTGTGCTTGTGAAGTCCTAAAAATTGTTAAAAAGTAAGAAAAATTTATGTACAGGTGCCGCGTTTAAGTTTCTGGTCTTCGGCATGACCCTTCCTCACACTTAGTTTTCATCGGGGCGGAGGTGTAATTCCTCCGAAGGAATCTTGGTTGGTCCGTCATTATACGGTTTCAAACGATGACCATTTACTTTGAAACTTATACCTGCGTGGTTATAAATTTCAATGGCACCATTTAGAAACACGTTTTTGATCGTATAAGGTTCAGACCAACGTGATTTCAATTTTCCGGGAAACAAACGTAAACGAGAGTTATAAAGTAAGACACGTTCTCCCACATGAAATCGTTTTGTGTTCTTTAATTGAGCGTCTTGGAATTTCCTTGTCTTTTCTTTGTAAACCCTAGCATTTTCGTATGCTTGTTCCCTCAATTCCTCCAATTCGTGAATTTGTAGGAATCGATTCTTTCCTGCAAGGTCTTGGTCCAGGTTTGCTACTTTAAGTGCCCAAAAGGCCTTGTTCTCTAGTTCCATAGGTAGATGACATGACTTCCTATAAACTAGTTTAAACGGTGTTGTGCCGATGGGAGTCTTATAGGCTGTTTGAAAAGCCCATAATGCATCATCTAACTTGGTAGACCAGTCCTTTTGGTTTTGACCTACAGTTTTCTCAAGGATTCGTTTGATACCTCGGTTAGTGACTTCGGCTTGCCCATTCGCTTGTGGTGGTAAGCAGTTGTAAAGCGATGGTGAACTCCATAACGTGCCATTGTTCTTTCACGCTGATTGTTACAGAAATGAGTTCCTTGGTCACTAATTAGAGCTTTGGGGGCACCGAAACGAGAAAATAGTTTCTTAAGGAATTGGACAACGTTCCTGGCATCATTAGTAGGCAGGGCTTGAGCTTCAGCCCATTTTGAAACGTAATCAACTGCTACCAAGATGTAACGATTTCCAAATGACACCGAGAATGGCCCCATGAAATCAATACCCTATATATCAAATACCTCGCATACTTGAACTGGTTTCTGAGGCATCTCATCCCGTGTTGAGATATTGGTTGCTCTTTGACATTCATCACAGGTGCGTACCATGTTGTGAGCATCTTTGAAGATCGTGGGCCAGTAAAATCCAGAGTCAAATACTTTCTTGGTTGTTAAGGTTGCTCCATGGTGTCCCCCTGTGGGTCCTTCATGACAGTGTCTTAGAATTTGTTCTGCTTCACTTCCGTATACGCATCTTTGAATGAGTTGGTCTGCACCGATTCTGAACAAATATGGGTCCTCCCAAAAGTAATGTTTGATATCAGTAAAGAACTTCTTCTTTTGCTAATAAGTCATTCCTTTGAGAAGGATTTCGCTTGCTAAGTAATTTGCAAAATCGGCGAACCAAGGATGTTCATCGATTGAGGATTGAATATGCATAAGAAATTCGTGAGGAAAATTGTTGTTTATTGCGGCTTCCTCAGTTTGTGAAGGACTTGAATCCTCAAGACGCGAGAGATGATAGGCCGCTAGATTTTCTGCTCCTTTCTTATCATGAATTTCGATGTCAAATTCTTGAAGCAGGAGAATCCAACAAATCAATCTCGGCTTTGCATCTTGTTTTTTGAACAAATAACGAAGGGTTGCATGATCGGTGTAAACAATTTTTTTTGAAAGGATTAGATACGAGCGGAATTTGTCATATGCGAAAACTACCATAAGAAGTTCTTTTTCGGTGGTGGTGTAGTTTTCTTGTGCGTCGTTTAGGGTTTTGCTCGCATAATGAATTGGGTGAAATTGCTTGTCTTTCCTCTGTCCTAATACAGCTCCTACCGCGAAATCGCTTGCGTCGCACATGAGTTCAAATGGTAGTGTCCAATCTGGGGAAACCATGATTGGAGCAGTCACCAGTCTCTCCTTAAGCAATTTGAATGCACTAATGCATTCATCAGAAAATACGAATTGCGCGTCTTTCTCCAGAAGTTGAGTCATTGGTCGAGCGATTTTTGAGAAATCTTTGATGAAACGACGGTAGAATCCTGCATGTCCTAGGAAACTTCTGATGTCTTTCACGGTTGTGGGATGCGGAAGTTTAGAAATAGTGTCAACTTTGGCTTGATCGACTTCAAGCCCCGCTCGAGAGATTTTGTGTCCTAACACTATTCCTTCTGTAACCATGAAGTGGCACTTTTCCCAATTTAAAACAAGGTTAGAGTCTTCACATCTAACCAACATCTTTTCCAGATTTTCAAGACATTGCTCGAATGAGTTTCCAAAGATGGAGAAATCATCCATGAAAACTTCCATTAAGTGTTCAATCATGTCATTAAAAATTGCTACCATGCATCTTTGAAATGTAGCAGGAGCATTACACAATCCAAAGGACATTCGCCGATAAGCAAATGTGCCATATGGACAAGTGAATGTCGTCTTCTCTTGATCTTCAGGAGCAATAGGAATTTGAAAACAACCTGAGAAACCGTTAAGCAAATGTGCCATATGGACAATGGATGACGTTTAGATGATCCCAAGCTTCTTCCAAGTGTTGTATGCACCTCCCGAGCCTCCAAATGATCTTGAAGTCTTGATTCCCGAGAGAATTCTGCAGAGTAACTCTCCCACCAAAGCTTACCAAAAATGGTGAACTTAGGCTTCTATTTATAGGCTTTCCGGAGTGTTTAAGCACGGCCCCGTGCCTAAAAGGCATGGCCCCGTGTTAGTACAATGCTTACGAAAGTTGGTCGGCTCGTACATGCAGGTTGTGTCGGGCACGGCCCCGTGCTAAATGGGACACGACCCCGTGTTGGAGGTGGGGCACGGCCCCGTGCCTTATGGGGCACGACCCCGTGTCTACTTTTAGGGAACAGTACTTTTTGTCCTGTCAGATGTCCAAGCATGGGGGTGTGTTAATTTAGCACGGGGGTGTGTTTCTGGCAAGGCGTGGGGGCGTGCTTAATGAGGCACGAACCATGCTTGGACTCCAAAGCTCGGATCACTTCAATTTCTTCTTAAATATGCTTCTTTCGTCCATCTTGCCCTTTTAAACACCTGAAAATACAATTTAACACTTTTAAGTACATTTTCATCATTTTAAGGAAGATATTAAGGAATAATTGATGTGCTTTTGATATGATTTTTATGTATAATTTGGAGCACATCAATACCTGATGAATCCTTCCATGCATCTGCTCCATGGTCTAAAGCTTTCAAGAGTGATGATAGGTGCTTTAGTCATTGTCCCCATCTCAACTTCAGACTTTTGGTTGAGGGCCATTTTTGAGTGTGGTGGAAGGAGGAGTGAAAAACAGGTTGATTTGGATGGTAGGATCTCACAATGAAGAGCCTAAAAGGCTCTGATGCCAATTGCAGGATTGGTTTTTGTCACTTAACACATAGTTTTTCTCTCAAACTCACTTGTAACATACTCTGATCAGATGATGATGCAGAATCCCTTCTAAGAGTTGATTATAATATACTAAGTAACTTAAGAACACAAGCAAATAATTTTCAACGTACTTGTATATATTACTTCTCAACTCAAAGTATTACAAGACTCTTACAAGCATATTACATGAGTTATAATGAGAAATTATATATACTAGATCCTACAGCTGGATATACTTTGATACCAGCTGGAAACCTATGACCAAAGAATATACTACAATGCTAAAGTTAAGGTATCTTAGATAAAGTATTATCTAAGATAAGGTAGTCATAACATGTCCATGACTTACCTTTTATCACCAACTAAAGTTGGTAACTATACTAACTGATAAAAGGTAAATAGTGGAATAAATGATGGTCAACTACATGGGCGTGGGAAAGCAACATGAAGTATCTCAGAGACTTGCAGCGGAGTGTCAGAAGGACCATACTTATGTCCATTGGTTCATAGTAGTGTCTTCCGAAGGTTAATTAGCTTCGAAAGAACTTTTTCTTCCGAAGCAACTTATAGTTTGGAAGAGGCTACAGAGGCTTGAGGACTTCTTCATATCATTATACTTCAGAAGTTGAACTCTTGATTTCTTCTAAGTCTTGAACTTCGGAAGAGCCAAGACTTTGTCTTCTGAAGCTGGAGTCTTCCTTCGGAAGATGATCTTCGGAAGTTCTTGTTCTTTGGCTTCGAAAGAACTCCATTTACCTTCGGAAGTTCTGTACTTAGCTTCGGAAGACCTTTATAAGTTATACAAAAATTGTCTAAGTGTTTGTGTTTTGGTTGCACCAGCCTTTCTAGATCCAACACATGTGTTGCTGGAAACAGTGAAAAGTTCTATAACATAAATGAGAATATCTAAAGAAGTGCCTTCACCATTGGCCTTCTTCACCCTCAGCTTAGCTAGATAGTCAGGGCAGTTACGTCTCCAGTGCCCCATCTTATTGCATTCAAATCAGTGGTGCTCCTCAGGACGGGGTGTCGCTTTGTTTTTAGTATCAAGCTGTTTGTTGTTGGTGGCAGGCTTGGCAGCAACAACCTTTTCTTTACCTTTGCTGTTATAACCTCTTTTCTTGGGATTAGGGTTTTTAACACCAGTAGATCTGACCATTAGCTGTTGCTTAGTCTTACCTGGTATATTTTGCTCAGCAGTTTTGAGCATACCATGGAGTTCAGCCACAGTTCTTACCCATGCATTCATATTGAAGTTCATTACGAATTGGTCGTAAGAGCTTGGGAGGGAGTTCAGAATGAAGTCCGCTGCCATTTCATCTTGCATGGGATAACCAAGTTTGACCATTTGGTTGTTGTACCCTTTCATCTTAAGCACAAGAGCACTAACAGACGAGCCTTCTTGCATTTTGCAGGATATCAGCTGCTTCATGGTATCATAGCGTTCTTGTCGGGCTTGTTTCTAAAACATGCCTTTAAGTTGCTCAACCATGTCAAATGCAGTCATGTCCTCCATGATCTTTGGGGATCAGGGGACATGGTCGCTAGCATAAGGCAGGCTACCTTATCGGCATCCTCCTTGAATTTTTCCCAAGTTTTACGGGCAGCGGTCTATTATTTTCTAGCTCGTTAGGAACAACGCTATCTAGAACATAGAGCTTTTCCGCCATCTTAAGAACAATTCATAGATTGCGGTGCCATGCAAGAAAGTTGGTGTTATCAAGTTTCTCTTTCTTAAGGATTGACTTGAGAATGAAGGTGTAATTAGTTTATGAAGACATCTATTTAAATAAACATAAATAAATTAATTAGTATTTTCGATGTATTATTTCCTTTTTTAATTAATGACCCACTACAATAATTATGAATAAGGAATGAGAATCTGGCTTGGTCAGTTACTAAGGGCAGCTGGGGCATGCAACATTAGTAAGTGATTAGACAGGCTGACAACTTTTGTCAATTGTGAAAAGTGCACAACTCTCGGGTATGAGGCTGCAATGACAACATTTGTCTATGCCCACTTTTCTCTCTAGACAACTGTGGCATGTAACAAGAGAGAAAAGTAATAGTCATCCTAAAAAAGGTACGTGTGGAAGGGCCGATGTGTCAACGGAACCCTTGCACCTCGAAAGAATAAACTACACATCAAGTGTGGTGCTGTGGCTCCAAACACTGATGTTTCGCTTAATATTCCAAGTGTTCCTGATAGTAGGGTGGCATAGACTATTGATTTTTATCTATGGGATCCAATTTTAGTGTTTACCAAATGGGGTCAAACACAACGAATGATTAAGTCATACGTGTATTGTAAAATCCAATTTTACAATATTTAGTTCGTGACAATAAGTGACGAATCCTTTCATCTATCGGGACACTAGATTTTAATACCCTATTAAACTACATTTATCACGAGATTGATAATCAATTTTTAAATTAATAATTTTAAATTATCAAGATTCAAGTTTTGATTCAAATTAATTTTAAATTTAAAACTTATCTATTTATCCTTTTAAAATAAGTTGATAATTTTAAATTATCAAGTTTTAAGTTTTAAAATTTAAATTAATTTTAATTTGAAAAACTTATTTAGTTATCTTTTAAGATAGATAACCAGTTTAAATTCAAAATTATCAATTTTAAAGTTTTGAAATTTAAACTAAATTTAAATTTGAAAACTTAATTGATTATCCTTTAAAACAAACTATTTGTTTTAATAATTTAACAAGTTGTAAAATTAAGTTTAGAGCTTGTTATTTATTTTGATTGTTAAAAAATATATTTTAATTAGTTTGGTATTAGGTTAACATGTTATAACAATTATAAGATTAAAACAACCACAATAGCAAAGTTGTAAGGATTCCTTTTTTTTATGCAGCGAAAAACATCCAAAGTCTCTCTGCATGCATGCACTGAAATACAGAAGTAGAGATGCTTCGGTAGTTTTACACAATGCACTAGAAAATTTTTCTAAGTGTAAAATCTCCCAAAGCCAAGACCAATATCTTCCGAAGCCAAAACGGAAGCCTTCCGAAACTTCAAAGACAAAGTGTTCCGAAGCCAAAGAGTGAAGATAGATTTCTTCCGAATACTTTTAGATACATGCTTTATGTGATGTACTTTACCATAAAGCTGGACCACCTTTCCGCTGCAACTCTGTTCAGTCACCAACTTACATGAGTTAATGAAAAGATCCATGCTTTTGGTAACTGTACATTGAGGTCTTGAGTCTGAGCTTTCTACTTTATATACTTTTATCTTTTTGTAATATATTAGGATGTGAGCTATGGCATGTCATAATCACTAGTCAAAAAGCAATCTACCTTTTGACTCTACATTTGGTTTTGTAGTTATCTAGTCTTATGTATCCAGCTGGCCTTCAAAGTATGGCCGGCTGTAGGATGTAGTATAAAGTATCTCAAGTACTTATAACTTTTCATCTATGCTTTGTAATACTTGTAAAAGAACTTCAGAGTATATACAGCATTCTTGAAAACCATACACTTGTGTTGTTTGCAATCTTGTTCTGTCTCATACTTTACTTGTGTTCTTAGTATCTTTCATATAAGTTACCAGTTCCCTATTTGATCTGCTAAGTGTTCTAAAAAACTCTCCTCATTGTGTTGTTGTGTTGTAAGTGACCACCTTTAAACGGTCCTTCAAAAGTAAATATGTAAATCTTATGGCTATGTTTGTTTGATCTTGCTAGAGCCAAGTAGCAAAATCAAACTAGGTCACGGGGTCACAAAACAAAACAACCACAAGGATGAACCTAAGTGCATCTAGATGTCTTGATCGGCTCCCACTGACTCCTTGATTCGTCTCGTCTCTAGTTTTGACTTCAGGTCTTCAAATATTACATTATTTAAAAAATATACATAATAAAAGAAAACCCTAATCTATTACATGAGCCATCAAATGAGCCAAAACCATAAAACACAAAGTAAACAAAAATTAAAACAAAACATAACCATTCAACCTTAAGGTCTAGCCAGATTTACATATCAAACACAATCAAAATAAATCGAGCAATCTTTGGGTTAATAAATATTTAACCAAAATAAATAAGTTGCCCTAAATAATATAAATCATAAATTTAAACAATTTTAAAGTTTATGATTTGTAACCGGTTAAAATACCAGATCTGATTTGCATGTCGTAAGCGTGGCTCTGATACCACTATTGAGTTCAGAGGTATCTTGGTTAGGTTTATTTTATCAAAACGATTTTGATAACTTATTAATCACATTAATAATATATAACGCAGCGGAGTAATAAAATACCAGAGTGAACCCCACAGGATCCGGTTACAAACGATACAAATTTAGATTAATATTAATAACCTACTGATGAGATATAATATACCTTGGTGGTTAATAATTAACCATTTGAGACACCGAGGGTTCAACGAACTTATGCTAGAACCCCTCGGTGGTTACCGCTCCAAGAGGCGTAGTCCACGGTTGCAATCGGGTGTATGTGGTTCACGGTAGCCCAGGTGCAAAGAGGCAGTGGCGATGCGGTGGTTGCTGAGGATGGCACAGGTGCAACTCCTTGGCAAGTTTGGATGACATCCATTTTATGTTAAATGATGTTTTTGCGTCGTAATGCAAACAAATGATATTTTGTTACGATTAACAATGTTGTATTATTTTGCAAAAACAATTATTGATATATGAAATGGTTGTTAAGTTCTTCCGCTGCAAATTTTTGTAATGTAAATGTTTGTTTTATATATTTTTGTGCGATGATTGACCAACTGTAAGTGTCCCGGGAACGGGGCCTTACAGAAAACAAAGAATATATAGTTCGTATTTACACTCTAGCCCCAGCCTTCTCCAAAGCACATATCTTCCCCTTTACGCGTGCCAGCCTTGCAAATAAAATTTCATGATTTGCTAACTTTCCACTTGAAATCCTAAATATAAAGGCACATAATAAGAACTAAAATATAACACATGTTTAACCACTAAATTACAGTATGAGAATGCTATATTTTTAATACTCCCCTTCAATTCAATAGGTAAACATGTCAAATAATTGTAATTTGTTAAACAACAAATTATGTTGAGTAACAGAAAGCTCTTTTGTAAAAATTTCAGCCACTTGATTTTCCAATTTAACTTGAGTAGTCTTCCAAAAAAACCAGCTACAATTTTCCCTATTAAAAATGTAAGTCTAACCCTAAATGTTCGTACATTCATAAAAGACTAGATTTACAGCTATAGAAATACTTGCATCATTGGCAGAAAATAATTTTACTTGTAAAAAAAGTGATAATCTTAATTATATAAATAGATTTATAATCCATAAATCCTCACAAGAAGTAGTACATATTGCTGGGCATCTACTTCTGTAGAAGACCAAGATATGATGTTTTGATTCTTGCTTTTTCATGAAGTTAGACTATTCCTCGTAAATTTTACATCACATGAGAATAATGCTATTTTATTCTCAGTATCCCACAATCTGTACCCTTTTTTTACTTTTGAATACCCAATTAAAGCATATTTATTATTAGCACGACTAGAAAACTTATTAGCATTATACAAAATTGTACTAAAATAGTACAACCAAAAATCCTCAAATGTTTTAAAATGGGTTTAGAACTGAACATGACCTTATAAGGACTTCTTTCATGTAAGACCAAAAAAGGAGTCCAATTTATTAGATATGTAACAGTTAGGACATGATCGATGTCGCAGTATCAACCAAATAAGATGTAAAATGTGTGTTCCTATTCACCTTAAACTAGTTAAGGTAAGTAGGGTTGTCGATCCTCGTGGAATTAGTGGTCGGTGTATTGTAATTGAAGTTGTAAGAAAATGACGAAATTAGTAAAGTACTAAACTATTGCCTCTTGGCTGTGAAAAGTGAAATTTGAAATGATTAACAAATTAACTAAGAAAAATAACTTGCAAGTAATGAGAATTGATGAGAAGATGATTATGAAAAAGGGTAATCAACCTTAGGATTCAGGTTCGGTTATTGATAATTGTTTAGTTCAACTTAGTGGAAAGTCCTTAACGGGGATTCTATACGTGTAATAATTAAGTGATAAAGATAAGCAAGACTTAAAGGGTCTTAGTACACCATACCAATTGCATTAACAATCAAAACCTTGCAATCATACAACTCGCGTATATGAAATTCAAATCAAGATTTACTAAATTAATTGTTTAAACAATCAAAACACAAGTTAAACTCAATAAAGAACTTAAGGGGTTCTAAAGTTTAATCCCAACACAAATTGAACACAAACAAAAACCTAATAACATGAAACCTAGCACCCGAGGGAGATCACACGGAGTTTAGCCTTGCATCGTCATGTATACGGCCTCAAAATCGGATTGGAACATGATTTGATAAATTGGAATGAGTTGGAGAAGTGGAAGAAGCCTCAAGAATTGCCAAAGTTCGTCCCTTTCTACTCCCAATGCGAATTAGGGTTTTTAGAATTGATAACCCTCCTTAAATATGGTCAAAATCCGGAAAATTACGTCAAATCTGACCCTACGACGTAAGTTACGTCCTTGGGGACCTAAATTACGTCCTCCCCCATAATAGACGTGCTTAGCCTTTGTTTTACGTCCTAAAAAATGTCATTTTTAGAAATGACGTAGCTTACTTCCTTTAGGACGTAAGTTACGTCATATGCTCATTTTTCACCAATTTTTCATTTTGTTCATCTCTTTTCAACCATATATCCTCCAATCTTCATGTAACCTTTGAATATATCATTTAAGCTTCCCAGACCTACAATTCAAACATAACACAAAGTGATTACGCTTGATAGGAAAATCACGTTAAAAGCATACATTTAAACACTTAAAACACATACAAAACATGAACGCATCAGGACATATTCAAACTATAGCACAAGCAACATTTAGTAAGTGTCTATTTTTTATTTTGGCTATTTCATTTTGTTGTGGTGTATGTATTGTGTATTATTCCCTTAGATTAAAGAAATGAAGACTATTAACATCAATATTATGCCAGTATCACTCTAAATTTTTGTAAGAGTTTCAAATTGATTTATAACTAATTCGTAATACTTTATGATACTTTGAAAAACTTCAACTTTTTATTTTAATAAAAAACACAACAGTGCATGAGAAAAGTCATCAACCAAAGTTAGGAAATATCAAAAAATTACTTTGCTAGTTATCTTGAATGAACCCCCAAGTCTAATTGGACTAGCTCACTTACTACTTTAAAAGCATGCTCACTAAATGGAAACACAACCCTAGGAGGTTTTGCTTTGTGACAAATGTCATAGGTCGAGTTCTTTTTTCCTTTTTAATAGTATTAAGTTTTGGATTATATTATGATACTGTTAATACTATGTTAGACAAGTTTTGTAGCATAGAGTAAAAGCTATTATAAAGCCTATGAAGAAATTACATATCCTTTTTAAAGAAAAACAACCCATTAATTTGTCTACCGGTCACCAACACTTTCTTGATTTTAAATGCCGAACATGATAGTTTTCTTCGTTAAACAAGAGTTCTAACTTATTATATTTAGCTACCTTATGAATAATTAGTAGATTTACTGAATAGTCAAGGACCACAATTACATGAGAGAAAACAATATTACCTGCAAATTCTAAATCACCAATCAATGTGACTTTTGCATTGGTACCATATGGACTACGTTCAAATTAACTTTAGAAATATCTGTTAGAAAAACAATATAATCAAAGAACAGAAACCGTAAAGCAGAAGGAATGAACCAGGCTTGTGTTTGACACAATTCCCTTAAACAGATTCACCGTCTGTTCCCAGGGTACACCGATTCGCAATAGTGACGGTGCAGTGCCGGAATTACACTTGCCTGAAATATTCTCGGAATGAAGCAGTCTCGAAATGAAGCAGCGGGTACGATCAGTGTGTTACAAGGTGTGTCTGAAATATTCTCGAAATGAAGCAGCGGGTACGATCAGTGTGTTACAAGGTGTGTCTAGCAATGAAACAAAATGTGTTATTTATGCACAAAAAACTGCTGCAATAATCAGCAATTAATCTTATGAAAAACGAAGTGCCAAGAGTCAAAAAACTATTTTGAGAAAGCCAAGAGTCTGGCATGTCAACAGTTTCTAGAGCAAAAGTAATTGGAGCAAAAACCGGCTTCAGCGGACCCGGATTTTCGGAGCGGCATTCGTGTCCGCAGGTCGTGCGCGGGCGACCCAAATTTTCCAGCCAGAAACCCGTGTTTGCATCCCCCCTGCGTGCGAGTAGGTCATGGTGTAAAAGGTATCATAAAGACATTCAATACCTTCCACCTTGTTTCCACATATAAACACATAATAATTCATTTGTCACACCAATGTCGGACAAGGGTGTTAGAGAGACTCCCTTTCACACCCTTAGTTCCCAACAAACCCCCACATGAATGGGAGTCATTCTCAGAAACAATCGCATTCTGATTACATTTCAACGGTTGAGTTTTGCATACGACAGTTAGGTGTAACCCTTTGAACCTTCGCTGATGAAATGCACTGAGCCCACTGGCTCTGAGTAGACATTGATGTCTTTGAACTCGTATGCCGTTTGTGTGGACAACAATACATTTCACACATGACTCTTCCTGACAACGTCAAGTTCTCATGGTTGTGTCCGTTATGGTCCTGGAGACGTGTCTGGTTCTGTGAGAGCTATTAGGTATTGCAGGATCGGGTTTGTCACTTAAACACTTGGATTTCTCTCAAACTCACTTATAGAAACACTCAAATTAGATGAAGTAAAGTCTTTTACAAGAGTCGATAATAATATAATAAGTAGCAAAAGAACACACAGAAACAATTTTCAAGGCACTTGTATATTACTTCTCAACTCAAGATATTACAAGACTCTTACAAGCATGATACATGAGTTATAATGAGAAACTATATATACTAGATCCTACAGTCGGATATACTTTGATACCAGCCGGAAACCTAAGACTAAAGCATATACTATAATGCTAAAGTTAAGGTATCTTAGATAAAGTATTATCTATGATATGGTAGTTATGACATGTCCATGACTTACCTTTTGTCACCAACTAAAGATGGCAACTGTACTAACATAAAAAGGTAAACAGTGGATTAAAGTATGGTCAACTACATGGCTTTTGAGAAAACACCATGCAGTATCTAAGAGTTCTGCAGCGGAGTGTCAGAGAGACCATACTTATGTCCACTGGATAATAGCAGTGTCTTTCGAAGGTAAGTTGGCTTCGGAAGAATAAGTTCTTCCGAAGCCACTTATACTCTGGAAGAGGCTTCTATACTTCCGAGGCTTGAGGACTTCTGTACTTCGGAAGTTGACTTCAGATCTTTCTTTCTAAGTCTTGATCTTCGGAAGTAGGTTCTTTGTCTTCAAAAGTTGGAGTTTTCCTTCGGAAGTAAGTTTTACACTTTGTCTTCGGAAGAGCTCCTTTTTCCTTCAGAAGTTCCACACTTATCTTCGGAAGTCCTTTATTTGTTGTACCAAAATCTTTTAAGTGACTTGGTTTTGGTTGCACCAGCCTTTCTAGATCCAACAAACTCCCCCTAGGCTGATGCTACCAAAACCTCACTTATTTCTGCTTCTCAAAGCTTTCAACACCAGGGACAAAAGATATTTGTCTGTCTCTTTGTTCTTCCCTGAAGTGGTGCTGAGAAGCTTGTACAAATCATTGGTGAATAGGATATCCAGTCTATCACTCTGAATGACATGTACCCTTTGTTGTTTCCCCCTGAAAAGAGTTAGTTGACGGGAGTTATAGTCATACTCCCATCTAACTATGGATTCAAGTTCAGGACCTTCAACCATTTATAAAAAGGCTTTGCCTTTGGTTGCTGATCTGTTCCTTTCCTCCTCCTCTCTCAGTTTCAACTCTTCTTCAACCTTGCTTCTAGCAGTTAGCTCGGCCATATGAAGGCTGCCTAGATGATTTCTGATATAGGAAGCTACATCAGAGTTTGAAGGGTTGGAGAATGGCTTCTCTGCTAACTCAGCAATGTCAAATCTGATCAAGTGTAGCTGAGATGTGAGCTCTCCATTCTCTCTTTCAACAACAAAGTTGTGAGAAGAGTCTTCGAACCTCCACTGGATGATCTTCTTTCTAGGTGCAAGAGGTTGTCTTGGCACCCGGTCGCCTTTCTTGGTATCCAGTAGAGTCACCAGCCTTCTCCTTAAGTTCTTTTCTTCCTCATTCAAAGTGTCTGAATTGAGGCCAAGGAGATTGCAGCTTGGTCCATGTTCCTCTGGGCAGATCAAGAAATTGATCTCTAGTGAGGGAACTTGACGATCCGTCAACATAGGTCAAATTCTGAATCCTCCTCACAGGAGATATCGCTCAGAGTTGTGCAATTGATGAGCTTTGTCTTGAATGCCTTGAATTCTTCTAACGAGAGATGTTTAGAGGATGAGGGGATGGATGGTTTGATGGGTGGGGGATGGGTGGTTGAGGTGTTTGGGTTCTGGATAGAGTTTTGGGTTGGGCTATGGGAGTTGTACTGGGTGTGGTTTAGGTGTGAGGTGAAGAGGTTGGTAGGGGTGATGGGTGTAGGTTCAGGGGTGTATGGTTTAGTGGTTGGTTCGTTTTGATGGGGAATGGAAAGGGTATGTGGTTCAGGTTGTGGTTTGGGTTTGGAGTTTGGGTTGAGTGGTTGCTTTTGAGGTCATCCCCTGTCCCCTTTATACATCTCCTTCTCCCCCGCGCCAATGTCAGCCTTTATGTCACTGACATGTCGCTGGAGAGTCTTTTCTGACATAGGACCACCTGCCTGCCAGAAAGCCATGAGCCTTGAGATAGCTCTTCATCCAGGCCTTCTCACCTATCTTCTTGGCAGTAGTCAGTCCTGCTTCCTCTTCCTTCTTCTTCTTCTGCATTAGCTTTTCCCTTGCAGCTCTCTTTCTCTCTTTCTCCATTTGATCTTGCTCTTTGTTGAAGAGCCATAAGATCGTATCATTATTATGTGGAGATAATTCTTCTTGAGAGAAACCTCTGGAGGTTAGAAAAGTTATCCTTTCCCTCCTGAGCTGCAGACCAGCTTCTCTTTCTTTCCTCTCTCTTTCTTCTTCTAAGGCCAACCTTGTAGCCTCTTCTTTTTGCTGTTTTAGCAGCAAGGTTGACTTTTCCAAATCTATTAACTCCTCTAATGGTAGCAGGAGTACATCTTCATTTGCAGCTCCTAGACTAACAAGTCTAAATCATAATCTCTACTCTTTTTCTGTTGTTGACTGCCTCCTGGTTGGCTGCAGCTGCTTTGGTACTTGCAGCTAGCAGTTTTCCAGTTGGAAGCCTACCTTTTCTTTTTGAGTTTCTCCAACCTTTCTTCCTCCTGAAGCTCTTGCGAAGTCATCTTCCTCTTTCCTTTGATGTCTTTGGAAGTACTAGACTTTGGGGGTTCTTGGATGGAAGATTCAGGTTGAGTAGTAGATGAGAGCTGGAGTTAATGCTGATGTTAGAGCTAGAGGTTGGGTGAGAAAATCCTCCTTATTAACCTCAGATGCAAGTTCCAGGATTGCATCTGTGACTATTAGATCATCGGATAATGATGCAGGACCGGTTAAGGGCTTAACAATTACAACACAGCTACACAAAGAGGAGATTAAATAAACTTGATCAAACAGTAAACTGGATTAACCAATATAATGATACAAAGAACACTTCAAGGATGCAGTATATTGTGTTTTCTCAAGTTCTATTACAAGTGTTACAAAGCATAAAGAAAGATACTAGAACATGGAATACTTATACTACAACCTACAGCCGGCTATACTTTGAAAGCCAGCTAGATACAATTGACTAGACACAAACAAAATCAATTGTAGAATCAAAAGGCATATCTGCCTTTTGACCTTGTGACTATGACATGCCATAGCTCACATCCTTATCTATTACAAAAAGGATAAAGTACATAAAGTAGAAGGTTACAGACTCAAGACCTCAATGTACAGTTACCAAAAGCATGGACATTTTAACCAACTCATGAAAGATGGTGACTTTACAGAGATGCAGCGGAAAGGTGTTCAGCTTTATGGAACAGTACATCAGATAAAGCATGTTACTAAAAGTCTTCGGAAGAAATCTGTCTTCATAGGATGAAGCTTCGGAAGACTTTGTCTCTGAGGCTTCGGAAGACTTCATATTTGGCTTCGGAAGATATTGGTCTTGGCATCGGAAGATTGTACACTTAGAATATTTCTAGTGCATGGTCTAAAACTTCCGAAGCAATTCTACTTCAGTTCTTAGTGCATTACTTGCAGAGAGACTTTGGATGTCTTGGTTTGCATCAGACTTAAAGGAATCCTTACAAACTCCCCCTAGGCTGATGCTACCAAAACATTTAGAAGATCTTCAGATGTTAGTAGTCTTCAGCACAATCATGACCATACCCTTCTTCATTAGATGGTCAGGATCATTCAGACTTTCATAGTATCTTCTCATTTCAAAAAGATCATGCAGAGGTAAATTGATTATGTCTTGCCATGTATAGACATTCTCAACACCTTGATCTCTGATTACATGCCATCTTTCTAGATTGGTAGAGAAGGTCCAGGATAAGATGGGTGTCTTAGCTGCAAGAGGAGCCACTTGCAGTGGAGTTGATTGGGCTGCCTCTTCATGCACTTCTGTAAATCTCTTGTTCTGTCTCTTGAGAAAGCAAGTTCTAGTATCTTTCTTTATGCTTTGTAACACTTGTAAAATCTTCCGAAGCCAAGACCAACATCTTCCGAAGCCAAACATGAAGTCTTCCGAAGCCTCGGAGACAAAGTCTTCCGAAGCTTCATTCTATGAAGACAGATTTCTTCCGAAGACTTTTAGTAACAAGCTTTATCTGATGTGCTGTTCCATAAAGCTGGACACCTTTCCGCTGCATCTCTGTAAAGTCACCAACTTACATGAGTTGGTGAAAAGGTCATGCTTTTGGTAACTGTACATTGAGGTCTTGAGTCTGTAACTTTCTACTTTATGTACTTTATCCTTTTTGTAATAGATAAGGATGTGAGCTATGGCATGTCATAGTCACAAGGTCAAAAGGCAGATATGCCTTTTGATTCTACATTTGATTTTGTTTGTGTCTAGTCAATTGTATCCAGCTGGCTTTCAAAGTATACCCGGCTGTAGGTTGTAGTATAAGTATTCCAAGTTCTAGTATCTTTCTTTATGCTTTGTAACACTTGTAAAAGAACTTGTGAAAGCAATATACTGCCTCCTTGAAACCCATATCTCTTGTTCTGTCTCTTTATCTTTACTTGTGTTCTTTGTATCAATATATTGGTTAATCCAGTTTACTGTTTGATCAAGTTTAGTTAATCTCCTCTTTGTGTTGTTGTGTTGTAATTGTTAAGCCCTTAACCGGTCCTGCAATTGGTATCAGAGCATTTCAGGCTCTTGATATAAGATCTCACCATCTTAAGATCCCTCACACACACAAAAACTAAACTCTCCAACCATCTCAAAGACTGATATGGAGACTGGAACCATGAACAAATCCCCACTGATCACTCTTGATGACTTTGACACCTGGTGTATGAGAATGGAAGGTTTCATCAGGTCTCTAGACTCAAGAATGTGGGAATCTGTTGTAAATGGACCTTTCATACCCAGCACTCCTTCTGCTACTGGTGCTGGTATGATCCCAAAAGATGTGGCCAACTACTCTGATGAAGATAGGAAGAGAGTAGAGATTGATAGAAAGGCCATGACTACCTTACAAAACAGGGTCGATGATCAGCAACTTCAGATTTCATATCTTAAGGAAAAACTAGCTGGGAGACCTTTAAGAAAAGCTCAACCAGGAACACAAGAACCTGTGGATATGATTGATTTATCCTCCAGCTCACCTATGCAAGTGGGTGATGCTACCAAAAAGAGGGAGAAAGTTATTGCAGCCACAGAACCTGAGAGTTCTTCACAGAGAATGGACATAGAGGACTCACCATCCTCACTTGCAATTGAGCATTCTCAGCAACTTCCTCAATTTCACATTAATGTGGACTCTATAGACTCTATCATCAGGAGTCTCTTTGAGGAAGGTATACCAAGGGCTGTGTCATCTCCACCTCAAGGAACTTCAAACTACATTATAAGGTGGAGGAATGATGCTGACAGAAGAGCCCTTATTCTTCACAGAGTTCAAGGGCAACAAGAAGTATTTGATTTTCAAAGCTTGAACTTCTATGAAAGGTTGGATCTAGTCATATGCCACTTGTCAATCCAAGCAACTCAAGACAGGCTGACAGATTGGCTCAAAGAATCCAAGACAGGATCCTTGCAGAGTTCATTTTAAGAAGGAGACTTAGGCAATCAGGCAATGTCATCGGTCAACTGGATGTTGAGGTGGACCCTAAGATTAGTTTCATAGGGGAAACCTTGACTGAAGGCCCAGTGGCAGAACCTGAGACCCTTGTCTCATCATCATCAACTGCTGCAGAGATTCACACTCCTTCTGAGACACCTGCTGGTGAAGGTGTTTCTCAGCCTCTCTCTAGCCAGAGCATGGATGCTACACCAAGCAATGAAGGCCAAGCCTTTATCCACCCTGAGTCACAAAGGTCTGTGGGTGACAAAGGGAAAAGGATTATGACTCCTGAGGAAATTGAGGAGGAAGAGAGAGAGAGAAAAGGAAGGTAAGGGGAGAAAGTTCCTCTGGGTCTTCAAGCTTTATGCAAGCTGCAATCAAGGCTGCCCCCAGACCAAATACTCAAGATGATGAGTTGAGGGTAGTCAGGATTACTTATTTACAGACCAGGAACTATGACATTGATGAAATCATCTCTCTCCTCTGAGAAGAACTGAATGAACTGGCTGGCATGGAAGTGTCAAGAGAGATGAAAGAAAAAGAGGATGCAAGGATACTTCTCCAATTCAAAGAGGAGAAGAGACAGAAAAGACTCTACAAGCATGCTCCCACTCTCTCCCCAGTTCAAGAAAGCCCTGTACAAGAAGATGTGGCTCCACAAGAACCTCAGGTAGACAAATAAGAAGATAGGATCAAAATGATCAACTACCTGAGTGCCACAGGCTTCTATCAGGCAGATGCACTTCTTCCCTTGTCCTATGACTTTATTGAGTTTGAGTACTTAAAACAACTTGAACTTGAGTTAGTCAAAGAAAGAAAGACAACTAAGAGGAAGCTAAGGGAAGAAGCTGCAAAGTCAAGAGCCATCATCCAAAAGAGTATGAAGAAGTCTGCTGATAGACAAAGGATGATGAGCTTCTTGAAGCTATATGGATTCTCCGGAAGGAGACTTGGCCCCATGTCTCTATCCATAATGGATGAGCATATAAGGGTAATTAAGCATAAGATTAAGAGTGGTGAACTGATTGACTTACACTCTCTTCCAAGTCAAGTCCCACCTGAAGTGGAGGTTAAGTTTGAACAACCTGAGACACCTCAACCCGGCCTCCTGCTGAGCCTCAGCAAGCTTCATCTTCTGATCCAAAGCAGGGTCAAACTCCCTCTCCTTCTGAACCAGTGAGGGAGGAACACCCAACTGAGAAAGACAAGGATGATCAACAAGGTGCTGCAGACCAGTCTTCTCAGTTAAAGTCATCTAAAAGAGAGAAGAGAATGGCTTCTAAACCAAAGTCTACGAAGAAGAAGCCTAAATCATCTACCTCTACACCTCAGGCTGAGTCAGATCAACCTGAGGAAGTGCATGATGAGGCAGCCCAATCAACTCCAATGCAAGTGGCTCCTCTGACAGCTGAGACACCCATCTTATCCTGGACTTACTCTACAATCCATAAAGATGGCATGTAATCAGAGATCAGGTGTTGAAAATGTCTATACTTGGCAAGACATAATCAACTTACCTCTGCATGATCTCTTTGAGATGAGAAGGTACTATGAAAGTCTGAATGATCCTGACCATCTAATGAAGAAAGTTATGGTCATGATTGTGCTGAAGACTACTAGCATCTGAAGATCTTTTAAATGTTTTGGTAGCATCAGCCTAGGGGGAGTTTGTAAGGATTCCTTTAAGTCTGATGCAAACCAAACATCTAATGTCTCTCTGCAGAAATGCACTAAGTACTGAAGAAGAAATGCTTCGGAAGTTTTACACCTTACACTATTATTCTAAGTGTAAAATCTTCCGAAGCCAAGACCATCATCTTCCGAAGCCAAACATGAAGTCCTCCGAAGCCTCAGAGACAAAGTCTTCCGAAGCTTCATTCTATGAAGACATTTTTCTTCCGAAGACTTTTAGTAACATGCTTTATCTGATGTACTGTTTCATAAAGCTGGACACCTTTCCGCTGCATCTCTGTAAAGTCACCAACTTACATGAGTTGGTGAAAAGGTCCATGCTTTTGGTAACTGTACATTGAGGTCTTGAGTCTGTAACTTTCTACTTTATGTACTTTATCCTTTTTGTAATAGATAAGGATGTGAGCTATGGCATGTCATAGTCACAAGGTGAAAAGGCAGATATGCCTTTTGATTCTACATTTGATTTTGTTTCTGTCTAGTCAATTGTATCCAGCTGGCTTTCAAAGTATAGCCGGCTGTAGGTTGTAGCATAAGTATTCCAAGTTCTAGTATCTTTCTTTATGCTTTGTAACACTTGTAAAAGAACTTGAGAAAGCAATATACTGCCTCCTTGAAACCCATATCTCTTGTTTCTGTCTCTTTATCTTTACTTGTGTTCTTTGTATCAATATATTGGTTTATCCAGTTTACTGTTTGATCAAGTTTAGTTAATCTCCTCTTTGTGTTGTTGTGTTGTAATTGTTAAGCCCTTAACCGGTCCTGCAATTGGTATCAGAGCATTTCATGCTCTTGATATAAGATCACACCATCTTAAGATCCCTCACACACACAAAAACTAAACTCTCCAAATGGCATCCATCTCAAAGACTGATATGGAGACTGGAACCATGAACAAATCCCCACTAATCACTCTTGATGACTTTGACACCTGGTGTATGAGAATGGAAGGTTTCATCAGGTCTCTAGACTCAAGAATGTGGGAATATGATGTAAATGGACCTTTCATAACCAGCACTCGTTCTGCTACTAGTGCTGGTATGATCCCAAAGATGTGGCCAACTACTCTGATGAAGATAGGAAAAGAGTAGAGATTGATAGAAAGGCCATGACTACCTTACAAAACAGGGTCAATGATCAGCAACTTCAGATTTCATATCTTAAGGAAAAACTAGCTGAGAGACCTTTAAGAAGAGCTCAACCAAGAACACAAGAACCTATGGATGTGATTGATTTATCCTCCAGCTCACCTATGCAAGTGGGTGATGCTACCAAAAAGGGGGAGAAAGTTATTGCAGCCACGAAACCTGGGAGTTCTTCACAGAGAATGGACATAGAGGACTCACCATCCTCACTTGCAATTATGCATTCTCAGCAACTTCCTCAAGTTCACATTAATGTGGACTCTATAGACTCTATCATCAGGAGTCTCTTTGAGGAAGGTATATCAAGGGCTGTGTCATCTCCACCTCAAGGAACTTCAAACTACATTATAAGGTGGAGGTATGATGCTGACAGAAGAGCCCTTATTCTTCACAGAGTTCAAGGGCAACAAGAAGTATTTGATTTTTAAAGCTTGAACTTCTATAAAGGGTTGGATCTAGTCAATATGCCACTTGTCAATCCAAGCAACCCAAGTCAGGCTGACAGATTGGCTCAAAGAATCCAAGACATGATCCTTGCAGAGTTCACTTTAAGAAGGAGACTTAGGCAATCAGGCAATGTCATCGGTCAACTGGATGTTGAGGTGGACCCTAAGATTAGTTTCATAGGGGATTCTTGACTGAAGGCCCAGTGGCAGAACCTGAGACCCCTGTCTCATCATCATCAACTGCTGCAGAGATTCACACTCCTTCTGAGACACCTGCTGGTGAAGGTGTTTCTCAGCCTCTCTCTAGCCAGAGCATGGATGCTACACCAAGCAATGAAGGCCAAGCCTTTATCCACCCTGAGTCACAAAGGTCTGTGGGTGACAAAGGGAAAGGGATTATGACTCCTGAGGAAATTGAGGAGGAAGAGAGAGAGAGGAAAAGGAAGGTAAGGGAAGAAAGTTCCTCTGGGTCTTTAAGCTTTATGCAAGCTGCAATCAGGGCTGCCCCCAGACCAAATACTCAAGATGATAAGTTGAGGGCAGTCAGGATTACTTATTTACAGACCAGGAACTATGACATTGATGAAATCATCTCTCTCCCCTTAGAAGAACTGAATGAACTGACTGACATGGAAGTGTCAAGAGAGATGAAAGAAAAAGAGGATGAAAGGCTACTTCTCCAATTCAAAGAGGAGAAGAGACAGAAAAGACTCTACAAGCATGCTCCCACTCTCTCCCCAGTTCAAGAAAGCCCAGTATAAGAAGATGTGGCTCCACAAGAACCTCAGGTAGACAAAGAAGAAGATAGGATCAAAATGATCAACTACCTGAGTGCCACAGGCTTCTATCAGGCAGATGCACTTCTTCCCTTGTCCTATGACTTTATTGAGTTTGAGTACTTAAAACAACTTGAACTTGAGTTAGTCAAAGAAAGAAAGACAACTAAGAGGAAGCTAAGGGAAGAAGCTGCAAAGTCAAGAGCCATCATCCAAAAGAGTATGAAGAAGTCTGCTGATAGACAAAGGATGATGAGCTTCTTGAAGCTATATGGATTCTCCGGAAGGAGACTTGGCCCCATGTCTCTATCCATAATGGATGAACATATAAGGATAATCAAGCAGAAGATTAAGTGTGGTGAACTGATTGACTTACACTCTCTTCCAAGTCAAGTCCCACCTGAAGTGGAGGTTAAGTTTGGACAACCTGAGACACCTCAACCCAGACCTCCTGCTGAGCCTCAGCAAGCTTCATCTTCTGATCCAAAGCAGGGTCAAACTCCCTCTCCTTCTGAACCTGTGAGGGAGGAACACCCAATTGAGAAAGACAAGGATGATCAACAAGGTGCTGCAGATCAGTCTTCTCAGTTAAAGTCATCTAAGAGGAAGAAGAGAATGGCTTCTAAACCAAAGTCTAAGAAGAAGAAGCCTAAATCATCTACCTCTACACCTCAGGCTGAGTCAGATCAACATGAGGAAGTGCATGATGAGGCAGGCCAATCAACTCCAATGCAAGTGGCTCCTCTGACAGCTAAGAACCCATCTTATCTGGACTTACTTTACAATCCAGAAAGATGGCATGTAATCAGAGATCAAGGTGTTGAAAATGTCTATACTTGGCAAGACATAATCAACTTACCTCTGCATGATCTCTTTTAGATGAGAAGATACTATGAAAGTCTAAATGATCCTGACCATCTAATGAAGAAAGGTATGGTCATGATTGTGCTGAAGACTACTAACATCTGAAGATCTTCTAAATGTTTTGGTAGCATCAGCCTAGGGGGAGTTTGTAAGGATTCCTTTAAGTCTGATGCAAACCAAAAAAAAACCCCAAAGTCTCTCTGCAAGAATGCACAAAGTACTGAAGAAGAAATGCTTCGGAAGTTTTACACCTTACACTATTATTTCCGAAGCCAAGACCAACATTTTCCGAAGCCAAACATGAAGTCTTCCGAAGCCTCAGAGACAAAGTCTTCCGAAGCTTCATTCTATGGAGACTGATTTCTTCCGAAGACTTTTAGTAACATGCTTTATCTGATGTACTGTTCCATAAAGCTGGACACCTTTCCGCTGCATCTCTGTAAAGTCACCAACTTACATGAGTTGGTGAAAAGGTCCATGCTTTTGGTAACTGTACATTGAGGTCTTGAGTCTGTAACTTTCTACTTTATGTACTTTATCCTTTTTGTAATAGATAAGGATGTGAGCTATGGCATGTCATAGTCACAAGGTCAAAAGGCAGATATGCCTTTTGATTCTACATTTGATTTTGTTTGTGTCTAGTCAATTGTATCCAGCTGGCTTTCAAAGTATAGCCGGCTGTAGGTTGTAGTATAAGTATTCCAAGTTCTAGTTTCTTTTTGTAACACTTGTAAAAGAACTTGAGAAAGCAATATACTGCCTCCTTGAAACCCATATCTCTTGTTCTGTCTCTTTATATTTACTTGTGTTCTTTGTATCAATATAATGGTTAATCCAGTTTACTGTTTGATCAAGTTTAGTTAATCTCCTCTTTGTGTTGTTGTGTTGTAATTGTTAAGCCCTTAACCGGTCCTGCAATTGGTATCAGAGCATTTCAGGCTCTTGATATAAGATCTCACCATCTTAAGATCCCTCACACAAAAAAAACTAAACTCTCCAATGGTATCCATCTCAAAGACTGATATGGAGACTGCAACCATGAACAAATCCCCACTAATCACTCTTGATGACTTTGACACCTGGTGTATGAGAATGGAAAGTTTCATCAGGTCTTTAGAGTCAAGAATGTGGGAATCTGTTGTAAATGGACCTTTCATACCCAACACTCCTTCTGCTACTGGGGCTGGTATGATCCCAGAAGATGTGGCCAACTACTCTGATGAAGATAGGAAGACAGTAGAGATTGATAGAAAGGCCATGACTACCTTACATAACAGGGTCAATGATCAGCAACTTTAGATTTCATATCTTAAGGAAAAACTAGCTCGGAGACCTTTAAGAAGAGCTCAACCAGGAACACAAGAACCTGTGGTTGTGATTGATTTATCCTCCAGCTCACCTATGCAAGTGGGTGATGCTACCAAAAAGGGGGAGAAAGTTATTGCAGCCACAGAACCTGGGAGTTCTTCACAGAGAATGGACATAGAGGACTCACCATCCTCACTTGCAATTGTGCATTCTCAGCAACTTCCTCAAGTTCACATTAATGTGGACTCAGTAGACTCTATCATTAGGAGTCTCTTTGAGGAAGGTATACCAAGGGCTGTGTCATCTCCACCTCAAGGAACTTCAAACTACATTATAAGGTGGAGGTATGATTCTGACAGAAGAGCCCTTATTCTTCACAGAGTTCAAGGGCAACAAGAAGTATTTGATTTCAAAGCTTGAACTTCTATGAAAGGTTGGATCTAGTCAATATGTCACTTGTCAATCCAAGCAACTCAAGACAGACTGACAGATTGGCTCAAAGAATCCAAGACAGGATCCTTACAGAGTTCACTTTAAGAAGGAGACTTAGGCAATCAGGCAATGTCATCGGTCAACTGGATGTTGAGGTGGACCCTAAGATTAGTTTTATAGGGGAAACCTTGACTGAAGGCCCAGTGGCAGAACCTGAGACCACTGTCTCATCATCATCAACTGCTGTAGAGATTCACACTCCTTCTGAGACACCTGCTGGTGAAGGTGTTTCTCAGCCTCTCTCTAGCCAGAGCATGGATGCTTCACCAAGCAATGAAGGCCAAGACTTTATCCACCCTAAGTCACAAAGGTCTGTGGGTTACAAAGGGAAAGGATTATGACTCCTGAGGAAATTGAGGAGGAAGAGAGAGAGAGGAAAAGGAAGCTAGGGGAGAAAATTCCTCTGGGTCTTCAAGCTTTATGCAAGCTGCAATTAGGGCTGCCCCCAGACCAAATACTCAAGATGATGAGTTGAGGGCAGTCAGGATTACTTATTTACAGACCAGGAACTATGACATTGATGAAATCATCTCTCTCCCCTTAGAAGAACTGAATGAACTGACTGACATGAAAGTGTCAAGAGAGATGAAAGAAAAAGAGGATGCAAGGCTACTTCTTCCTCCAATTCAAATAGAATAGAGACAGAAAAGACTCTACAAGCATGCTCCCACTCTCTCCCCAGTTCAAGAAAGCCCTGTACAAGAAGATTGTTGGGTTTGTTGGACCTTTAACAAACTAGTTTAACCATTTAACTTAGAAAAACGCAGCGGAATAATAGATTAATATCATGTTGTAATCTGAAAAATAAAAGTTCATAACTTTGTTTCAACAAACCCAAAACATAAGGATCATTCATATGTGTTTGAACTAGCTATCAAGAGAAGGAAACAACCAAAACAACATCAACAAACTACCTTTGTAGGCTGCTGAAACGTGAATGAAACACCTTCCATAAGGGCTGCTAAACGTTATTTGGGTGAAGAAAAGGCTGCTCTTGAATGGCCAAAACACCAAAGTAGATGTCCTCAAGTGTCCATACCCACAAGCACCAAGCAAGCACCTTTGTTGCTAGGATTTGAGCACCAAAACGACCAAGAAGAAGCTGCTGAACATCTTCCAGCACCAAAACCGAACAAAAGGGCTGCTGGAACACTTCCAGCCGAGATCTCTTCAAGAAAGGAGATTATCTTTTGTTTTGTGGTCCTTGCATGTGAGAGAGGGAAGAAGATGTAGTGTGTGTTCATGGAGAGCCTCAAACTAAAGAGAGAACAACACACAAACAAAAGGAATGGGCAGCCACAAGGGGGCGGCCGAAACCCCTTTAAGGTTTGCTCTCTTTTTGATTTTCCCAAAATGGTCCTTGTATGTTAATCTTTTGTCAAACTAAAGATTAATAAAGATACATATATATATTAACCTTTTAATTATATAACATACACACACTTTTATTATTTGATGTTATTTAACTAAATTAAACAACATTACAAATAATATCCATGAACAAAATATCCATATAAGTTGTTCAATCTCATATGCAACTTATTTAGAAAACCCATTTTCTAAATTGGTGTATTTATTTAATTGCATGATCATATCATCAATTAAATATTAATGGTGTTTGCTAAGCTTGTTATTGGGTATGACCCGACTTGGATCATAACGTACTAACCACATCAATGTTCTATGTGTCTTGGGCATAAAGAATCCAACAATCTCCCACTTGCACAAGATACATAGAAGATTGATGCAAGCAGTAAATACCGCCTAACAACGGTTTACTACCCTTAATACGCATGACTATAAGCCATCAATAACATCATCCCCTTCAAGTTCCAAACTTGAAATGATTTAGGTGAATCAATCATTTATCCTTTTGTTACAGATGTCATGTTAAATCCAAGGACACAGAATGATCATTCCTTGTTGATTTAACTTAATCAGGCCTTAGACATCATACTCTCAACGAACGAATAGAGAACAAATCCCATCTTGATTACATACGTTTCCCACAATCACCTTATGTCATACCTGAACATAGCCTTATGTACTGACCATTATTTCATATCAGCGAAGAACAAGCTCAAGGTATAACACTTGGTGAATATCAAAAACCCAATATGTATCTCAGGTCAGAGGATACCAAATGATATTCGCCTTTACTCAAATTTACTTATGATCAATCAATAGATTCCATGTAGTAAGATTTGAGACGCGGGTCAGTCCAATATTCGTATCCCACGAATATCTATGAACCTTGGTAGTAACCAATTGCTCTATATTCATGCCTTATGAATATCCACCAATCCAAGTTCATAATAGTCTTACATTCATATTTGTTCCCACAAATATGACCGACTACGGACATTTAGAATAAAAGAATTATTCATGGATGTAAACATGCTAAAAGGGAACATAACTCAATATATAAAAGAGTTAAATATTACAATTGTTCCATATTTTATATGCTAAACAGATCAATTCTAATCACCAGTAAATCGAAGTCCTAAGGCACAAGTATGACCCTCATACTTTGCCCTCATCAGGAGCTTCGTTAGTGGATCAGCAATGTTTTGATCTTTATGAACTTTACGAATACATATCTTTACCCTTTTCAACTCCATACCTTATGATGTTGAATCTCCGCTCAAGGTGCTTAGTCTTTTGATGAGTACGGGGTTCCTTGATTTGAGCAATCCCACCCATGTAATTACCAAAGATTTCTAGGGGTCTTGAATGGTAGAGACCATCCCTAGATAAGCAATGGACAAAATTATCCATGCAGCTTCCCAAGCTGCCAATGAAGCGGCTATGTATTCGGATTTTGTAGTGAACAATGCTACCGTGTCTTGCTTTGAACCTTTCAAGGACACTTCTTCTCCATTCATAATGGAAGTATACCCCGATTGTGATCGAAAATCATCTCGATCAGTTTTGGAAGCCTGCATACGTGTAACCCTTTACAACGACTTCCTTTTCAATAGATCCGTATATTAGAAACAATCCTTAGTCCTACTAAGGTATTTCAATATACTTTTAAGAGCCATCCGATGGTTATTTCTTTTGGTATCTACTTTGTCATACTTAATAAGCATGACTCGTCCGGTCTAGTGCATATCATCACACAAATGATGGATCCTATAGCAGATGCGTATGGGATATCATTCATTTGATTTTGCTCATCCTATGAGCTTGGACATTGAGACGTAGTCAACACTGTCCCTCCTTGAATAGGTACCATACCTTTCTAAGAGTTTTTCATCTTGAACTTTTTCAAGATTTTATCAATATATATGCACTTTGGTTTAACCCTATCAACCACCTCGATCTATCCTTATAGATCTTTATTCCAAAATATGGGTGGCTTAAACGAGATCTTATATGAAAAACATCTTCCAAGCTAGGTTTTAACACCTTCCAAGGTTGGAATATTATTTCCAAATAGTAGTGTGTCATCAACATACAACACTAAGAATACAATTATGCTCCCACTAGCCTTCATATATATATACATAACCTTCTCGATGCTTGTTTCAATCCATAGATTGATCACTTTAACTTATATGCATTATTAGGATGTCATGGATCGACAAAACCATCATGCTAAACTGTATGGACAGTCTCTTCGAGATGTTTCATTAAGAAAAGCGGTTTTGACATCCATTTGCCAAACTCATATTCAAAATATGAAGTTATGGCACATGATATCCTAATCGACTTTAGCATTGCCACGGGCGTAAGAGTTTCATCATATTCAACCAATTGAGTTTGATGGAAACTTTATGCTATAAGTCTTGACTTATAAGTATTCAGGTCTCCATGCATATCCGTTTTCGTCTTGAAAACCCACTTGTATCCAACCGGTTTGGAGTTAAGTGGAGGGTCAACCAATTCTCAAACTTGGTTGTTTATACATGGATTGCATCCTTACGTTCACGGCTTCTAGCCATTTGTCAAATCCAAATTGGACATAACATCTTGGTATATGGTTAGCCCTACAGGGGTCAACCACATAGTATCCATTCTTTGAATATTATATCACTTAGATGGAATACTAACTCTACCAGATTTGTGAACGTTTTTGTGTATATTTATCAACCTCTTGATTATCATCAACAACCTCTTGTTGGTAGCTAGTGTCAACCAAAAGTGTACCGGCTTGTGGATTTTGATTCTTATCAAGTTCCACAGTTCTATACGTCATTCCTTCCATAAAGAACTCGGTTTCCAAGAACTTAGCCTTTCGAGCAATAAATACTTTTGCTCTGTTGCAGTATCCATACAGTCTCTGTGGATTCTCAACTTATATACACTTTCTTTGTCTGGGTCATATTCATAATATGAGCCTTAGAGAGCAATGCGAAAACCCAAAAATGATAAGATGGTAAGCTCATAGCCATAATAAATTGAACCATATCCAAATAGGTTCAGTTTCTTCTTTATCATAATGAAGAACACAGATAGTTATTTGGAGTTGATATTCTACTTCATTATTGAAGATTTTGAACATTTCAAAAGCTTCATACTTATGTGTCATCAAGTGCACACAATAATAGCGACTGTAATCGTCGGTAAAATAATGAAGTATCTTTCACTAATCTTTGTCATTGTCTTAAAAGGACTACATACATCCAAATGTATCATTCCTAGTAAGTCTTTTGGTTCACACTTATCAAATGAAACATTTTCATTTGTTTCCAAAAGACCATTCTTTTGAAGTGTTTGAATCCAATTCTTGTTTATGTGACTAATACGATAATGTCAAAGATAATATAACTTAACTTAAACCCATTTTAAGTTTCTTTATGCTTAATTTGTATAATAAGTCATTGTAGGACGAATTATCATGAACCAAATCATGGATATCATTAAAAGGTATGTCCTTAAAATGAAATACATCATCCATAAAACTTAATACCATTATTTACAAACTTTAAATCATGATCACATTGTTTTAATAGGAAACCTTAATTATGTTTCTAGTCAAACTAGATGCATATAAAAGGGTTTGAGAACAACTTCCAAACAATTTGAAAGTCTCAAAATAGAGTTTCCTTCCTTGAAGCGCACATTTCTTTGAACCCCTTTGCAACAATTGCAAGAATGAGTTTCACATCCGGTATCCAATACCCATGTGTTTGAAGAAATGACATTTAATACAATGTGTGAATCATGGAAATTGTATTTGAGGTTTGCTCAACATCCCTCTTGTCTTTCAACTCCTTGAGATAGGAGGAACAATTCCTATTCATTGTCCTATCTCTCCATACTCAAAGCATGGAACGTTCTTCGTTACCTTAGGCTTCATAAGCTTAGGCTTTTCGAGGTTTCGCATTAACCTTTGCTTTGATGTATTCCTTTCCTTTGGCAATAATTGCCTTAGGATCGGGATTGGCCATTTATTATAGCCTTCCTCATTGATCGAGAGAATAGGTAGAACCTCTCTACCCATCCCTGCCTCGGTTGCTTTGAGCATTGCGTGAAGTTCACCAATGCTCTTGTCCCACCCATTCATATTACAGTTTATTATGAATGTCTCAAACCTTTAGTTAGGCAATCAAGGATCAAATCCTTGGCCAACTACTTTGAGACAGGACAGTTAAGCATCTTGAGGCTATCAATGTGGCTTTTCATCTTAAAATATATAAGATGATATCGATTGGGTTTCTTCCATGTGACATGTATAAAATGCTCGAACCGTTTCGTAGCAATCTACTAAAGTTTGTTGAAGGAACATTTCCTTCAACTAGATTATCATGTCATATGCCCCATGATGCTCCAAACCCTTTTGGAGTTCGGGAATCATATTCCCAACATGAGGTAGGATACTTGCACAGAATCCTTAGTGTGCCTAAGCCAATCGTCAAAAGGCCTTAACATCAACAGCGTTGGTTGGTGAGGTATGGGATCGTCAAGGACATAGGCCTTTACTCATTTTTGAGAACGATTCTCAAATTTCAAAATTGAGTCCATAAGTTTATTATGGTTAAGACGATCCCCTTTTAAGATGGTTCTCGGTGATAGGGTAGGGACGGTCGGGGTAGTAGCATCGTGGTTGCGGCCATTATTACAAAATTACAAAGTTCATTTTAGTATTTCTGAAAAATTGCATTTTAACTATTAATACCCTTTACATGTCTCATAGACAATTAATAATTAAAATCTAGAATCCAACGTTACATTTAAATGATGGTTAGGTGACCTTTATCCCATTATTTAAATTAACAAGGTAGTCAACAGTTGACAATTGCAACCTATTGCAACTTCTAGTCTTATGGGATCGGTTAAACATCATATGTTTAGTCGGCATGTTTAATCCCATCAACACCATTGTACGCCATGCTTCGGTGACCCTAATCACATTGTTTCCAATTCAAGTCGTCCTACTTACACACACGTGTGAGTTTTCACATACAAGCAGTTAGGTGACCTTTATCCCACAAGTACGTTAGACTCACCTCAAAGATACAAGTTCCCTACAAGTGGTTAGGTGACCTTTATCCCAAAATAGTTCCCAAGAGATTCGAGTGTCGTGTAAAAGGATGGTGTTAGACTTGTTACCAAAGGGATTTAAGTTTCCATTAATTCTAGTTATGAAAACTCTATGTACCTTGTATTCGCATGCTTTCAAATACATGGTACCCTATGGTTTATTTTTAATAAAACCTCTTTTATTAAATCATTAATCCTTTCAATAACCTTTTATTAACCACTTAATGATTAGAAACCATAAATTTCTAGCTTGTTAAGTTTGCTAATGAGTTTGTTTTGCATATCCAAATATCAAACAACAATCATACAACAAACAACCAACAAGCATAATCATACAAACATATGTGCATAACCATAGCCACTAAGTTGACTACACTTGTTGCCATCACAAGTGTTGTCATAAGGTCTTTCCTAAGGGTTAACAATGACACATCATATGTGTCCATGAACTCCCACTTGATTCCACATCCAAATGCTTCAAGTGTCCATGTCTTTTGTGTCCTTGCTTTTGGGTCTTCTTCTTGTGCATCTTCTTTTACAAAATATATCCTAATACAATTTTCTAATAAAAGAAATGCACCTATTCTATTATTACATAACCAAATGAATAAATAAATTACAACCCAAATACTTAAACAAAAGAAATTATTACAACCCTTTTAAATGATACAACCAACATGACAATTCCACAATCAACCAAATCCAAAACACACATGGTCAAGGCTATGTTATGCACTAAAACATGTATCCATATACATCATTTCAAGAACCAAAATGAACCCCATTTGACCCTAAATTTCAGCCAACATAAACCAAGAATTTAGGGTCTTTTGTCCAAACAAAGCACAATCAACCATTTTGATATCTTTCCTTTCAAGATTTAATCAAAAGCATGCAAGATATAACCTTGAAAGGTTGGGGTATCATCATATCATCTCAAAACAGCCCTAATTTGGTTGTTAAAGCCTCATAAAACCAATATTACAAGAACACATGAAGCTAGTCAACCACATATCCGGCTCTAGATGCCAATGTTGGGTTTGTTGGACCTTAACAAACTAGTTTAAACATTTAAACTTAGAAAAACGCAGCGGAATAAAGATTATATCATGTTGTAATCTGAAAATTAAAAGTTCATAACTTTGTTTCAACAACAAACCCAAAACATAAGGATCATTCATATGTGTTTGAACTAGCTATCAAGAGAGGAAACAACCAAAACAACATCAACAACTACCTTTGTAGGCTGCTGAAAACGTGAATGAAACACCTTCCATAATGGCTGCTAAAACGTGATTGGGTGGAAAAGGCTGCTCTTGAATGGCCAAAACACACCAAAGTAGATGTCCTCAAGTGTCCATACCCACAAGCACCAAGCAAGCACCTTTGTTGCTAGGATTTGAGCACCAAAACAACCAAGAAGAAGCTGCTGGAAAATCTTCCAGCACCAAAACCGAAAAAAGGGGCTGCTGGAACAACTTCCAGCCGAGAATCTCTTCAAGAAGGGATTATCTTTTGTTTGGTGGTCCTTGCATGTGAGAGAGGAAGAAGATGGAGTGTGGTGTGTTCATGGAGAGCCTCAACTAAAGAGAGAACACAACAAAACAAAAGGAATGGGCAGCCACAAGGGGGTGGCCGAACCCCTTTTAGGGTTGTGCTCTCTTTTTGATTTTCCCAAATGGTCCTTGTATGTTAATCTTTTGTAAACTAAAGATTAATAAAGATACATATATATAATTAACCTTTTAATTATATAACATACACACACTTTTATTATTTGATGTTATTTAACTAAATTAAACAACATTACAAATATATCCATGAACAAAATATCCATATAAGTTGTTCAATCTCATATGCAACTTATTTAGAAAACCCATTTTCTAAATTGGTGTATTTATTTAATTGCATGATCATATCATCAATTAAATATTAATTGGTGTTTGCTAAGCTTGTTATTGGGTATGACCCGACTTGGATCATAACGTACTAACCACATCAATGTTCTATGTGTCTTGGGCATAAAGAATCCAACAAAGATGTGGCTCCACAAGAACCTCAGGTAGACAAAAAAAGATAGGATCAATGATCAACTACCTGAGTGCCATAGGCTTTTATCCGGCAGATGCACTTCTTCCCTTGTCCTATGACTTTATTGAGTTTTGAGTACTTAAAACAACTTGAACTTGAGTTAGTCAAAGAAAGAAAGACAACTAAGAGAAGCTAAGGCAAGAAGCTGCAAAGTCAAGAGCCATCATCCAAAGAGTATGAAGAAGTCCGCTGATAGACAAGGATAATGAGCTTCTTGAATCTATATGGATTCTCCGGAAGGAGACTTGGCCCCTATGTCTCTATCCACAATGGATGAGCATATAAGGTAACAAGCAGAAGATTAAGAGTGGTGAACTGATTGACTTACACTCTCTTCCAAGCAAGTCCCACCTGAAGTGGAGGTTAAGTTTGAACAACCTGAGACACCTCAACCCGGACCTCCTGCTGAGCCTCAGCAAGCTTCATCTTCTGATCCAAAGCAGGGTTCAAACTCCCCTCTCCTTCTGAACCTGTGAGGGAGGAACACCCAACTGAGAAAGACAAGGATGATCAACAAGGTGCTGCAGACCAGTCTTCTCAGTTAAAGTCATCTAAGAGGAAGAAAGAATGGCTTCTAAACCAAAGTCTAAGAAGAAGAAGCCAAAATCATCTACCTCTACACCTCAGGCTGAGTCAGATCAACCTGAGAAAGATGGCATGTAATCAGAGATCAAGGTGTTGAAAATGTATATACTTGGCAAGACATAATCAACTTACCTCTGCATGATCTCTTTTAGATGAAAGATACTATGAAAGTCTAAATGATTCTGACCATCTAATGAAGAAAGGTATGGTCATGATTGTGCTGAAGACTACTAACTCTGAAGATCTTCTAAATGTTTTGTAGCATCAGCCTAGGGGGAGTTTGTAAGGATTCCTTTAAGTCTAATGCAAACCAACATCCAAATGTCTCTCTGCAAGAAATGCACAAAGTACTGAAGAAGAAATGCTTCAGAAGTTTTACACCTTACACTATTATTCTAAGTGTAAAATCTTCCGAAGCCAAGACCAACATCTTCCGAAGCCAAACATGAGTCTTCCGAAGCCTCAGAGACAAAGTCTTCCCGAATCTTCATTCTATGAAGACAGATTTCTTCCGAAGACTTTTAGTAACATGCTTTATCTTATGTTACTGTCCATAAAGCTGGACACCTTTCCGCTGCATTCTCTGTAAAGTCCCAACTTACATGAGTTGGTGAAAAGGTCCATGCTTTTGGTAACTGTACATTGAGGTCTTGAGTCTGTACTTCTACTTATATGTACTTTATCCTTTTTGTAATAGATAAGGATGTGAGCTATGGCATGTTATAGTCACAAGGTCAAAAGGCATATATGCCTTTTGATTCTACATTTGATTTGTTTGTGTATAGTCCAATTGTATCCAGATGGCTTTCAAAGTATAGCCGGCTGTAGGTTGTAGCATAAGTATTCCAAGTTCTAGTATCTTTCCTTATGCTTTGTAACTTGTAAAAGAACTTGAGAAAGCAATATACTGCCTCCTTGAAACCCATATCTCTGTTCTGTCTCTTTATCTTTACTTGTGTTCTTTGTACAATATATTGGTAATCCAGTTTACTGTTTGATCAAGTTTAGTTAATCTCCTCTTTGTTTGTTGTGTTGTAATTGTTAAGAAGCCCTTAACCGGTCCTGCAAATTGGTATCAGAGCATTTCAGGCTCGTGATATAAGATCTCACCATCTTAAGATCCCTCACACACACACAAAACTAAACTCTCCAAATGGCATCCATCTCAAAGACTAATATGGAGACTGGAACCATCAACAAGTCCCCACTAATCACTCTTGATGACTTTGACACCTGGTGTATGAGAATGGAAGGTTTCATCAGGTCTTTAGATTCAAGAATGTTGGAATCTGTTGTAATGGACCTTTCATACCCAGCACTTCTTCTGCTACTGGTGCTGGTATGATCCCAAAAGATGTGGCCAACTACTCTGATGAAAATAGGAAAAGAGTAGAGATTGATAGAAAGGCCATGACTACCTTACAAAACAGGGTCAATGATCAGCAACTTCAGATTTCATATCTTAAGGAAAAACTAGCTGGGAGACCTTTAAGAAGAGCTCAACCAGGAACACAAGAACCTGTGGATGTGATTGATTTATCCTCCAGCTCACCTATGCAAGTGGGTGATGCTACCAAAAAGGGTGAGAAAGTTATTGCAGCCACAGAACCTGGGAGTTCTTCACAGAGAATGGACATAGAGGACTCACCATCCTCACTTACAATTGTGCATTCTCAGCAACTTCTCAAGTTCACATTAATGTGGACTCTATAGACTCTATCATCAGGAGTCTCTTTGAGGAAGGTATACAAAGGCTGTGTCATCTCCACCTCAAGGAACTTCAAACTACAATTATAAGGTGGAGGTATGATGCTGACAAAGAGCCCTTATTCTTCATAGAGTTCAAGGGCAACAAAAAGTATTTGATTTTCAAAGCTTGAACTTCTATGAAAGGTTGGATCTAGTCAATATGCCACTTGTCAATCAAGCAACTCAAGACAGGCTGACAGATTGGCTCAAAGAATCCAAGACAGGATCCTTGCAGAGTTCACTTTAAGAATGAGACTTAGGCAATTAGGCAATGTCATCGGTCAACTGGATGTTGAGGTGCCCTAAGATTAGTTTCATAGGGAACCTTGACTGAAGGCCCAGTGGCAGAACCTAAGACCCCTTTCTCATCATCATCAAACTGCTGCAGAGATTCACACTTCCTTCTGAGACAACCTGCTGGTGAAGGTGTTTCTCAGCCTCTCTCTAGCCAGAGCATGGATGCTACACCAAGCAATGAAGGCCAAGCCTTTATCCACCCTGAGTCACAAAGGTCTGTAGGTGACAAAGGGTAAAGGATTATGACTCCTGAGGAAATTGAGGAGGAAGAGAGAGAGAGAGAGGAAAAGGAAGCTAAGGGGAGAAAGTTCCTCTGGGTCTTTAAGCTTTACGCAAGCTGCAATCAGGGCTGCCCCCAGACCAAATACTCAAGATGATGAGTTGAGGGCAGTCAGGATTACTTATTTACAGACCAGGAACTATGACATTGATGAAATCATCTCTCTCCCCTTAGAAGAACTGAATGAAGTGGCTGACATGGAAGTGTTAAGAGAGATGAAAGATAAAGAGGATGCAAGGCTACTTCTCCAATTCAAAGAGGAGAAGAGATAGAAAAGACTCTACAAGCATGCTCCCACTCTCTCCCCAGTTCAAGAAAGCCCTGTACAAGAAGATGTGGCTCCACAAGAACCTCAGGTAGACAAAGAAGAAGATATGATCAAAATGATCAACTACCTGAGTGCCACAGGCTTCTATCAGGCTGATGCACTTCTTCCCTTGTCCTATGACTTTATTGAGTTTGAGTACTTAAAACAACTTGAACTTGAGTTAGTCAAAGAAAGAAAGACAACTAAGAGGAAGCTAAGGGAAGAAGCTGCAAAGTCAAGAGCCATCATCCAAAAGAGTATGAAGAAGTCTGCTGATAGACAAAGGATGATGAGCTTCTTGAAGCTATATGGATTCTCCGGAAGGAGACTTGGCCCCATGTCTCTATCCATAATGGATGAGCATATAAGGGTAATCAAGCAGAAGATTAAGAGTGGTGAACTGATTGACTTACACTCTCTTCCAAGTCAAGTCCCACCTGAAGTGGAGGTTAAGTTTGAACAACCTGAGACACCTCAACCCGGACCTCCTGCTGAGCCTCAGCAAGCTTCATCTTCTGATCCAAAGCAGGGTCAAACTGAACCTGTGAGGGAGGAACACCCAACTGAGAAAGACAAGGATGATCAACAAGGTGCTGCAGACCAGTCTTCTCAGTTAAAGTCATCTAAGAGGAAGAAGAGAATGGCTTCTAAACCAAAGTCTAAGAAGAAGAAGCCTAAATCATCTACCTCTACACCTCAGGCTGAGTCAGATCAACCTGAGGAAGTGCATGATGAGGCAGCCCAATCAACTCCAATGCAAGTGGCTCCTCTGACAGCTGAGACACCCATCTTATCCTAGACTTACTCTACCAATCCATAAAGATGGCATGTAATCAGAGATCAAGGTGTTGAAAATGTCTATACTTGGTGTTAGGACCTGGTATTTGAACGAAATACCAACTGATTAACGTGTAAACCAAACCAAATAGTGAGAAATCCTATTTGATTGGCGATCCAATCAGTGAGAACGCACGTAGAATCAATAAAGTATTGAATCAAACGTTAAGAATCGATTAGCAATCGATCTACAGCGTTATATGAACTTGGAGTATGAACTTGGAGGCTTCTAGACTGCTAGGGTACGTCTGGAATCAAAATAGAATGAATGCTTACGTTTTTCCACGAATTGGGTGGTATTTATAGGTTAGTATTGTTCATTCGGGCGACTGAACCATTAGTATGGTTCAGTCGTGCGATTGAACCATGCGGTTGATCCATCCGCACGACTGAGTGTTCAGTCGTGCAACTAAGCCAATCTTATGTTACAATCATACGACTGATCCAGTCTCCTGGTTCAATCGTGCGACTGAGTCATTCGCATGAAGTTATTCATGCGTATGGTCCATTCGCATGGGCCATTCGCATGAGAACTTCATTTTGTTAAGTTTGAATATATTCATTAATATAACATTATGTGTATCAATTCAAACAATCACAAACCTATTTAACCAATTCAACATCGACTCATTAATGAAATGTTAGACATTATAAATCACATACAACCAATATCATTTCATTAACATTCCAAACATTACATCAGTGTAAGACAAACAAGATCTATTACATTCATATCATGATCTAGGTACATACATGTATCAACAAACTCCCCCTTGGACCTAGATCTCTCTAATGTCTTGTTTTCTGCATCACCTCCTCATACTTCTTGTACTTTTCCTCTTTTGTGACTCCTGCGTGAATCTCAAACGCAAAGCAGAGTCTTATGACGTTCTGGAACTGGAGGGCTTGTACTATATCCTGCGTGTCATAGAACAGTGGCCACTTGTATAGAGTGTAGACATCATTAGCTGACAAGTTGGTGAGCCACATTGGGTCAAATACCCTGATGGTATCCATTTGGCCCTCTTTATTTAGCACTATGACCGCTTCTCCTGTTCTCCAATCATAGTACCACCACTTAAAGTGTGGAGTGAAGTCCTGTGGCATTTCCCTGAGAGGGATTCTTGACATCGTGCGCGGAGGACTCCACTTCAGCACTATCTTTGGCTTTCCAGTAATGGCATCAACTTCAGATCGTCTGATATACCTCGTAGGTTGTTGAGGTTTGAAGTTGACCCACCTGGTGTGGTACTCTTTCCTTAGGGCAGCCTCAAACCAGCCTGACATTTTTCTTGGGTCAGCATACAACAGCTTCAGTTTGGCCAGCTGGTTGAGCTCAAAACCTGGTAGAGTCTTTAGATCATGTGGAAATCTAAAGTACTCTATGCCCTTCTCCCTCTTAATAGCATAAACGTTTAGATCCTCAAAATTTGCCCACGCTATGATCCTGCCTGACACCTTATGATGTTTCTTTACTCTGTAGAGTTTGGTGTAGACGTTCTGTTTAGGTGCAGCGCGTTGGGCTCGAACTTCCTCAAAACAAGCAGCCCATTCAGCCTTTAGGATATCAACATCGTCGTTTGAGGCTTGGGCCGTTCCTTCGTCTTCTCAGACTCCTGCTCCATCTTTCTAACACCTCAAATGTATCACTGACAAGGGATTCACCCAGATTGGGGACCACATTTCCCTCGTTGTCAGCATACTGAGGATAGTGCTCTGCAGTGACGTCTTCTATCTCTATCTCATCGATATCATTTAGCTCTTCGTCACTGGTAGAGTCACACGTTGGAGCATCCTTTATGATCTCATCGGGATTTAGCTTGAAGATCTCAGCTAGTTGCTCATTTGAAAGATCGTGAATTATTTCCCCTCTTCAGGGGTATAACTCACAGACCTCCTGACGATCCCTTGCAGATCAAGAATCATAGTTAATTGAGTCTTGACCTGCTGAAGGGGAGCAACATCAAATTCATCCCTTTGATAGTTTGGATCTGTTTGATTTAAACAAGTAACACATCAACCATTAGTTAATAATCAAACAGAAATGCATTAATCTTAATATAAACATCGAATACATAAGTTTAAATACATGATTCAAATACAAAAGTAATCAAATACATAGACATCTAATCATTACTTTTGTCTTGGATCACTGGGTCATCACTTGGTGGGGCAGAGGAGGAAGCTCGTTGGTCTTGATTCTTCTTTGATCTCCTTTCTTGACCTTGAGCAGAGGCAGATGCAGCTGCATCTCCTCCTTCATCATCATCATCCTCATGCCTGTCCTCTGTCCTTTCTTCCTCAATCCCTTCATCATCATCAGTCTCATCATCATCGTCCTCATCATCATCCTCATCATCATCATCACCATCATCACCATCTCCCTCTTTAATCTTCAGAGGCTCATCTTTAGATCCCTTAAGCTTGAGCATGATGGTCTTCTTAGCATCCTCCAACTCCTCAATCTTCTTAGCAGATGTGACTCTGTGCTCTTGGAGTTGGGCGATCTCGTGGCTCTGAGCAGCCATTTGTTGGGCCTGCTCCTCGATCAGCCGAGCCTGCTCCGAGATCTGCTGAGACTGCGCAGCAGTGAGATCTGCCAGCTGACGGATCTGCGCAGTCTTCTCCTCATCAGCGGCTAACAGACGCATCACCATCCGGTTCAGCGCTGAAAGCTGTTCCTCTACCCCAATTGGAGGTAGAGGTGATCCGTATATATGTGAGGGATGTGATGAGGGTCCTGCTTGGTGGCTAGTGGTGGTGGTGGTGGCTGTGGTGAAGATGGGGTTGGTCTAGATGATAGTGGAGGTGATGTAGGTGTGAATGATATGGTGGTGGATTGGCATATGTATAGTGGTGGGAGGTGTGGTGGTGGTAGTGGTAGCTGTGGTGGCTGTGGTGGTGGATGGTGTGGCTGTAGCGGTGGTAGAGGTGGTGGTAGCTGTGGTGGCTGTGGTGGTGATGAAGGTGAGTCTTCTCTTCTTCTTCTTCAGGCCGTGGGGCTGAGCCATCCTTTTCTTCCTCGATCCAGTCGAGGAGGATGCTCCCCCTAGAACACGGCTAGATGGCTCTGGAGCATAGTTAGGATCTGCAGCAGTCTCTCCGAATCCCTGGGGCGTTCACCAACCGCCCGGAGTCCATGCTCTGTGGGAACGACTTTGCTTCCCACAGTCCTAGTCAATGGCTCCTCAGACTCTTCTTCCTCCTCACCAGGTATAAAGTCCTGGTGGAAACCCGCCGACTCAGCTATGTCTCCTGTGGGGGCAGATACTGGAGGTATAACGTCTGTAGCTGTGCCCCTCGGTGGAATAGGCATGTCATCTCCAGCATCCCCACTGTCATCATCATCTGAATCATGCTCTGGGAGCAATAGCCTCTCATCATCTGAGTCGCTGTCATCATGACGCCACTTGCGTCTACCCGGCACCACATACTCTCATTGGCCAGATGGCCGATCAATCTCTTCACCTGGGGCTTTACCTGCTTACCCCGATACACTCTCATACGACCCAGAGTCGTGTCATCCATAATCTCTAAGGCCACAACATCATGGCTCTCCTTGGGAAGTGATGGCAGCTTCTCGTTGAAGATCAGCTGTAAGAATCTGGGGTACATACAAAACCCTCCTTCCCCTTGGCCTCCAGATTCTCCACCAGATACGAGAAGATCATGCTCGAGAAGCTGAAGGGGTGGTTCAGCACCAGTGCCACATAGGCATTCTGAATCTGGTCTGACAGATCATCAAACCCACCCCTCCGAGAAGCAATGCACTTCAGATCACATGTGCCAAGTACTTATACTGGGGACACAGGTTGCTCTTGTTGAGCACACCTGAGTTGATGTCCCCAGCGTACTTAATCCTGAGAAAGCAACCTCTGACTGTAAGTGGATGTAGTCTGGTGGGGTGATCAGTATCGTCCCCAAAATCAAGTACTCTCTGGATGTCAGCTGCTGTAATCTCAATATCCTGACCACGAATGGAGCTCCGTATGCTGTATGGCTCACGTGAACGATCAACGGAGGCATTCTCCCAGAAGCCTGATGTAACGACCTGTAAGGAGTACACGGTGTAGATATGGCCTTATGGATCCGAGAACGTCGAAGAAAAGCAATAATCTCTGTAAACTCGGCACCATTCCGAGTCGTATGGTCCAAATGAGCACATATATTGTGCTTTGGGTTGATGGACCATCTATCAGCCATTGACCTGAAACACAAGACACAGAAGCATTAGTAAATAATACATCACAATTCAGTTCTAAGTATCTTTTTAAATTCATTCTGATTCATTCGTGCGAATGAATCATGCGACTGAAGTCAGTCGGTTGTCCTTTCATGCGACTGAGCTCATTCGGGTGAATGAGACATGCGACTGAGTTCAATCTGTTGGCTGAGTCTGCGATTGGTTCAGTCGGCCGACTGAGCTCATTCGCATGGTGCATTCGGCCGATTGACCCAATCGCAAGATTCAATCGTGCGATTGGAGTTCATCCGGACGACCAGTCGCTTGTCCCACTGTTCAGTCGCCTGTGGTTCGAATCTTGACCAAATCAAGTAATTTAACATGGTTTAATGGTCCATTAGACTCGCCATCTCATCACTAATAACCTATTAACTTAATTTTAACATGTTGCTTAGTTTCAGTTGGTTATTAGGTCATTTAGAGTCCGGTTCTTGTTTCACTCGAATATCACAAATTAGGGTTCAATTTCTTCTGATTTCGGTGTAATTTCACTGTAATATACCTGTATAAATGTCAACGCAAGTCAGAAGATCAATAAAGATGTAGAAACAAGGTCTAAAGAAATTTCGGCAGAGTAACGGTACTATGTGCGAAAAAGAAGCGATTGAGGGTGATGAGTAGAATGCGATCGACTATGGCCCTTTAAATACTGAAGCTGAGTTCAATCGGCCGACTGGCCTCATTCGCTCAGTTCATTCGGGCGACTGAAGCTCAGTCGTGCGATTGGCCCAGTCAGTCGCATTCAGTTGGCCGACTGAGGCTCAGTCGGTCGACTGACTCATTCGTACCCTTTCATTCGCACCTTCAGTTGACCGACTGAGGCTCAGTCGGTCGACTGACTCATTCGCACCCTTTCATTCGGTCGAATGGATCAGTCTGATAAGCCATTCGGGTGAATGGTTCAATCTCATGTCCAGTCGTGCGAATGGGACCCATTCGCATGATTGGTCCATACTCATGGTCCAGTCGTGCGAATGGGTTATACTTATGAAATTTTCTGCCATTTTGACCATTTAACATTTAAACCCCTTTTTAACTGTTAAATTAACATTATGAGCATTTGACCATCTCAGACATGATCATTTTAACTTGAAAACTTTTGATCACCTCAGACGTGATCATTTTAAACACTTTGTCACCTCAGACGTGACCCATTTATCCTTTGAAAACACATGTGGTCATCTCAGACATGACCCTTTTTGGTGAGTTAATCCCATACTGAATTTCATGATGTAGTCCGACAAACAAACAAACTGAAATGACTAAATAACTAGAAAATTAAACTAAAGTACAAAAATTAAACTTGTTTTTGACTTTTTGTGAGAGATAAATCCTAAGATAGAAATCTACTGGATTCGGTTCCGGAATAGGCAGCTTCTATTTAGTTTGACCATACCTGGACCAATTCAATTTTGGAATCATACAGGCAAGTCAAATCATTTGGGACTTGTTATCAAAACCTTTTGATGCTCAATTCTTGGTTTTCATCCAGAGTCGTTAGCAAATTTAGGAAATCATACTGGTACTATTAGATTCCCACATTGATTTGAACTTTCAAGAATTGCAGCCACAATGATTGTCAGTATATTTGTCCTCTTAAATCCATACACAGACTTTTGACACAGATTGGTGATAGTTTTAGGTTTAATTATTTCAACTAACATTTGTGGATCCCACACTTATATGGTAATCAACATTCCTCAGGAGCTTTTGAGCGGTCTACGGGTATTTTACAAGAAGAGACTATTCTTAGAGCTTTCAAAGAGAAGCCAATCCTCAGGTCAGTGCCATCGCACAGCAGAGAGGCGGCAAACAACAATGAATTCTAGAATATCTAGGTTATGCTTATCCTCAGGTCAGTGCCATCGCACAGCAGAGAGGCACACAACCTATCTTCTTGTTAGAGCATCTTAATTTTCTTTTGCACAGAATGCACCAACAACATAAGTCATTAGCTTGATAGCATTTGTCTTTCATTTTTTTCGTGCTTTGCTCTATTTATGGTCATCCGCACACATTTGTGGCGTTTACATGCTCATTACCCCTTATTGGAATATTGTTGATTGTGTTAACCAGTGACAAGATGGGAGCCCACAGTCAGTTGAACAACTTAGTTTGATCTTGAGATCACCAGTCAGGTCTAATCATCTATTGTGTTGAATCTACCGACATATCATCTGTGGTCTAGCAACCTCTAGGTCTACTTTCGTTGTGTTACCTTAGTAGTTACCAGTTTTTCTATCATCTTTCCTTTTATATTGCTCAGACTACACAGACTTATACTTTGAATTTTGCATCTTTTCTAAATTAAATTTTAAAGTCCCTCTTGATTTGTTCCTGTGTACTATCATTTTCCAAAGGTTTGAATCGGTATCACAGGTACGGTCTACCTTATATCAGCTATCCACTCCTTCTCCCTCGTTTTTTTTAATGTTACTGGCTGACCTATTCTCCCCCTAAAATTCTAAAATCATAACGGATTTAATTATTTTAGGATTTTAATAGACAGCTAAATAACATGAATTTAATTTAAACAGAAAATAAAAAATAAATAAAGAAAATGAAAAAGAAAAATTAACTACACTGCATCGGACTACACATGATCATCATCAGGAATAACATCACTTTTCTTTTTAACGCCGTTGACCTCTAACAGATATAGAAAACGTGGTTTGTCAAAAGCTTTTGTATAGAGGTCAGCGCGTTGAAAATCAGTATTAATTTTTACCACATCGATTAAGTTCTTTTCAAAACAGTCCCTTATAAAATGGTATTTAATACCGATGTGTTTGGTCTTTGGATGTTGTACTGGATTTTTAGTTACTGCAATTGCAGCAGAGTTATCAACAAAGATAGGAGTAGAAGAGAAATTTAAACCGTAATCCCGCATTTGCTGTTGAATCCAGATGATTTGTGAACAGCAACTTGCAGCAGCAACGTATTCGGCTTCACAGGTTGACAATGCAACCGAGGTCTGCTTCTTACACTGCCAGGTAACTAATCTCCTCCCAAAGAATTGACACCCTGCTGATGTAGACTTGTAGTTCATCTTGCAGCCCCCGTAATCCGAGTCACTATACGCCGTGAGCTCAAAGTCATCATCATGAGGATACCACAACCCAAGTGTGGGTGTACCCTTCAGATAACGAAATATCCTCTTGACCCCGATCAGATGGTTAACCTTAGGCTTAGCCTGATATCTAGAACATAGACATGTAGCATACATGATATCAGGTCTTGAGGCAGTGAGGTACATGAGGGATCCAATCATTCCTCGGTACATTGTGGCATCTACCAGATCTCCATTTTCATCAGGTGCTATATCATGATTTGTAGCAAGTGGAGTCCCAGCTGCAGAAGCATTCTCCATGTCAAACCGACTGAGAATGTCTCCCACATACTTGGTCTGATGTAGAAAGATCCCTTTTGGTGTCTGATCCACCTGTAACCCGAGAAAGAATTTCATCTCCCCCATAGCACTCATCTCAAACTCTTTCTTCATAACTGCTTCAAACTCTTTGCATAATTCTTCGTTCTTTGAACCGAAGATTATGTCATCGACATAGATCTGTACTAGCAGTAGGTCTCCATCTTTTTCTTTGATAAACAGTGTGCAGTCAATGACTCCCCTGCGAAAGCCGTGTTTCACAAGATGAGTCGAGAGTTTCTCATACCAGGCCCTTGGAGCTTGATGAAGCCCGTATAAGGCCTTGTCGAGTTTGTAAACTCTGTCCCGATGATAAGGATCTTCAAATCCCTCGGGTTGACTGACATAAACTGTCTCTCGAATTTCCCCATGAAGGAATGCACTCTTCACATCTAATTGATAGACTTTAATCTTCATATACGATGCATAGGCAAGGAAGATACGGATGGCTTCCATCCTTGCCACGGGTGCAAACACTTCATTGTAATCAATCCCCTCGACTTGGCGAAATCCCTGAACCACCAGTCGAGCCTTGTTCCTGATAATGACCCCTTGGTCATCCTTCTTGCATTTCAAGACCCATTTGGTGCCAATGACCTTAGCACCTTTAGGTCTATCTACCAGAGTCCATACACCTAACTTCTTGAACTGAAGAAGTTCTTCTTGCATGGCACTCACCCACGCCTCATCGTTTAGTGCTTCACTGACGTATTTTGGCTCAAACTGCGAGACAAAACACCGATAAGCACCATCATGAATGTATCCTTTTTCCATAACAGAGGCATAATCAGCTGAGTACAGCTGATTTCTGGTTTGTACTCCTGATCTGACATCCCCAATGACATTGTCTAGGGGATGATAGACATTTAGACGTGATCCTGGAGTAGTAGGAACAGCTACCTCAGAGCCAAGATTATGAACATTTGGTTCTGCATCTGAGGTAGATGGAGTTTGAGGTTCCGAAGTCGAAGGTGCATCACTGTTAGATGCTTGTGGACTTGCAGGAATTGGAACCTGTTCCTCCTGACTGTTCTGGTCATCTTCTTCAGCTTCATCTTCTGAGGAGGAGTCACTGTCGTCGACTACTCCCCCTGACTGATTAGATGATTCTCCCTGTGAGCTCGATGATGTTGAATCAAGAGATGGTGTATTCAAGATGTCATACATCATCCGTGTAGCTAACTCGTCATCCGAAGGAGAGATAGGGATGTTGAAGGACTTGAAGAATCCATCATAGTCGAAAAAGTAGGCGGGTCCTTTGCCAGTAGGTGGTGTGGTATATCTCTGAACATCAACATTACACCACACTTCTACTAAACCCGTTGAGTTGTTGTAAACTCTCTTGTTCGGTATGTTGTATCCTAGGAAGATCCCTTCATCAGCCTTCTCGCTGAATTTCCTTCTTGAGTCTTCTTCAGAAGTGTGCACGGCGCGCCAAATGGTTCGAGATACTCCAGATTAGGTTTACGTCGTTGTAGTAGCTCGTAACATGTCTTTCCGTGGCGCTTGACTATCAGAACTCGATTCAATGTATAACATGCATTCGCCACTGCCTCATTCCAGAATTGGATAGGCAGTTTCGAGTCTGCCAGCATTGTCCGTGCTGTCTCTATCAAGCTTCTATTCTTTCTCTCAGCAACACCATTCATCTGAGGCGTGTAGGCAGAAGTGAATTGATGCACAATTCCCTTTTCCTTGCAGTAAGCCTCCATCCACTGATTCTTGAATTCAGTCCCGTTGTCTGAGCGTACTTGTCTCACCTTCAGCTTGTAGAGAGATTCCAGTGTGGTTACTAACTCCTTGAATGACTCAAATGTTTCTGATTTGGACTTCAGAAACATTACCCAAGAGAATCTTGAGTAGTCATCAGTAACCACAAAACAGTACAAGTCACCTGCAATGCTCTTTGTACTGACTGGACCAAACAGATCCATGTGAAGAAGTTCAAGAGGAAGTTCGATAGAATGAACTTTCTTTTCCTTATGAGACTTCTTCGTCTGTTTGCCTTTCTTGCAAGCTACACAAAAATCCGGAAGTTGGAAATTCTTGACGTTAACTCCTCTCACGAGATCCTTCTGGATCAAGTGATTCATCTTCCGTTGATTAATGTGTCCCATTCTCCTATGCCAGGAGATGGAGTCCTTCTCAGTAGCTTTTGATAGAAAGCACTGAACTTCATGATCCGTTGTAGAAGCCGTTGAGAGATCCAAAACATAAAGGTCTTTATATCTTGAAGCTGTCATCAGAACTTGGTCCTCCGGAATCACGTAGTCTTTCTTTAGGACGTAACACTTCTTGTTGTCGAATATGACTTTAAATCCCTTGTCACATATTTGGGAAACAGAAAGTAAGTTGTTTTGAAGTTGTTGAACGTAGTTCACCTTATCAAACTTAACTTTCTGATTTCCAACCTCTCCCTGAGCTGTGATATAGCCTCCTTTGTTACCAGCAAACGAAACATGCCCTCCTTTTATTTGTTTGACGTTTGATAAAAGAGCCCTGTTTCCTGTCATGTGCCTGGATGCTCCGCTGTCTACAATCCACGTGTTGGTTTCAGCACTGTAGCGAACACCCTGCACATACAATGTAAAACATTAGTTTAGGTTAGGAACCCAAGCCTTTACTGGCTTGGGTTTCCCAGAGGCATCACACATCATGAATTCAACCCATTGACCCTTAGAGGGTGAGGGTAGCTCAGGTTCCTTCTTGTCATCATTATCAGACACAGAGGATGACTTTTCTTTCCATAAGCCAGATTTGTGTAAGGCCTGTTTGTGATAAACAGTCGACTGGCTAATGGGTTGAACTTTGGGTTCACTAGTTCTTCTAGGTGGAGTTAAAGAACTCCTCTTAGAAGACCTAGGTTTTGAATCCTGAAGTTCAATCTTCTTCCTAGGTGTCTGATAGTAAGGACAAAAGGAAGCAATGTGTCCACACTCTCCACAGTTGTAGCATGACCTGCTATCAACTTTATGATTAAACATTCTTGTGGAGATGTGTGTGACACTCTAGTAACATCACTTAATTTTGGTTTTGACTCTGTTTCTTTTGATGTTTTCTCTTGTTTAACAAAATTAATTGTTTTCATTTTTAACATCTTTTTCTTTTTGGTTAACTGGTTTTTGACATGAAACTTGTGAAAGATTAACATTAACAGTCCTTTTAGGTTCAGATTTGACTTTGTTTGACCCTGACTTTATATTAACCTTTTCAAATTCTTTTTCCAGTTTAACACAAGGCATTTTACCCTTTGCCTTTGAAGTGGCCTCCTTTTGTTTTGTTCCAGATTCAATTGATGAACATGAGGAATCTGGATCACTAACAAGAGGAGTAGACACCACATGATCCTTGATGGGATTGTTATTTATTGGTCTACTCTTAGTGTTCATCAAGGTCTCAGGTGGTGGTGGAACCACTTTATAACCCAAACCCTCCCCGTTGTTACGTTCTCTCACTAAGTGTTGGACAATGTGTGATGAACTTGTCCAACTGTGCAGTTTTTGCTTTAAAGAGTTTACTTCTACTTCTAAAACTGCCTTTTGCTTCTTAGTGTCTTCTAGGGAGTTAAGATAGTACCTAATGTCATTAGCTTGGTTAAATGCTACTACTTCAGTTTCCCTAAGCTGTTTAGTCAAAAGGTCTATCTTTTCTTTGTAACTATGCTCATTTTGTTTTAAAACTCTATTAGCCTCAGTGCACAGTTGCAAATCCTTTACTAAGTTATCATTATGATCTAATAACCTAGCAAATTTCTGATCTATGCTTTCTCTAAATGTATTACAATCAGAACAAGCATGATTTTTAAACAGTTGGTCAGTGGTACTTACCTGAGGAGATTCTGAAGAATTAGCCATCAACGCAGCATCAGATGTCTCTGGTTCTGGTGATTCTGTCTTTGTTGTGGACGTCCCTTCTTCAGGCTTGTAGCTGACCTCAGTTGCAGTTGTCTCTTCACTATTTGACATCGCTATCTCAACTGCAATATCTCCTTCACTCGCGGAATCATCATCTAAGTCTTCTACGCTTGCAATATTGGATTCCCCTGGAGAGACAAACCGAAAGCTCCAGTCCTGTCCTTCATCATCATGGGCAGTCAAGGCTTTTGGATCCTTGCTTGATGAAGTAGAACTGCTAGCTTGCTTGTCTTGACGAGTGAAGGACGAGAATGGGTTCCCGTTCCCAGTCTTCTTTGGCTTCACACATTCTCTTTTGAAGTGCCCCTTTTCTCCACAGTTAAAGCAGGTCACTTTGCTCTTGTCAAAGCCAAATGTAGTGTCCTTAGTAGCAACCAAGTTTTGTCCGGTCTTTTTCACAAACTTCTTCGCCCTCCGGACAGCACTTGCTAAGGCCCACATTGTCCATCCTCTCTAGCTCATTTCGTCTACCTGCTCGTAGTCCTCATCTGCCAGATGGCAGTTTCCAATTTTCCCAGCAACAAGTCCATCATAGGAATGAACCACTGCTGCCAAGAGATCCATGTGCTCTCGAGCTACTTCCACGTCACGTTTCCGAGGTTCTCGGTCTTCAGTCTAGTAGCATTTGCTTCAGATCCAATGTAATGGGTAGTAGAAGACCCTGACGTTTCTGATCCTGAAGGAGAGACTGTGAGGGACCAGATGAGCTAGACACAAAGGCGGTCTGAAGAGGTGCTCCAGACGTCTTAGCTTGGGAGTGGCATTGTACAAAGCTGGATTCTGAGTGTATGAAGACTTCTGAGCTCGGTACTTCATCCTAAGTGCTTCTTCTCGCAGCTTTAGAATGAAGTCATTGATATCCAACTTTGCCAACATTTCATTCTGTCTCAGATTTGACACAAATGAAGCCCATTTTTCTGGCAATCCGTCTGCAAAATTTGACACTTTTTCTTCCATGGTAGTAGCAACACCATGTGTATGCAGTTCGCTCATCAGATGGTAAAATCTATCAATAACATCGTCTAAACTCTCGTTTCCCATCGATGAGAAGTTGTCAAATTCTTTCTTCAATTCCTTAGCTTTAATTGCCTTCAGCGAAGCATTCCCGTCATATCTCTTCTCCAGCTCATCCCACAATTTCTTGGCTTGCTTATTCTCCGAGTACTGGTGGAAAATATCCTTAGGAATAGACTGTGTAATCAATGCATAGACTCTCTTTTCTGCATTATACTTAACTTTCTGAGCATCAGTCATTCCTCCTAAAGTAAGCTTTACCCCATCAGCTCCCACCGGCATACTGTAACCTATCTCAATAGCTTCCCACAAATTTGGATCCACTCCATTGAGGTAGATCTCAAAACGTTGTTTCCAGTGGGGAAACTCATCTAACGTTAAGAGCTTTGGGGGTTTATTATGATTCCCCACCTCACTCTCAAGTAACAGTAGGTTCTGGATCCTTGAGTCCTTCCCGGCTGTAAACGCTGACATCTGATCTTCCATCTCGATTAACTTTAAGTCTACTAACAAACTGTCAACTGGTGCGACTGGAGTGATGCGAATGGGCTATCCGTGCGAATGAACTATGCGACTGGTTCAATCGTGCGGCTGAACTAAGCGATTGGTTCAGTCGTGCGAATGAAGCTGATGCGTATGAACACTGCGAACGGATGGTTCAGTCGTACGAATGAAGATGCGACTAGGTCCAATCGTGCGTCTGGAAGATGCGAATGAAGTCCAGTCGTGCGATTGGCTCACTCGTGCGACTGAAGCTGCTGTTTTGCGAAAATTTCTAGGTTAAACGTGTTTTGGCCGTAAAAATTCGAATTTTCGCCAACCCTAATCGCCTAATGCCGTAGAAACCGAAACTTGATGAGCAGGAGACGTCCAAGACAACTTTTGACACAAAAAGATTGCGTTTTTAGTGAAAAAACACAAACTTTGTATCAAACTTGATTGAATCACACGTAATCAAGAGCCAAAGCTCTGATACCACTTGTTAGGACCTGGTATTTGAACGAAATACCAACTGATTAACGTGTAAACCAAACCAAATAGTGCGGAATCCTATTTGATTGGCGATCCAATCAGTGAGAACGCACGTAGAATCAATAAAGTATTGAATCAAACGTTAAAATCGATTAGCGATTAGGAATCGATCTACAGCGTTCTATGAACTTGGAGTATGAACTTGGAGGCTTCTGGACGGCTAGGGTACGTCTGGAATCGAAATAGAATGAATGCTTACGTTTTTCCACGAATTGGGTGGTATTTATAGGTTAGTATTGTTCATTCGGGCGACTGAACCATTAGTATGGTTCAGTCGTGCGATTGAACCATGCGGTTGATCCATCCGCACGACTGAGTGTTCAGTCGTGCGACTGAGCCAATCTTATGTTACAATCATACGACTGATCCAGTCTCCTGGTTCAGTCGTGCGACTGAGTCATTCGCATGAAGTTATTCATGCGTATGGTCCATTCGCATGGGCCATTCGCATGAGAACTTCATTTTGTTAAGTTTGAATGTATTCATTAATATAACATTATGTGTATCAATTCAAACAATCACAAACCTATTTAACCAATTCAACATCGACTCATTAATGAAATATTAAACATTATAAATCACAAACAACCAATATCATTTCATTAACATTCCAAACATTACATCAGTGTAAGACAAACAAGATCTATTACATTCATATCATGATCTAGGTACATACATGTATCAACACTTGGCAAGGCATAATCTACTTACCTTTGCATGATCTCTTTGAGATGAGAAGATACTATGAAAGTCTTAATGATCCTGACCATCTAATGAAGAAAGGTATGGTCATGATTGTGCTGAAGACTACTAACATCTGAAGATCTTCTAAATGTTTTGGTAGCATCAGCCTAGGGGGAGTTTGTAAGGATTCCTTTAAGTCTGATGCAAACAAAAACATCCAATGTCTCTCTGCAAGAAATGCACCAAGTACTGAAGAAGAAATGCTTCGGAAGTTTTACACCTTACACTAGAAAATATTCTAAGTGTAAAATCTTCCGAAGCCAAGACCAACATCTTCTGAGGCCAAACATGAAGTCTTTCGAAGCCTCAGAGACAAAGTCTTCCAAACCTTCATTCTATGAAGACAGATTTCTTCCGAAGACTTTAACATGCTTTATCTGATGTACTGTTCCATAAAGCTGGACACCTTTCCGCTGCATCTCTGTAAAGTCACCAACTTACATGAGTTGGTGAAAAGGTCCATGCTTTTGGTAACTGTACATTGAGGTCTTGAGTCTGTAACTTTCTACTTTATGTACTTTATCCTTTTTGTAATAGATAAGGATGTGAGCTATGGCATGTCATAGTCACAAGGTCAAAAGGCAGATATGCCTTTTGATTCTACATTTGATTTTGTTTATGTCTAGTCAATTGTATCCAGCTGGCTTTCAAAGAATAGCCGGCTGTAGGTTGTAGTATAAGTATTACAAGTTCTAGTATCTTTCTTTATGCTTTGTAACACTTGTAAAAGAACTTGAGAAAGCAATATACTGCCACCTTGAAACCAATATCTCTTGTTCTGTCTCTTTATCTTTACTTGTGTTCTTTGTATCAAATATATTGGTTAATCCAGTTTACTGTTTGATCAAGTTTAGTTAATCTCCTCTTTGTGTTGTTGTATTGTAATTGTTAAGCCCTTAACCGGTCCTGCAACTTCCTCAGGTTGATCTGACTCAGCCTGAGGTGTAGAGGGTAGATGATTCAGGCTTCTTCTTCTTAGACTTTGGTTTAGAAGCCATCCTCTTCTTCCTTTTAGATGACTTTAACTAAGAAGACTGGTCTGCAGCACCTTGTTGATCATCCTTGTCTTTCTCAGTTGGGTGTTCCTCCCTCACAGGTTCAGAAGGAGAGGGAGTTTGACCCTGCTTTGGATCAGAAGATGAAGCTTGCTGAGGCTCAGCAGGAGGTCCGGGTTGTGTTGTCTCAGGTTGTTCAACCTTAACTTCCACTTCAGGTGGGACTTGACTTGGAAGAGAGGGTAAGTCAATCAGTTCACCACTCTTAATCTTCTCCTTGATTACCCTTATATGCTCATCCATTGTGGATAGAGACATAGGGCCAAGTCTCCTTCCGGAGAATCCATATAGCTTCAAGAAGCTCATCATCCTTTGTCTGTCAGCAGACTTCTTCATACTCTTTTGGATGATAGCTCTTGACTTTGCAGCTTCTTCCCTTAGCTTCTTCTTAGTTGTCTTTCTCTCCTTGACTAACTCAAGCTCAAGTTGTTTTAAGTACTCAAACTCAACAAAGTCATAGGATAAAGGAAGAAGTGCATCTGCCTGATAGAAGCATGTGGCACTCAGGTAGTTGATCATTTTGATTCTATCTTCTTCTTTGTCTACCTGAGGTTCTTGAACTTGGGAGAGAGTGGGAGCATGCTTGTAGAGTCTTTTCTGTCTCTTCTCCTCTTTGAATTGGAGAAGTAACCTTGCATCCTCTTTTTCTTTCATCTCTCTTGACACTTCCATGTCAGCCAGTTCATTTAGTTGTTCTAAGGGGAGAGAAATGATTTCATCAATGTCATAGTTTCTGGTATGCAGATAAGTAATCCTGACTGCCCTCAACTCATCATCTTGAGTATTTGGTCTAGGGGCAGCCCTGATTGCAGCTTGCATAAAGCCTGAAGACCCAGAGGAACTTTCTCCCCTTAGCTTCCTTTTCCTCTCTCTCTCTCTTCCCCCTAAATTTCCTCAGGAGTCAAAATCCTTTTCCCTTTGTCACCCACAGACCTTTGTGACTCAGGGTGGATAGAGGTTTGGCCTTCATTGCTTGATGTAGCATCAATGCTCTGGCCAGAGAGAGGCTGAGAAACACCTTCACCAGAAGGTGTCTCAAAGGGAGTGTGAATCTCTACAGCAGTTAATGATGATGAGACAGGGGTCTTAGGTTCTGCCACTGGGCCTTCAGTCAAGGTTTCCCCTATGAAACTAATCTTAGGGTCCACCTCAACATCCAGTTGACCGATGACATTGCCTGATTGCCTAAGTCTCCTTCTTAAGCTGAACTCTGTAGTGATCCTGTCTTGGATTCTTTGAGCCAATCTGTCAGCCTGTCTTGAGTTGCTTGGATTGACAAGTGGCATAATGACTAGATCCAAACTTTCATAGAAGTTCAAGCTTTGAAAGTCAAATACTTCTTGTTGCCCTTGAACTCTATGAAGAATAAGGGCTCTTCTATCAGCATCATACCTCCACCTTATGATGTACTTTGATGTTCCTTGAGGTGGGGATGACACAGCCCTTGGTATACCTTCCTCAAAGAGAAACCTGAGGAAGTTGCTGAGAATGCACAATTGCAAGTGAGGATGGTGAGTCCTCTATGTCCATTCTCTGTGAAAAACTCCCAGGTTCTGTGGCTGCAATAACTTTCTCCCCCTTTTTGGTAGCATCACCCACTTGCATAGGTGAGCTGGAGGATAAATCAATCACATCCACAGGTTCTTGTGTTCCTGGTTGAGCTCTTTTTAAAGGTCTCCCAGCTAGTTTTTCCTGAAGATATGAAATCTGAAGTTGCTGGTCATTGACCCTGTTGTGTAAGGTAGTCACCTGAGATTCAAGGTGACTGACCTTTGAGACTAGGTAAGTGCATGTTTTAGACAATTTGTGCACCATTAGTCTCAGATTCCCCTCTTCTTCATCAGAAGAGTCATTGGGGGATGAGATGATTGGACCAAAGTCCTCTCTCTCACCACCAGCTTGAGGTTCTTGGCTGGTGGTTTTCCTCTGCTCACTAGCAATCTCAGTTGAGATGTCAGTGGGCTGAGTTGCCGTGGTTGAGGTCTTAATGATGTAATCACTTGCAGAAGTGAGAGCCTCTTCCATATGGACATCCTGAACAGGTTCAGAAGTGTCCACCTCAGTTATAGGTGACTGATGTGGGCTAGACTGAGGAGACTCAGAAGTACTCATCTCTCTCTGAGTATGGGAAGAGAAGAGAGACTCATGGTACTCACTGAATCCTAAGTCTTCATCAGTTTAGAAGCATAGGTTGGGAACGGGTTGATTTAGATCTAAAGGCTGGGGATGGTAACTATCCCCTGAAGGTTGTTCACTTGAGTGTTGAGACTCAGAGTGAAGGCTTAAGGCTGTTGGGCTTGTGAGCTCATCAGGGTGAGCATGAGGAACCTCATCCCTGATAGTTGAAGAGATGGGAGTGGTTTGCTCCTCAGGGGAAGTGGGAGCTCTAGTGTCCACTTCCTCCTGTAAAGGTGAGTATATGGGGACCTGCACAGACTCAATAGCTTGAGTAGGGGTTTGATTGGATTTTCTTTGGTAGGTTAGGGTTATTTGAGGCCTTTTTAGTGGTAAAGAGGTAGATGGTGTGGGTTCAACACTAGCTTGTGTTGCTAGGTTGTCACCTTGAGCAATGAGCTCTAACATTTTGGGGACAAGGGCTGTTTCTACCCCTGAGAAGCCTACAGTTGGCTTCTTCATGATTTTAAAGATGTCAGGCTTCATCTGTCCCAATTTAAGAATATTATCTGTTTCCCTCAACTGTGAGCCCAGTTCACAGTTGAGAATGTGTTGAACATATCTAGAAAACATGTAATACTCTAAGGAGTCCAAGTTTGCAAGTAAATTGGTATAAACAAATTGAGAGTACCTGAACTTGACCCCTTGAACCATTCCATGCACTATGAAGGAGAGATCCTCAAGAATTTGGTCCCACCCTCCATGCTTGTTTGACAAGCTGTGGATAACCACATGGAGTAGGTATTTCCACTGGGATGAGACCTTCCCTTTCCTGAAGATCTTTACAGAGAAATCTCCCTCATAGCCCATCTGCTCAAAGGAATGATTGACAGCTTCCTTTGGGAAGGACAACTCACCTTCTTCATCATCCAGCTGCAAATGAGTATTGATGATGGTCAGAGTGATGAAGATTGTCCTCCCTTGCACTGTGGCAGACAGTGCCTTCTCCCCATCCATAATGACCTCTTGGCAGGTCTTCCAGAATTTAAGCAGATGATCCTTATACAGAGTAGGATCAATGGTTAGGGAGGTGAAATAATTTGATAGAGTTAAGAATTGGAAAATCTCTGAGAAACTTTCATCTTTCTCAGAGCTTAACAGAGCAACCTGGTTGTGTTCCTGTGAAGTTGCATGAGAAATCTGGGTTGTTTCTGCGGTTAAGGTTGGCCATTTAAGAAGCTTAAGGTTGAAGAAAGGTAAAAAGCAAAGGCGGTTTTTGGGAATTTAGGTTTGAGGAATAGTGGAATTGAGGAAGATAGTGAGGAAGAGGGGGAACCGTTGGGTATTTATGTGAAAAGGGATTTGAACCAAAGTTAATGAAAGAGGATAAACTTTAAAATTCGAAAGTCGGTCCCACCTCTGAAAAAGTAGTTTACTTTTGCTCAAAAAGTAGTTTTCTTGGAATTCGAAAAGCTTCCGAAGGTAATTATCTTCGGAAGTTTTAATGAAAAAGCTTCCGAAGCTAAAATGACTTCGGAAGATTTTCCTGAGAGTCTTGAAAATTTTGCTTCGGAAGATAAATAAATACTTGAATGCTTTGTATATGAAACAGCAAAGCTTCTGAGAGTTAATTTTGCTTCGGAAGGAAAAAGTCCTTAAAAACAAATAAGTGTCTGAGACAAGAATTTAAGCTTCGGAAGATAGATTTAGACTTCTTGCGAAGGTAAAATTTCTTAGACAATTATTTATTTTGAAGACATGATTTTCTTCCAAAGGTAAAAGTATATCTTCCGAAGGATCAGAAAATTTTCAAGAATCTAAGGAAAGTCTTCAAAAAGGATTTGATATCCAAAGAAAACATGAGCTTATGAAAGTGATGAACTAGACAACTTAGGACACACATATTTTAAGAAATAATTAGAATTAGTTTTAAGAAAAGATCTACTCAAAGTTAATCATCCCAATAGCTGATATTAGATATTTAAATCTCTGTTTATCAAAAGCTTTTGTAAACAGATCAGCATATTGTTCATCTGTATGAACTTTGACTAGTTTAATTAATCCTTTTTCATAGTTATCTCTTATTAAATGATACCTGATATTGATGTGTTTGGTCCTTGAGTGCTGCACAGGATTCTCAGTGATAGAGATAGCACTATTGTTGTCTATGTGGATAGGAGTCTCCTTGAAGTTAAATCCATAGTCCAGCATCTGATTTTGAATCCAAAGCACTTGAGCACAGCAACTTGCAGCAGTAATGTATTCAGCCTCAGCAGTTGATGCAGACACACAGGATTGTTTCTTGCATTGCCATGAGAAACCCTCCACCAAGGAATTGACATCCCCCAGATGTAGACTTTGCAGTCATGTTGCAACCACCATAATCACTATCTATATAAGCATACAGATTGAAGTCAGGATTCTTTGGATACCATAAACCAAGTGTTGAAGCACCTTTGAGATATCTTAAAATCCTTATGACAGTGATGAGGTGAGACATCTTAGGGTTGGCTTGATATTTGCACAAATACATGTAGCAAGCATGATATCAGGCCTGCTAGCTGTAAGATACATAAGAGACCCAATCATAGCCCTGTATAAATGTTCATCTACACACTCCCCCTCAAGATCAGGGCCAAGGGAGTGGTTTCTGGCTATGGGTGTCTTAGCAATCTTACAATCAGTCATGTTGAACCTCTTGAGTATGTCCTGAACATACTTTGACTGACTTATGAAGATGCCATCTTCAACTTGCTTCACTTGAATTCCCAGAAAGAAATTGAGTTCTCCCATTGCACTCATTTTAAATCTGTCTTTCATCAGCTTCTCAAAGTCTTTGCAGAGCTTTGGATTAGTTGAACCAAAGATGACATCATCTACATATACTTGAACTAGCAATAAGTCATTTCCCTATGCTTTGATGAAGAGAGTTCCATCTATAGTACCTCTCCTGTATCCATGTTTACAAAGATACTCAGACAATGTCTCATACCACTTCCTGGGTGCCTGATGCAGCCCATAAAGAGCTTTGTCAAGCTTGCAGACATAATCAGGATGATCAGGGTCTACAAAACCAGGTGGCTGTTTGACATAAACCTCTTCATCAATCACTCCATACAGAAAAGCACACTTTACATCAAGTTGAAAGACCTTGAAGTTCTTGGATGCAGCAAATGCCAGGAATATCCTAACAGCTTCTAATCTTGCTACAGGAGCAAAGACATCAGTGTAGTCAATCCCTTCTTCTTGTGTGTATCCTTGAACAACTAGTCTTGCCTTGTTCTTGATGATAATGCCTCTATCATCCTTCTTATTCCTAAAAACCCATTTGGTTCCAATGGTAGTCTTCCCATGAGGAAGAGGACAAAGGTTCCAAACTTTTTGCCTTTTGAATTGAAGCAACTCTTGTTGCATAGCTTCAACCCAACTTCCATCCTTTAGAGCTTCATCAACTTTCTTTGGCTCTATCTGGGATAAGAAACAAGAGTGAAGACAAACATTTGCTTTATGGGTTTGTCCTCTTGTTCTTACCCCTGTGACAACATCTCCAATGATGTTTGTGGTGGGTGAGACTTGTGGATCTTTAGCTGAGGGATCAAAGCAAGTTGTTGAGAAAGATCCAAATTTGAGAAATTTAGATCTGGCATAGATGATTCACCCTCCACAGCACCACACTTATCAAGATTAACTTGATCCAATGAGTGTGTGACATCATTGATGTTGTCATCTATGGTGTGGTTATTAGCATCAAGGAATTCTGATCACTTTCACCATCACCATTGTTGTCTTCCACAATTGAGGTATCTTTATCTGGTTGTGGAACCTCTGAGCTGGAATTTGAAGGCACACCAGATGTATCAGCTGAATTTGTCATTGTAGTGCTGATAGAAACCTCATTTGCTGAAGTAGTTCCAACTGGAGCTGAAGATGTATGAGATGAGGGTCTTCCTAGCTCAAATCTTGGATCAGCATCACCTGTATTTAAATTTTCTGCAGATCCTGAAACATTCTCACAAATTTGTTAAAACAGTTGGTAACTAATCAAGATCAAATAGCCAATCAGGACCAGAACCAGCCACACAGGGTGTGTGTTCATTGAAAGTCACATTGGCTGACTCCTCAACAATTCTAGTTCTGAGATTGTATACTCTATAAGCCTTGGCTTGGGAAGAGTATCCAATGAAGTGTCCATCATCTGATTTCTCAGCAAACTTGGCAATTTGATCCTTGGTATTCAAGATGGTGCAGGGACATCCAAATGACCTGAGAAAACCAATGAAAGGTTTTCTCTTGTGCCAAAGTTCATAAGGAGTCTTACCATGAGTCTTAACTACAAAACTCTGTTTTGCACATAGCAAGCAGTATTTACTGCCTCTGCCCAGAAGGTGATGGGCAGTTTAGAGTCAGACAACATAGTTCTTGCAGCTTCAATTAGTGTCCTGTTTCTCCTTCAGCAACACTATTTTGCTGAGGAGTCCTGGGAGCACTATATTGTCTTGTAATACCTTTTTCATCACAAAATGTATCAAGGATTTGATTCTTGAATTCAGTCCCTTGATCACATCTTATGGTTTTGACCTTGTGATCACTTTGATTCTCAATTTTTAAGATGAAATTCTTCAGAATCTCAGGGGTTTCATCCTTAGTTCTAAGAAAGAACCCAAGTGAATCTTGTAAAATCATCTGTGATCACCAAACAATAAGAGGTCCTTCCTAGACTCATTACACTGGTGGGGCCAAAGAGATCATATGTAATAAATGTAGGGTAGTAGTGATAGAGTTCTTTTCCTTAGGCTTGTGAGATACCTTATGTTGCTTCCCTTTCAGGCATGCAACACAATGATCATCACTTGTAAACTCTTTCTTTGGCATTCCAGTTACCAAATCATGTTTAATTAGTTTATTCATGTTCTTAAAGTTTACATGGCACATTCTTTTATGCCATAGGAAAGACTCAGCACTATTTGCTTTAGATAGAAAGCATGAAACTTCTCCAGAGGGAGATGTTTCTTGCAAATCCATCTTGTACATGTTCCCTTTCCTGGGGGCTCTAAGCAGGATGTGCTCATGAGGAATGACCACTCCAGGCTTGAGAACAATGCACTCATGCTCAGTAAAAGCATGTTATGACTTTGATCACAAAATTGGGATACACTCAGAAGATTGTACCCAAGCTCCTTGACAAAGTTTACCTTTTCAATGCTGAGCTTACCATTTATGACCTTGCCCCTTCCAGAAATGTAACCACCTTCATCTCCTCCAAAAGCAACTGGTCCTCCATCAATTCTCTCAAAGTTATGGAGTAGTGACCTATTGCCTGTCATGTGCCTGGAACAGCCACTATCAATGATCCAGACATTCCTGTTTGTCTTGAGCTGTTCCTGCACAAAGAAAATGATTAGTTACATTTGGAAACCCAAGCCTTACTTGTCTTGGGCTCACTAAGTATAATAGAAGGTAATGCAACAGTAATAGATCCTATGGTTGTGCTAGAGGGATCTTCAGCTGTTGTTGATGGAGAAACTTCAGTCACTTGGTCTTTCTTAGACTTCCACACCACCTTTGGAGTCTTGGACTTGACCTTCAAAACCTTGGAAGCTTTTGGGACTTCACAAGTTTTGATGACTGAACCTCGGAAGATTCTACAGTCACTGCAGCAGACTTCAGTGCTTCGGAAGAATTCCTTTCTTCCGAGACCAACTTTTCTTCCGAAGGTAATTTTCCATTTACCTTCTTCTTTGATTTGGAGCTTCCGAAGGAAACAGATTTTCCTTCCGAAGCTTGAATCTTCTTGAAACTCTTTGAAGTCTTTGTATTGGTCATATGGACAGTACTTTTAGGATTATATGGACAATCCTTAGCAATGTGAGAGGTACTTTCACACATGACACACAACATTTTCTTCTTCACAAGAGTCTTCTTATGAGAGCAAGACTGTCTTTGGTCACATCCCTTCTCCACCTTCATCTTTGTAGATGCTGAGACAGTTCTTTTGGACTGTGAACTGTTCTTGGAGTTTAATGGTCCAGGCTGTGCAGCAGTGATACACATCAGATCAGTCTTCTTCATGGTACTGAGATGATTTGAACAAGAATCAGAACTCTTAGCTGAGGAATTTTGGTTGATGTCTTCAGTCTTTACTACTTCAAACCCTATAGAGATAAAAACTTGTTTCTGCTTAGATTCAAAAGTAGCCTTGAACTCTTGAGCCTTCTTTGCTTTTCTTTTGCTCTTTCTGATCAAGTTCTTTCTCTTTGACTTGGTCATCACGGTAGTCTTCTTCTCCTCAGAAGGATAGTGGCCCTTAGTAGAATCCTGAACTTCACTCTTTTCAGAGGAATTCTTCACTATCTCTTCTTCATCCTCTTCACTTATATGATCTATGAGAGGAAGCTCATCTTCACAAGTTCCACACCTAGGAGATCTTACAGACAAGATTGTGTATGGAGGAGCTATCTCATTTGATCCCATTCCCTGTCTATTTTGATAACACACTTTGTTGTGCAGGGATGAGGATATCATGTTCTTGAAGGTCTCTTCTTCAAGAACACTCTTTTCTGCCCTGGCTTTGCTGATCACAAGCTCAGCCTGGCACTTAGTCAGCTTGGTTATGAGATCTTGGATTTGAGTCCTAAAATTTGTATGTTCATGTTTTAGAACTGAAATGGTTTTCTCTAAGTTCTCTATCTTTAGTTTATAATCATTTTCAGACTTTCTAAAATCAGATTTTAAAATGTTTAAGGACCCAACATCAGATCTCATCTCCAAGTTATAGGACCTGTATCTGTTAAATTTAGCAATGCATTCAGGAGTACAGAGATGTTCGAATACCTTGGCTTCATCATGATCTGCCATTAGTGCTTGGTTTAGAGAAGCATCTTCCACCTGAAAGCTCTAGTCAAAGCCTCCTTCTTCAACAGCAACAGCAGCTTGTTGCTTTGGCTTCTCATTCTGAGGGGCTTTGTCAGTGTAGTTTGGTCTGGTTTGTGCTTGACTACCATTTGTTTTAGGTGCCTTACACTCTCTAGCAAAGTGGCCCATCAAGTTACATTTGTAACACTTGACTTTGCTTTTATCCAAGCCAAACTCTCCACTGGTTGCATTGCTTGGAAACCTCCTTCCAGTTCTCTTGTAAAACTTCTTGGCTCTATGAGTGAGAAGAGCCATTTGCTGAACTATTTCCATATATTCCAGGTCATCTGGATGGATACAATCCAGGTCGTCAAGAGTGAAAAGAGAGTTGCCATAACTTTCATCAGAAGACACAAAGGCTTGAGAAGAGCTTGTCTCCTGGAATGGGCTTCCTTGAGTGTAGTTCTCCCTAGGTGTCTCTGGGAAGGTGATGAAAGGACCCTTTGGTGAGTTATCAGGGTAGCATATGAGATGATGTTGGGGTTCTATGCTATCCCTTTCAACCACATGTAGGGCTGAACCCATTTGATTGTTGGAGTTGCCAGATGAACCTTGCATGTTCATCTCCATCTGGTAGCCACTGAGAATCCCATACAACTCTGTCAGAGTAAGAGTTTTGAGATTTTCAGTCCTCTTGATCACCACATAGTAGTGTGTCCATTGCCTAGGAAGTGAGGACATGAACTTCCTTACAATGTGTCTATTTTCAAGAGGAACTCCTCCATCCACAAGGGTATCCACTATCTTAACATACCTGAAGTATTGCTGAGTCATGGTTTCACCTGTTTTGAAGGTGAAGTGTTCAAACTGCAGCTTCAGGAGATCTTTCTTGTTCTCCTTGGCTTCAGAGGAGCCTTCATACATCAGTTTTAGTGCATCCCACAGCTGTTTAGCTGTTTTGCACTTCTTGAAACCTCTGTACACAGAGTTTGGAAGGGCAGTTTGAAGAGCAGTCATGGCCTTTCTATCAATCTCTACTCTCTTCCTATCTTCATCAGAGTAGTTAGCCACATCTTTGGGGATCATACCAGCACCAGTAGCAGAAGGAGTGCTGGGTATGAAAGGTCCATTTTCAACAGATTCCCACATTCTTGAGTCTAGAGACTTGATGAAACCTTCCATTCTCATACACCAGGTATCAAAGTCATCAAGAGTGATCAGTGGAGACTTGTTCATGGTTCCAGTCTCCATATCAGCCTTTGAAATGGATGCCATTTTGAAAGTTTAGCATTTGTGTGTGTGAGGGATCTTAAGATGGTGAGATCTTATATCAAGAGCGTGAAAAGCTCTGATACCAATTGAAGGACCGGTTAAGGGCTTAACAATAACAACACAGCAACACAAAGAGGAGATTAACTAAACTTGATTAAATAGTAAACTAGATTAACCAATATAATGATACAAAGAACACAAGTAATAATAAAGAGACAGAACAAGAGATTTGGGTTTCAAGGATGCAGTATATTGCTTTCTCAAGTTCTATTACAAGTGTTACAAAGCATAAAGAAAGATACTAGAACTTGGAATACTTATACTACAACCTACAGTTGGCTATACTTTGAAAGCCAGCTGGATACAATTGACTAGACACAAACAAAATCAATTGTAGAATCAAAAGGAATATCTGCCTTTTGACCTTGTGACTATGACATGCCATAGCTCACATCCTTATCTATTACAAAAAGGATAAAGTACATAAAGTAGAAGGTTACAGACTCAAGACCTCAATGTACAGTTACCAAAAGCATGGGCCTTTTCACCAACTCATGAAAGATGGTGACTTTACAGAGATGCAGCGGAAAGGTGTTCAGCTTTATGGAATAGTACATCAGATAAAGCATGTTACTAAAAGTCTTCGGAAGAAATCTGTCTTCATAGGATGAAACTTCAAAAGACTTTGTCTCTGAGGCTTCGGAAGACTTCATAATTGGCTTCGGAAGATATTGGTCTTGGCTTCGGAAGATTTTACACTTAGAATATTTCTAGTGCATGGTGTAAAACTTCCGAAGCAATTCTACTTCAGTTCTGAGTGCATTACTTGCAGAGAGACTTTGGATGTTTTGGTTTGCATCAGACTTAAAGGAATCCTTACAAATGAGAATAGTCCTTCCGCAGCAGCAATCTCAGCTTCGGAAGTTTGAAATTGTTCTTCCGAGGCTTTGAATTGTGCTTTGAAAGTCTGTGAAAATGCACTATCTGTCCCAACTGTTTCAGTTGCTGGGCCATCAGTCCTTGTTTCCCCTTCGAAGTTAATCTCAGGTTCCACTTGGACCTTAGGTTGACCAACTTCCTCAATAGTGGTAGAAGGTGCATTTAACCTCTGAAGCTCTTGAGCTCCAAAGTAGATCGCAGACAGATCAGGACTTGGCTATTAAGAGATTCCAATAGGAACTTGTTAAAGAACCTATTGAGATCTTGGAGCATCCTTTGATCCATTTGAATGACAACTGGAGGAGGCTCAGGGAAAATTGAAGCTTGTTACACAGGATACTTTGAGCTCAAGGAAATAAGAGCTTGACTTTGGATTTCCTCTTGTCTTTGACTTTGTCTCTGAACACTCTCCCCCTTTTTGGTAGCATCATCCTGAGAGCTTGATGAGCTAGAGGAAGAGGTCAAGGAGACCTGAGTTGGTACATGCCTAACAGACCTCTCAATCTGTTTCTCAGCTAGTTTGGCCTTGAGAGTTTCAATCTCAAGTTGCCGAGTGGCAGACCTATCCTCTAAAGTCCTAACCTTGGATTCAAGATTTGAGACTTTAGAAAGTAGGTCTTGAATGGTAAGTTGCATTCTTCCCTCATCTTCTTGTGAAGAATCACGGGGAGATGAGGTAACATACCTTGTATGTTCATCCTCACCACCAGATGTGGTTTCTTGGCACCCTGATTTCCCTTGCTCAAAGAGGTCTCTTTCAGAGTCATCAAAGGGCATGGTTGCTGTAGAGTCAGTCTCAGTGATGTTACCACTGTCCCGAGGATCCATTGAGGCTCCTTCAGTAGTGGCAGCTGAATCTACATGAGTCCCCTCCACATCAGTAGGACTCACCTAAGTAAAGGTTTGCTGATGGGGGATAGAGATAAGAGATCTCTCTGGGCTCTGTTGATCCTTGAGAGGGTGTTGTGGATCAACTTCATTGCCCTTAAGAGACATAATCTCTTCATCAACTCCAATTAAAAGGTCAATAAAGGATATGGAAGTGAAACCTAATGTAGGGACTTTGATCAATGTCTAAAGGCATTGAGCCTGTGATAGGGCTGTCCCTTTTTGGCTGCTCAAGGGAGTATAGAGACTCTCCCTGAGGGCTTTCAGCATGGGTTTCAGGCTCATGGGTATGAGATTGAGGAGACTCAAGACCATATTAAGGTCAATTGTGAAGGATGGTTGGACCTCAGGCTAAGTGGGAGCCCTTTGTTTCACTCTAGCCTTTTTGGGTAGAACATGAGGAGCTTGTTCAATCAGAGAAGATTGAACAAGGGTTCGTTTGGGACGTCTCTGATAAGTAAAGGTAATGGGTGGAGAAGGTAGATTTGACAAAGTGAGGGTAGTTGCTGGTGTGGGTTCATCACCTGTGGGGTTAACAGGGATGTCACCAGGAGCCATTGGCTCAATCATACCTGGAAGAAGTGCAGTATCTCTTCCGGTGAAGTTGGTGGACACTCCTTCAAAGTCTTGAAGATGGTCGGTCTCATTTGAGGAGCAGTCAGAGCAGCTGCGCAGACAAGCTTGCTCTGGTCCAGCTCATAATTAATTATGTGCTGGAGAAATCTAGGATACATGAAGAATGTGTCCCTTTGAAGATTTCCCATGAGGTTAGTCAGCACAAATCTTGAGTAGTTGAAGCGGAGGCTTTTCACCAAACCATGAACTAGGCACCCAAGTTCATATGGGATTTGATCCCATCCCCCAGATTTATTGGACAAGCAGTGAAGAACCACATGCAGCAGGAACTTCCAATTGTAAGAGAATTTTAATTTGTAGACAGTTGACCTGCTAACATCTCCACCATATCCCATTTGGATATAAGAATTGTCCGAATCTGCTTTGGGGAATTCCGTTGGAGCGCCCTCATCATGAAGCTCTAGATGCTCCCTGATGATCTGTTCAGAAATGACCAACTCCTTGCCACAGATGCTCGATCGAATGACACGAACCCCATTTAGGGTTTCAATCTGACCATTTGCCCAAAATTCAGACATATGGTTTGAGTAAATCATGGGGTTTACAGTCAGAGCGGTGTAGTAAGAAGATTGGGTTAGAAAGGAGATGATGTCTGAGAAGTCAGCATCCCTTGAAGAGTCAAGGAGTGCGACTTGGTTGTGTTGGGGATTAAGTGCCATTGAAGAAAGTTACAGGAAGATAGTTCGGAATAGGGTAAATTGAAGATGAAGAAAGCTTTTAGGGCAGTAATTTTGGTAAAAAGGATGTAAGTGATTAGCCGGAGGTATTTAAATGGGTGGAATGGCGGTTTAAAGGGTGTTTGGATAAGACGATGTGAGGTTTCAGTGTATGATGTGACATGGGCGGTAAGGTTAGTCCATTTAAATAATCCGACATCATTAACAAAATCTTTACTTTTTACAGAGTGGGGCCGAAAAGATTTCCGTTACACAGTAAAATCTTTCTTCCGAGTATAAAGCATTTCCGAAGGTAATGTTCTTCCGAAGGCAAATTTACTTCCGAAGGTAAATTGATTACTTCCGAGAGTTATGTTGCTTTTCAAATGGAGTGTGTTATAAGCTTCGAAAGTAGATCTGATATGAAATCAATCGCTTCTTCCGAGACTTAACACTCTTCCGAGAAGAAAATTATCCTGTGATAAATTTGCTTAGGAAGATATGTAAAATATCTTCCGAGGGTTAATTTCTCTTCGGAAGAATTCATACTTAGATAAAATTTAGAAAAAGATCTTTTGTAACAGGGCTTAGATTGTTTTGATATAAGACTTTACACATTAAAAGGTTTTCAAATGAGATCAACTAATCAAGGTTTATCATCCCAATAGTTGTAATGAGATATTTAAATCTTTGTTCATCAAAGGCTTTGGTGAACAAGTCAGCATATTGTTCATTTGAGTCAACTTTGATTAGCTTGATAAGATTTTTCTCATGAATATCTCTAATGAAATGATACCTGATATCAATGTGCTTAGTCTTGGAGTGCTTCACTGGATTTTCAGTAATGGATATAGCACTGTTGTTGTCAATGTGGATAGGAGTGCTCATGAAGTTGAATCCGTAGTCTATCATCTGGTTTTGAATCCACAGTAGCTGAGCACAGCAACTAGCAGCAGCAATGTATTCAGCTTTAGCAGTTGATGTAGAGACACAGGATTGCTTCTTGCATTGCCATGAGATGATCCTTCCACCAAGAAATTGACATCCACCGGATGTTGATTTCTTGTTGATGTTGCAGTCACCATAATCACTGTCAAAGTAACCATAGAGATTAAAATCACTATTTCTTGGATACTAGAGACCTAGTTTAGGTGCTCCTTTGAGGTATCTAAGAATTCTCTTAGCAGCTATTAGGTGAGACACCTTTGGAGCAGCCTGATATCTTGCACAAATGCAAGTTGCAAACATGATATCAGGTCTACTTGCTGTGAGATACATCAGAGAACCAATAATCGCTCTATACTGATGTTGATCAGCATCCTCCCTCTCAGAATCAGGGCAAAGATTGTGGTTTCTGGGTATAGGTGTTTTTGCTGCTTTACAATCTTTCATATCAAATCGTTCTAAGATATCATTGACATACTTAGATCGATTGATAAAGAACCCTTCCTTCATTTGCTTTACCTGAATTCCAAGGAAAAAGTCCATTTTTCCCATGGAACTCATCTCAAACTTCTTCTTCATAATGCTCTCAAAGTCTTTACACATTTGGTCATTTGAAGAACCAAATATGATATCATCAACATAGACTTGAACGAGCAAGATGTCCTTCCCAGACTTTCTTATGAAAAGAGTCTTATCAATGGTACCTCTAGTGTAACCATTCTTCAAGAGAAACTGAGAAAATGTCTCATACCACAGCCTAGGTGCTTGGTGCAGCCCATATAGAGCTTTATCCAATTTGCACACATAGTTGGGATGCTGTGGATCTTCAAATCCTGGAGGTTGGCATACATAGACTTCCCTGTCTATATCCCCATATAGAAAGGCACACTTGACATCAAGCTGGTAGACCGTGAAATTCTTGGATGCAGCATAAGCAAGGAAGATCCTAACTGCCTCAAGTCTTGCAACAGGTGCAAAGACATCAGTATAATCGATTCCCTCCTCTTGAGTGTATCCTTGAACCACCAGTCTTGCCTTGTTCTTGATAATCAAGCCTCTATCATCTCTCTTGTTTCTGAAAACCCATTTAGTGCCTATAGGTACTTGACCAGATGGTAGCGGACATAGGTTCCAAACCTTTTGTCTTTTGAATTGAAGCGGCTCCTCTTGCATTGATTCAACCCAGCTACTATCCTTCAAGGCATCTTCCACCTTCTTGGGTTCCATTTGGGATAAAAAGCATGAGTACAAACAGACATCCCCATTGTGAGTTCGTCCTCTTGTTCTCACGCCTTCAGAGACTTCCCCTATGATGTTCTCAGCTGGATGAGTGTTATGAATCCTAAGTCTAGGAATCACCTCCAGTTGCAAAGATAAATCCAAGTTGGACATATTTTGCTCAGGAGCTTGGATACTTGGTCCAGCTGTTGTTTCAAACTCATTCAATGAGGACTGATTGAATGAAAGAGAAACATCATCATTTGTTTACTGTGAAGCATCATTAACATTTGTCTGTTCCTTCAAGATATTGCTTTCATCAGCTTGGTGTTGTGCAGGGTCACCTGAAGAGATTTGAAAATCAGCAGGTGAACTCTATGTTGAAGTACCACTATCTCTTGAGATGGTTATACTGATAGATCTTTCAATAGTGGGAACTTGATTTGCTGCAACTCTTGGAGAACTTGGAATAGGTCTGGGAAGCTCAAACAGTTGATCTTCATCAGAGTCACTTTGAGCACCTGTTCCAGCTGAAACATTCTCACAAGATGGTTTAGAATAGTTTGGAAACAATTCTAAATCAAAGATATGATCAGGGCCATTCCCCCTAACACAAGGAGTGTGCTCATTGACTACAATGTTGGAAGATTCCTCAAATTGTTGATTTTTAATATTATAAACTCTATAAGCTTTAGAGTGAGAGGAATATCCAACAAAGATAGCATCATCCGACTTTTCAGCAAATTTTGCCAAATTGTCTTTTGTGTTAATTATGGTACACCTGCTGCCAAAGGACCTTAGAAAGCCAATGGACGGTGGCCTCTTGTTCCATAACTCATAAGGGGTTTTTCCATGTGGCTTTACTACACGAACTCTGTTCTGCACATATCATGCAGTGCTGACTGCCTCTGCCCAGAATGTTAGAGGCAGCTTTGAATCAGCTAACATAGTCCGGGCAGCCTTAATAAGTGCTTTGTTCCTCCTCTCAGCAACACCATTTTGTTAAGGAGTTCTGGGAGCACTAAATTGTCTGGAAATCCCTTTTGAGTTACAGAATGAGTCAAGAACTTGATTCTTAAACTCAGTCCCTTGATCACTTCTAATTATTTTAACCTTGTGATCAACTTGATTTTCTATTTTAAGAATAAAAGATTTCAAATTTTCAGCAGTTTCATCTTTGCAGAAAAATTCCTTTTTAGGCAAACCATGTACCAAGTTATTTTTAGCCAATTTATTCATTGTCTTAAAATTTACATGACACATTCGTTTATGCCATAGTGTTGACTTATCACCATCAGCTTTGGAAAGAAAGCATGATACTTCTCCCATTAGGGAAGCATTGTTCATATCCAGCTTGTACATATCCCCTTTCCTGGGAGATCTAAGAAGCACCAATTCCTGAGGAATTGTCATCCCGGGTTTGAGGATAATGCACTCATGTTCTGTGAATAGCATTTGATGCTTTTGATCACAGAATTGAGAAACACTTAACAGGTTTTGTTCAAGCTGTTTGACAAAATTAACTTTGTCAACTTTTAACTTTCCATTGGATATACTTCCTCAGCCAGAAATATATCCTCCGGCCTCACCTCCAAACTGGACAGGACCTCCATCATAATGTTGAAATTGTTGAAGGAGAGATCTGTTCCCTGTCATATGCCTGGAGCATCCACTATCTACAATCCAAATGTTGTTATTCTTGTCATATGGATGTCCTTGCACATAAGATGAGATGATTAGTTTTGATTGGAAACCCAAGCCTTATTGGTCTTGGGTTCTTCCAATGATAATGACATAATTGAACCGAAATTTATGCATGGGGGTTCAATGGATGTCTTTGAAGAAGAGGTTTAGGCTACAGCATCTTCCTTGATCTCCCATTCCATCCCTTGGTTGATCATGGAGGATGAGCTTGTTGAAGCTTTTGTAGCTTGACATTCTCCGAAGCTTCTTTCTTTTCGGAAGAAGCCTTCACCACCTTTTCTTCCGAAGCAGTCTTCTTCTGGGATGGTTTCAAGGGGACTCTAGGGGCTTTTATAAAGAGTCCCCAGCAGTTTTGTTCTTCTGAGTCTTGATAGCTTTAGCTTCCGGAGCCTTTTTCCTTTCGGAAGAAGACTCTTCTTCCGAAAGCAGCCTTGCTTCGGAAACAAGCTTTCCCTTTTTCATCACTTGAACCATTTGATATGGTCCAAATGAGAAACCTTCCCTGACTCCTTCCTTTTTAACAATATTTGCATAATGTGTTCTAGCAGGATTGTAGTAACAATCTTTGGCCATGTGGTTTTGCAGACCACACATTATGCATTCAATGTTAATCTTTTGGGAACTTGAGGATTGATGTTTCTTGTTCTTTTTCTCTTCATCAGCAACCTTTCCCTTTAACTTCTGATCCTATGGTAGGACAAGAGTGCTGGTACTACACCCCTTTCCTGAATCAGAGTTTCCAACCACCTGGAATCCAGCTGAGATGAATACACCCTTTTGCTTTGGGTCTTACTTTAGCTTGGACTCAGCCACTTTCTTGGCAGTTTTTCTGGCTGCCTTAGCTCTGCTTCTTCTAGCTTTGGTGGTCAGGGTTTGATCATCATTGGCATGGGAGGGCATGATTACCTGGTTCTTCCCTGTGATGGTCTCCATAGTTGCATCATTCTTTGACTCATGAGAAGGTGGGTCAGCAGATGGAACCTCTTGCTCTTCAGTACCACACCTTGGTTGTCTTATAGACTCATAAGAGTGTAGTGGAGCAATTTCATTGGTTCCCAACCCACCTTTGTTTTGGTAACAAAGTTTTGAGTGAGAGGATGATGCAAGAATGGCTTGGAAGGTTTGCTCGGAATTAGCATACTTCCTAGCTTGAGCCTCAGCTGTGACAAGCTGGGCTTGAGCCTCAGTCAATTTGGATATTAAATCCTTTATCTGAGTCTTATAGTTTGTGTGTTCATGTATTAATAGGGACACAGTTTTCTCTAACTCCTCAATTTTTCTTTGGTAGTCAGATTCAGCCCTTTTAAAGTCAAATTTCAAAACATTTAAAGACTCAATATCAGATTTAATTTCTATATTATAGTCCTGATACAGTTTAACCTTAGCAATATAGGCAGGAGTACCGAGATGTTCATATACCTTATTTTCATCTGTTCCGGCATGAGTGCTTGAGCAGGAGTCACATCCTGTACCATGAAGCTCCAGTCAACTTCTTGAGCCATTGCAGCTGTTTTGTTGACTTTTTGGTGGGCTTTGGTGTAGAGGGATGTGTGGAGGCCTGTGGGGTTCCCGTGTTGGACTTGGGAGCCTTGCATTCCCTTGCAAAATGACCAAGTTGGTTACAATTGTAACATTTGGACTTGGTTTTGTCAAACCCAAATTTGCTGTTGATTGGGTTCCGGGGAAATTGCCTTCCAGTTTTCTTAAAGAACTTCTTTGCTCTGTAGGTTAGAAGAGCCATTTGTTGGACTATGTCCACATATTCTGCGTCATCCGGGCTGAAACACTCTAGATCATCAAAGCAGTATTGATAATCATTTGAGTGTCCACTTCCTGAGACAAAAGCACAGCTGTCCTGAAAGGAGCTTTGCTGAGCTTGTTGAGACCTTGGAGTCTCAGGAAATGTGATGTATGGCCCAGAAGAACAAGATGGCTGCTGGGTGTAAGTCAGGTATTGTTGAGGCTGGGAGATTACTGAGCCTTCAGCAACCATTAAGGCGTTGCTATCAGGAAGACTCAAGGGTCTGCTTGTCTGATGACCCCTCTTACTTTCCATCTCCAAACGGTATCCATCAAGGATCCGATAAAGTTCGGTCATGGTGAGTGTATTCAGATTCTCTGTTCTCTTGATAGAGACATAGTAGAATGTCCACTCATTGGGTAATGCACTCATGAACTTTCTTGTAAGGTCTCTGAGTTCATGAGCAATTCCCACAGATTGAAGGGAAGAAATGAGATCCATGTACCTGGAATATTGCTGGCTAAGAGTCTCTCCAGCAACATAGGTGAAGTTCTCGAACTGTTGCTTCAGTGAGTCCTGCTTGGAGTCATTTGAGTTTGAATACATTTGAGCAAGCGCATCAAACAGTTCTTTGGCAGACTTGCAATGCTCAAACCCCACCATGATGGAGTTTGGAATTGCAGTCATGAGAACAGTCATAGCGTTGCTATCGATGTGTAGCTTCTTCCTGTCCTCATCAGAATAATCTTCAATAGCTTTCTCAATCATGGCACCATTTCCACCAGCTACTTTTGGCTTATACGGGACATTGACAATGGATTGCCACATCTTGCTGTCTTGATACCTGATGAAGCCTTCCATTCTTCTGCTCGAAGACCTGAAGTTTTCAGGGGTGATGATGGGTGCTTTGGTCATCGTCCCCATTTCTACTTCAGATTTGTTGAGGGCCATTTTGAGTGAGGTATAAGGAGGAGTGAAAAACAGGTTGATTAGGATGGTAAGATCTCATAATCAAGAGCCTAAAAAGCTCTGATACCAATTGCAGGATCGGGTTTGTCACTTAAACACTTGGATTTCTCTCAAACTCACTTATAGAAACACTCAAATCAGATGAAGTAAAGTCTTTTACAAGAGTTGATAACAATATAATAAGTAGCAAAGGAACACACAGAAATAATTTTCAAGGCACTTGTATATTACTTCTTAACTCAAGATATTACAAGACTCTTACAAGCATGATACATGAGTTACAATGAGAAACTATATATACTAGATCCTACAGTCGGATATACTTTGATACCAGCTGGAAACCTAAGACTAAATACTACAATGCTAAAGTTAAGGTATCTTAGATAAAGTATTATCTAAGATATGGTAGTCATGACATGTCCATGACTTACCTTTTGTCACCAACTAAAGATGGTAACTGTACTAACATAAAAGGGTAAACAGTGGATTAAAGTATGGTCAACTACATGGCTTCTGAGAAAACGCCATGCAGTATCTCAGAGGTCTGCAGCGGAGTGTCAGAGAGACCATACTTATGTCCACTGGATAATAGCAGTGTCTTTCGAAGGTAAGTAGGCTTCGGAAGAACAAGTTCTGTACTTCGGAATAGGCTTCTATACTTCCAAAGCTTGAGGACTTCTGTACTTCGAAAGTTGACTTCCGATCTTTCTTTCTAAGTCTTGATCTTCGGAAGTAGGTTCTTTGTCTTTGGAAGTTGGAGTTTTCCTTCGGAAGTAAGTTTTACACTTTGTCTTCGGAAGAGCTCCTTTTTCCTTCGAAAGTTCCACACTTAGCTTCGGAAGTCCTTTATTTGTTGTACCAAAATCTTCTAAGTGACTTGGTTTTGGTTGCACCAGCCTTTCTAGATCCAACAGGTATGGTGCCCCAACCAATACCCTTCGAAGCGACCTCACTTCTCTCTCACATAGGTGATTCACTAAGAAAGTTTACCTCAGTCGAATCATTAAAAGTGATAGACTTAACCTTGATCTTGTCACTTTCAGGAATGGACTAGGAAGAATACAAAATCCTGCAGCAATCTCCCTCTTAAAAAATGTGCAGTGGTAACCGACTCTCCCCCATAGTGACTCACCTAACAAGTAGGTTGTCCTATTGAACTCAGATCTTGGAATCTCCAGTCAGCTGAGTTAGGTTTCCTTCGTATGAACTTGACCTCTCAAGGGCTTCAGTCCCATTCCCATGGACGACTTGTAAACTAACTCTCTATTTAGGCCTTTTGTTAGCGGATCCGCAATATTATCCTTTGATCTCACATAGTCAACAGTGATAACTCCCGTAGAGATTAGTTGTCGTACAGTGTTATGCCTACGTCTTATGTGCCTGTTCTTACCATTATACATTGTGTTATGAGCTCTGCCAATTTCCGATTGGCTATCACAATGTATGCATATGGCCGATGCCGGCTTCGGCCATCTTGGTATGTCTTCTACAAATTGATGTAGCCATTCTGCTTCTTCACCCGCTTTATCTGAAGGGATGAATTCCGATTCCATCGTGGATCTGGCAATGACTGTTTGTTTAGCCGATTTCCACGATATCGTTGCACCACCAAGTGTGAACACATACCTACTTGTTGCTCTGGAATTGTCCGTATCAGATATCCGGTTTGTATCACTGTATCCTTCAATAAATGTCGGATATCTCATGTAATTTAGTCCGTAGACCCGCGTGTCCCTCAAGTATCGAAGCAACCGAGTCACACAGCTCGAATGGGTTGAGTTTGGGTTGCTTGTGTATATGCTTAGCCTGCTTACCGCATATGTTAAGTCTGGTCTGGTACAACTCATTAGATACATCAGACTGCCTATAATTCTTGAGTACTCTAATTGATTGACAGATTCACCTTGATTCTTGGCTAAGTGTTAACTCGTGTCAATTGGAGTTTTAGCCACATTAGAGTCATTCGTATTGAATTTCTCACGAAGTTTGTCTACATAGTGGGATTGACTTATAACAAGTCCATTTTGGGTTCATGTGATTTGTACTCCCAAAATCACATCTGCTAATTCCATATCCTTCATGTCAAACCTTACTCTCAAGATGTCTTTAGTAGACTTTATCACCTTCTCATTACTTCCAGCAATGAGCATGTCATCTAGATATAGACATAGGATAACATATCCTGCTGGTGTGTCCTTCACATACACACACTTATCACACTTGTTGATCTTGAACCCAGAATCAATCATGACATGGTCAAACTTTTGATGTCATTGTTTCGAAGCTTGTTTCAATCCATATAGGGATTTAACAAGCTTACACACTTTCTTCTCTTGTCCATTGGCTGTGAAGCCTTAAGGTTGTTCCATGTAAATTTCTTCCTCCAGATTTCCATTCAAGAAAGTTGTTTTCACGTCCATTTGATGAACTTCTAAATTTCTAATTGCTGCAATGGCAAGTACCAACCTAATGGAGGTTATTTGCGTCACCGCCGAATATGTGTCAAAATAATCCAAGCCTTCTCGCTGTTTATATCCTTTGATTACCAGCCTTGCCTTGTATTTATCAATGGTGCCATCTGGCTTCTTCTTCTTCTTAAAGATCCATCGATATCCTAGTGGTTTGCATCCTGGATGAAGATCCACTAACTCCCAGGTATGGTTCTGTAAAATAGAGTCTATTTCACATTGAATTGCCTCCCTCCATTGAGGCCCGTCCGACAAAGTGACCGCTTGTTGGTACGTCTGTGGTTCCTCCTCAACCATGTAGGTGAGGAAATCAGGACCAAAGGATTTTTCAGTCCTTTGTCTCTTACTTCTTCGGACTTCACCTTCATTAATTTCAACCTCTTCTTTTGAAATATTTTCCCCCGTGAGTTTCGATGGCCTCGGTTCATCATGTAGAACACTTTCATCAAATGGGTTTGCAGAACCAGATTTGTGTCGTTCCAAACATGGAAATATGTGCTCAAACCATGATGCATCTTTTGCTTCCAAGATGGTCCCAATACATACTCCTGGATTCTTGGAGTTATGTACAAGAACTCTAAGTGGACCGCCCAATCGAGTGTGTCCAATGAACACACAATCTACTATTTTCGGTCCTATCACAAGATGCTTTGGTGGTGTTACTACCACCTTAGCTAGGCACCCCCAAACTCGTAAGTATTTGTAAGACGGCTTAATTCCCGTCCACATGTCTTCACTAATCCGATAACTTATCATCGCATTCATCATTTCTTTCAGAGTACGGTTTTTGGGTTCCGCTATGCCATTTGATTGAGGGGAGTAAGGTGCAGTGAGCTCATGTATGATTCCACTTTTTGCACAAAGTTCTGCAAAAGGTGAAACATACTCACCACCTTGATCACTCCTTACCGTTTTAATCTTTCGGTTTAATTGATTTTCAGCTTCGGCTTTGAATAAGATAAACTTGTCAATTACCTCATTCTTACTTTTGAGTAAGTAAACATAACAAAACCGTGTGCTATCATCAATAAACGTTATGAAATACTTGTTCCCACTTTTAGTAGGAATTGATTTTAGATCACATATATCAGTATGGATCAAGTCAAGGGGACCGGTGTTTCATTCAACCCCTTTAAATGACGATCTTGTTTGTTTGGCTTCAACACACATTTCTCATTTATGATTTGAGTCAATTTCACAAGTTGGTATGTAATTCAGTTTTATTAAGCGACGAATAGAATTAAAATTCACATGACCTAGTCTACCATGCCATTTATTTGATGATTCAAGCATGTAAGCACAACAAGCGTTATTCATTCCATTCATAACAGTTACATTGAGTTTGAACATACCATTCAAGGCATAGCCCTTACCCACAAACACACCACTTTTGGTCAACACGACCATATCAGACTCAAACACTATTTTGAAACCAAACTTATTTAACTAGCCAACCAGACACGAGATTCTTACGAATCTCAGGAACATACAACACATTAGTCAACGTTAGTTCCTTCCCAGACGTCATCTTTAACACCACATCGCCTTCCCCCTTGATTTCAGTAGTTGCAGAACTTCCCATGAACAATTTCTCACCATTGGTAACCTCCTTGAAAGACTAAAGAGGCTTTTATCAGAACACACATGACGGGTCGCCCCGGTATCAATCCACCAATCCTTGGCATCCGTCCCAACCAAGTTAACCTCAGTGAACATCACTGAGAGATCATAAACCATTACAACTAGCTTATCAACCATGTTTGCTTATCGAGCAGTTTCTTTCTTGGGAAGCTTGCAATTACTAGCTTTATGCCCTGGTTTGTCTCAATTATAGCAAGTTCCCTGGAACTTTTTCTTCCCAATACCACCTATAACCCCAAGGTGTTGATTTTTCCCATTGGTTTTCTTAAACCCACCCCGTTTGTTTCCCTTGATACCCTTGTATGATGATTGGCCATGTTCAACAACTTTGGCCTTAGCGGTTTCAGGAACGACATTTTTCTTTAAAGCCATTTTGTTGTCTTCTTCAATACGAAGACGCAAAACCAAATCTTCAATTGTCATTTCCTTTCGCTTGTGTTTTAAGTAATTCTTGAAATCAATCCACCCCGGTGGTAATTTCTCAATGATCATAGCAACTTGGAATGCCTCAGCAAGAGCCATTCCTCCAGCATGGATGTCATGAAGAATCACTTGTAATTCTTGGACATGACTCATAACAGTTTTTGAGTCTACCATAACAAACTCCAAGAACTTTGCAACCACGAATTTCTTGGTTCCCGCATCCTTAGTTTTATATTTCATTTCCAAGGATTCCCACAAATCTTTGGCATAGCTTTACAATACACATTGTAAAGTGAATCTGCCAAACCATTGAGAACATAGTTTCGGCATAAGAAATCCGAATAGTTCCAAGCATGAACCGCACTCACATTTTGAGCATCCATTTCCTCTTCAGGTATATGAGGAACAGTTTCAGTTAAGAACCTCGCTAGGTTCAGCGTGGACAAATAGAAGAACATCTTCTACTGCCAGCGCTTAAAATTCACCCCGGTAAATTTCTCGGGTTTCTCAGCATGCGCTGCAACTGTGGCAGGAAAAGGGGCAATCAAAGCAGTGGTAACAGCAACCGACGAAGTCATAACCGCAGAGAATCAATAGACTCCGGAAGTTGCAATCGGCGCAATGGGCGGGATATGAGAACCAGTGGAAGACATTTCTAAAAATATTGAGAAGAAAATTAGCACAATCTGTTTAAGTTCGTTAGAAAAACAATATAATAAAAGAACAGAAACCGCAAAGCAGAAGGAATGAACCGAACTTGTGTTTGACACAATTCCCTTAAACTGATTTGCCGTCTGTTCCCAGGGTACACCGGTTCGCAATAGTGAGGTGCACTGCCAGAATTGCCACTTGCCTGAAATATTCTCGGAATGAAGCAGTCTCGGAATGAAGCAGCGAGTACGATCAGTGTGTTACAAGGTTTGTCTGAAATATTCTCGGAAAGTAGTCTCGGAATGAAGCAGCGAGTACGATCATTGTGTTACAAGGTGTGTCTAGCAATGAAACAAAATGTGTTATTTATGCACAAAAAACTGCTGCAATAATCAGCAATTAATCTTGTGGAAAACGCAGTGCCAAGAGTCAAAAACTGCTTTGAGAAAGCCAAGAGTCTGGCATGTCAACAGGCGGACCGGATTTTTGGAGCGGCATTCGTGTCTGGGCGACCCAAATTTTCAAGCCAGAAACCCGTTTTTGCAACCCCCCATACGAATGGGTAGGTCATGGTGTAAAAGGTATCATAAAGACATTCAATACCTTTCACCTTGTTTCCACATATAAACACATAATAATTCATTTGTCACACCAATGGGTGACAAGGGTGTTAGAGAGACTCCCTTTCACACCCTTAGTTCTCAACAACATCTATATAGTTGATTAGATTTTTATCTGACTTGACCATACATTGATTTACCTTGAATCTACTACCTAACCATTTTCAAAGCTTTCTCCGATTACAACAAAAAGTTTGAAAGATGAAGAATTCGAAGAGAAAGTACTACATTTACTAATAGATGCATCTCTAATTCTAGAACTTTAGGTATTAGAGCATTGTTTGTTACCGACAAAAATCATTATGTTCGCAAACTGTTCTGGAGTAAACTATAAAGAAATAGCTGAAACAATACCAATATTTTAGTGCTGTTCGAGGGAATTATTTGAATTTCAACTTTTACTACCTAGCTTACCAATTTATGTTTATTATAACTAGATCTTTTAGTCGTGTGACCAACTTTATTATAGTGAGAGCATTTTACGCTAGGACTAGGTCTTTTTCCAAACTTCTTATTATTGTTAAACAATTGATTTTTTATTTCCAAAGGATTGATTATTTTTGTAAAGAAAGTCACATTTTGACTTGATTTTTCAGATGAGTAGGAACCATTATTTCCATGCGAGTCATCAATCAAAATTATAGACAAGCATCCTTAATGGTTGTAAGAGGCCTTAATCAGAAGATTGGTTCTAACATATTGGTAAATATCATCTAAACCTATAATAAACCACATTAATTTATTAAATGATTAAAATCATTAAATCCTTTAAACGCTCCATAAGTGTAAGAAGGCAATTGAACCATAGCATCAAATAATTTTCACATAGTATTTAACTTGTGATAGTGTTGAATACTACCGACCATCTATTTTATCATAATTTTCTTTTAAGTGTATCCATAATTTTGAAGCGAACTTACAAAATACTCGACCGAGATAAATTTCTTTAGAAATTCTTTAAAATATAAGATAGTTCAATAGATTGAACATGTCCCATTGTTTGGCAAATACATTATCAGAAGTAGACTTAACACAGGTTTCATATATAAAACCTATTTTAGTTCCTAACATTTAGAGCTAGTTTCATAAAATTAACCCAAACTGAATAATATTTATTCCTAGTTTCATGGTAACCATAGTTAAGCTATTTAAGTCATTAGCATGCAAGTAAAGTGGATCACTTACATCTAGCTTACCGATATGAGTTTCGTTATTAACATTGCTCCTTATTTTTATTCATCACCCATGATTTATGATTAATTAACAAGACAAATTGAGAACCGGTAGGAATACAAGCAAACACTCACACATAGCGAGAAACACAACCAATGTCACAACTAGGTTTTCAGACCGCTACGGTTGCATATTAAAGTTTAACAAAGGGTTTTACTATGCAGAACATACAATAAGAAATTCCACACAAGTGAATTCACACAGAAAGGGTAATCAAAATAACAAATTAAAACACACACTCAAGACTAAAGCAACACGAAGCAGGGTTAAGTTGTAACTCTCTTTGGCATGCATATAAACATGGGTTGGCTCTCGCAAAAACACACACTCACCACACATGTATACACATTGAATTGCAACAAAAGAATGACATATTTTTAGTAATACTACTCGTAGAAACAAACATTTATATATAATAAATCTTTATCACACATACTAGTTTGTCAGGGTTAATCTCTCTGTCGTGGAAGAGATGTTTAACAATACTAAACACGTTTATTTATTATCTCTTGGGAGGCAATTCACCACTATCAGTAGTATGCAAGTCAAAATATGAAAGGGGACAAATTTGTTTAAAGTATAAAAAAGCACTCGCCTTTGAAGTAATAAGTACTAGAAAAATAAACCCAAAACTAAGAAACAACAACATTTATAATCTATAACATATAATAAAAGAAATTTTTTTTAAATGCATATCATCATTCTAACATATCAAATGACATGTATATATTAAATGATATCCGCCACCTTTAATATTTGTATCATATTTGTATATCATCAAATTTGAATCACTTATAGATTAGATAGCTTAGTCAAATTCAGTTGTAGAGTAGTTCAAGTACTCCTCAATTATCTCCTTCATTATCTAACAACCTCATGTATTTATGTAAACAATTGATCATGGAATGAAAGCAATTCAATTTCTCCAAATCTCTGATAACCTCATATGGTATCAGAGCCTTGCTCTCCCACCACCAACGCCAAAATCTCCTTGAATCTCCACACCCGACACAATCATGTCCACCGCTGACAACAACTCTCTGGTCATCAACAACTCCATGAAGGATCTAACAATTGTATCCTTCCCAGGAACCCTCAAACTCACTACAACCAATTACCTTGGATGGAAAACCCAGATTGAAGCAATCCTCCACGGATTGGATCTTCACAAGTACATCGATGGATCCTTCAAGGCCCCAAAACCAACCGTAGCGGCCGACGGAACCACGACACCCCATAAAGATTATCAACAGTGGTTCCGCCAAGACCGTCTTCTTTATGGTGCCTTGATTGGAAGTCTCTCCCCATCGATAGTTCCTCTCGTCACAAACGCTTCATCATCCTATGAAGCTTGGAAAGCATTGGCCGACACGTATGCTTCTCCAAGCCGAGGTCACATCAAACAGCTTCAGCATCGCATGAAAACAATCACCAAAACGCCTAACCTTTCCATAACCGAATACATGCAGTCCCTTAAAACAGTTTTTGATGAACTCTGCATCCTTGGAAAGAAAATGGATCATGAGGATTTGATTGATGCCATATTAAATGGTCTCGATGCAACCTCTTACAAACCCGTTATCGATGCTATACATGCAAGAGACAACCCGATCTCCTTCAACGAATTACACGAGAAGCTCATCAACCACGAACTTTCTTTGGTTCAACAAGCCGCAACATCAGGTATACACCAACCAGCCTCAGTTTTTTACGTCCAAAACAAACCTCACATCCATAAACCTTGGAACAACCACCGCCCCAATCACGGTAGATATCCACGTCATGACAGCAAACAAGCTAGTTCTGGTCCCTCTTCGTCTTCGGCTGGAATTCTACCTACACCTCCGGTTGCACCGTCGCACCCTACAGCCGCTGGAAACCGACCCTTTCTGGGAAAATGTCAATGGTGTTTTCTACAGGGGCACTCCTTGTCGAACTGTCCAACCTTTAAACAGGTAAACCCTAACATTGTTGTTCCATCTTTTGCAAAATATCAACAGGTTAAACAGACTCAGGCAAATGTGATGCATGCTGCTGACACTAACAACAATCCCATGCAACACCCACAAGCCCAAGTTCACATGATGCATACTCCCAACTTTCCCACCAAACCAACCGGACCTTTCAACACCAACTGGATCTTCGACTCTGGTGCCTCCCATCATGTCACAAACGACCTCAATAACCTCTCCTTACACGCACCATATAATGGAACTGAGGAACTTGTCATTGGTGATGGTTCGTCCTTACAAATTACTCATATTGGTTCTCTTACTTTCCATACATCACACACGTCTTTCACCTTAAAAAACGTCTTATGCGTGCCTTCCATATCAAAAAATATCATATCTATTTCTCGTTTATGCATTGATAATCCTATTCTAATCGAATTTTATTCTTCTCTGTTTATCATTAAGGATCGTGCTTCGAGAACACCCCTCCTCAAGGGCTCGGCAATCAAAGGGATGTATGAACTCAAGACACCAATTCAACCACGTCTCTTTCATGTGCAACGCACCTCCACCATGACTTGGCATCATAGGCTTGGTCACCCAAATAATCATATATTTAAACTATTGTCTTCCTTTGTTTCACTTAATTCTAGTTTCAATGATCATTGTAATGCTTGTCACGTGAATAAAAGTCATCGTTTACCTTTCTCCACCACTTCTCTATCATCTAATGCTCCACTTGACTTAATTTTTTTGGATGTTTGGTGCTCACCCATCGAATCTATTGATCACTATAAATATTACATAATTTTCGTTGACCACTACTCCAAATACATATGGCTCTACCCCTTAAAACGAAAATCAGACTCTCTCTCTACTTTTATTCATTTTCAAAAATTAGTTGAAAATTATTTTCAGCGCAAAATAAAACAATTTTTCTCCGATAATGGCGGAGAATACCTCAAACTTGCCTCTCATTTCTCCTCTTGTGGCATTTCACATCTTACCTCTCCACCACACACCCCGGAACACAATGGCTATGCTGAACGTCGTCACCGACATATTGTCGAAACCGGCTTAGCACTATTATCCCATGCTCAACTACCGATTACCCTCTGGCCCTTTGCATTCACCACTGCTGCATACTTAATTAATCGTCTCCCTACCCCTACTCTTTCCAATTCTTGCCCTTTCTATTGTCTTTTCAACAAACAACCCAACTACAACAAGCTACGTAGTTTCGGTTGTCTTTGTTACCCTTGGCTCCGACCATACTCCCCTCACAAGCTTCACCCACGCTCCGCACCTTGTATCTTCGTTGGCTATTCCCCCACCCAAAGTGCTTACTATACTCTCGATCCACTCACCTCCAAAATATATATTTCTCGCCACGTTGTTTTTGTTGAACACATTTTCCCTTACAACAAACTCACAACCACACCCCCTCTTCCGAATCTTCACCCACTAATTGGATTACCATGTTCCTTCCAACACATCACACTACCACCTCGGCCCACTCCACCAATTCTACGACCCACAACCCAACTCAACCGGCCCAACCAACCAACTCCCATTCCCCTCCCACATCCAACACCAACTCACCTCCTCACCCTCAACCCGAGAATACTAACCCACCTGATTCCACCAACCCCCAGTCCACTTATAACACCAGAAAAAATCCAAAACCCACATCCAAATATCCTTCTTCTGATTACCTTTTGTTCAACACTTGTTCCACTACACCCACTGAACCACCCACCATCGCTCATGCCTCAAAACATCCCTCTTGGCGCAATGCCATGCAATCTGAATTTGATGCGTTAACACGAAATCACACTTGGACTCTCGTTCCACCCTCTGCTGCACCGAATCTTGTTGGTTGTAAATGGGTCTTCCGAACTAAATATAATCCCGATGGATCCATCGAACGTCTAAAAGCTCGCCTTGTCGCCAAAGGTTTTCATCAGCGACCCGGCATTGATTATGTCCACACCTTTAGCCCGATCATCAAACCCGCTACCCTTCGCCTCATCCTATCCCTTGCCATTTCCAACAAATGGTCCCTTCGGCAGCTTGATATTAACAATGCCTTTTTGCAAGGCACTCTTACCAAAGATGTCTATATGGCCCAACCTCCGGGTTTCGTTCATCCCTCTTTTCCAAACCATGTGTGTAAACTCAACAAAGCTATCTATGGGCTTCGACAAGCTTCACGTGCATGGTATGACGAACTAAAATCTTACCTCAAAACTCAAGGTTTCTCTCCCACCATTTCTGATTCTTCCCTCTTCACTCGCTTAACTGGCCCCTCCCCAATTTATGTCCTTGTTTATGTCGATGACATTATTGTCACCGGCCCCTCTCCATCCCATATATCTCACTTCATTACAAACCTTGCTAGCCAGTTCTCCCTTAAGGACCTCGGCAATCTCTCATACTTCCTCGGTATTGAGATTCTACCACACTCCCACGGTCTAATTCTCTCCCAACGTAAATATATTCAAGATCTCCTCACTAGAGCGAATATGACTAATTGTAAACCAGTCTCAACACCAATGACATGTTCCGACACACTCACATTACATGGTGCACCACCTCACCCGTCACCTACCGAATACCGTGCCTTTGTGGGTGCCCTACAATACCTTTCCCTAACCCGACCCGACGTCTCCTTCGTCGTAAATCGTCTCTCCCAATTCATGCATGCTCCAACCACAACTCACTGGACAGCCTTAAAACGTCTCCTTCGATACCTGCATGGTACCATGCATCACGGCATCTTACTACGTTACAACTCTCCCTTCTCCTTGCATGCATTTACCGATGCAGACTGGGTTGGCGACAATGATAATTATCGGAGTACCACAGGTTATATAGTGTATCTTGGCACCAACCCAATCTCATGGAGCTCAAAACGCCAGAGTACAATTGCCCGTAGCACCACTGAAGCTGAATTTCACGCCGTCGCCACCACTGCCACCGAAATTCAATGGCTCTCTTCACTGCTCTCAGAACTTGGTTTTCATCTCCAGACCACACCAACCATCTACTGCGACAACCTGAGTGCAACCACCTACTCGGCCAATCCAGTTTTTCACTCACGAATGAAACATCTTGCTTTGGATTTTCATTTTGTACGCGAGAAAGTGCATGCAAATTCGTTATGGGTAACCCATGTTGCAGGTGATGACCAGCTGGCCGACGTTCTGACAAAACCATTACTTCGGCCACGACTTGATTCTCTTCTATCCAAGATTGGACTCATCAACGGATCGTCCATCTTGCGGGGGCATATTAAATGATATCCGCCACCTTTAATATTTGTATCATATTTGTATATCATCAAATTTGAATCACTTATAGATTAGATAGCTTAGTCAAATTCAGTTGTAGAGTAGTTCAAGTACTCCTCAATTATCTCCTTCATTATCTAACAACCTCATGTATTTGTGTAAACAATTGATCATGGAATGAATGCAATTCAATTTCTCCAAAATCTCTGATAACCTTATAGTATAATCATTCTAGCATATCAAAAAATAATTTAACTTTTTTTTTTACTAAAATATGTTAAAACAAACATATCTATATTTATGTTTTTGTCTCTCTCTCATATTAAATGACAATTATTTTAAATGGAAAGAGATCAAATGAGAACTCACTTTTTTTGTTAAAACTAGGAACCAATGTGAGCCATTAGTTTCAATGGCAAAATGATAATTATCAAAAATATAATAAAAAAATCATAAAACAAAAAATAATAAAAAAATAAAATAATGTAAAAACACAGAAGTGTTTCCCTCGTTTCCTTCTATCATTAAAAAATATAAAAAAATTATAAAAAGTAAAAAAATCTCGTTTTCTTTACGAACGTCATTTTACACATATGTAATACCTGAAATTACACATGTGTAAAACATGATTTACACATATGTAATGATTAATTTACACATGTGTAAATAACGGGTGGACTATTTTTTAAAAAAATTATATATATGGTAGGCGTTGGAAAGATAAAAAATAATGAAATTAATGGTGAAATTTTTTTGAAAAAATAATGTCGTGAAAAAAAGTTATGAACGTTTTTTAAAAAAGGTGGAAGTGACATGTTACTTGCATGTAACTAAAATGTGTGATTGATATTGTTTCCTAGAGTTCTCATAAACAATGTTGGTTCTTAAGATAACCCTATTTTATTTTAAATAAGTAAATAAAACTATCAAAAATCTAAAATATAAATATTTTTATTTTAATAATTTATTAATACATAATAAGTTATATGATTTCATATATATTTTATAAATATAGGATAATAATTTCTAATTTTATTATTTGTCATAATTTTAAATATATATTATATTTTTATTTTACCAATAGCTAATAACATCTAAAAAATAAAATATTAATAAAATTAATAATTTTAATATGTTTTATTTATTATATCATGTGATACGTGAGCATAAAAATATTACTAACTCCTATGTTAATTCTCTTGGCAGAAGAAACGAAAGTGATCAAGGTTTGACTTTTCTTACCTCGTCGATCTAGAATACAATTTGAAAAGTTACATAGTCAACTAAGATTCGTAAAATAAGTTTGATTTTAAAATTTTGTTCTCAGGTCGTTAGGATCAAGCAAAGTACACTGATGACAACTGCGTTGACTCGTGTATAATATTGTATTGATTCTGTAGGCAATTCAGAACACACAATCAGAACAAGATAAGCATCCTCATGTTTATGATTGCAGTACACCTAATAATTGTGGGCATTATCTGGTTGTCCATGTTATTTACAGCCTTTTTGGTTCAAAGAATCTGTTCATCTTCAAACAAACATTATAAGAATAATAAAATTAACCCTCTTAAAAGTTAACACCCACGATCAAAGGTTTACTTTGGAAACAATTGGTAAATAGATTTGAATCTTGAATGAAAGATTACAAACAAAAAGTAATCAGAAGACTATAGCAATACATCGAATAAATCATTCTGACTTTGTTAAACGGCGCTAACAGCTTGAAACCGAGGTTCTTTCGGGAGAAACTTCTGTTGGGTGTATATCGACATGTAGTCACCAAACTTAAACTTTGGGTAGCCGATTTGGTTAACCTTTTCGTTCTCCTTTTCGATGAGTTCGGTTGCAGGTGCAATAGTTGCATTATATGAGGGATTATAAAATGAGGCTATTGATCTCCTGGTGCCATTGGGTTTAGCCTTAACCCTATGCCACACACTCTTGTATCTTCCATTGCTCAAAACTTCTATCTGATCACCTGTGTTGATAACGATCGAGTTGGGGATAGGTTGAACATCGATCCATTTACCATCTTTTAGAATCTCAAGGCCATCAACCTCATCATCCTGGAAGAGAAGGATGATTCCTCCAGCATCAGTGTGCGCCCGCAAACCGTTCACCATCTCAGGATGAGGACATGGTGGATAATGGCTAACTTTTGTCCCGAAAAACGCTTTGTTTCCATCTCCACCGTTTAAAACTTTATTGATGTACCCCTTTGGTATCCCCAAGTTTTCATCCATCACTTCCATCATCTTCTCCGCTAGTTTCTTTAATTCGGCTCGGTATTCAATCATGGTTTCCCTATTTATTCGTATAATAAATATGTTAGATTTCAAAACAAGCAAACACATCTAGTAAAAATGTATTTAGTAAAATGATGCGTGTTTGTTGAGCTGAGATCTCACTGGGAGCGCTCTCTTTGCCTGCTGAGATAAGGGCAAACCTTGCTCCCAGTAAACATTGTAACTCAACAAACACGTACTTTATACAGTCTTTAACATGATTAGTAGTTTTTGGAAAGTGGTATTAATGCTTACTTGAATCCTGGGGTCTTTTGTGGCCATTCATAATCATCTGAAAGAAGAAAGACGTCTTCCCAATCCATGTCTTCCAGCTTTTCTCCGGTTTTCTTGTTCACAAGTTCCTTCAATCGTTTGACGGGTGTCGAGTTCTTGAAAAACTCTTCTTCCCTCTCCGTCTTATAGCATTCGGAGCTTACCTTTTTCACCCTATCAAGAAGATCCACCGGAATGCCATGATTCACCAACTGCATCGAAAAAGCAAAACGCAATGGTTTTATTATATATGAGTGAACATATAAACAAGTAAATTTTCGTTATTGTATCTATAATTACACATATGAGTACCTGAAAGAATCCCCATTCTTCGCATCCGTTAGCTATTTGCGCCATTGTTGCAGCTCTCTCTTTGCCATCAAGTTTTGAGAAGTCAATCACGGGGATCGGCATTTTTACTGATGAAGATTAAAGGTTAATATGTGTTGTATTATGTGTTTTATATGTTGATGAAAGTATGATATGTTGTGGAGGTATTTATAGCCTTTGCTGGTGCCACCATATATTTAAAATATCAACGCTTTGATATGTTATAATATTTGCTAGCAAAGGTATATGGTTGAGCTGGTATGTAGGCTGTTAATTGAGTGCAAATGATGTTAAATACTTCATGAAGATGGGGATTGATGATAAATTAAAATATTCTGGTCAAATTATCTACCCTTAACACTTTTCATGTAAGTTGAAATTTGAAAGGGTACTTTAAAGGGAAAATATATAGAGTAGTAATGAAGATTTCATACATACTATCCTCAAATTAACTCATCTAACTATCAGTCGAATCATCATCGGATTTTTTTTGTCAACTTTGAAATGAAAGAGAATATGTGGGTTGAGATTTTCAATATTTTTAATTATTTAAAACAACAAAAAGAAACATGCTAATGATATTAAAAATTAAAAAAATACTCAAATTTCACGTCACCACTTCATATCAGCATAAAAAAAATATTTCCAGAGTAAAATAATAAGAAAAACATGTTAAAAACAATTTAAAACCTATAATTTAAAATAAATATTAAAAGATGAGTGATTTGATTGATAAACTTAAAAAAAGGGTAATTTAATTGAAACATTTTAAAGTTTGATTATTATTAACTGAATTTACCCTCTTCCAGACGTTATGATTGCAAGAGGCTATTCGGGTCTTCCAATTAAGAGAATGAAGATCCGGCTGACTTATGAATTGAGATGTCTACCACAAAGTGTTTTCATACGTACACATTGTGTTCTGCAGTTGCAGGGGCTCTTCGGTAATTTTACTCTACCTTCTTGCTTATAATGTAAGTAGTTACCGACCTTTGATGTGGAGTATTCCAAGCATCTTGCAGTACCTTTGACTTTGCCTTGCATGAACACATAACATGATTGTGTGGTGATGATATTAAAGTAATTGACAGATGTGCTGCCACAGTTTGAGGAAAAAGTAATGGAAAATCATTTAGATATTAGTTTTTATTAAAGAATTTACTTAAATAGTTTTTTCAACTTCTATCTAATTGTTTATGTAATGATTTTTTTATAAAAGTCTATCAAATCACAAGTTGAAACGTTTTAGAAAAGCAAACAAGTGTACGGGGCATTACTCATGAAAATCACTTATTGTTTGACATTTTCTAGTGAAATTTACGTGCCTAAGTGCCAAACCAATCAAATGAAGTCAAGAAATCTAAATTTTAAGCAACCTATCATCCTTTTATATCTCCCGACAAAATTACATGATGAATGGCCATAAAGATCCGTATGTTCATGAAATTCGAGGTGTTTAGGAACTTCATGATGGAAATTAGCAAGGGACAGATTCTCAAGCTTTTTGACTGTCGTGTGAGATTATCATTTCAAGTTTCGATAATATTATTCTCGTAAGATATTACAGGATAGATGCTGGTCTCTTAACACAAGTTTATCTCTCAAATTGACTTAAACACACTCGGATGATGAAGCAGAATCCTTAATAGAGTTGATAATACTATACTAAGTTAATGAACACAAGAAATGCTTTTCAAGATACTTGTATATATTACTTCTCAACTCAAAGTTTACAAGACTCTTACAAGCATGACTAAATTAGTTACAATGAGAAACTATATATACTACTATCTACAGCCGGTTATACTTAGATTCAAGCTGGAACTTACTACTAAACAAATACTGCATTGTTAGATGTAAGGTATATAAGATAAAATAATATCCTAGACTAGGTAGTCATGACAGGTTCATGACTTACCTTTTGTCACAAACTAAACGTGGTAACTGTACTAACTGATAAAGATGAACAATATAATAAAGTATGGTCAACTACATGGGCGTGGGAAAGCGCCATTACCAAAACTTCATTGATTTCTGTCTCTCAAAACTTTCAACACCAAGGAAAAAAGATATTTATCTATTTATTTGTTCTTTCCTGAGGTGATGTTGAGAAGTTTGTACAGGTCATTTGTAGTCAGCAGATCCAATCTGTTAGTCTGGATGACGTGTACCCTTTGTTGTAGCCCTCTGTAGAGAGTTAGTTGACAGGAGTTATATTCATAATCCCATCTAACTATAGGTTCCAAAGCTAGGTCCTCAACCATCTATAGGAAAGCCTTTCATTTAATAGTTGACCCTTCTTTTTCTTCCTCAACAAGATGAAGACCACTCAAGTGATTTTTGATGTGAGCAGCTACATGAGAGTTGGAGGGGTTGGAATGGTTTCTCTACTAACTCAGCAATATCAAATTTGCTTGAGTGTAGCAAAGATGGTGTATTAAGTCGATTGACTTCACCATTCTCTCTTTCCACAACAAAGTTGTGAGAATGTTCAACAAACCTCCACTGGACAATCTTCTTCCTAGGAATGAGGGATTGGTTTGGCAGTTTGTCCCCCTTCCTGGTATCCAGAAAAGTAACCAGTCTTCTCCTCAGCTTCTTCTCTTCTTCCTTGAGGGAGTCTGAGTTTGTTGCCAGGATTCGAAGAGCTTGGTCCAAATTTCCCCTAGGCAGATCAAGGAATGCCTCTGTTGTGAGGGAACAAGAAGAGCCATCAATGTATGACATCTTGATAGACTCCTTCTCACAAGAGATTTTGCTCAAAGTAGTGCAGTTTATGAGCTTCCTTTTGATCTTCTTAAATTTTTCCAAGGTTAGAAGCTTTGATGATTTAGTGGATGGCTTGCATAATGGATGGGTAATGGATGGGGTGCTTCGGGGTAGTGTTTTAGGTTTAAGGATAGGTAGTGGTGGTGGTTGTTGTGATGCAATGGGTGAGGATGAATGTATGGTTGATGATGTAGGGTCAGGGGTGTATGGCTTAGCAGTGGGTTCTGTTTTGCAGGGGGAAAGGAGAAGGTGTGGGTTCAGGTTTAAATTTTGGTTTGGGTGCAGGTTTGGGTATCATCCTCTATACACTTTAAAACACCTTCGTTCTTCTTCCTGAACGAATGTCAGCTTTGATGTCACTGACATGTCGTTGTAGGGTCTTCTCAGTCATGTGACCTATTTGCCTGCCTGAGAAGCCGTGGGCCCTGAGATATGCTTTTATCCAGGCTTTGTCTCCCACCTTCTTGGCAGCCGCAAGTTTGGCCTCCTCCTTCTCCTTCTTCTTCTCTTTCACCTTTTCTCTTGCAGCCTTCTTCCTCTCCTTAGTGATTTGATCTTGCTATTTAGGAAAAAGCCACAAGATCGTATCATTGTCATGAGGAGTCAGCTCCTCTCGAAAATAGCCCCTTGAGCATAGGAAGGCTATCCTCTCAGTCCTCAGCTTTTGTTCAACCTCTTTTTTCTTTCTCCTCCTTTTCTCCTTTTCGGCCAACCTAACTGCTTTCTCTTCCTCTCTTTGCAGCATGGTTGCCCTTTCCAACTGCACTAGCTCATCATGTGATAGTAGAAGCATTTCTTTATTGGTTACTCCTAGGTTGAAAAGTCTGTCAATCACTTCCACTCTTCTTATTGTCGATAGCCTCTTAAGTTGTTGCTGCTGCGTTGTTACTTGCAACCAGCAACTTCCCAGAAGCTCTTCCACAACATCTTACTTTTTCCTTTGAGATCTTTGGAAGATTCAGTAGAGGGTTTAGGTTGGTAGGAGAGAAGTTGATCTTGTGGTGCTGAAGGTGTTTGAGAGAGAGGGGTTTTGAGAAATTTTTCACTGTTTATCTCTGAGGCTAGATCAAGTATGGCCTCTGTGATAATCAGATCATCAGATAAAGATGATAATCCAATAATCCCTTCCGCAGCTTGGATCTCTGCTTCGGAAGAGTGTGGAATTGCACTACCTGTCCCAATTAAGTCAGTTGCTGGGACATTAATCCTTATATCCCCTTTGAAGTCAATCTCAGGGTTTAATATGGGCCTTAGGTTGACCAACTTCATCCTCAGTGGTAAGTGGTGCACTTTACCTTTTAAGCTCTTCAGCTCCAAAGTAGACTATAGCAACATCGGGTGAGGGTTTTTCAAATGAGGAGCTTATTAGGAACTTGGTTAAGAACCTGTTGAGATCAATAAGCATCCTTGGGTCCACTTGAAACATGATAGTGATTGACTTGTACATTCTCTTCCTTTTTTGTAGCATCATCTCTAGAAGTAGATGAGCAAGAGGAAGAACATAAAGAGACTTGAACAAGTACATGCCTACCAGACTTCTAATCTGTTTCTCATGAGATTGGCCTAGTTTGGCCTTGAGATTTTCAATCTTAGGTACATAAAGAGACTTGAACAGGTACATGCCTAACAGAATTCTCAAGCTAATCAGTGGCCTTGAGATTTTCAATCTCGAGTTGCTGAGTGGCAAATCTATCCTCTAAAGTCTTAACCTTTGATTCAAGGTTTGAGACTTTAGAAATTAGATCTCTGATTATGAGTTGCAGACTTCCCTCATGTTCTTTTGAAGGATCATGGGGGATATGAGATAACATACCTAATATGTTCATCATCATCACCAGATATGGTTTCTTGGCACCCTGGTTTCCCTTGCAAATTAACAGATGTCTCTGTTAGAGGCATCAAGGGCAAGGTTATCGTAGACTCAGTCTTAGAGGTGTTACCACTGTCCTGAGAGTCCAATGAGACACTCTCAGTAGTGGCTGCTAAGTCTACATGATTCCCCTCCACATCAATGGGACTCACCTTAGTTTGGCTTTGTTGATGGGGGATAGAAGTCAGAGGTTCCCTGGGGCTCAGTTGATTCGTAGATTGGTGTGGGAGATCAACATCATGGCCCTGATGGAACATGAAATCTTCATCAGATTGGGTTAATAGGTCAGTGAAGGATATAGAGGTTATTCCAAATAACCCGGGACCTTGATCAATATCTAATGACATTGAGCTAATGATTTGACTGTCCCTACTTGGTTGCTCAGAGGAGTATTGGGACTCATCTTGAGGGCTGATGGTTTGGGTTTCGGGCTCATCAGGTTGAGACTGAGGAGACTCAACACTGATATTGAGGTCAATGGTGGAGGATAGTTGGACCTCAGGCTGAGTAGGAGCCCATTGTTTCACTCTAGCCTTTGTAGCTTAAACAGAGGGGCCTTGTTCAATCAAAGTGGATTGAACAAGTGTTCGTTTGGACTCTCTCTGGTAAGTGAATTTGATAGGTTGGGAAGTGACAGTTGGCATTGAAGTGGTGGTGTCTAGTGGGGTTCATCACCTGTTGGGTTTACAGGGATGTCACCAGGAGCCATTGGCTCGATCATACCTGTAAGAAGATCAGTGAATCTTCTAGTGAAGTTAGTGGACACCTTTTTCAAAACTTTGAAGATGCCCGGCCTCATGTGAGGGACAAGAAGAGTTTCTTCATATTGAAGTTTGTCTTGGTCAGCTCACAATTAATGATGTGTTGAATGAACCTGGGATACATGTAGAATGGTTCCCTATGGAGATTTTCTCGGAGATTATTCAGCATAAACTTCGAGTGATTAAATCTGAGGCCTCTAACCAACCCATAAACAAGACATCCCAGATCATAAGGGATTTGATCCCACCTTCCTAATTTGTTGGAGAGACAATGGAGAACAATGTATATCATGAACTTCCAATTGTAAGAGAAGTTAAATTTCTAGACCGTTGACCTGCTCACGTCACCACCATATCCCCTTTGGGTGTATGTGTCCTCCAAATTAGACTTGGGAAATTCAATGCGAGCGCATTCATCATGAAGCTCTAGATGCTCCCTAATGGTTTGTTTAGTGATGACCAAAACTTGTCCGCAGATCCTTGATCTGATGACCCTTACTCCATTAATTGTATCACTTTGGCCATTTTCCCAGAACTTGGTGATGTGGTTGGAGTATACAGTGGGTTTATAGTAAGGGCGGTGAAGTAGGTAGATTGTGTTAGAAACTGGTTGATTGGGGGCAAAGTTAACGTCCTTTGATGAATCAAGGAGTGTGACCTGGTTATGTTCAGGATTTAGGGCCATTGTTTGATAAGTACAGTGGGATTGAAGGAATTTGAGATAGTGAAGATGAAGATGATAAAAATTTAGGGCTTTTGAGGAGGTAAAAAGATTACGGAAGTTTTATATGGGGTGAAATGTCAGATGGATAAGGTGAAAGGATAGTTTGGGTTTTGATTTGACAGGGGCGGTAAGGATAAAAATATTCCAATATCATTAATAAAGTCATACCTTTTTACAGAGTGGGGCTTATACAGTAAGGCTTTCTTCCTAGAGTAAAATTTTTCCGAGAGTAATGTCTTCCGAGGCCAAATTTACTTCTGAAAATAAATTATGTCGAAAGAGAAATGTAAGGATTCCTGAAGTCTGATGCAACCCAAAACAGCCTAAGTGTCTCAGCAACATGCACTAAGTATTGAAGTGAAGAATGCTTCGGAAGTTTTACACAAAGCATTAGAAAATACTCTAAGTGTAAAATCTTCCGAAGCCAAGACCAATATCTTCCAAAGCCAAACATGAAGTCTTCCGAAGCTTCAGAGACAAAGTCTTCCGAAGCTTCAACCTATGAAGACAGATTTCTTCCGAAGACTTTTAGTACACATGCTTTATCTGATGTACTGTTCCATAAAGCACCTTTTCCGCTGCATCTCTGTAAAGTCACCAACTTACATGAGTTGGTGAAAAGGGCCTTGCTTTTGGTAACTGTACATTGAGGTCTTGAGTCTTCAACTTTCCACTTTATGTACTTTATCCTTTTTGTATTGTATAAGGATGTGAGCTATGGCATGTCATAGTCACAAGGTCAAAAGGCAGATATGCCTTTTGATCCTACAATTGATTTTGTTAGTGTTTAGTCAATTGTATCCAGCTGGCTTTCAAAGTATAGCCGGCTGTAGGTTGTAGTATAAGTATTTCAAGTTCTTGTATCTTTTCTTTATGCTTTGTAACACTTGTAAAAGAACTTGAGAAAGCAATATACTGCCTCCTTGAAACCCATACTCTCTTGTTCTGTCTCTTGCTTTACTTGTGTTCTTTGTATCACCTTTGGTTACCCAGTTCACTGTTTGATTAGAGCTTAGTTAATCTCCTCATTGTGTTGTTGTGTTGTAATTGTGTTTAAGCCCTTAAACGGTCCTGCAAGAAATTTACTTCCGAAAGTAAGAAGGTCTTCCAAGGGAAGAAGATTTGAAGTTTCGGAAGTAGATTTGATGTAAGATGAAATGTTCTTCCGAGACTTAAAACTCTTCAGAAAAAAATACTTGTTTAGAGGAATTTGCCTTTAGAAGATAGACAAAGGTATCTTCCGAGGGTAAATTTCTTTTCGGAAGAACTCATACTTAGAAAATTTTGAACAAAGATCTTTTGTAACTAGGCTTAGATTGTATGACAAAGACAAGACACATATTAAAAGGTTTTCAAAATAGATAAACTAGTCAATATTTATTATCCCAATGGTTGTGATTAAATAATTAAATCTTTGTTCATCAATAGCTTTGGTGAACAAGTCAACATATTGTTCATTTGAGTCAACTTTGACTAGTTTGATCAAAATTTTCTCATGAATATGTCGAATGAAATGATACCTAAAATCAATGTGCTTTGTTTTGGAGTGCTTGACTGGATTCTCGGTAATAGAAATAGCACTCTTGTTGTCAATGTGGATAGGGGTCTCCATGAAGTTGAAGCCATAGTCTAACATTTGAATTTGAATCCAAAGCAATTAAGCATAGTAACTTGTAGCAGCAATATATTAAGCCTCAACAGTTGATGTAAAGACACATGATTGCTTCTTACATTGCTAGGAGATGATTATTCCACCAAGAAATTGAAATCCTACTGATGTGGATTTCTTGTTGATATTAAAGCCACCATAATCACTATCAGTGTATCCATAGAGATTGAAGTCTTGATTCCTAGGATACTAGAGACCCAGTTTGGGAGCACCTTCGAGGTATCTAAGAATTCTCTTGGCAGCAACTAGGTAAGACACTTTTGGAGTATCCTGATATCTTGCACAAATAAGTTGCAAACATGATATCAAGTCTACTTGTTGTGAGATACATCAGAGATCCTATGATTGCGCTGTATAGATGCTGATCAATATCCTCCCCCTTAGAGTCAGGACAAAGATTGTGATTTCTGGGTATAGGTCTCTTGGCTGGTTTACAATTTTTCATCTTAAATCTTTCTAAAATGTCATGAACATACTTAGATTGATTTGTAAAGAACCCTGCTTCACCTGGATTCCAAGAAAAAGTTCCATCATTCCCATGGAACTCATCACAAACTTCTTCTTCACAATGCTTTCAAAGTCTTTGCACATCTAGTCATTTGAATAACCAAATATGATGTCATCGACATAGACTTGTACAAGCAAAATGTCTTTCCCAGGATTCTTTATAAACAAAGTCTTGTCTATTGTGCCTCTGGAGTAGTCATGTTTCAAGAGAAATTGAGAAAGTGTCTCATATCACAGCCTAGGTGCCTGGTGCAGCCCAAAGAGAGATTTATACAGTTTGCACACATACTTAGGATGCTGTGGGCCTTCAAATCCTGGAGGCTGACACACATAGACTTCTCTGTCTATATCCCGATACAAAAATGCATATTTGACATCAAGTTGGTAAACCATAAAGTTCTTGGATGCTGCATAGGCAAGGAAGATTCTCACAGCCTCAAGTCTTGTAACTGGTGCAAAGACATTAGTGATATCTATCCATTCTTCCAGTGTGTATCCTTGAACTACAAGTCTTTCCTTGTTCTTGATAATCAAACCTCTATCATACCTTTTGTTTCTAAACACCCCCTTTGTGCCAATAGGTACTTGACCAGGTAGTAGTAGACATATGTTCCATACCTTTTGTCTCTTGAATTGAAGCAATTCTTCTTGTATTGATTCAACCTAATTATTGTCCTTGAGAGCCTCTTCCACCTTATTTCGTTCCATTTGAGAGAGAAAGTACGAATACAAGCAAACATTCCCATTATAGGTTGCCCTCTTGTTCTCACTCCTTCTGAGATATCTCCAATGATGTTTTCAGCTGGATGAGTGTTGTGAATTCTAAGCCTTGGAATAACATCTAATTGCATAGACAGATCCAGGTTGGAAAAATTTTACTCAGAATTTTGAACATTATTTCCAGCTGATGTCTCATGCTCATTCAATGAAACTGATTGAATGAATGTGAGACAACATCAATAGTGTTGTGTTATGAGGCAGCATTAACAGTTGCCTGTTCCTCCAAAATGCTACCTCTATCAGCTTGATGTTGTACGCTGGAGTTGTCATTTGATGAGTTTTGAGGCTTATTTTGTTGACATATTGTTAAAGCTTCACTAGTTCCTAAGATGTTTATGATTTAAGGGCTTTCATCAGTAGGAGCTTGATCTTCATAATTCTTGAAAAACTTGTAATAGGTCTGGGTAACTCAAACAGTTGATCATCATCAGAATCACTTTGAGTTCCTTTCTAGTTGAAAATTCTAACAAGAAGGTTTAGAATAGTTTGAAAACAATTCTAAGTTAAAATTGTGGTCAGGTCCATTCCCTTAACACAAAGATTGTGCTCATTTACAATAATGTTGGATGATTCCTCAAATTGTTGATTTTTGATGTTATAAACTCTACAAGCAATAGAGTTAGAGTAATATCCTACAAAGATAACATCATATGGGGTTTTTTCATGGGGCTTAAATATGGTACACGTGCTGCCAAAGGACCTAAGAAAGCCAATGAACGGTGGCCTCTTATTCCATAGCTCATAAGGGGTTTTCCATAAGAACCTTGTTTTGCACATAGCATGCAGTGCTGACTGTCTCTGCCCAGAAAGTTAGAGGCAGCTTTGAATTAGCCAACATAATTTTAGCAACCTCAATAATTGTCCTATTTCTCCTTTCAGCAACACCGTTTTGTTAAGGAGTTCTAGGAGCACTATATTGTCTGGCAATCCCTTTTGAGTTAGTAAATGAGTAAAGAACTTGATTTTTAAACTCAGTCTCTTGATCACTTCTTATGATTTTTACCTTGTGATCAATTTGATTTTCTATTTTAAGAATACAAGATTTTAAAGTTTCAGCTATTTCATCTTTAGTTCTTAAAAATAATACCCATGTAAATCTTGTAAAATCATTAACAACCACAAGGCAGTATGATTTCCTTCCAATGCTCATTATACTTGTGGGACCAAATAGATCCATGTGCAATAAGTGTAATGGAGTGGTGATAACGTTTTTGGATTTATGAGATGCCCAGTGTTGTTTCCCTTCAGACAAGCAACACAGTTATCTTTACTAAAAATTTTTAGGCACACCATGTACCAAGTTATTTTTAACCAAATTGTTTATGGTTTTAAAATTAACATGACACATTCTTTTATGCCACAGAGTCGACTCATCGCCATTAGCTTTAGAAATAAAACTTGATACTTCGCCCAGTGGGGAAGCATTGTTCATATCCAGCTTGTACATATCCCTTCTCTTTGGAGATCTAAGAAGCACCAATTCCTGAGGAATTATCATCCCGGGTTTGAGGACATTGCACTCATGTTCTATGAAAAGCATTTGATGCTTTTGATCATATAATTGAGAAACACTTAAAAGATTGTGTTCAAGTGTTTGACAAAGTTCACTTTGTCAACCTTTAACTTACTATTGGATACACTACCTCTATCAGAAATTTATCCTCCGGCTTCACCTCCAAATTGAACAGGACCTGCTTTAAAATATTCAAATTGTTAAAGAAGAGATCTATTCCCTATCATGTGCCTGGAGTATCCACTATCAACAATCCACACATTGTCATTTTTGTCATGTGGATGTCCCTGCACGTAAGGTGAAATGATTAGTTGCTATTGGAAACCCAAACCTTGTTAGTCTTGGGCTTTTCCAATGTAGATAAGACAATTGTTGCTATTGGAAACCCAAACCTAGATCAAAACTTCCAACCACTTTGAATCTGGCTGAGATGAATACACCCTTTTGCTCTGGGCCTATTTTTAACTTTGATTCTTCCACCTTCTTGGCAGTTTTTCTTACTGCCTTGATTTTGTTTCTTTCGGATTTGGTGGTAAAAGGTTGATCATCAGCGGTGTGGATGAGGTTTTCTTCCTTATCATTCTCTGTGGTGTCTTCATTATTACATCATTCTTCTGCTCATTGGGTAGTGAGTTAGCAGTTGGAACCTCTTGCTCATCAGTATAACATCTTGGCTTTCTTACAGACACATAGGAGTGTGGTGAAGCAATTTCATTGGTTCCCAACCCACTTTTGTTTTGATAACATACTTTTGAGTAGGAGGATGGGTGAAATAATGGTTTTGTAATATTCTTTTCAATAGCACACTTCTTTGCTTTGGCCTGAGCTATTACTAGCTGGACTTGAGCCTCAGTCAATTTGGAAATCAAATCCTTTATCTGAGCCCTGTAGTTTAAATGTTCATGTTTTAAAGAAGAAACATTTTTCTCTAACTCTTCATTTTTGAGTTTGTAGTTAAATTCTGCTCTCTTAAAATAAGATTTTAGTTTATTTGAAGACTTAATATCAGATTTGATATCCATGTTATAGTCCTAATAAAGTTTAACCTTAGCAATATAGGCTAGGAGACGGAGATGTTCATATACCTTATTATCTTCAGTTCCAGCCATGAGAGCTTGAGCAGGAGCGACATCTTGCACCATAAAGCTCCAGTCAACTTCTTGAGCAACATCAGTTGGTTTTTGTTTAGTTGGCTTTGCACTAGCTTTTGAAGTGGCATGATGTTGGGAGGCTTGAATGGCTCTGGGTTGGACTTTGGAGCCTTGCATTCCTTTGCAAAATAACCAAGTTGGCTACAGTTGTAACACTTGGCTTTTGATTTATCAAACCCAAATTTGCTGTTGGTTGGGTTCTGCGGGAACTACCTTCCGGTTCTTTTAAAGAACTTCAATTCTTTGCTCTATAGGTTAAAAAAGCCATTTGCTAGACAATGTCCATATATTCCACGTCATCTGGGCTGAAGCACTCGAGATCATTAATACAGAATTGAAAATCTCCATAGTGCCCATTTACTGAAACAATGGCACAACTATCCTGGAAGGAACTTTGTTGAGCTTGTTGAGACCTAGGTGTCTCAGGAAAAGTGATGTAAGGCCCAGAAGAAGATGATGGTTGTTGGGAGTAGTTCAGGTACAACTAGGCCTGAGGAGTTCTTGAGCCTTCAGTTACAAGTAAATCATTACTAGCAGAAAGGCTTGAAGTTCTGCTCATTTGGCGCCCTTTCTGAGTTTCTGTAATGCCCCATTCCCGGGAAACTTACCGGTTGGACATTCACAGCAAAAACATTTGAAAATAAGCATTTGAAGCGAAAATATATCTTTCATTAATAACAAAAAATGTGTCAAATAATCACATCGTTTGTTTACATTCCAAAAATGGTATTAACAAATTATCATTCACAAAATTTGGATGCCAAACTCGAATCATTCCCAGTAGCTTATGCATCCATGCCCGCACCTCCTCAGTATCAACAATTACCTGCCAACTATTATGCATACAAAAGTCAGCGACGCTGAGTGAGTTCTAGTTTTAATAAAAATCCTTTACTTTCATTTAAAACATTTCGTTTACTTTCGCACATGATCATACATCATACATACACATAGATAATAATTATTATATCTTTCATCATTGTTCATTTCATACGTATCGCACGTTTCGTACGTTCATCATTATCTTTCACTTTCATCTAGACCAATGTCATATGCTATACCCCAAACATTATGCACGAAGCTGGTATTGGGCCAAAGTCGATAAATAGACCCCTAACATTGTGCACGAAGCTGACTCCAGTACCAGGGCAAGCCATAAGGGTCCTGTTTCATTCGGTCAATCACAAGGATTAGACCCCTACCCTACCCTTGCGACAATCTTAAATGGCCCAATATACCTTGAGCACAACTTCCCTTACTTTCGGAAACAGGTTATCCCTTCTCAAGGTGAGACCTTGAACATAACTCTATCACCCACCTTGAATTCGATCGATATATGTCTCTTGTCGGCATACAATTTCTGTCTATCCTTCGCTGCCTTCATAAAGGCCTTGATCTTCTCCAACTTTTTGATTGTAGCCTCGATCACCTCAACACTTCCCAACTCCTTATGCCGATCTCGCCCCAACACACGGGCGTCCTACACCTTCTACCGTATAGCATCTCATAAGGAAGCATACCAATACTGGCATGATAACTTTAATTATATTAGAACTCGACTAATAGTAATTGTTTGTCCCAACTTCCACCAAAATCAATAACGCATGCCCAAAGCATATCTTCTAGCTTCTGAATGGTTCTCTCCGACTGACCATCTTTCTGAGGATGGTAAGCCGTACAAATATGTAACCTCATCCCCATCGCAACATGAAATATCTTCCAAAACTTGGATGTAAATCGAGTGTCACGATCGGACACGATAGACACTGGCACACCATGACGATCCACAATCTTTTTGATGAACAGATCCACCAGTCTCTCAGACGAATATGTCTCACAGATCGACAAGAAATGAGCACTTTTTGTCAGCGATCAACAATCACCCATATGGCATCATATCCCCTTGTAGTACGTTGTAATTTTGTAATGAAGTCCATGGTGATATGCTCCCATTTCCACTCGGGTATATCCAAGGGTTGGATCTTCCCGTATGGCTTCTGATGTTCCACCTTCACTTGCAAACAAGTAAGGCACTTACTCACATACTCCGCTACGTTGCACTTCATCCCTGGCCACCAATAATCCTTTTTCATATCTTGATACATTTTTGTAGCACCATGATGAATTGAGTATTGAGTCTTATGAGCCTCATCCATGATCTTTCCACGTAGATCCCCATAACAAGGAATCCACATCCGCCTAGATCGGGTTCTAACACCGAGAGTGTTCTCACCAACCTCTATGACTAGAACCTTCATCCTTTTGGAGTTAATCCGATTTTCTTTCAGCGCTTCATCCTGAAACTCCTTGACCTACTTCATCACATTGGATGTCATAACCAATTGATAAGCCTTAACCCGAATCGGATCGAGTCTCTCCTTTCGGCTAAGGGCATCCGCCACCACGTTAGCCTTGCTTGGGTGGTAATGTATCTCACAATCATAACCCTTGATGAGCTCCAACCATCTCCTTTGTCTCATGTTCAAATCCTTTTTCTCGAAGAAGTACTTCAAACTCTTGTGGTCAGTGTAAATGGTGCAGGTTCGTCCAGTACAAGTAGTGCCTCCAAATTTCAATGTAAAGACCACATGCACCAACTCCAAATCATGAGTAGGATAGTTAACCTCATGGATATTCAACTGTTGGGGCGCATAGGCTATAACCCTCCCCCGTTGCATCAACACGCAAGGCAATCCAGAATAAGAAGCATCCGAATAGACTACCAAGTCTTCACTCCCTTCAGGCAGCGTCAAGACAGGAGCTTGAGTCAATCTTGCCTTAGATATTTGAAGGCACTATCCTGCTCTAGACCCATACAAACTTTACATCCTTACGGGTCAACTTGGTCAACGAAAAGCTATCTTAGAAAAGTCCTGGATGAATCTCCTATAGTAGCCCGCCAAATCCAAAAATTACGAATCTCGGACGGCGTCTTTGGGGGCTTCTATTGCATCATCGGTTCAACCTACGCTGGGTCAACCATAATTACTATAGAATTAACAACATGACCCCAAAACTAGACCTCTCGTAACCAGAATACACACTTGGAGAACTTGGCATACAACTTCTCCCTTCTAAGCATCTCCAACACTTGCCGAATGTGACTAGCATGCTCCTTCTTGCTCTTCGAATAAATCAGAATATCAGCAATAAACACAATCACTGATTTATCCAATATCGGCTGACACACTCGTTTCATCAAATCCATTAAAGCAGCCGGCGTGTTGGTTAAAACAAAAGACATCACAAGAAACTCGTAGTGTTTATAACGTGACGAAAAGCTGTCTTAGGAATATCCTGTTCCTTCACCCTCAGCTAATGATAACCAGATCAGAGATCTATCCTCGAGAACCAACTAGCACCTTGGAGCGGATCAAACAAGTCATCAATCCTTGGTAATGGATATTGATTCTTCAATATCAACTTGTTCAACTCACGGTAGTCGATGCACATCTTCATGCTACCGTCCTTCTTTATAAACAAGACCGAAGCATCCCATGGAGAGATACTCGGTCGAATGAACCCCTTATCAAGCAACTCTTGAAGTTGAGTCATCAACTCTTTCATCTCGGAGGGAGCTAAACGATACGGCGCCTTACCAATAGGTTGGGCACAAGGTATCAGATCGATCTAGAACTCAATCTCACGGTCAGGTGGCACACCAGATAGATCCTCCGGAAATATGTCTGGAAAGTCGCACACAACCGGGACGTCCGACAATTGCGGTATTATCGCATCTACATCTCCCACATAGGCAAGATAGGAACTACATCTACGCCTCATACATTTCTCTACCACTACCATCAGAATTACTCTTGGGACCCTGCAAACTCTATCGCCATAAATCGTCATCAAACTCCCATCAGGCGTAGTCAATCGAATCATCTTCTTGCGACACACGATATTGGGCTCATAGGTTGCTAACCAATCCATCCGTAGGACTATATCAAATCCTCCTAAGGGCATCATGAATAACCCAGCAGAGAACTTATGGCCTTCCAATTATATATCACAATCCTCTACCACATCAGAAATCTTGGTAGACGCACCAATGGCAGTTTCTACATCAAAGGGCTCATCAATTTTACTACTTTTTACGTAGGACATACGTGTGGCTGTGTAGTTTTTGCACAGATAAGGCTTTGGGAAGGTTGTCTTTGTGCTATAACTTCAAGAAATGAGTTTCTAGTCCCCGTTTTACGCAGGTTTTATGTTTTTGGGGCTATTATGCATACCAACCTTCACGTTTATCTGCATGATGAAGTTGTTTATGGGGTTAAGCTGGTTAGAATAGCTTTAGGCGCGATAACCTCATCTTTCCAATCGCCCTGTTACCCTCGACCTGGACAATGTTGTCCCACCAGCATAAGGCCGAATCCACAAACGAGTGGGCATCAAACTTCACCTTCTGGTCCTCCTTGCACTCGCTGATATCTAACACAACCTCCATCTCCCTCACCCAACGGTGAGCGGCCGCAACATCCCCATTCCCTTCAAAGTCGGGGGCTTTCATCTCTAGAATGCCTCATAGTTGCAACCTCTTGCAGTTTCCTACACAGCCTCCTCCTCCTCGTCATCACTAGAAACAAACGTCTCAGTCTCGAGTTGTTCTCGCTCTCATCTCTCTTGTTACCTCTTCCGGCAGTTTTCTTCTTCTCCTTTCTTTCATCCTCCCTCACAGCTCTAATCACCTCAGTCACCACAAACGGCAGAATTGTTTGCATGACTTGATAAACCTCCTCAACAACTGCCTCCTTCAATGCCGCATTTGGATTAGCACTCTCATCCCCACCCTCCTGATTATGGGGTTCGGGCTCCTCATAAGCCGTCTTACCAGTCTTGGCTCTGCTTCTAGTGACACGTGGCCCACCACCACGCCCACCCCGACCTCCACCTCGAGAAGCTTTTAAAGATCTACCACCAGCCATCATCTAAATACTATAAGATTCAAACACCAATACGATCATTCAAGATAATAGCTCAAGGCATGTCAAGTATAGTAAGTCCCTAATTATAGTGGCCAGTTGTGATTAGCCACTTACTTTACTCTTTACTCCCCAAGCATTTCCTATCCTGACTACATCAGTATTCAAATCTACACAGAGCACATAAACCACATAACACTCGTACATAATTCCGTTTACATTACATTTCATAAAACGTTTACATAAACATTTATTTTCAGGCATGTAGCTACTAGGACTGGCATCCTTTTCTCTTTCTTGTCCTATTTTCAGTTTAAGTTTTAGGTTTTTCGAAAATATTTTACCCAATTCTCTTAAACTTTGGCTCTGATACCAACTTGCAGGACCGGTGAAGGGTATGCACTTACAACACAACAACACAATGAGGATAGTTGCTTAGAACACTTAACAAATCAAATAGGGAACTGGTTAACTTGTTAATGAAAGATGCTAAGAACACAAGTTAAAGTGAGACAGAACAAGATTGCAAACAACACAAGTATTTGGTTTTCAAGAATGCTGTATATTGCTTCTCAAGTTCTATTACAAGTTACAAAGCATTGATGGAAAGTTACAAGTACTTGAAATACTTTATACTACATCCTACAGCCGGCCATACTTTGAAGGCCAGCTGGATACAATTGACTAGAAAACTACAAAATCAAATGTAGAGTCAAAAGGCATATCTGCCTTTTGACTTGTGACTATGACATGCCATAGCTCACATCCTAATATATTACAAAAAGGATAAAAGTACATAAAGTAGAAAGCATGGACCCAAGACCTCAATGTACAGTTACCAAAAGCATGGACCTTTCACCAACTCATGTAAGTTGGTGACTTTACAGAGTTACAGCGGAAAGGTGGTCCAGCTTTATGGTAAAGTACATCAGATAAAGGCATATCTCTAAAAGTCTTCGGAAGAAATCAGTCTTCACTTTTTGGCTTCGGAAGACTTTGTCTTTGAAGCTTCGGAAGACTTCACTTTTGGCTTCGGAAGATGTTGGTCTTGGCTTCGGAAAATTTTACACTTAGAATATTTCTAGTGGATGGTGTAAAACTTCCAAAGCATTTCTACTTTTGTTCTTTAGTGCATGCTTGTAGAGAGACTTTGGATGTTTTGGCTGCATCAGACTTATAGGAATCCTTACAAACTCCCCTTAGGCTGATGCTACCAAAACATTTAGAAGATCTTCAGATGTTTGTAGTCTTCAGCACAATGATGACCATACCCTTCTTCATTAGATGGTCAGGATCATTCAGACTCTCATAATATCTTCTCATCTCAAAGAGATCATGCAGTGGTAAGTTGATTATGTCTTGCCATGTATAGATTTCTCAACACCTTGATCTCTGATAACATGCCATCTCTCTGGATTAGTAGTGAAGGTCCAGGATAAGATGGGTGTCTCAGCTGCAAGAGGAGCCACTTGAATTGGAGTTGATTGGGCTGCCACTTCATGCACTTCCTTAGGTTGATCTGACTCAGCCTGAGGTGTAGAGGTGGATGATTCAGGCTTCTTCTTCTTAGACTTTGGTTTAGAAGCCATCCTCTTCTTCCTCTTAGAAGACTTTAACTGAGAAGGCTGGTCTGCAGCACCTTGTTGATCATCCTTGTCTTTCTCAGTTGGGTGTTCCTCCCTCACAGGTTTAGAAGGAGAGGGAGTTTGACCCTGCTGTGGATATAATCTTATCTATGTCATAGTTCCTGGTCTGCAGGTAAGTAATCCTGACTGCCCTCAACTCATCTTCTTGAGTGTTTGGTCTGGGGGCAGCCCTGATTGTAGCTTGTATAAATTCTGAAGACCCAGAGGAACTTTTTCCCCTTAGCTTCCTCTTCCTCTCTCTCTCCTCCTCCTCAATCTCCTCAGGAGTCAAAATCCTTTTCCCTTTGTCACCCACAGACCTTTGTGACTCAGGGTGGATAGAGGTTTGGCCTTCATTGCTTGGTGTAGCATCCAAGTTCTGGCCAGAGAGAGGTTGTGAGACACCTTCACCAGCAGGTGTTTCACTAAGGGAATGAATTTCTGAAGCAGTTGTTGGTGTGACAGGGCTCTCAGGCTCTATCACTGGGCCTTTAGCCAAGGTTTTCCCTTTGAAGCTAATCTCAGGGTCTGCCTCAGCATCCAGTTGACCAATGACATTACCTGATTGCCTTTGTCTCCTTCTAAGGCTGAACTCTTCAGTAATTCTGTCTTGAATCCTGAGTGCTAACCTGTCAGCTTGTCTTGATTTGTTTGGGTTGACAAGTGGCATGTTGATCAGGTCAAGACCTTCATAGTAGTCCAAAGTCTGAAAATTGAACACTTCTTGCTGCCCTTGAACTCTGTGAAGAATAAGGACTCTTCTATCAGTATCATACCTCTACCCAATAATGTAGTTTGAAGTTCCTTGAGGTGGAGATGACACAACCCTTGGAATGCCTTCTTCAAAGAGACTCCTAATGACAGAGTCAATTATATCCACATTAATGTAAACTTGAGGAAGTTGCTGAGTATGCATAGTTGCAAGTGAGGATGGTGAATCCTCAATGTCCATACTCCCTGAAGAACTCCCAGGTTCTGTGCCTGTAATGACTTTCTCCCCCTTTTTGGTAGCATCACCCTCTTGCATAGGTGAGCTAGAGGTTAGGTCAACCACATTCACAGGTTCTTGTGTTCCTGGTTGAGCTCTTCTTAAAGGTCTCCTAGCTAGTTTTTCCCTGAGATAAGATATCTCAAGTTGCTGATCATTGACCCTATTATGCAAGGTAGTCACCTGAGATTCAAGATGACTAACCTTAGAGACTAAATAGGAGCATGTTTTTGACAGTTTTTGCACCTTTAGTCTCAGATTCCCCTCTTCTTCATCAGAAGAATCATTGGGGGATGAGATGATTGGACCAAAGTCCTCTCTCTCACCACCAGCCTCAGGTTCTTGGCTGCTGGATTTTCTCTGCACATTGACATCCTCAATTGAGGTGTCAATGGGCTGAGTTGCCATGGTTGAGGTCTTAATGATGTAATCATTTGCAAAAGTGAGAGCCTCTTTCATATGGATATCCTGAACAGGTTCAAAAGTATCCACCTCAATTATGGGTGACTGATGTGGGCTAGACAAAGTAGACTCAAGAGTACTCATCTCTCTTTGAGTAGGGGAGGAGTAGAGAGACTCATGGTACCCACTGAAACCTAAGTCTTCATTAGTATAGAATGAGAGGTTGGGTATGGGTTGATTTAAGTCTAATGGCTGGGGATGGTAACTGTCCCCTGAAGGTTGTTCACTTGAGTGTTGAGACTCAGAGTGAAGGCTTAAGGCAGTTGGGCTTGTGAGCTCATCAGGGTGAGCATGAGGAACCTTAGTCCTGATTGTTGAAGAGATGGGAGTGGTTTGCTCCTCGGGGGAAGTGGGAGCTCTAGTGTCCACTTCCTCCTGTATAGGTGAGTATATAGGGGTCTGCACAGACTCAATAGCTTGAACATGGGTTCGTTTGGATTTTCTTTGGTAGTTGAGGGTGACTTGGGGCCTTTTTGGTGGACGAGAGGTAGAAGGTGTGGGTTCAACACTAGCTTGTGTTGCTAGGTTGTCACCTTGAGCAATGAGCTCTAACGTTTTTAGGACTAGGGCTGTTTCTACCCCTGAGAAGCCTATAGTTTGCTTCTTCATAATTTTAAAGATGCCGAGCTTCATCTGTCCCAATTTAAGAATATTATCTGTTTCCCTCAACTGTGAGCCCAGTTCACAGTTGAGAATGTGTTGAACATATCTAGGAAACATATAAAACTCTAAGGAGTCCAAGTTAGCAAGCAAATTTGTATAAACAAATTTAGAGTACCTGAACTTGACCCCTTGAACCATTCCATGTACTATGAAGGAGAGATCCTCAGGAATCTGGTCCCACCCTCCATGCTTGTTTGACAAGCTGTTGATAACCACATGAAGCAGATATTTTCACTGGGATGAGACCTTTCCTTTCCTGAAGGTTTTTACAGAGAAATCTCCCTCATAGCCCATCTGCTCAAAGGATTGATTTACAGCTTCCTTTGGGAAGGACATCTCACCTTCTTCATCATCCAACTGCAAATGAGTGTTTATGATGGCCGGAGTGATGAAGATTGTCCTCCCTTGCACTGTGGCAGACAGTGCCTTCTCCCTATCCATAATGACCTCTTGGCAGGTCTTCTAAAATTCAAGCAGATGATCCTCATAGAGAGTAGGATCAATGGTAAGGGAGGTGGAGTAATTTGATAGAGCTAAGAAATGGCAAATCTCTGAGAAACTTTCATCTTTCTCAGAGCTTAACAGAGCAACTTGGTTATGTTGCCTGTGAAGTTGCATGGAGAAATCTGGGTAGTTTCTGATGTTTAGGTTGGCCATTTTAGAAGCTTAAGGATGACCAAAGATGAAGAACAAAAGGCGGTTTGGGAGAATTTAGGTTTAAGGAATAGTGTAATTGAGGAAGATAGTGAAAGATGGTGGAACTGTTGGGCATTTATGTGAAAAGGATTTGAGACAAAGTTAATGAAAGAGGATAAACTTTGAAATCCGGATGTCGGTACCACCTCTGAAAAGTAGTTTACTTTTGCCCAAAAAGTAGTTTTCTTGGAAGTCGAGACATCTTCCGAAGGTTATTTGCTTCGGAAGTTCTGAAGAAAAAGCTTCCGAAGGCAAATTGGCTTCGGAAGAGATTTCAAAGGTTTTTGAGAATTTTGCTTCGGAAGAGAGTTTTACACTCAGAGATTTTTATTCTAAGAAGAATAAATACTTCCGAAGGTAAATTGCTTTCGGAAGAAACTTGTTCTTTGAAAACATACAAAGTACTTAAGTTGATTTTAAGCTTCGGAAGATATTTCAGAAATTTCTTCCGAAGGTAAAATCACTGAAGCAATTATTTGTTTACTAAGACATAAACTACTTTCGAAGGTAATTTTGAGTCTTCCGAAGAGATCGAGATTTTCAAAAATCTAAGAAAAGTCTTTTGAAAAGATTTTTCTTCCAAAGAAAAAGAGGGCTTATGAAGGTGATATAATAGACAACTTAGGACACACATGTTTTAGAAATAAATATGATTAAGTTTTAAGAAAAGCTATTCAAAGTTAATCATCCCAATAGCTGATACAAGAGATTTAAATCTCTACTCATCAAAAGCTTTGGTGAACAGATCAGTATATTGTTCATTTGTGTTAACTTTGACTAGTTTGATTAATCCCTTTTCAAAGTTATCTCTAATCAAATGATACCTGATGTTAATATGTTTTGTCCTTGAGTGCTGCACAGGATTCTCTGTGATGGAGATAGCACTATTGTTGCCTATGTGGATGGGAGTCTCTTTAAAGTTAAATCCATAGTCCAGCATCTGATTTTGAATCCAAAGCACTTGAGCACAGCAACTTGCAGCAGCAATGTATTCAGCCTCAGCAGTTGATGCAGACACACAGGATTGTTTCTTGCGTTGCCAAGAGACTACTCTTCCACCAAGAAATTGACATCCCCCTGATGTAGACTTTGCAGTCATGTTGCAACCACCATAGTTACTATATGTATAAGCATACAGATTAAAGTCAGAATTCTTTGGATACCAAAGGCCAAGTGATGGAGCATCTTTCAGATATCTTAAAATTCTTTTGACAGTAACCAGAATGGACATGTTAGGGTTGGCTTGATATCTTGCACAAATGCATGTAGCAAACATGATATCTGGCCTGCTAGCTGTGAGGTACATAAGAGACCCAATCATTACCCTATAAAGGTGTTCATCAACACAGTCCCCCATCAAGATTAGGTCCAAGAGAGTGATTTCTAGCTATGGGTGTCTTAACAACCTTACAAACTTGACTGACTTACGAAGATGCCATTGTCAACTTGCTTCACTTGAATTCCTAGAAAGAAATTGAGTTCCCCCATGGCACTCATTTCAAACCTGTCCTTCATCAGCTTCTCATAGTCCTTGCAGAGCTTTGGATTAGTTGACCCAAAGATAATGTCATCTACATATACTTGAACTAGCATTATGTCATTTCCTGTTCCTTTGATGAAGAGAGTTCTATCTATAGTACCTCTTTTGTAGCCATGTTGACAGAGATACTGAGATAGAGTCTCATACCACTTTCTTGGTGCTTGGTGCAGCCCATATAGAGCTTTATCAAACCTGCAAACATAATCAGGATGATCAGGATTTGCAAACCCAGGTGGTTGTCTGACATACACCTCTTCATCAATCACCCCATAAAGAAAAGCACACTTGATATCAAGTTGGTAGACCTTGAAATTCTTGGATGCTGCAAAAGCTAGGAATATTCTAATAGCTTCAAGTCTTTCCACAAGAGCAAAAACATCTGTATAGTCAATTCCTTCTTCTTGAGTATATCCTTGAACAACTAGTCTTGCCTTGTTTTTGATGACAAGTCCTCTATTATCCTTCTTGTTCCTAAAAACCCATTTGGTTCCTATGATAGTCTTCCCTTGAGGAAGAGGACATAGGTTCCAAACCTTTTGTCTTTTGAATTGAAGCAGCTCCTCTTGCATAGCTTCAACCCAACTTCCATCCTTTAGAGCCTCATCAATTATCTTTGGCTCTATCTGGGACAAGAAACAAGAGTGAAGACAAACATTTGCTTCATGGGTTTGTCCTCTTGTTCTCACCCCTGAATCAACATCTCTAATGATGTTTGTGGTAGGATGAGACTTGTGGATCATTAGCTGAGGGATCACAGCAAGTTGCTTAGACAGATCTAGATTTGAAAAATTTTGATCTGGCAAAGAAGATTCACCCTCCACATCACCACACTTATCAAGATTGACTTGATCCAATGAGTGTGTCATCATTGATGTTGTCTTCAATGCAGTGGTTATCAGCATCAAGAAATTCTTGATCACTTTCATCAACACCATTTTCTCCAACATTTGAAGCTCCTTCTTCTTTGTTTTGTGCCTCTAAGATGGAATTTGAAGGCATCCCAGAATCATCACCAGGATTTGTCATTGATGTGCTGGTAGAAGCTTCATTTGCAGGAATAGTTACCACTGGAGCTGAAGATGTGTAACCTGAGGGTCTTCTTAGCTCAAATCTTGTGTCAGGATCACCTGTTGGTAATATATCTGTAGATCCTGAAACATTCTCACAAGATTTGTTAAAATAGTTGGTAACTAAATCAAGATCAAATAGCCAATCCAGACCAGGTGCTTTCACACTGGGAGTGTGCTCATTGAAAGTCAAATTGGCTGACTCCTCAACTACTCTAGTTCTAAGATAGTATACTCTATAAGCTTTAGCTTGAGAAGAGTATCCAATAAAGTGTCCATCATCTGATTTTTCAGCAAACTTGGCAATTTGATCCTTGGTATTCAAGATGGTGCAAGGACATCCAAATGACCTGAGAAAACCAATGAATGGTTTTCTCTTGTGCCAAAGTTCATAAGGAGTCTTACCATGTGTCTTAACCACTAAAAGCAGTGTTCACTGCCTCTGCCCAGAAGGTGAGGGGCAGTTTAGAGTCAGACAACATAGTTCTTGCAACTTCAATTAGTGTCCTGTTTCTCCTCTCAGCAACACCATTTTGCTGAGGAGTCCTGGGAGCATTATATTGTCTTGTAATACCTTTTTCATCACAAAATGTATCAAGGATTTGATTCTTGAATTCAGTTCCTTGATCACATCTTATGGTTTTGACCTTGTGATCACATTGATTCTCAATCTTTAAGATGAAATTCTTCAAAATCTTAGGAGTCTCATCCTTAGTTCTAAGAAATAAGACCCAAGTGAATCTTGTAAAATCATCTGTGATCACAAACAATAAGAGGTCCTTCCTAGACTCATTACACTGGTGGGGCCAAAGAGATCCATAGTAATAAGTGTAGGGGATTAATGATGGAGTTTCTTTCCTTTAACTTATGAGATACCTTGTGTTGCTTCCCTTTTAGGCATGCAACACAGTGGTCATCACTTGTAAACTCTTCTTTGGTATTCAGTTACCAAATCATTCTTAATTAATTAATTTATGTTTTTAAAGTTTACATGGCACATTCTTTTATGCCAGAGGAAAGATTCATCATTATTTGCTTTAGATAGAAAGCAGGAAATTTCTCCTGAGGGAGATGTTTCTTGCAAGTCCATCTTGTACATGTTCCCTTTCCTGGGGGCTCTGAGCAAGATGTGCTCTTGAGGAATGACCACCCCGGGCCTGAGAACAATGCACTCATGCTCAGTAAAGAGCATGTTATGACTCTGATCACAAAATTAGGATACACTCAAAAGAGTGTACCCAGCTCCTTGACAAAGTTTACCTTCTCAATGCTGAGCTTACCATTTGTGACCTTGCCCCTTCCAGTAATGTAACCTCCTGCATCTCCTCCAAAAGCAACTGGTCCTCCATCAATTCTTTCAAACTTTTGGAGTAGTGATCTATTGCTTGTCATGTGCCTGAAACAACCACTATCAATGATCCATACATTATTGTTTCTCTTGAGCTGTCCCTGCACAAAAGAGATGATTAGTTACATTTGGAAACCCTAGCCTCATTGGTCTTGGGCTCATCAAAAGAAGTTGAAGACAATGCAACAGTAATTAATCCTATAGTCATGCTAGAGGGATCATTTGCTGATGTTGATGAAGAACTTTCAGCCGCTTGGTCTTTCTTTGACTTCCATACCACCTTTGGAAGCTTAGACTTGACCTTCGATACTTCAGAAGTTTTGATGACATCAGAAGTTTTGATGACTGGCCCTTCGGAAGGTCTTTCTTTCACTGCAGCAGGCTTCAGTGCTTCGGAAGTATTCCTTTCTTCCGAAGGCAAGTTTCCACTTGTCTTCTTCTTCATTTTGGAGCTTCCGAAGGAAACAGATTTTCCTTCTGAAGCTTGCTTCTTCTTCTCCAAACTCTTAGAATTTTCTGTCTTGGTCATGTGGAGAGTACTCCTTGGATTGTAAACACAATCTTTAGCAAGATGAGAGGTACTCCCACACATAACACAATCATTTCTTCCTTCTAGAGTTCTTTTTTGTGAACAAGGCTGGACTTGATCACTTTCCTTCTCCATCTTCACCTTTGCAGATGCTGTGGCAATTCTTGGGGGTTAGAACTACCTTTGGAGCAGAATGGTTCAGGTTGTACAGCAGCAATGCACAACTGATCAACCTCTTCTTGATGATGGGATGATTTGGACCTGAACAAGAAATCTTGTTGATGGAGTTCAAGTTTGTGTCTTCAGCCTTTACTACTTCAAATCCTGCAGAGATGAAGACTTGTTTCTGTGCAGAATTGAAGGTAGCCTTGATCTCTTAAGCCTTTTTGGACTTTCTTTTGGCCTTCCTGATCAAGTTCTTTCTTCTTGACTTGGTCATCCCAACAGCTTTGCTCTTCTCAGAGGGATGGTGACCCTTCTTAGAATGCTCTTCTTCACTCTTCTCAGAGTCATTCTCCACCATCTCCTCTTCATCCTCTTCAGTCGCAGGATCTATGAGGGGAAGCTCATCTTCATAAGTTCCACACCTAGAAGATCTTACAGACAAGATTGTGTGTGGAGGAGCTATCTCACAAGATCCTAGTCCCTGCTTATTTTGATAACAAACTTTTGCATGCAAGGATGAGGATATTATGTTCTTGAAGGTCTCTTCTTCAAGAACATATTTTTCTGCCTTGGCTTTGCTGATCACAAGCTTAGCCTGGCATTTAGCTAATTTAGTAATGAGATCTTTGATCTGAGTCCTGTAGTTTGTATGCTCATGTTTAAGAGTTGAAATGGTTTTCTCTAAGTCCTCTATCTTTAGTTTATAATCATTTTCAGCTCTTTTAAAATCAGTTTTTAAAATATTTAAGGACTCAAGGTCAGATCTCATTTCTAAATTATAGGACCTGTATCTATTAACTTTAGCAATGCATTCAAGAGTACAAAGATGTTCCAATACCTTGGCTTCATCGTGGTCTGCCATGAGTGCTTGGTTTGGAGATGCATCTTTTACTTGAAAGCTCCAGTCAAAGCCTCCTTCTTCAACAACAACTGCAGCTTGCTGCTTTGGCTTCTCATTCTGGGGGGCTTTCTCAGTGTAGTTTGGTCTGGTTTGTGCTTGGCCACCATTTGTCCTTGGTGCCTTACACTCTCTTGCAAAGTGTCCCATCTGGTTATAGTTGTAACACTTTACTTTGCTTTTGACCAGCCCAAACTTTCCACTGGCTGCATTTCTTGGAAACTTTCTCCCTGTCCTCTTATAGAACTTCTTGTCTCTATGAGTGAGTAGAGCCATTTGCTGGACTATCTCCATGTTTTCCAAATCATCTGGATGGATACAGTCCAAATCTTCAAGAGTGAAGAGAAAGTTTCCTGAAGTTTCATCAGCAGAGACAAAGGCATGAGAAGAACTTGTCTCTTGGAAAGGACTTCCTTGAGTGTAGCTTTCCTTTGGAGTCTCTAGGAAGGTGATGAAAGGGCCCTTTTGTGAGTTGTCAGGGAAGCATATACAATGATGCTGTGGTTCAATGCTTTCCCTTTCAACAACATGGAGGGCTGAACTCAGTTGATTGCTGGAGTTACCAAATGAGTTTTGCATGTTCATCTTCATCTGGTAGCCACTAAGATACCATACAACTCTGTGAGAGTAAGAGTCTTAAGGTTCTATGTCCTCTTGATAACAACACAATAATGTGTCCATTGTCTAGGAAGAGAGGACAAAAACTTCCTTACAATGTCCCTGTTCTCAAGAGTTACTCCAACATCCATTAGAGTATCCATAAACTCAACATACCTGAAGTATTGTTGAGTCATGGTTTCACCTGCCTTGAAGGTGAAGTTTTCAAACTGCTGCTTCAGGAGATCCTTCTTGTTCTCCTTTGCTTTAGTAGACCCCTCATACATTAGCTTCAGTGCCTCCCATAGTTGCTTGGCAGTTTTGCACTTCTTGAAGCCTCTGTAGATGAAGTTTGGAAGAGCAGTTTGAAGGGTTGTCATGGCTTTTTGATCAATCTCTATTCTCTTTCTATCTGCTTCAGAGTAATCAGCCACAGCCTTAGGAATCTTACCACCACCAGTAGCAGAAGTGGTTCTTGGTATGTAAGGTCCTTCAACAACAGAGTCCCACATCCTGGAGTCTTGAGACTTGATGAACCCTTCCATTCTTTGACACCAAGTATCAAAGTCTTCAGGAGTAATCAGTGGAGACTTTGTCATAGTTTCAGTTTCCATATCAGCTTTGGTTATAGCTGTCATTTGAGTTGTTAAGTATTTTGTGTGTGTGAGGGATCTTAAGATGGTGAGATCTAATATCAAGAGCCTGAAAAGCTCTGATACCAAATGGAGGATGATAAGATCAAATGTACCAATCTATGATGATGTATGAACACAATTCAAAGAAATACAAACAAAGTAATCAAATCAAGCTAGATATCAACAGAATTCATAGTTTCATTAATATCAAGCAAAGACAATTACAAAGTAAGTAAGCAGTGATGAATCTGTTGTTCGTCACTACTCTCGTCTCCTGCTACCTGCAACAAGTCTAAGCTATTTATAATGAAACACATGAAACTAACAATACTAGTCCCTATACTATTACGAATAGTAAAAAGACACATAAAGACAACATGTTAATCTTTCTAGAGAACTAACAATACTCCCCCTAAGATTTACATGGTCTTTAGTCTTTAAAATCTTCAATCTTGACTTCTTTTTATCTTTTCTTCAGCTTTCATCTTCAATTTTTATCTTCAGCACTCAAAGAAATCTTCAGATTCTTTCTTGATCTTGAACATTGGCTTCTTTTTATACATCTACTGTTCTTTCAAAGAATTAGCAATAGCAGACTTAAATATTCTAGCAAGAATGCCTTGTTCTGGTTTTGCTTCATTCGTCTTTATCTCCATTTTGCTCATTCTTTCCAATGTATCTTTTGATAGACATGTGATATCAATATTAGCATATAACTCAATAGGATTTCGACTTTCCTTTGAGTGTATTCCTAGTACTCCTTTTCTTGAAATTCTAATGAACTCAATGTCTTTGATATCCTTCTTAATAATGTTTGCATATACAAGAGCTTTCCTTAATGATATTCTTTCCATTGCAGCATTCATCACATTGATGATAGAAAGAAAATACTTTTTATCTTGCTCTGCAATCTCTAGAGATACTTTCTTAAACTTTTTCACAGATAAAAATGATATATAACTTGGATGCAATAGTTTCAGTTCAAAAGCACCAAATAATGTAATCATATCCTCATCCCATTGTTCGAGATTTCGGACCTGTTTAAGCTCAAAAGTCTCAGTGTCATAGAACCATCCGAGAATTGGCTTTGACTTCTGATTACCATCAATCACCTTTAAACCAGGAGTTGTGACTTTTTCAAAATACTTATCACAAAATTCTATCATGTAATGTTCTTCTTCAGATTGTAATCCTTTAAGCTTTTTGTTCTTCTTTAATGTAGCAAAGTACTCTTTGTCTTCTTGATCACATCTTGTTTGAAGAAATTACTTGATCTATCCATTTCTCTTCTCAATAATTCTATCATCATCTTACCACGTTTAGAATCAGATGGATTAATCACAGGTAATCTGTTTAACTCTTTCAAGTCTTGCACTGAAGTTTAATGATGCTTGAGTAAAAATGATATACATCACAAACTGCATTTACTCTTTTTATCAAAAATGCATCAAATATCTCATCATACTTCCATGCTATTATCTTTACCTAGTTTGTGAAATTAGGAGCAATCATGGCATTTAATAACTCAGCAACCGATTGTCCTTTTGTAATATATTCCTCACCAAGTCTCCAGTAGATCTGGCATTATCAAAAATTTGTCTTTGTTCAGAAGAGGCTTTATATGCTTGTCTTTCAGTACCAGAAAACATTTTGATCAGATCTTTTCTGCTATCATGAGCATATGATTTTCTTGCCATCTATTTAATCTCTTGAGGCTTCAACATTCTTGTTCTTTTGGTAATCTCAAGGTATTGAGGATTATCAGTATCAAGTATGATCATCTTTTTTGATTGTTTTTCAGTTTCTTGAAAACTTCTAACAAGATTACTCAAAGATACAAATTGTAATCTTTTCAGTTTCCTCCATGGGTAATTCCTAGCTTGCAACCAAGACCTTAAAGCTGGAAAACTCATATTATCAGGATCAAGATGGTGCAGCTCAGAGCTTGATAATTCTTCTACATTAATACTTTCTTTAGCTCTATTCCATTCACCATGTTCCATTACAATCTCATTTGGATCAATAGGAGCAACTGACTCTGGAGCAATGCATTTCTCATATTCATCATTTATTTGAGAAACAGTCAGTCCATCCAAAAAGACTCTATTGTATTTCATCTTCACAAGGTAGTTGTATCTATCTTCAAAGTCTTATGGAATTTCATCTTGATCTTGAGTTGGTTCTTGTGAAAAGAAATTTGATACCAATTGAGCTTCATCTATGTCTTCTTCATCTAAGACTTCATCATACCAGTCATCATTGTAAAATTCTTCAATGTCTTCTAAAGCTTCAATTTGTTCTTCAATGTTTTGCTCTTGAACAGTTTCTTCTATTCTTTGTACTTTTGAAGATGACTCTGTTAAATTTTTATCTGCTACATCATCAAGTTTCCTTTTGCCTTTGATCACCTCAGGATTCTCTTCAACAATCATCTCAGAACTTATCATTTGATCTGGTGAGATAGGCTTTTGAGATTTTTTTACCTTTATTAATTCATCTTTCAATTTTTCATTTTCATCAGATAATTTCTTGAATTTCTCTTCAAGAATGTCATAATCCTTTATCATAACTTCAAAATTTTTGATAACATCTTCTTTGTCTTTTACATAGCTCACAAGCTTTTCATCTTTCAGTAAATTTTCTTCATTCAACTTAGAATTTTCATCCTTTAACTTTTGAATTTCCTTTTCAAGAGATATATTCATCTCTTTCAATCTTTCATTCTCAACTTCTAATTCTTCAATTTCTTTATCTTAATCATATTTTCTTCTTTCAAATTCTCCATCTCATCTATATCAACTATCTCCTCTGTTTGTACTGACACATTGTGTGTTGTACTCACAGGAATTTCTTCAACCTCTTCATTCACTTCAGCTTGAAAAACTAGTTCAAATAACATATCATTCATGAAATCAAAATCAAAAGTTTGATTCTGTGAATCTTCTTCATGTACAACAATAGATGGTTCATCTCCTTGAACTTCATGTACAGAATCATGATAAATATCAGCATCAGTAGTTTCTTCAGCTAAGTTCTGAGTTTCATTGACATTATCATCATTTTTCTTTCATCAAAAAGCTTCTTGATGTGCTTCAGTTGCACCATCATTACCATCATCATCATCATTATTATCATCATCATCATCATCATTTGATGAGCTTTCAGTAGCTTCATCATCACTTTCTTCATCATCATCATCAATCATATCATCTACAACATCCTCAATAAGATCATTTGGATCTATTGGTTTATCTTTAGATAAATGATAGTGTTGTTGATTGATGTCTACTTCATCCATAGCTACATTCCTTATATAATCAAATAATGGAATGTTTTGAGCACTAGTAATCATAGCAAGTCTCTTATACACAGCTTCTGACATGTGCTCTAATTGCAACTTATCTCCTTCAACTCCTTCACCATATAAATCTGGATTCTCTTCATTAATGACCAGTTGGAGAAATCTTGGATACATCAAGTATATGTAGATAAAGATATATTGGCTTTTTCCTTATTCGTCAAGCTTTCGAGCAGCTCTTTTCTCTTTCCTCTTTCAAGATTGAATATGAATCCATTCATTATCCACTTTGCCATGTTAAACCTTCTGTTTGTGGCTAGAGCAATGATAGGAGATGCAATGTCCACCGGGAATGAATCCCAACCAGCACTTCTTTTGGACATGCAATGTTGAAATATATAACACAACAATTTCCAGTGTTTATATACTCTAGCTCTGAAGAATTGTTTCTTAGGAAAGTGATCAGGATGACCCATTTATAGAAATACATCTCTACATTCATTGAAATTATACTCAGATAAGTCTTCTGGATCATTTTCACCAAGTTTAAGAGCTGTTATGATTGCTTGTTCAGACACTTCAAGCATTCTATCAGATGTAATTAAAGCTCTTAAAACTTTATTCCCTTCTTCATCTCTATCTATTTCTGCTGTTCTCCAGAATCTTTTGATCAGTCTTGCATTAATCATAGGTCTTGCACATATTGCATAGACATATTTTGATCTTAGCAGAAATCTTATAATTTCTTAACCAACAGCTTCTCTGTTTTCATCATCTAAGAATGCAGCAACATTATGTTTAGGCTCAAACTTCAAAGCTGCCATCTGCAAAAATATAGAGAAAGAGTATTAGAACATTAAAGAATTTTGATTAATGACTTTCATTTTTACATATGAATTTGCAATTTTGAAATATTGAATTCAATTGACTTATGAATTTGACTGTTGACTTAAGAATTTAATTTGTGAAATCTTAAAATTTATTCATTTTGAATCTATCATTTTTATCAATCAATTATTTGAATTCTAATTTATCTACTTTTTATAAAAAAAAAATTTTATTTTTTATTTTTTATTTTATTTTTATTCAAAAATTGAATTTTGTCTGTTCATCTTTTTCTTCTTCCTTCGAAGAACTGATGATCAATCTGTCACATATATTTCTAGTTTCAGTCGATGAATCAATATATCAAATTGCTCGAATTTTGATACATATCAACAATCCAGAATCAATTTTAGATAGATTAAGATTTGATTAGTTAACTTGAATGTTATATGTTCGAACGCCCGAATAGCAGTCAAACGACTATGCCAATCATCATGTTTTAACCAAAATCTACTGATTTGAATCACAAACTACGTTTATAAACTCAAATAATATCTAACAATCAACAAAGATTTGCTACAATCACTGAGAATTGAGAGATTGATAAAGTCCGAGAGTCGATAGTTCAGAGAGTTGTTTTTGGAGAATTTTGAGTGTGAATGAGAAACAAGTGTAAGTGTTCAATATATTAAGTGAAATTTTAGATGCATGAGCACTGTTAGGCGCTTTTCCTGTTCAGGGGCACTTTGCACTGTTTAGCCGCATGAAGTTCATGAAACTGTTCTACATTTGAACTCTAGACATTTCAACACTGGGTATGACGCATGAGACATTTTAAACGTCTAACATTTGTAACTCGAGACATTTCAATCACTTGTCAGGCGCATGGGTTTGTTAAAACGCCTAACACTAATTAAACTCATGGATTGATTGTTCAAATGTTTAGGGCGCCATGTCCAAACTTTGGTTGTTGCGTCTGTCCGTTGAGGTTTCGCGCTGCGGGGAATATGAAAAACGCTCCCAAAACACTTGTATAATTCCTGAAAGTTCACCATGCTCCTATTTAGACATATGAACACTATTTAGGCGCATGAGGACTTTGAGTGACTTTCATGAGTCTTACACTTGTGTTTTCACAAATTCTTCACCCTGCACACTTTTTAAACATATTAGTAATTTCATACTAATCTTTAACCTTTTAAGCATATTTTTGAATTTCCCAAAATTTACCTTTTAGTCCCTCAAGTTTAACTTTTTACATTTTTCACACTCAATTTTTTTTAACAATTTTAAATCTTCACTTGTTGTTTAACTTTTTAAAAATTTATCTTTCCCTTCATTTTAGTCTCAAAACAAAATCAAAATCTATTTTTCAACTTTTGAAAGAAGCATTTCACTTGCAAATTTATATAGGTTCATATTATCATTTTCAAAGTTACATTATCAAACTCACATACACTTTGAACATATAGCATCATCCTTTTAATTCAACATTTTAACATTGATTTTGATTTTCTGAGAAAAACTCTTCCATTTATTACTCCCCCTAAACTTTTAAGTTTGAACAACTTATAAGTTTCCTAAGGTAACATAATAAGATCACCCATCTCATTGTTATATTGCCTTCACACACAAAAAACATGCATAAAATCAAAATGAAAGCATAATCAAAATCTAATATAAACAAAAGAATTAATTTCTGCAGTGAGATCATATCAATGAAGATCAGCACATTAAAATAAAAAAATGTGAATAGTCATAGACAATGAATAAATCCTGATCAAGTGTGTTCTAGGTCAGTGATATCACAACAAAGGAGACACAAGATCTAAGAACAGAAAATGAGTGTTTTTGACAAAATATCAACTCATTTACTTTTTCAATTTTTGGATTGATTAGGGTATATTTAGATATGAAATGTAATCATACAGAGACTTAGAGAGCTCAACTATATCAAGACATGCAAGAAAGAAAGAAACACATACTCACTTATTACCTGAAACATATGTATAACCAGAGTTCATGTTACTTAAATTAATAGAGAATGATCATGGATAACTATTTGATCAGATCTAACTATCCATTTGAATAGATTGTGCACATTGGCATCTTTTGCATCAAAGAGAAAATCCAGGTCTGTAATGACTTACAACAAAGGATATCTCAGCACTTCAGGTCTATGATGACTCATAACAAAGAAGTGATATGATGCTTGTAACAGATCTCATGACTAATCACATTACCATCAGGTGTGAGTGGCATAACTTAACAAGCAATCAATCTGATAAGGCAATACATTTCAAAAGTACTCAGATGAATACACACATGCACAAAGATTTAGTGTAATCACAAGAATTTACATTTTCAGAATAGTAGCATGATATTGTCTACCACATATATCTGATCATGTCAGACTTTATTAATAAGTGAAATATGCAACTGATCTCACTAATGTACTATCATTTCTCACATATTGCATAAACATATTCTTTTCTAAAAATAAACTGACAATTAGAAAAGGACTCTGTTTTTGGAGTTTTAATTTATACTTTTGTATTTGGTTTTTCTAAGAAAAAAAAACACACACACAGAGAATACAAACAGGTAATTAACATTGAGAAGATCACTTATGATGATCTTTTGATTTAGAGAGTTCACATATGATTAATAAGACCAATTGACTCCATTAAATACTCAAACCGTCCGGGTAGGAAGGCTTTAGTAAATGGATCGGCCAACTGTTTTTCCGTTGCAATTTGAATCAATATGATTAATCCTTTTTCACAGTTATCTCTGAGAAAATGATATCGAATTTCGATATGTTTTGTTTTTGAATGTTGAACATGATTAGCTGTAATGAACATAGCAGCAGTGTTATCAATGTAAATAGGTGTTTTAAAAAAATTGAACCCATAATCTAGTAGTTGATTTTGCAACCAGAGGATTTGAGAACATCCTGCTGATGCAGCAATGTACTCAGCTTCTGCAGTTGAAACAGAGACATTTGTTTGTTTCTTACATTGCCACGAGACTAATCGGGGACCAAGAAATTGACACCCACCCGAAGTAGATTTTCTATCTTGACAACATCCACCATAATCACTATCTGTATATCCATGTAGTTCAAAGTTACCCTCGTAAAGATACCAAAGCCCTAAAGCTGGTTTACCTTTAAGATACCTGAATATCCTTTTGACAGCAATTAAGTGAGATTCTTTAGGGTCTGATTGATACCTGGCACAAACTCAAACAGCATACATAATGTCTGGTCTAGATGCAGTACGATACATCAAAGAACCAATCATTGATTTGTATAACGTTTGGTCAATAGATTTTCCTTTTGGATCAGGTTCAATCTTGGTGTTAACATCTACTGGACGTAGACTGACAGTCTTGCAACTTAAATTTCTTCAAGAGCTTGTCAAACACACTTCTCTTGATTGATAAAAATTCCATCGTCAGTTTGCTTGACTTGAAGTCCAAGGAAAAATTAATCTTCCCATAGAACTCATTTGGAACCGAGATTTCATGATTCTTCAATTCATTGCACAATTTTGGACTGGTAGAACCAAATATGATATCATCAACGTACACTTGTACACATAAGAGATCATCATTATCCTTCTTTATGAATAAAGTTGGATCAATTTTCCCTCTTATGTATCCATGTTGGATCAAGTGTTGTGATAATGTCTCATACCAAATTCTAGGGGCTTGATGAAGTCCATATAAAGCTTTACTCAGCTTATATACTCGATGTGAAAATTATGCATCCTCAAAGCCCAGAGGTTGCTTTACAAACACATCGTCAGTGATAGGACCATATAAAAATGCACCCTTTACATCCATTTGATACACCTTAAATTTCATGAATGAAGCATAGGCCAGGAAAACTCGAATGGATTCAAGTCTTGCAACTGGTGCAAACACTTCATCATAATCTATCCCTTTTTCCTGTGTGTATCCTTGTGCAACAAGTCTCGCTTTGTTCCTTATTACTACACCACGATCATCAGTCTTATTTCTAAACAACCATTTCATGCCTATAGCATTTTCTCCTTCAGTTGAAGTAATTCCACACTTCTTGTTTGCGAAATTGAAGTAATTATTCTTGCATGGCTTCTATCCAACCATTGTCCTTTAATGCTTCGGTAACATTTTTAGGAACAATTTGAGAAAGAAAACAAGAGTATAGCACAAGTTTGCTTGTTCTGATTTACTCCTTGTTGTTCTCTCATTCAATGGACCAATATCTGAGAAATTGGATGATTCTTGTGAATACGAGATGTTGGAATCTCATCACATTGAACATTAACATCTAGATTTGTTTGGTTTAAGTTGAAAAGCTGATGTAACAAATTAGAAGAATGTGGATTGAGTTAATAAAGTAATCAAAGTTACCAGTATCAACTGCATCACCAAAGATGGATGATGTTCTAGAATCAGGTTGCACAAACTCATTACCATCATTAGGAATTGGTTGTGATCCTTCCTGATCAAAAGAGACTGAATGATCTGAAGCTGTATTAGTATGATTATTATCATTGAATCGAATTGTTGAGTCCTTGACAAATGATAAAAATGGGTAGTCTGAGCTAGAATCATCTAGGTTGTCAGAATCTTAATCCTCAAGATCCAAGATCTCCTCTAGAGTTTTTCTTACCTGTAGAATCAAGACAATTTGATTGATTAAACAAGTTAGATTGAAGAGAGTTTGATAATGAATCTAAATCAAATAACCAGGCAGGACCATTTGAAACTGATGGAAAAAATTTTCCAGAAATTTAATTTGAATGTTTCAAGAATTATATTCGTCCTAGAGTTGTACACTCGATAGGCTATTGAAACAGATGAGTATCCAACGAAAAATCCATTATTAGATTTTGCTTCAAATTTTCCTAACTGATCATTTGAATTAAGAATCATAACAGGACAACCAAATGATTTTAGAAAGTTTATGTTCGGTTTTCTGCCAAACATTAACTCATATGGAGTTTTCATTTTATCTTTCACAATTAAGATTCTATTCTGAACAAAACACGCAGTTGATATAGCTTCATCCCAAAAAATGATAGGAACTTTTGCATCAACTAACCTAGAACGAGCAGCTTCAATCAGTGTTCTATTCTTCCTTTCAGCAACTCCATTTTGTTGAGGAGTTCTGGGAGCACTGAACTGATGAGCTATCCTTTTTGTGCACAAAACATTTCAATGTTAGCATTTTTGAATTCCGTTCCATTATCACTTCTTATTATTTTCACTTTATTTTCTAATTGATTTTCAACTTTAATGATAAATTCTTTCTGTAAATAAACCGTTTCAGATTTAGCATACAAAAGAAAACCCATGAAAATCTTGTATAGTCATCAATGATAACTAAACAATATGATTTTCGTCCAATACTCTTGACATTTGTTGGTCCAAAAAGGTCCATATGTAACATTTGAAGAGGTTTGGAAGTTGAGTTTATGAGCTTGGTCTTATAAGACGCTCTGTGTTGCTTCCCTTCAAACATGCTGAGCAATGATCAGTCGTTGCAAACTTCTTAGATGGAAGTCCAATGACATGATTTCCTGATACAAGCTTGTTCATATTCTTGAAATTTGAATGTCCGAGACGTCTATGCCAAAGCGGCTTTCATCATTTGATGCTTTAGCAATTAGGCATGTTGTTTCAGTTGAAGGATCAACTTGAGATATATCTAGCTTGTATACATCTCTATCCCTTTCAGCTGTAACAATTACCCAATCTTTGCTTATCTGAAAACCTTGTTACAAAACATAACAGAATGAATCATCAAATAGAACAGAGTATGATTTATCACATATTTGGGATACACTTAAAAGATTAAAGTTCAACTGTGAACAAAGTTCACTTTGTCAAAGCTTTTTATCCCATTTGATACTGTTCCTTCTCCTGTTATTTTTCCTCCTGCATCACCACCAAAGGCGACGTGTTTTCCATCCCTTAACTTAAAATCTTGTAACAAGGTAGGATTTCCTGTCATATGCCAGCTACACCCACTATCCACATACCATGTATTAAGTGGTCTTCTTGGGCGTACCTGCACAACAAGAAAATTAAGTTGAGATATCCACCCAAGCCAAGATGGTCTTGGGTTTTCCAAATTTATCAACAATGGTAAATTGTTTGTAATGAAGATTATTCAAATCAGGTTTATTCTTGATGAATTTACCAATCTTGTTTTGAAAATTATTTTGAATATTGTTTGGAAAATTGTTTGAGTTATTTTTGAGAACATTCATACCATTTGATTGACCAATTTGTGACACGTATTGATGACTAACCTTTTTATTAGTCATTCTTACAGATCTTGGTATGAATTGTTCTTGCACATTTTGTTTAGATCTCACATAATTGTTCTTTTGAAAAGATCTCAAACCTAAAGAAGGTTGATTAGTTAATTTTTGAAATCCATTAGTTTGATTTCTCATATATTGAGGATAACATAACCTTGCTCATGTTTGAATTTGCAAATCCTCTAGTATGTGATCTCTTCTAAAATAACAATTAGCAGTATGAGTCTTGTCATCACAATAAGTACAGTATTTGTTAAAATAACAATCTACTGCGAAATGATTTCTCATGTCACATATGTGACAGTACTTGTTGAAATAGCACTCAGCAGTATTGTGATTTTCATATCACATATTCACAGTACTTTTGTGGAGTTAAAAAAAACTATTTGTTAACTTTTGACATTGACACTGTATTTGATTCATTTTAATTTTGGGTGTCAAATAGTTAAACTGTTGTTTTTCATTTTTTACATTTTGATTTTGTGCCAGATTATTTTGCATCTGCTTAACATGAAATTCCTTCTTGATTCATTAGGAAAAATCTTTTTGCTACAGCCGAAGTCTTAGAATCTGAACTTGATTTCAGATCAGAGTGAGATTGTTCATAGTATTTACCTTGTTGTTTTGAAAAGAATTCATTTAACAAACCGGCTGACACAAATTTTATCGGTTAAGTTTTGTTGCCTGATTTATTGCTTTGATTAAGTTTTCTAAACTTTTGTTTTGTTCAGATTTGATTTTGATGATTTTTTCTTCTTCTTTGATTCTTTGACTTAGAAGAACTTGGTATACTTCCAGATTGAACATCATCAGAAGAAGATCTTTTTCAGATTGAACTTGTTTTAGATAATAGTGTTTGAATCTTCTGATGTTCCTACCTGTTGTTTATCTTTATCTTTGCTTTGAACTTTCACTTCTTCTAATACAAAATGAATTTGATCAGAAGTGTTTTGTTTTGTTTGTTTTGGTTCATAAGATTTTATCTTGATTGGATGACCATTTTTAATCTTTTCTTGATCATCTTCAACAAAAACTTGTACATTTTCTTCTTCTTCTGAATTGTTTTTGACCTGAAAAATTTAAGTTTAGCTTTATTCTTAGAGAATGATCATGTGTATTAAAGTTCTGGTAAAGTGTTTGTAATAGATTCAGGCATAGGTTCATGAGTGAAACCTAACCCTGCTTTCTGTTTATCTTTTCTCTCACTTACCAGTTTTTCTACAATCATTTTGAACTTTTACTTTAGCAAGATCCATTTGAGTAGCAGCATGTGCTATCTTCTCCTGTTCAAGATTTTTGGTCATCTCTTCCAATTGTTTAGAAACAATTTCTAATTCTTTTAGTGTTTTGTTCCATGAAGTTTGAAGAGAAATAATCTTTTGATCTGCTGTTTTATGATCAGATTTTAGTTTGTTATGCATTGACTCTTCTTGTTTTAGTTTCTCACAGATTTTATATGAGTAGTTTCTATAGTATTCAACATGTTCATAGCATGATTTTGTAAAGATTTTTTCTCTCACTTCAGATAGGATTTCAGGGAATTTTGGAGATAAGGTTTCAGATTTTGAAGATGAAGTGTCAACCTTAGGTTGATCAGACTGTGCCATTAGAGCTACTTCATCTATATCCTCCTTAGGATTAGATTCCTCACTCCAATCATAGTCATCTTCTTCATTCTCACCTTCCACCTTTGGATCATTATTTTCTGACCAATCTTCTCCCTGGATTTCTCCAACAAGAGATAAACTTGATGTTAAATCATTAGTAAACTGTTCAGCATATGCACTCCAATCATAACCATCTTTAATGCTGACTACTAAAGCTTTCTTGGTTTCATCAGATGATTTTGTTTCATCTTTAAGCTCAGGCATAGGAAGACTTTGATAAGGCTTTTGAAAAGTCTTCTGAGCTGGTTGAAACCTTTGATTGCTAGAACTTGATTGAGCATTTCCTCCATTATTCCTTGGAGCTTTGCATTCTCTGGAGAAATGTCCATAACTGTTACAGTTAAAACACCTTGATTTTGACTTATCAAACCCAACAGTCTTGTTAGCACTTGGCTTGTACTTCCTGGTTGACATATGAGTTTTTTGTGTCCTGTAAGCAATCATCACCATATGCCAGTTTAAGTCCATCTCTTCAACATCTTCAGGATCCACAATTTCAAACAAATCCTGCAAAACAAGGTCTAATTGAGTTAAATGGCTACCTTGATATGCTTGAAAACTAGCCATAAATGCAGTGAATGCAGTTTTAGACTGTTCATCTTCTAATAGGATGTTTATCACATCTTTAACTTTGCTAGGTTTAGCAGAGTTAGATGAAGAAGTCTCTGTTTGAACATTAGATGTTTGAGACTGAGATTTAGGAGGAGATTGAGAATGAGACTGTGTTGTATAAGCAGGAGCACTAGTAAATGATGAATTAGTGAAAAATCCTGCTCCAACAAATAAATCTCCCTCTTCTTCTGTAATTTTCTCACTTTTTGCCATGAATGCATTTTCAATAGTGTTTGCAGGAGAAGCCACAAACTGATACTGAGACATTGATGCTGCTCTATCATTATTCCTTGAGCTTTCATCAATCTCTACTGACTCTATCTTGGCAATGAGTAGATCTAGATCCATAGGGAACTTCTCAGTATGCTTTTGTAAGGTTACTGTTTGTTTCCATGATGAGGGTAAAGCATTGAGTAGTCTATGATTTAGATCTTCAAGATCAGGCTTAATACCAGCTATTGACATCTCAGTTGTAAGTTGAACAAATCTGTTCATCATCTGATTTATGGTTTCTCTAGACAAATGTTGAAACAATTGTAATTGCCTTTTCAACTTTTGTTTCTTGAGATTTTGAATCTCCTTGCCTCCTTCACAAATGGTCTTTAAGGCTTTATACATGGTGTATCCAGTTTGATATCCATCAAGCCTTGCAAGAACTTCTAGAGGTAGTCCTTTACACATCAAGGAATATGCTTTGATATCATTCTTTACTCTTCTCAAATGATCTCCTTGAAGACCATCTTCAGGATAGGGTTCTTGAGAATCTTTAGTATAAACAAACCCTCTGTCAGGCCCATCAGTGAATATAGGAATGTATGGTCCTTTCTCTATAGATTTTCAAAGATCAGTGTCAATGGAATTTAAATGATGTTTTAAGCTAAGAGACCAATTTTTGAAATCAGATCTATTTTTAAGTTTTGGAACTCTATTTTCAGAATCTTCTGATTTCACCATTCTTATATTTTTGTTGTTTTTCTTAGATTTTGAATTAAGAAAAGAAATGAAAAAGTTTTTGAAAAATTTTCTTAAAAAAAAATTCTAAGTATCAAGGGTGATACGCCTGAACAGTAATCAAACTCCCAAACAGTTAATGTGCCTAAGTTGAGAGACGTCTAAGGGAATGCCTTAGAAAAATTTTCCAAAACGCCCAAGTTGATTCGTCTGAACAGTGTAAAATGCCTGAACAGTTGTAATGCGCCTACACAGTTGTAATACGCCTCAACAGTTATCAACCGTCTAAACAGTTCTAATACGCCTCAACAGAGATGATACGTCTGCACTTTTACTCTTCAACAGTAGTCAAACGTCTGAACTGATAACGTCTAAACAGTGTTAATGCGACTAAACAGTAGTCAAACGCCTAACACTTAGACAAATTTTTAGCAAACCTCAACTCTAATGCGCCACATTCATCATGTTCATATGAATGTAACTGACTCAATCTTCTAAAATTCTTCAAAAGTTGATGAATTGGATTGAAACTTTCCAATTAGACATATTTTTATACGATAATCATTCTTCTAACATCAATTTATTTCAATATCAACAACAAATCAACATTTTGTGATTTTCAGTTCCAAAATAGTGAACTTTTCGAACACAAATTCAACAAATTATCTCGAATTTGATGAATTTAACTGCTGATTGTGGTTCAAAACATGTTTCTGATGATGAAACACATCTGAAATCCACAAATTTTCAATTGAATTGTTTATCAATCACTGATTCTGTGAACTTTTTGAGTTTGAAAGTTCGACAAACCTCAAAAATCACTCAACCAACAGCTCTGATACCATTTGATAGGATCAAATGTACCAATCTGTGATGATGTATGAACACAATTCAAAGAAATACAAACAAAGTAATCAAATCAAGCAAGATATCAACAAAATTCATAGTTTTATTAATATCAAGCAAAGACAATTACAAAGTAAGTAAGCAGTGATGAATCTGTTGTTCGTCACTACTCTCGTCTCCTGCTACCTGCAACTAGTCTAAGCTATTTATAATGAAACACATGGAACTAACAAATTACAAAACTAGTCCCTATACTATTACAAATAGTAAAAAGACACATAAAGACAACATGTTAATCTTTCTAGAGAACTAACACAGGACCGGTGAAGGGTTTGCACTTACAACACAACAACACAATGAGGAGAGTTGCTTAGAACACTTAACAGATCAAATAGGGAACTAGTTAACTTGTTAATGAAAGATGCTAAGAACAGAAGTAAAAGTAAGACAGAACAAGATTGCAAACAACACAAGTATTTAGTTTTCAAGAATGCTGTATATTGCTTCTCAAGTTCTATTACAAGTTACAAAGCATCGATGGAAAGTTACAAGTACTTGAGATACTTTATACTACATCCTATAACCGGCCATACTTTAAAGGCCAGCTAGATACAATTGAGTAGACAACACACAAAATCAAATGAAGAGTCAAAAGGCAGATTGTCTTTTGACTAGTGACTATCACATGCCATAGATCACATCCTAAAATATTACAAAAAGGATAAAAGTACATAAAGTAAAAAGCACAGACTCAAGACCTTAATGTATAGTTACCAAAATCATGGACCTTTTCACCAACTCATGTAAGTTGGTGACTTTACAGAGTTGCAGCGGAAAGGTGGTCCAGCTTTATGGTAAAGAACATGAGATAAAAGCATGTCTCTAAAAGTCTTCGGAAGAAATCGGTCTTCACTCTTTGGCTTCGTAAGACTTTGTCTTTGAAGCTTTGGAAGACTTCACTTTGGCTTCGGAAGATGTTGGTCTTGGCTTCGTAAGATTTTACACTTAGAATATTTCTAGTGCAAGGTGTAAAACTTCCGAAACATTTCTAATTATGTTCTTTAGTGCATGCATGCAGAGAGACTTTGGATGTTTTGGCTGCATCAGACTTATAGGAATCCTTACAAACTCCCCCTAGGCTGATGCTACCAAACATTGGAAGATCTTTAGCTGTTGACAGTCCTTATAATGATGATGACCATGCCCTTCTTCATAGATGGGCAGGATCACTCAAACTCTCATAATATCTTCTCATCTCAAAGAGGTCATGTAGAGGTAGGTTGAATAAGTCTTGCCATGTGTAGACATTTTCACAACCTTGATCTCTTATTACATGCCATCTCTCTGGATTAGTTGTGAAGGTCCATGATAATATGGGTCTCTTAGCTGCAAGAGGAGCCACTTGAATTGGAGTTGATTGGGCTGCCTCTTCATGCAATTCCTCAGGTTGATCTGACTCAGCTTGAGGTGTACAGGTGGATGATTCAGGCTTCTTCTTCTTCTTTGACTTTGGTTTGGAAGCCATCCTCTTCTTCTTCTTTGAAGACTTTAACTTAGAAGACTGGTCTGCAGCACCTTGTTGATCAGTCTTGTCTTGCTTAGTTGGGTGTTCCTCCCTTACAGGTTCAGCAGGAGAGTGAGTTTGATCCTGCTGTGGATCAGAAGATGAAGCTTGCTGAGGCTCAACAAGAGGTCCAGGTTGTGTTATCTCAAATTGTTCAACCTTAACCTCTACTTAAGGTGGGGCTTGACTTGGAGGGGAGTGTAAGTCAATTAGCTCTCCACTCTTGATCTTCTGCTTGATTACCCTGATGTGCTTATCCATTGTAGATAGAGACATGGGGCCAAGTCTCCATTCTAAGAATCCGTACATCTTCAAGAAGCTCATCATCCTTTGTCTGTCAACAAACTTCTTCATACTCTTTTGGATGATGGCTCTTGACTTTGCAGCCTTTCATCTTTCTCTTTGTTGCCTTTTGTTTTGAGCACTTGAAGTTCAAGCTATTTGAGATACTCAAATTCAATGTACTCAAAGGACAAAGGAAGAAGTGCAGATGCCTGGTAGAGACCTGTGGCACTCAAGTAGTTGATCATGTTTTGCTTATCTATTTCCTTGTCTACCTGAGGTTATTGTGTAGCTGCCACAGCCTCTTGCACAGGGCTTTCTTGAACTGGGGAGAGAGTTGGAACATGCTTGTATAATCTTTTCTGTCTCTTCTCCTCTTTGAATTGGAGAAGTAGCCTTGCATCCTCTGCTTCATTCATCTCTCTTGACACTTCCATGTCAGCCAGTTCATTTAGTTCCTCTTAGGGGAGAGATATAATCTCATCTATGTCATAGTTCCTGGACAGCAGGTAAGTAATCCTGACTGCCCTCAACTCATCATCTTAAGTGTTTGGTCTGGGGGTAGCCCTGATTGCAGCTTGCATAAAGCCTGAAGACCCAGAGGAACTTTCTCCCCTTAGCTTCCTCTTCCTCTCTCTTTCCTCCTCCTCAATCTCTTTAGGAGTTAGAATCCTTTTCCCTTTATCACCCACAGACCTTTATGACACAGGGTGGAGAGAGCTTTGGCCTTCATTGCTTGGTGTAGCATCCAAGCTCTGGCTAGAGAGAGGTTGTGAGACACCTTCACCCGCAGGTGTTTCACTGAGGGGATGAATTTCTGAAGTAGTTGTTCGTGTGACAGGGCTCTCAGGCTCTCTGGCTCTATCACTGCCTTTAGCCAAGGTTTTCCCTTGAAGCTAATCTCAGGGTCTGCCTCAACATCCAGTTGACCAATGACATTACCTGATTGTCTTTGTCTCCTTCTTAGACTGAACTCTTCAGTAATTCTATCTTGAATCCTTTGTGCCAGCCTGTCAGCTTGTCCAGATTGGCTTGGGTTGACAAGTGGCATGTTGATCAGGTCAAGACCTTCATAATAGTTCAAGGTCTGAAAATTAAACACCTCTTGTTGCCTTTGAACTCTTTGAAGAATGAGGGCTCTTCTATCAACATCATACCTCCATCCAATAATGTAGTTTGAAGTTCCTTGAGGTGGGGATGATATAGCCCTCGGAATGCCTTCCTCAAAGAGACTCCTAATGAAAGAGTCTATAGTGTCCACATCAATGTGAACTTGAGGAAGTTGTTGAGTATGCGCAATTGCAAGTGAGGATGGTGAGTCCTCAATGTCCATACTCCCTGAAGAACTCCCAGGTTCTGTGACTGTAATGACTTTCTCCCCCTTTTTGGTAGCATCACCCTCTTGTATAGGTGAGCTAGGAGTTAGGTCAATCACATTCACAGGTTCTTGTGTTTCTTGTTGAGCTCTCCTTAAAGGTCTCCCAGCTAGTTTTTCCCTGAGATAAGATATCTCAAGTTGCTGATCATTGACCCAGTTGTGCAGGGTAGTCACCTGAGATTCAAGGTGACTAACCTAGGAGCATGTTTTTGACAGTTTGCACCTTTAGTCTCAAATTCCCCCATCTTCATCAAAAAAATCATTGGGGGATGAGATGATTGGACCAAAGTCCTCTCTCTCACCATCAGCTTCAGGTTCTTGGCTGCTGGATTTCCTCTGCACATTGACAGCCTTAGTTGAAGTGTCAATGGAGAGTTGCCATGGTTGAGGTCTTAATGATGTAATCACTTGCAGAAATGAGAGCCTCTTCCATATGGACCTCCTGAACAGGTTCAGGGAGACCCATCTCAGTGATAGGTGACTGATGTGGGCTAGACAAAGGAGACTCAGGAGTACTCATCTCTCTTTGAGTAGGGGAAGAGTATAGAGACTATGGTACTGATTGAAACCTAAGTCTTAATCAGTATAGAAAGAGAGGTTGGGAATGGGTTGATTTAAGTCTAAAGGCTGGGATGGTAACTTTCCCCTGAAGATTGTTCAGTTGAGTGTTGAGACTCAAAGTTAAGGCTTAATGCAATTGGGCTTGTGAGCTCATCAGGGTGAGCATGAGGAACCTCACCACTGATTCTTGAAGAGATGGGAGTGGTTTGCTCCTTAGGGGAAGTAGGAGCTCTAGTGTCCACATCCTCCTGTATGGGTGAGTGTATGGGGGCCTGCAAAAACTCAATAGCTTGAGCAGGGGTTCGTTTGGATTTTCTTTGGAAGGTGAGGGTGATTTGTGGTCTTTTTGGTTGTTGGGAGGTAAAAGGTGCAGGTTCAACACTAGCTTGTGTTGCAAGGTTGTCACCTTGAGCAATAAGCTCAAACATTTTTAGGACAAGGGCTATTTCTACCCCTGAGAAGCCTACATTTGGCTTCTTCATAATTTTAAAGATGCCGGGCTTCATCTATCCCAATTTAAGAATATTATCTGTTTCCCTCAACTGTGAGCCCAGTTCACAGTTCAGAATGTGTTGAACATATCTAGGAAACATATAATACTCTAAGGAGTCCAAGTTAGCAAGCAAATTTGTATAAACAAACTGAGAGTACTTGAACTTGACCCCTTGAACCATTCCATGCACTATGAAGGAGAGATCCTCAGGAATCAGGTCCCACCCCTCGATCCTTGTTTGACATGCTGTGGATAACCACATGAAGCAGGTATTTCTACTGGGATGAGACCTTTCCTTTCTTGAAGGTCTTTACAGAGAAATCTCCCTCATAGCCCATCTGCTCAAAGGAATGATTTACAGCTTCCTTTGGGAAGAACAACTAACATTCTTCATCATCTAGCTGCAAGTGAGTGTTATGATGGGCGGAGTGATGAGAATTGTCCTCCCATGCACTGTGGCAGATAGTGCCTTCTCCCCATCCATGATGACGTCTTGGCAGGTCTTCCAGGATTCAAGCAGATGATCCTCATAGAGAGTAGGATCAATGGTTAGGGAGGTGAAGTAGTTGGATAGAGCCAGAAAACGGCAAACCATGTAGCAAACATGATATCTGGCCTGCTAGCTGTGAGGTACATATGAGACCCAATCATTGCCCTGTAGAGATGTTCATCAACACACTCCCTCTCAAGATCAGGTCCACGGGAGTGATTTCTGGCTATGGGTGTCTTAGCAACCTTACAATCAGTCATGTTGAATCTCTTAAGTATATCTTGTACATACTTTTACTGACTTATGAAGATGCCATTGTCAACTTGCTTCACTTGAATTCCCAGAAAGAAATTGAGTTCCCCCATGGCACTCATTTCAAACCGGTCCTTCATCAGCTTCTCAAAGTCTTTGCAAAGCTTTGGATTAGTTGACCAAAAGATAATGTCATCTACATATACTTGAACTAGCATTATGTCATTTCCTGTCCCTTTGATGAAGAGACTTCCATCTATAGTACCCCTTTTGTAGTCATGCTGACAGAGATACTGAGATAGAGTCTCATACCACTTCCTTGGTGCTTGGTGTAACCCTTAAAGAGCCTTATCAAGCCTGCAGACATAATCAGGATGATCAAGATCTGCAAACCCAGGTGATTGTCTGACATACACCTCTTCATCAATCACCCCATAGAGAAAAGCACACTTGATCAAATTTAAGAAATTTTGATCTGGCAAGGAAGATTCGCCCTCCACATCAGCACACTTATCAAGATTGACTTGATCCAATGAGTGTGTGACATCATTGATGTTGTCTTCAATGGAGTGGTTATCAGCATCAAGAAATTCCTGATCACTTTCACCACCACCATTTTCTCCAACATTTGAAGCTCCTTCATTTGAATTTTGTGCCTCTAAGCTAGAATTTGAAGGCACCCCAGAAGTATCAGCAGGATTTGTCATTGATGTGCTGGTAGAAGCTTCATTTGCAGGATTGGTTACCACTGGAGCTGAAGATATGTAGCTTGAAGGTCTTCTTAGCTCAAATCTTGGGTCAAGATCACCTGTAGGTAGTATATCTGTGGACCGTGAAACATTCTCACAAGATTTGTTAAAACAGTTGGTAACTAAATCAAGATCAAATAGCCAATCCGGACCAGAACCTTTCACACTAGGAGTGTGCTCATTGAAAGTCATATTGGCTGACTCCTCAACTACTCTAGTTCTGAGATTGTATACTCTATAAGCTTTAGCTTGAGAAGAGTATCCAATGAAGTGTCCATCATCTGATTTCTCAGCAAACTTGGCAATTTGATCTTTGGTATTCAAGATGGTGCAAAGACATCCAAATGACCTGAGAAAACCAATGAAAGGTTTTCTCTTATGCCACAATTCATAAGGAGTCTTACCATCTGTCTTAACCACTAAAACTTTGGTTTGCACATAGCAAGCAGTGTTCACTGCCTCTGCTCAGAGGGTGATGGGCAGTTTAGAGTCATACAACATAGTTCTTGCAGCTTCAATTAGTGTCATGTTTCTCCTCTCAGCAACACCATTTTGCTGAGGAGTCTTGGGAGCACTATATTTTCTTGTAATACCTTTTTCATCACAAAATATATCAAGGAGTTGACTCTTGAATTCAGTTCCTTGATCACATCTTATGGTTTTTACCTTGTGATCACATTGATTCTCAATCTTTAAGATGAAATTCTTCAGAATATCAGGGGTCTCATCCTTAGTTCTAAGAAAGAAGACCCAAGTGAATCTTGTAAAGTCATCTGTGATCACCAAATAATAAGAGGTCCTTCCTAGACTCATTACACTGGTGGGGCCAAAAAAGATCCATATGTAATAACTGTAGGGGATTAATAATGGAATTTCTTTCCTTTGGCTTGTGAGAACTTGTATTGCTTCCCCTTCAGGCATGCAACACAATGGTCATCACTTGTAAACTCTTTCTTTGGTATTCTAGTTACCAAATCATTCTTAATTAATTTATTCATGTTTTTAAAGTTTACATGGCACATTCTTTTATGCCAGAGGAAAGACTCATCATTATTTGCTTTAGACAGAAAGCATGAAACTTCTCCTGAGGGAGATGTTTCTTGCAAATCCATCTTGTACATGTTCCCTTTCCTGGGGGCTCTGAGCAGGATGTGCTCATGAGGAATGACCAACCCTGGCCCGAGAACAATGCACTCATGCTCAGTGAAGAGCATGTTATGACTCTGATCACAAAATTGGGATACACTTAGTAGATTGTACCCAAGCTCCTTGACAAAGTTTACCTTCTCAATGCTGAGCTTACCATTTGTGACCTTGCCCCTTCCTGTAATGTAACCTCCTGCATTTCCTCCAAAAGCAACTGGTCCTCCATCAATTCTTTCAAACTTTTGGAGTAGTGACCTATTGCCTGTCATGTGCCTGGAACAACCACTGTCAATGATCCATACATTTCTGTTTGTCTTGAGCTGTTCCTACACAAAAGAGAATGGTTAGTTACATTTGGAAACCCAAGCCTTATTGGTCTTAGGCTCATCAAAAGAAGTTGAAGACAATGCAACAGTAATTGGTCTTATAGTCATGCTAGAAGGATCATTTGCTGATGTTGATGAAGAACTTTCAGCCACATGGTCTTTCTTTGACTTCCACACCACCTTTGGAAGCTTAGACCTGACCTTCAATACTTCGGAAGTTTTGATGACTTTGGAAGTTTTGATAACTGGACCTTCGGAAGATCTTGCTTTCACTGCAGTAGGCTTCAGTGCTTCGGAAGCATTCCTTTCTTCCGAGACCAAATTTTCTTCCGAAGGCAAGTTTCCACTTGTCTTCTTCTTCATTTTGGAGCTTCCGAAGGAAACGGATTTTCCTTCCGAAGCTTGCTTCTTCTTCTTCAAACTCTTAGAAGTTTCTTTCTTGGTCATGTGGAGAGTACTCTTTGGATTGTAAACACAATCCTTAGCAAGATGAGAGGTACTCCTACACATAACACAGTCCATTTTCTTCCTTCTAGGAGTTTTCCTTTGCGAACAAGGCTGAACTTGATCACTTTCCTTCTCCATCTTCATCTTTGCAGATGCTGTGGCAGTTCTTGTAGGGATGGAACTACCTTTGGAGCTGGATGGTTCAGGTTGTACAGCAGTGGTGCACAACTGATCAACCTTCTTCTTGATGATGGGATGATTTGGACATGAACCAGAACTTTTGTTGATGGAGTTCAAGTTGGTGTCTCCAGTCATCACCACTTTAAATCCTGCAGAGATGAAGACTTGTTTCTATGCAGAATTGAAGGTGGCCTTGATATCTTGAGCCTTTTTGGACTTTCTTTTGGCCTTCCTTATCAAGTTCTTTCTCCTTGACTTGGTCATCCCTGTGAAAAGTTTAGGGAAAGCATTGATCTAAAATTTGCTAGGTTATTAGAACACAATGATAACTTAGTAAATGACTTACAACTCTGCACTGAAGCTAATCGTATATTAAAACAAAATGAGTGCAGTTTTAAAGAAAAGATAGAACTTTTGGGTAAACAACCAAAGGAAACTGAAGTTGTTGCCTTAAATCAATCTAATGATATAAAGTTTTATTTAAATTCATTAGAAGAAACCAAAAAGGAGAAAGAAGTTTTGGAAGTCGAGGTTAATTCATTAAAACAAAAACTGCATAGTTGGGCTAGTTCTTCTCACATAGTACATAACTTAGTGAAAGAACGAAACAATGGGGAAGGTTTGGGATACAAAGTCGTGCTACCACCACATGAGATCCTTTTGAATACAAAATGTAGACCTATTAATAACAACCCAATTAAGGATCATGTGATGTCTACTCCTCTAGTTCGTGATCCTGATTCCACAAGTAAGAATATGAAATCTGACATTAAACAGAAGGAGGCTACTTTGAAAGCAAAAGGCAAGATGCCAGTTGAGAATTTGAAGGATGCATTGAAAAGGGTTAATGTAGGGTCAGGTTCACCAACGTCCATTTCAGAACCCAAACTGACTAAACAAGTTAACCACAAACGTATTAATCATCAAAGTCCAACCAAAGTGCAAGTTAAAGATGTTCAAAATGTTAAAACAATTCAGTTTGTTAATAAGGATTAAACATCTAAAAGAGTAGTGTCAAAACCAAACCAGAAACATCTCACACCTTCACTCAACTCAACATCACACAAAAGTTTTCCTCAATCTGTAGAAGGGAGATCATGCTACAATTATGGAAAACGAGGACATATTCTCCTAATTGTCCTTATTATCAGATGCCCAAAAAGAAAATTGAACTTTTTGATTCAAAAAAAAGTTCATAACACTAAGTAATTTTAGAACCTACACATTCCACAAGATGTTAGTGAATTTACCACAAAGTCAGGTGTATCTTAATGAAAAACAGAATCAAGATAGGTTATGAAAGAAACGATAATAAGATAGTAGAATATAAAGAAAAGATAAGCTATTATGAAATGATGATGTGGTTGAGTTTATTCGGTCACCCACCAAGTAAGGCTTGGGTTCCCAAACCTGAACTAATCATTTCTTTTGTATGTGCAGGGTGTCCGCTACAGTGCTATCACTATATATATTGGTAGGTCATAGGACGAGTCAAGCACATGACAGGAATCGTCTCTCTTTTCAACGTCAGAAAAATTAAAGGGGGACATGTTTCATTTGCTGGGAATAAAGGAGGTTACATCACCGCTCAAGGTGAAGTGGGAAACGAGAAAGTGAAGTTTGACAAGGTCAACTACGTTTTACAACTACAGAACAACTTATTTTTAGTCTCCCAGATCTGTGATAATGGATTCAAAGTTGTATTTGACAACAAGAAGTGCTACATGTTGAAGAAGGACTATGTGATTGAGGAGGATAAAGTTCTTATGTCAGCTTCAAGATATAACGACTTGTATGTCTTGGATCAATCAAAATCCTCCATAACTGATCACATTGTTCAATGCTTCCTATCAAAGGCAACTGAGAGGGATTCAATCTCCTGGCATAGGAGAATGGGACACATTAATCCAAGGAAGATGAATCATTTAGTTCAAAATGATTTAGTGAACAGAGTAACTGTCAAGAACTTCCAACTCCCGGATTTTTGTGTAGCATGTAAGAAAGGGAAACAGACCAAGAAGTCTCACAAGTCAAAGAAAGTTTGTTCAACTGATCTTCCTCTTGAGCTTCTACACATGGATCTGATTGGTCCTGTCAGTACAAAGAGCATTGATGGAGATTTGTATTGCTTTGTAGTAACGGATGATTACTCAAGATTTTCTTGGGTGATGTTTCTGAAAGCCAAATCAGAAACTTTTGAATCATTCAAACATCTAGTTACTACTTTGGAATCACTCTACAAGCTGAAAGTAAGGCAGATTCGATCAGACAAAAGCACAGAGTTCAAGAATCAGTGGATGGAGGCATACTGTAGAGAGAGAGGAATCGTTCATCAAATTACCTCTGCCTACACTCCACAGATGAATGGTGTTGCTGAAAGGAAAAATCAGAGCCTGATAGAGACTGCCAGGACAATGCTAGCTGACTCGAAACTGCCTATTCAATTCTGGAATGAGGCAATAGTTAATGCGTGTTACACGCTCAATCGAGTCTTAGTGGTCAAACGACATGGGGAAACATGTTATGAGCTGTTCCAGCGACGTAAACCTAACTTGGAGTATCTAGAACCATTTGGCGCACCGTGCATGTTGTTGAAGAAAACTCAGACTTGGAAGTTTAGTGAGAAGGCAGAAGAAGGTATTTTTCTCGGCTACAACATACCAGACAAGAGAGTTTATAACAACTCAATGGGTCAGGTAGAAGTATGGTGCAACGTTGATGTTCAAAGATACACCACCCCCCTGCTGGAAAAGGACCCTCCTTCTTCTTTGACTATGATGGATTTTTTAAGTCCTTCAATCTACCGCTTTCTCATAGTGATGATGAGCTTTCTGCTGGGATGATGTACGATGTTCTGAACACTCCTCTACCAGACTCAACATCAAAGGCTCCATTAGATGATACTTCTAGCCCTTCAGGGGAAGAGCTCGAAGTAAGTGATTCTTCCTCTGATGATGAAGGAGTTGAGACTCCAAATGTGGAACAAGAGGAATAAGTTCCCGCAAATGAAAGTACACAAGCATCACATCCTGCTGCCTTTGACACTTCAAAACCTCATACTCCAACAGCTTTAGATACTAAACCTGGGTTTCACAATCTGGATAATGAGGTAGTTGTTCCCACCACTCCTGGATTCCGGATTAATGTTTATCATCCCTTGGACAACGTCATTGGAGATGTTCGATCGGGAGTATAAACAAGAAATCAGCTATACTCGGCTGTTTATGCCTTAGTCATGGAAAAAAGGATATCTTCACGATGGTGCATATCGATGTTTTGTGTCTCAATTTGAGCCAAAATATGTGAGTGAAGCCCTAAATGATGAGGCATGGGTTAGTGCAATGCAAGAAGAACTCCTACACTCCAAGAAGCTAGGAGTATGGACCCTTGTGGACAGACCAAAAGGTGCTAAGGTGATTGGCACGAAATGGGTCTTGAAGTGTTAGAAAGATGACCAAGGAGTTATAATAAGAAACAAGGCTAGGCTTGTGGTTCAAGGGTTCAGACAAGTCGAAGGCATTGACTATAATGAAGTGTTTGCACCTGTGGCTCGGATAGAAGCAATCCGTATCTTTCTAGCCTATGCATCCTACATGAAGATTAAAGTCTATTAACTAGATGTAAAAAATGCATTCCTTCATGGTGAAATCCGTGACACAGTCTACGTCAGTCAACCCGAAGGATTCGAGGATCCTTATCATTGGGATAGAGTTTACAAACTGGACAAGGCTCTCTACGGGCTCCATCAAGCCCCTAGAGCCTGGTATGAGAAACTTTCAACTCATCTAGTGAAACATGGTTTTTGCAGAGGAGTTATTGACTGTACGTTATTCATCAAAGAAAAAGATGGTGGTTTACTGCTGGTCCAGATATATGTAGACGACATAATCTTCGGTTCCAAGAATGAAGAATTATGTAAAGAATTTGAGTCTGTAATGAAAGCAGAGTTTGAGATGAGTGCTATGGGGGAGATGAAGTTCTCTCTTGGCTTACAGGTGGATCAAACACCCAAAGGAATATTCCTGCATCAGACCAAATATGTAGGTGATATCCTTAGTCGGTTCGACATGGAAAATGCTTCAGTTGCTCGAACTCCACTTGCCACTAACCATGATGTGGCACCTGACGAAAATGGTGATCTGGTTGATGCTACAATGTACAGAGGAATGATCGGATCCCTAAAGTGAATAATCTCATCGGAGTTAAACGGATCTTTCGTTATCTGAAGGTTACACAACACTCGGGTTGTGGTATCCTCATGATGATGACTTTGAGCTTACAGCGTATAGTGACTCGGACTATGGTGGTTGCAAGATGAACTACAAGTCAACATCTGCGGGACGTCTATTCTTTGGTAGACGGTTAGTCACCTGCCAGTGTAAGAAGCAGACATCAGTTGCTCTGTCAACTTGTGAAGCTGAATATGTTGCTGCTGCAAGTTGCTGTTCTTAAATCATTTGGATTCAACAGCAAATGCGCGACTATGGTTTGCAATTTTCTAACACCCATATTTTTGTTGATAATTCTGCTGCTATTGCTGTCACAAAAATCCCAGTCCAACATCCTAAAACTAAACACATCGGTATTAAATATCACTTTATACATGACTGTTTTGAAAGCAATTAATCGATGTTGTTAAAACTAATACGAACTTTCAACGCGCCGACCTTTACACAAAAGCATTTTATAAACCGCGGTTTTTATATCTTTTAGAGGTAAATGGTGTGAAAAAGAAAAGTGATGTGATTCTAGAAGAAGAAAGTGCGTAGTCCGACAAGTTTTTAGTTTCCTTTTATTTTATTTTATTTATTTTATTTTCCTGTCTATTAAAATCCAAAAACACAAAAAGATTTTTCGGTTTTAGAATTTTAGAGGAAAAATAGGTTAGTTTAGTATTTAATTCGTGCAATATTTAATTACTTAAAAAAAAGAAAAATAAATAAAACGAGGGAGGAGAGCAACTTAGCTAAAAGAAATGAAATCAAATCTGTGATTCTGATTCAACGCTTATGGAAAATGATAGTACACAGGGAACAAATTGTTTGGGACCTCAAAAGCACTTAAATGATTAAGATGCAAAATTCAAAATATAAATCTGAGAAGTCTAAGCAAAATAAAAAGAAAAATGATAGTAAAACTAGTCTGCTACTGAGGTAACATAGAGAAAGTAGGCCTAGAGGTTGCTAGTCCATTGTATGATGTATCGGTAGATTCAACACAATAGATGAGTAGACCTCATTGGTGATTTAAATTCAAACTAAATTGTTCAACCTGCTGTGGGTTCCCATCTTATCTCTGGTTAACACAATCAACGTATTTCCAATAAGGGGTGATGAGCAACATAAACACCACAAATGTGTGCGGATGACCATAAAAATAAGCAAAGCACATGAAAAAATTGTTAAGCGCAATCAAGCTAATGACTAATGTTGTTGGTGGGTTACGTGCAAAAAGAAAAGAAAAATGCTCTCACAAGAAGCTAGGTTGTGTGCCTCTCTGCTGTGCGATGCCACTGACCTGAGGATAAGCATAACCTAAATATTCTAGAATTCATTGTTGTTTGCTCCTCTCTGCTGTGCGATGGCACTGACCTGAGGCTTGGCATCTCTTTGAAAGCTCTTAGAATAGTTTCTTATTGTCAAATACCCGTAGATCGCTCAAAAATCTCCTGAGGAATGTTGATTACCATATAAACGTGGGATCCACAAATGCTTGTTGAAATAATACAACCTAACTCATCACCAATGTGAGTTAATAATTTGTGTATGGATTTAAGAGGACAAATATACTGACAATCATCGTGGTTGCAATTCTTGACAGTCAAAATCATTGTGTGCATCTTATAGCTCTAGTATGATTTCCTAAAATTGCTATTGTCTCTCATTCAAAACAAGATTCTAGCATCAAAACATTTTATTAAAAAATCCCAAATGATTCTGATATACCTGTATGATTCCATAATGAATCGGTCAAGAAATGATCAAATTAACTTGAAGCTGTGCTGTTCAGGAAGAAAAATCTGCTAGACGGTTTTCTAAAAGATTTCAATCCATCTCTAATCAAAAAACCAAAAATATGTATTGTTTTTCTTCTTAATTTCAAATTGATTTTTCTATTTTTCTAGTCTTTTGTTAGGTAAAAGTCGGACTATACAACTAAATGAATTCTGTGAATCACTCACTAAAAGGGGTCACGTCCTAGGTGACCAATCTTTTCAAATTAAAAGGATTACGTATGAGGTGATCAAAGGTTTTTCAAATTAAAAGGATCACATCTGAGGTGATCAAATGTTTTTTAAATTAAAAGGATCACGTTTGAGGTGATCAAATGATGTTCAGTTAAAAAGGTCATGTCTGAGATGATCAGTGTTCATAATGTTATATCAAAAATTAAAACTTTAAGTGTGTGAAAGTGTATGAGGTCAAACTCATAAGTATGAGCCAATCGCACGATTGAAAAATAAGTATGAGCCAATCGCACGATTGGACCATACGTATGAGCTAATCGCACGATTGGACCATGAGTATGGGGAAATCATACGATTGGACCATGAGTATGGAACAACCATGTGACTGAACTAAAAGACTGAACCAATCGCACGAATGGATCAAGGAGTATGAGCAAGTCGCACGACTAAACCGCAGTCGCACGACTGAAGCATGAGTATGGGCTCAGTCGTACGACTGGAGCATGCGTGTGGGTCCAGTCGTACAATTGAACATTAAGACAGTATAAACAGAGGGGTGAGTCGGTCGCATTTCACACCACCCCTCAAATTGTTCGAAACCTGCTCATACATAGATACCCTGCCAAAATTTCATCTCACCTTGATTTCTTGCCGATTGTGTTACTAACTGATCTATTGTTCATCTACAGGTATTGTGGGACTGAAATCGATCAAAATGACCGGTGAAATCAAACCCAAAATGACCAAATCGACTAAAATCAAGAAATCAGTTAAACCCTAAAAATAAACCACTTAAATGGACATTAAAGTTGCTTTAAAGGATATTAAGTGCTATTTAGAGTCTCTGTGAACCTAATGAGTCTAAACACGACGTCTAACATCAAGTTTTTACCAAGATTCAAGGTTGGAGTGTTCAACAGTGTGGGATGCGAATGGACATGCTAATGAACTTCAGTCGCACGATTGAGCCAGACGCACGATTCAATCGCCTGTATGAATCATGTGTATGGGTTCAGTCGCACGACTGATTCAATCGCAGGCTCAATCGCACGACTGAACTCAGTCACAAGCTCAATCGCACGACTGAACTCAGTCAGAGGCTCAATCGCACGACTAAACTCATTCGTATGGTTCAGTCGCACGACTGAGCCAGTTTGATCAAATCAATTTAAGTTTCTATTGTCTTCTGTTATGCACATATCTAATGTATATGTTTATTGTGTTACAGAAACATGGGTGATAGATGGACCATGACCCCAAAGCACAACATCTGTGCTCACTTGGATGCACCACTTGGAATGCTTCTGAGTTTGCTGGGATTATTGCATTTCTTAGTAGATCGAGGATCTTCAAAGCTATTTCGACACCATGCACACCTTACAGATCCATACAGCAGGCATTCTGGGAAAGCACCAAGGTTGACCGGTTCGTTGAGCCACACTGTATACGGAGCTCCATATTTGGACAAGAGATCGAGATCACTGAGGATGACTTGAGGCGAGTCTTAGGTCTGGGTGAGGACGGAGCCTACCCAAGTAAGCTACATCCCCTAACGGTCCGGGGATACTTTTTGAGGATTAAGTACGCCGGTGACAAATGCCGGTGTACTGAACAAGAGTAACATGTGCTCGCAATTCAAATACTTGGCACATGTGATCATTAAGTGTATAGCCTCGAAGCGGGGAGGATTTGATGAAATGTCCGACCAAATCCAGAATGCATACGTTGCACTGATACTGAACCATCCGTTCAGTTTTTCACGCATGATCCTCACCTACTTGATAGAGAACCTCGAGGCCAAGGGAAAGGAACGCTTTTGTATGTACCCACGGTTTCTGTAGATGATTATTGGTGAGAAACTTCCTATGCTGCCATAGGAGAAAGATGATGCAGTGGTGCTCGAGGTAATGGATGATACTACTTTGGGTAGAATGAAGGTCTACCGGGGTAAGCAAGTGAAACCTCCGGTGAGGATACTATTTGGGCACCTAGCAAGAGAAGACTATGTGGCGCCCGCTCGAAGGAAGTGGCGTCACGATGACACTGACTCTGACATCGAGCCCATCATGGCACCCACAGACGAAGAAGACGACGACGACGACGAAGATGATCAAGGTCAAGGTGATGAGGCATCTAGTGGACTTGAAAGTGCTACCTTCCACCAAGACTTTTGGTTGATCAGGATGAGGAGTCAGATGAAGAGCATCTGGTGAGGACTATTGGAAGTAGGGTCATGGCCACAGGGAAAGGCATAGGGGCGGTTGGTGGACACCAGGCTGAGTCGAGGGGTGTTGATGCTGATGTTACTGATCCTACTTACACCCCTGACCAGTCCAGCAGCCAAAGGGGAGCGCCTACTGCAAAGGGCTCCGGGAAGAAGAGAATGGCTCAGCCTCACGGCAAAAAGGGAAAGAGGCTGAGGTTCATAGTGATTACATCTTCAGCCCCAGCCACCACCACTGTCACAGCTACCACCACTACCACATCACCTACCACTACCACCACAGACACTACTTCCACCACCACTCCTCCCGCTACCACTATCACTCCATCCACCACCACTACCACAACCACTCTACCACACCCCACTCCCATTCCACCTCCCATATTCACCACATCTACCACCATTACTACCACCCACCAAGCCGGGACATCCACCCAAGCCCCAATGACCCATGATTCAACTCTACCCACTGTTGGGTTAGAGGAACAGCTGGCAAACCTCAATAGGTTGGTGGTAAAGCTGTTAGCTACAGATCACATGAGGGCAAATCAGATTAACCAGCTGATAGCGATCAACACCGCCCAAGGAAGCAGATTACACAGGTGACTAGAGAGTGATCAGTATGAGATGGCTTTAGGCCGAGCTCACAGATCACAAATGAGCTGGTGATGGCTTCGGTGAAGAGAATTGAGCTTGAGAAGACAAGATACTGCATAACAACAGCGAGGAAACAGCAGTATTAGAGTGATCAGTGAGATGCGAGCTAGATCAGAAGTAAGTAGCTATAAAGCGACCTGTGCTAAGATTCAGTGATGAGCAGGATGATTAGATGAATGATGAGGAGTCTTGGAGAGATGATGAAGAATATGACAATGAACTAAGCTGAAAGTGAAAGTCAAAGAGTGAGCCTCTAAAGATCAAGGATGGTGATAGTGGTGATGATGATGATGATAGATGATACAGATGATAAGAGGAATTGATTCTAGGAAGATGTTAATGAAGGAGGACTGAGCGGTAAAGATAAAGAGGATAATGACGATCAGGAAGGTGATGCACCTACATCAGCCTCAAATTCTCAAGCTAAGGAGAGACGTACTAAAAGAAACCAAGATCAAAGAGCCTCGTCCTCAGCTCCTCGAGCTGAAGAACCCACTATTCAAGACAAAAATGAAGCTCAACAGGCAGATGAGTATAATGTCCAACCCCTTCAGCAGGTCAAGTCTCAATTAACCATGATTCTTGACTTGCAAGGAATAGTCAGGAGATATGTGAGCTACACTCCAGAAGAGGGAGAGATCATACATGACTTAACGGATGAATAGCTTGCTGAAATATTCAGGCTGAATCCTGATGAGGTGGTAAAAGATGCTCCAAAAGTTGATTTGGCTAGTGACGATGAGCTGAACGATGTTGATGAAATTGAGATCGAGGACGTCACTGCTGAACATTATCCAGAGTACACTGACCACGAAGGTAATGTTATACCCAACTTGGGTGATACTTTTGGCAGTGCTACATTTGAGAAGCTGGATGAAGTAGAGAAAGAAAAGGAGAAAGAAGAAAGCTCAGCCCAAGCTTCAGACGCTAATGTCGACTTAAAGAAAGCTGAATGGGCAGCTTGTTTTGCAGAGATAAAAGCCCAACGCGTGCCGCCAAAGAAGAATGCCTACACAAAGCTCTACAAAGTCAAAAGACATCAGAAAGTGTAAGGCAATTTGAAGACTTGGAAGTTTATGCTGTCAAGAGGGAGAAGGGGATCGAGTACTTTAGATACCCTCATGATCTGAAGACTCTCCCTGGTTTTGAGCTCAACCGTTTTGCATGTTTAGATCTTCTGTATGCTAATCCGAGGAAGATGTTAGGATGGTTCGAGGCTGCATTAAAGAAAGAATACCACACCAGATGGGTAAACTTTAGACCTCAACAACCTAAGAGGTTCATTCATAAGACTGAAGTGGATCCCATATCTGGAAAACCTAAAGTGGTGCTGAAATGGAGTCCCCCGCGCATAATGTCCAAGATTCCCTTACGAGAAATGCCTCAGGACTTCACTCCACACTTCAAATGGTGGTATTACGATTGGAGGATGGGCGAAGCTGTCATAGTATTGAATAGAGATGGAAAGATTGATACTATCCGGGTATTTGACCCAATGTGGCTTACAAACTTATCGGCTGAAGATGTCTACACATTATACAAGTGGAAACTGTTCTATGATACGCAAGATATTGTACAAGCTCTCCAGTTCCAACATGTCATAAGACTTTGTTTTGCATTTGATATACATGCAGGAGTCACAAGAGAGGAGAAGTACAAGAAATTCCACGAACATGTGAAGAATGTTAGACGATAGGGTAAACTAGGACCAAGGGGGAGTTTGTAGATACATGTTGTTCCTAGTTTATGAGCTTAAATGTAAAAGTCTTTCATATCGTACACATATGTAATGAAATGGTTCAATGAAATATGAAATGTGATTTGATGTTTATTTATCTTTGATTCATATGTATAAACTTCTTATATAGGTTTGAGGTTGTTGTACACAAGTCTAAGTAAATAATTATTGAGTATTATGTACAACCTAGTCGGGTGATTATTCATGCTAATGGACCATACTTATGGACCATACGCATGAATACATCATGCTTATGGACCAGTCGCACGACTGAACCAGGAGACTGGATCAGTCGTACGATTGAGACATAAGATTGACTCAGTCGCACCACTGAACCTTCAGTCGTCCGTATGACTCAATCGCATGATTCAGTCGCACGACTAAACCATGCGAATGGTTCAGTCGTACGAATGAAAAACCCTAACCTAAGAATACCATCTAATTCGTGAAAAAAACAATTGAAAACACTTGAAGAGATATTGCGAATACACATAAACCCTAGCCGTCCAGAACGTCCCAAACAGCCTATCCAAGTTCATAGTTCGTTCCTGATCGATTCCTACTCGTTCTTAACGTTTGTTTCAATATTATATCGATCGGGTTATCGTTCTCACTGATTGGATCGCCAATCAAATAGGATTCCGCACTATTTGATCCGGTATAAACGCAGAATCAGTTAGTACTTTGTATGTACACGGTCCCTAACACCTATTAATTTAAATGGATCATTGGGACCATTTTTGTAAATAACTTATTTATTTGTTTACATGTTTATGTGGTTGTGTTGAAAATCTAGGATTTAAAGTATCACAAACCATTTTAAATTAAGAATTAAATAAAGAGTTTTATAAAAACTCATACATAAATGTTTATGATTTGGAAGACTTTTTAGAAACTAAGATTATGTATTTGAATGACATAGAACTAAGGTTTAAAACATAAATAATAAGACATTGTATTTTTTAGAAACTTAATTGCTAGTAATAAAGGATTTACAAATAGTTAAGATGGTTCGACGTGTTTAATATTGACTTATTAACATCTAGGATATTAATATTGAATCGACGTGATATAGATTTATAAGCCGCAAGACGAACTAATAAAACTTGGTTTTATTTGATGTAATGTTTTGAAAACATGATTAAAGTTAAATGTAACACTACCTTTTTTTCAAAATAAGTATATGCCATCATGTTTAAAACAACTTACGTATTATTAGGTTTCCATGTGAAGATTAATTTGTCATGGGCCAAGAACTTAAATTTTCTAGTAATGAGGTAAGGTGGTTTGTCACAACCTTTTTCATAAATGGCTAGGCCAAGCACATTAGTTGGGTTGGACATCACGTGTTTTAAAGTATGACAAATTAATACTGACCTTCTGAAAAGTGCGCATGCCAACGACGAGGTACGGGGTACGTATAAACAAGATTAAATGTGCAAATATTAACAATGTAATGTTAGTGAATACTGCAGATCTAAAAGTTGCAAATAATACTTGGGGTACTTAATTATTATAGGATTTAAATATCTAATGTACTAAAGCTGGATACGTTGTTTTGTAGACGACGACACCCACAAGCACTCCTTGGTGCAAGCATTCTTTGGTCGATCTCTTCAAGTCAACGCTCCATACTAAACCATGAGACACTTAACGACATAAACTTCATGGATTGGCATCATAATTTTTAGATTGTGTTATTTCAAGACAAGACATTGTATGTCCTTAAAGGAACCGTGCCCCACCCTTCTGCAAACAATGCACCTACCCAAGGACTAAAAGGATACTTGCGCCAAGAATTACGATGATGCTCAAATGGTTTTATGCCTCATGCTAGCTTTCATGAAGACAAATCTACAATATGATTTAGAGCACCTAAAAGCTTATGACATCATTGCGGGACTCAAGTTAATGTTTGAGGAGCAAGCGAGGGAAGGGATATATGACACCATGATACCTTTGGTTGATTGTCAGATGTAAGTGGAACTTTCTGTGCCTTCACATAATGAGAATGAAAGGCTACTTGGAGAGGTTGGAGCATTTTGGATCTCCACTTAAGAACGACTTAGCTGTCATCATGATGATATGGTGACTTCCTTAGTCCTTTAACCAATTGGTAATGAATTACAATATGAATGGTTTTGAGAACTCTATTTCTAAATTTCCTAGCATGCTAAGGGTTGCCTATTCAAGCTAAGTGAAAAAGCAAGGCAAATAAGCTAGCTAGAACAAAGAGATGGGTCTCCAAGTAGAGTGCCTATATAAGTGGGGTTCCCCTATTTTATAAATGGGGTTCAATAAAGAATTAACTGCCAAAACAATGGCTCCTACAAAGTTAAAGGATCCCAAAATCCTTACTGCCACCAATGTGGGGAGCCAATCATTGGAAGAAGATTTGCTAACCCTAATACGACTTCGACTTCAATTAAGTATTCGTATGATAGGGTTATTTGCTTTAACCAGTAATGCTTGGGTTTTTAACACTAGGTGTAGAAATCACATTTGCAATGATTTGTAGGGTTTGCATAAAGTTAAAGAGATGAGGAAAGACAATTTGGTATCACATGTCGGCAATGGCACACATATAATGATTCAAGTTGTATGACAATATTCTATTTGTTACCAAATAGTTGTATTTTAAATAACGTTTTTTATTTGTACATTGCATTACTAAAAATATTTTCGCAAGTGACTATTTGTGTGAGAAAAGTTTTTCCTGACAATTCAATGGAAAAAAAATATTTTTTGATTCAAATAAATTATGTTTTATTTTAAGCCTAGGCCTCACACTAGCATTTATGAAATAATTGTTAATTATTTTTTGTGATAATTGTATATATGCTCTGACTAAGCGATCAAATACAAACTTTAAATTATCGTATCTTTGGCATTGTGGACTTGGTCATATAAACTAGAAATGGATGTCAACCTTCTTCAAACTGATGGAATCTTGGAATGCATGGTTCGGATTCTTTGACATATGTGTATATTTTCTTTATAGTAAGATGACTAAAACATCCTTCATCGATATAGGTGGAAGGGCTACCAATCTATTAGGACTTATACACAGAGATATGTGTAGACCTTTTGGAACAATGTCAATTAAGAAGTGGTGAGAGATACGCTATAGTGTTCAATGAGGACTTTAGTAGATATGGTTATGTTTATTTGCTTAAAAATTTCATAATCTTGATATACAATCCTTTCTATAATTCTACCATCAATCCTGCAATTCAACTCGATAAGAAAAAAAATGCAGAAAAGTTAACCAACATGGATACCCAATGTCTATGTTCAGTGATTACATGTCCATTTATAACGGACAACTATTTCCGCCCTAAAGAACCAAGGCTCAAAGCGCATAATCGTATCGATGGACACTTATTCAAAAAAGAACTCACTACCAATCTTCTTCATAAACTTTAATCAAATTTGATGAAAAGTATGAAGTGTAGTGTATTATATTAGTTTTCTATATATATTCAACGTTTTTGCATGGAATAAGCTTAATGTAGGGTGTGTTTTTTACCCGGACCATGAATAACAAACCCGAACTAAATCAACCCAAACCCGATTAAGGACTAACGCGAGCAACCAAACCCGATTATTACATTGAACTGAACTCGATTATTATAAATAGATTGGTGTTTGGGATGTTTTTCTAAGAATCGGGTCAACCCAATCAACACAAATCTTAGTGTTTAAAAAATTTCGATGTCTTTTATATATGCTTATGTATAAATTCGTTTTCTAAGTTTTATGTCATCGTTGTTGTTGAATTTTATACTATGAATTTTGAGCATAATAAAAATATAATACCCTTAAACATTTGACTAAATGTAAGTATTAATAAGACATGCTAAATCTAATACATGCATTTTGATCACATACATACAAATTATAAAAATATTTAAGATAACAAATTATTTGACGCTTAGTGGTTTAACCTAAACCTGATTACCGAATAACTTGACCCGAATAAAGCAGAAAACCAATTAAATCTTTCTTATTTGGCTTGGTCTTCTGGTTGATTTGTTAGTCTTAAAAACCCAAGAAATCAAACCCCAGTTAAAAAACCTGTATGACATCCCTTCATGAAAGGCCTACCCAGCTGCCATAAAGAAGAGGTTCCTTCTCTAAATAGATATAGTATGAAGTCCAGGATAAGTGAATCAAAAGAATTTTCCTCTGAGACAAATATTTTACATTGTCTCACCATAGTGCCCCGTTTGTCTTGATTTTTAATTGATGAACAAGAAGGAAAATGAAATTATTGGATATTCTGACTCGCCCCCTGCTAGGTGTCCTCTGGACCCTTCGCTCGCCCGTCACAAGTGGAAGCAAGCACCTTGAAGGGAATTTCATTCTAATATACCTTTCTCCACATAGTTTTCAATTTTCCCTTTTACAAAAATGTCAAATCGAGATGATTAATTCTGTATATTAGATTGAATAAGAAAGTATAACTCTTGAGACAACTTCATGATTAGGTTTAACACATTCTTTATAACATCATTCTAAATTAAAACGTACTTGGTTACGTACATTAGTTGTAAGAGGGCTCATCAGTGGCTCTTAGAGATGCTAATGAATATTAAAGGCTATGTATCTCAAATTTTCTAATTACCTTCATAGGCGGACCCAGACTTTGGGTTGGAAGCAGCCATCCCCTATAAACATTTTTTTATATTATATGCATATGAAATTTTCGAGTGTTTCTTTAAATTATGCAATCATTCCACTTTTGGACTCATGAAAAATTTTCAAATTCCGTCACTAATTACCTTTAATTATTTCATAGTTTAATGTTTTATTATTTTTCTATCAAATTCAACCGAGTAGTAGGGAAGACATGGAGTGGGTCTTGGATCTATAGTTTGTCGAATCGTATCTACATTCTTTGAATCCAACACGTCATAAATTGACATAAGAAGGTTGAAAGTTATTAAATGGTACAAATAAAGTACAACTGCTTTCTTCGAAGTGTTGGGCTCATATCCTCTTTTTAAAATTTTCACTGATTAAAGATTGGGAGATAAGTACACCACTCAAAATCCATAAGTTCGAATATTTTATTTGGGGTTACAAAAACGTGAATAGTTAGAAATTTCACTTATATTTAACCTTAATAATTGGCAGAACTATAATAAGTAAAATTACTATTAGATACGTTCAATTGTATGGGAAATTTTTGAAATGTGTAAATAATAAACAAAAGTAGCTATAACATATGGGCCAAATTTGTAAACTAATTTTCCCCTGTTCGTTTAAGGGGATGTTTGGATAATGATTAAGAAAAAGAAAAGGAGCAGAAAATTGTGTGTTTAGCTTCGGTGTTTAACTACGATTCCACTGGCTGGGACACGAATAGGTGATTCCAATTAAAATAACATCTATACTCCGAGTCAGGGCCGCACATTTGCCGTTAAAAAAACTACCGTTCCAAAAGAATGCACTAATTGACACGAGATAAAGCATAAAGCTATGAGGAATGA
>CM046044.1:24995415-25126245 GCA_025215565.1 Flaveria ramosissima | reverse complement strand
ACCCATTTGGTGCCTATTGGTACTTGATTGGATGGTAGCGGACATAGGTTCCAAACCTTTTGTCTTTTGAATTGAAGCAGCTCCTCTTGAATTGATTCAACCCAGCTACTATCTTTCAAGGCATCTTCTACCTTCTTGGGTTCTATTTGGGATAAAAAGCAATGGTACAAGCAGACATTCCATTGTGGTTTGTCCTCTTTTCTCACACCTTCAGAGACTTCCCCTATTATGTTATCAGCTGGATGATGAGGGTGTGAATCCTAAGTCTAGGAATTATCTCCAATTGCAAAGATAAACAAATTGGACATATTTTGCTCAGGAGCTTGAGCACTGGAACCAGCTACTGTTTCAAACTCACTCAATGAGGACTGATTGAATGAATGAGAAACATCATCATCATTTGTTGGCTGTGAAGCAACATTAACAGTTGCATGTTTCTTCAAGATGCTACTTCCATCAGCTTGGTGTTGTTTAGTGTCACCTGAAGAGGTTTGAAAGTCAACAGGTGGATCACTGGTTGAAACTCCACTATCCTTGAGATAGTCATGCTATCAAATCTACCAATAGTGGGAGCTTGGTTTGTTGCAGCTCTTGTAGAACTTTGAATAGGCTAGGGTAGCTCAAACAGTTGGTCTTCATTAGAGTCATTTTGAGCACCTGATCCAGTTGAAACATTCTCACAAGAGGGTTTAGAATAGTTGGAAACAATTCAAAATCAAAGATATGATTAGGGCAATTTCTCCTAACACAGGAGTGTGCTCATTAACTACAATGTTAAAAGATTCCTCAATTGTTGATTCTTGATGTTATAAACTTTATAAGCTTTAGAGTTAGAGGAATATCCAACAAAGGGATAGCATCATTCAACTTTTCAGCAAATTTTTCAAATTGTCCTTTGTGTTAAGTATGGTACACCTGCTACCAAAGGACCTTAGAAAGCCAATAAACAGTGGCCTCTTGTTCCATAGCTCATAATGGGTTTTCCATGTGGCTTAAATACAAGAACCTTGTTTTGCATATAGCATGTAGTGCTAATTGTATCTTCCCAGAATGTTAGAAGCAACTTTGAATTAGCTAACATGGTCCGAGCAGCCTCAATAAGTGTCATGTTCCTCCTCTCAGAAACACCATTTTGTTGAGGAGTTATAGGAGCACTATATTGTCTGGCAATCCCTTTTGAGTTACAGAATGAGTCAAGAACTTGATTTTTAAACTCAATTAGTTGATCACTTCTAATTATTTTAACCTTGTGATCAATTTGATTTTCTATTTTAAGAATAGAAGATTTTAAAGTTTCAGCAGTTTCATCTTTAGTTCTTAAAAAGAATACCCATGTAAATCTTGTAAAATCATTAACAATCACAAGGCAATATGATTTCCTTCCAATGCTCATTATACTTATGGGACCAAATAGATCCATGTGCAATAAGTGTAATGGAGTGGTGATAGAGTTAACAACTTTGGATTATGAGATGCCTTGTGTTGCTTCCCTTTCAGGCATGCACACAGTTATCTTTGCAGAAAAATTCTCTTTTAGGAAAACCATGTACCAAGTTATTTTAGCCAATTTATTCATTGTTTTAAAATTCACATGACATATTCGTTTATGCCATAGTGTTGACTCATCACCATCAACTTTGAAAAGAAAGCATGATACTTCACCTATTAGGGAAGCATTATTCATATCAAGCTTGTATATATCCCCTTTCCTGGGAGATCTAAGAAGCACCAATCATGAGGAAGTGTCATCCTGGGTTTGAGGATAATGTACTCATGTTCTGTGAAGAGCATTTGATGCTTTTGATTATAAAGCTGAGAAACACTTAACAGGTTGTGTTCAAGCTGTTTGACAAAGTGAACTTTGTCAACTTTTAATTTTCCATTGGATATACTTCCTCTGCTAGAAATATATCCTCCGGCCTCACCTCCAAACTGGACAGGACCTCCATCAAAATGTTGGAATTGTTGAAAGAGAGATTTATTCCCTGTCATGTGCCTGGAGCATCCACTATCCACAATCCATACATTGTTATTCTTGTCATATGGATGTCCCTGCACATAAAATGAGATGATTAGTTTTGATTGGAAACCCAGGCCTTGTTGGTCTTGGGTTCTTTTAATGATAGTGACATAATTGAACCAAAGTTTATGCATGCGGGATCAATGGATGTCTTTGAAGAAGATGTTTGCACTGTAGCGTCTTCCTTGATCTTCTATTCCATCCCTTGGTTGATCAATATGAGCTTGTTGAAGCTTTTGCAGCTTGGCATTCTTCCGAAGCTTCTTTCTTTTCGGAAGAAACCTTCACCACCTTTTCTTCCAAAGTAGTCTTCTTCTAGGATGGTGTCAAGGGGACTCTTTTGTTCTTTGAGTCATGACAACTTTAACTTCCGAAGCCATTTTCCCTTCGGAAGAAGGACTTTCTTCCGAAAGCAATCTTGCTTCGGAAACAAGCTTTCCCTTTTTCATCACTTGAACCATCTGATAAGGTCCAAATGAGAAACCTTTCTTGACTCCTTTCTTTTAACATTGTTTGCATAATGTGTGCTAGCAGGATTGTAGTAACAATATTTGGCCATGTGGTTTTGCAGACCACACATTATGCATGCAATGTTAATCTTCTGGGAACTTGAGGATTGTTGTGTCTTGTTCTTCTTTTCTTCATCAGCAATCTTTCCCTTTAACTTCTGATCCTTTGGTAGGACAAGAGTGTTGGTACTACACCCTTTTCGTGAATCAGAGTTTCCTACCACCTGAAATCCAACTGAGATAAATACACCCTTTTTGCATTGGGTCTATCTTCAGCTTTGACTCAACTTTCTTGGTGATTTTTCTGGCTGCCTTAGCTCTGCTTCTTCTGGCTTTGGTGGTCAGGGGTTGATCATCACCGCTAGGAATGGGTAAAATTACCTGGTTCTTCCTTGTGATGGTTCTCCACAGTTGCATCGCTCTTTGACTCATGAGAAGGTGGGTCAGCAGATGGAACCTCTTGCTCTTCAGTATCACACTTTGGTTGTCTAATAGACTCATAAGAATGTGGTGGAGCAATTTCATTAGTTCCCAACCCACCTTTGTTTTGATAACAAAGTTTGAGTGAGAGGATTATGCAAGGATGGCTTGGAAGTTTTGCTCAGAATTAGCATGCTTCCGGGCTTGAGCCTCAGCTGTGACAAGAAGGGCTTGAGCCTCAGACAATTTGGATATTAAATCCTTTATTTGAGTCTTATAATTTGTATGTTCATGTTTTTATAAGGACACAATTTTCTCTAACTCCTCAATTTTCTTTTGATAGTCAGATTCAGCCCTTTTAAAATCAGATATAAAACATTTAAAGACTCAATATCGGATCTAATCTCCATATTGTAGTCCTGATATAACTTAACCTTAGGAATACAAGCTGGAGTACAAAGATGTTCTTATGCCTTATTGTCATCTGTTCCAGCCATGAATGCTTGAGCAGGAGTCACATCCTGTACCATAAAGCTCCAGTCAACTTCTTGAGCCATACCTGCTATCTCAGTTGACTTTCTAGTAGCTTTTGGTTTAGAGGGATGTGTGGAGGCTTGTGGGGTTCCCAGATTTAACTTGGGAGCTTTGCATTCCCTTGCAAAGTGACCAAGTTGGTTTAAGTTGTAACATTTGGCCTTAGTCTTGTCGAACCCAAATTTGCTGTTGGTTGGGTTCTGGGGAAATTGACTTGGGAGCCTTGCATTCCCTTGCGAAGTGACCAAGTTGGTTGTAGTTGTCACATTGGCCTTTTTTTGTCGAACCCAAATTCGCTGTTGGTTGGGTTCCGGGGAAATTGCCTTCCAGTTCTCTTGAAGAACTTCTTTGCTCTATAGGTTAACAGAGCCATTTGTTGGACTATGTCCACATACTCCACATCATCTGGGCTGAAACACTCTAGATCATCAAAGCAGTACTGATAGTCACTAGAATGCCTATTTCTTGAGACAAAGGCACAACTGTCCTGAAAAGAACTTTGCTAAGCCTGTTGAGACCTTAGAGTCTCAGGGAATGTAATGTATGGCCCAGAAGAACAGGATGGCTGTTGGGTGTATGTCAGGTACTGTTGAGGTTGGGGGGTCCTGAACCTTCAGCAACCATTAAAGCGTTGCTAGCAGGAAGACTCAAGGGTCTCCTTGTCTGATGGTCTCTCTTGCTCTCGATCTCTAAACGATATCCATCAAGGATGCCATAAAGTTCAGTCATGGTGAGGGTGTTCAGATTTTATGTCCTCTTGATAGAGACACTGTAGAACGTCCACTCATTAGGGAGTGCACTCATGAACTGTTGCTTCAGGGAGTCCTTCTTGGAGTCATTGGAGCTGAAGTACATCTGAGCAAGTGCATCAAACATTCCTTTGGGTGACTTGCAATGCTCAAACCCCACCATGATGGAGTTGGGTATAGTAGTCATTAGAACCGTCATGGCATTGTTGTCAATGTCCATCTTCTTATGGTCCTCATCAGAGTAGTTTTCAACAGCCTTCTCTATCATGGCACCGTTTCCACCTGGTGCTGCAACCTTTGGTTTGTATGGGACATTGACAATATATTGCCATATTTTGCTGTCTTGATACCTGATGAAGCCTTCCATGCGTTTGCTCCATGATCTAAAGTTTTCAGGGGTAATGATGGGTGCTTTAGTCATCGTCCCCATCTCTACTTCAGACTTTTGGTTGAGGGCCATTTTGAGTGTGGTGTAAGGAGGAGTGAAAAACATGTTGATTTGGATGGTAAGATCTCACAATCAAGAGCCTAAAAAGCTCTGATACCAATTGCAGGATCGGTTTTAGTCACTTTAACACTAAGTTTTCTCTCAAACTTACTTGTAACACAGTCAGATCAGATGATGAAGCAGAATCCTTTCTAAGAGTTGATAATAATATACTAAGTAGCAAAGAACACAAAGAAATAATTGTCAAGGTACTTGTATATATTACTTCTCAACTCAAAGTATTACTAGACTCGTACAAGCATATTACATGAGTTACAATGAGAAACTATATATACTAGATCCTACAGCCGGATATACTTTGATACCAGCTTGAAACCTACGACTAAAGCATATACTATAATGCTAAAGTTAAGGTATCTTAGATAAATTATTATCTAAGATATGGTAGTCATGACATGTCCATGACTTACCTTTTGTCACCAACTAAAGTTGGCAACTGTACTAACTGACAAATGTGAACAGTGGAATAAAGTATGGTCAACTACATGGCTTTAGAGAAAACGCCATGTAGTATATCAGAGGTCTGTAGCGGAGTGTCAGAGAGACCATACTTATGTCCACTGGTTCATAGTAGTGTCTTCCGAAGGTTAGTTGGCTTCGGAAGAACAAGTTCTTCGGAAGCCACTTATACTTTGGAAGATGCTACTTCTTCCGAGGCTTGTGGACTTCTTCATATCTTCATACTTCGGAAGTTGAACTCTTGATTTCTTCTAAGTCTTGAACTTTGGAAGAAAATACTTTGTCTTCGGAAGTTAGAGTTTCTTTCGGAAGATGATCTTGCACTTTGTCTTCTGAAGAACTCCATTTCCTTCGGAAGTTCCACACTTAGCTTTGGAAGTCCTTTATTACTTGTACCGAAATAGTCTAGGTGATTTGGTTTTGGTTGCACCAGCCTTTCTAGATCCAACAAGTTTGGAGGGCAGTCATGGCTTTCTGATCTATTTTAATCTTCTTCCAGTCTTCTTCAGAAAACTCAGCTGCCTCCTTTGGTATCAAACCACCAGCAGCAGCAGCTGAAGGGGTGCTTGGTATGTGAGGTCTAGAGACAACGGACTCCTACATCCTGTAGTGTTGAGACTTGATGAAGCCTTCTATTCTTTGGCACTAAGTATCAAAGTCTTCAGGAGTGATTAGTGGGTACTTTGTCATGGTTCCAGTTTCCATATCAGGTTTAGTGAGAGCTTATTGGTTCATTTGATCGAATTTTAGTACACTTAAGAGGTTGATTCGTTCAATAACAACAATAACAACAAACAAAAAACACAATGATGAAGAAGAAGAAACCAAAAGTATTCAACATATAACAATCATGATCCAATACAATAAAAGATAACAAAATTCAATATATTTCTGTGATAAACAAGCTTATAGTGGACAATTGCAACAGCAATAAATGATTAGGGTTTTTGCAAGGATGCCCAACAATAACAAAGATCAAAACTATATATAGTAATGATAGTTTCGCTGACAGTTTTGCTGTCAGCGAAACTATATTGCCAAAAGCACAGTTTCGCCCCGCTGAGACAGATAGTTTCGTCAGGTGAAACTAACAGCTTGCTATGAGCGAAACCACAGTTTCGCACATAGTTTCGCTGGGCAGCAAAACTTAACTATTAACCAACATACAAAAGTAAACTAACATTGACCCTATTACAACAATCAAACAACTATAGCAACCAACTACTAATCAAGATTGTGACTCAACATACTATGTAAGTCTTAGAGTCGACTCATTGAGTCTCATCAGGAGACTTGAGATACAACTTCTACTCTTCAGGTTGGATCTCACTGTCTTGATCACTCTTGTCTTTTCTGCTCTAGTATTCAGCCTCAGATATGCTTCGTTCTCCTGCAGCATCATCCTCAGAAGCTTTAGCCAGTGATTCTCCTTGGTCAGCTCCTGCTACATTAGCTCTTCGGCACGTGCACTAGCCTGCTGAAATTGTCTCGAAAGTCCCGCATGTCCATCCTCAGCTCATGCTCTTAACGGACCTTCTAGGCTAGTTCCTCACCTCAGCCCGAACAACCCTTACCTTGTTAGCCACAGTCATAAACAATCCAACTTCTTTTCTTATTTCAGCTCCAGCTCCTACTTTAAATGATTTCTCACAAAACACAAGTAGGTCTTCATCATTGAAAGCAAATATCTCTATAGGGTCAAACAGTCTGAATTCTCCTCCATTCTTTAATTCGATCACCGCTTCCCCATTATTGTTATCATAAAACCATTTCTCAATACTTTGAAGCTGTTGGGGAAGGGGGTCCGACAATCTAACCCTGCTCACAGTCTTTGGGGTTTCACCCTCAGCACAATCATGAACATCTTGAGGAAATGGTTGTATTTCCAGCTAACGATTTTCTTTTCAGCTTCCTTCTCCTCAACCACTGCATGTTCTAGAATAGGGGAGTTAGTTCCTCATGCTCCTGCTCTCTCATAACACACTCTTCTTTTGTCATCTCAAAAACATCTCCTTTATCCTTGCCTTTTTGGCAACATAAGTCAATGGTCTCTCATCAACCTCATAGTATTCAGGCTCAGAATCATAGTCAACCAACTGTTCCTCCTCTTCCTCCTCATCTATTAATCTCTGTCAGCACCTTCCACTGGATTTTCTCTTACGAAATCCTCACCGACCAGATCCTTCTCTATATCAAATCCCAAATTACAAACCCAGCCTCAATCACCTCCTCCTCATTCTCAACATTACATCCCTTCCTGCCTCATTCACTCCCTCAGCATCATCTCTCAAACCTGAACCTCCAGCCTCCTCAGCTCCTGCACCAAGAGTGCCCTCTCTTGCCCTGGAGGATGTACCCACATTCAGAAATGGGTACTTAGCAGTATCAATCATATCATCTAATTCAGATTGAGTTAGCTAATTTGGCAGGCCGACTGCAAACTTCAGCTCATTCACCTCGGTCAGCAATCTCTTTATCAACTTTTATTGATCCACCAGCATCTGGGTCATCCCCTCAAAAATCTCATTTTTTCTTTTCTCTCTCATCTCCTGATTGGTCAGCTTGGCCTTATCATGCTTACCTCATTGGCTAAAGAGGAGTTGAGGTTCCTAATAAAATCCTCATCCAGTCCAGCCCTCTCTTCCCTTCTCTAGGCTCAGTAAATTCTTGATGTTTGTGCTTAGTCCTCCTTTCAGACTCCCCTCTTCAGCCCTTTTCTTTGATCTTCTCTCCTTCTCTGCCCTGACCTCCTACTCAGCCTCACGAATTTCATCTTCAAAATCATAATCCTTCTCTTTAGCATACCTCTTCCTTTTCTTCTGATTCAGATTGTTTCAGTCTCGTCTCCTCTGCCTCTTATCCTCTGACTCATTCACCGTCCGAATATAGTTCCATCTTTCAGGAGGGTACATGTTCTCCAGCAAATGTGTAATCTTCCCACTGAAATCGTGCCTTATCACACATCAGTTGAAAAAATATGCGAGTGTTATCTACACTAACCTCTTTATCTCCCCATGCCTCGGTACATTAGGTATAAGATCGTCAATGATCATTGCAGCAGAAATCGTGGGTACAATAGCCATTTGTCTTTCTTTAGGGCCATTACACTCTCTGCCATGCAATCAAAGTTAAGTTTGGCAATATTGGCTTTCTACCCTTTATAGAATATGATCATGGCTTTTGGCTAGTCCAAGTTCAGCCCATCTGATCCACCCTTGCGGTGATCTAAGCACATAATAAACACATGGGAGATGTACCTCCACTCCTTAAACAAAAAGGAGGGCCCTTGTATCCAATACTCCTGAAGGCATCAAAAACCTCTTGATCTGTCAACAAGACCTCATCTCCACTATCCTCTTGGAGTCTCAACACTTGTGAAATGATCTCTGTAGAAGTAACAATGTCGTTCTCCACACTCTCGCTACAATCCTCTGAGGATTGGCTCTAGTGTCGTACTCGGCTACGCCAGAAATCTCTGATATGTAGGTCATAGATGGTTGGAGAATGAGTGACCGCATAGGCAATGGGTGATCTTTAAATCCCGCGGCTTTGGGGTGTGTATCATCCAAGATGGCCGTGATGTTATTCCTCTCGTCAAACTTTAGATTAGCCATTTAATCTGAAAAGCAGATGAACGCATTAGAAAGATATATTAAAATGAATAATAGAGAAAAATAATTAAAAGAATAAAAATAAAGAAAAACAACTTAAATTCGTTGGGTGAAAGTATAGTTTCGATAGCCAAAACAGTAGTTTCGGCAGGCAAAAATGTAATTTCGGCAAGAAGCATGAAGTAGTTTCGGCATGCCTAAGCAATAGATTCGGCACACCGAAACTATAAATTCGCGCAGCTAAACTGAAACATGACCAACGAAACTATTAAGTTCGCTCGGACAACATAACTTCACAGTTTCGCTGAAAAACCTTTAAACTTTCGTTCAGTTTCGCTGGACTATCGATACTTTCATAGTAAGCACTGCGAAGATACCGAAGAGTCTCAGCCCAATCGGTCCAAAACTAGTTGATTAAACCTAGATTAAACTATTGTCCATGATTCAAAACTCACATTAGATGTTTAAAAACAACCGTCAAACATGAAACAAACACTCAATCTCAAAATCGCATGAAATAGTTACAGTAAACTCTCAGAAACCTAAAACCCCAATTGTGCGAAAATGAGGTCTCATTTTTGCGAAATGCGATATATAGACTGTAGTTTCGCTGGCAGCGAAATTATAGTTTCGCTCGTTCATGTTTTGGTCAGAAGTGACACTGCAATGAGCGAAAGAGCTGGCGAATCTGTAGTTCTCACAGTGAAACTATCAGCAAAATTATAGTTTCGTTAGAAAGTTTAAAAGTTTAAAAAATTTAATTTTATTTATTTTCTTTATAAAATAAATAAAATAAAATTATTAGAAAAGAATTACAACAAAAAAAAAATCAAAATAAAGAAATCAAAAAGAATTTACCTCACAAGACCTCACCAGACTTCATATATTTTAACATAATAAAAGAGAAGAAAATAAAAGGTAGAAAAGAAGGAGAAGCTGAAGAGATCTTCTGGAGAGTCATATTTTGGCGGAATTGCTGATATACTTGTCCTTTTAAGCCATTGACTTCTTCTTTCAACAAGTGAACCGCAGCTACTGTATCATGTTTTGGTTCATTTAAAGAACACTTTGAATGACTCAGTCCCCACAGACATTTAGCAAAGAAACTTATCATGTCCACATGATATATTGAACAAATGACACGCTCTGTATGACTATTCCTTTAGAAGCAACAAAGATCCTTTTTCAAAAGAAGCAAAGTCCTTATAGACATCAAATGATGAGAGCTCCACGTCTATACTTATGTATAAGAGAGGAGTTGATCAATTACGTCTTACAGATGAGAGCTTAAGGTCCATACTTACGTATAAACAGAGAAGTTCATCATATCGTGCTTATGAGAGCTCCAGGTCAGTACTATCGTACAGCAAAGGAGATCATCACTCCAGGTCAATGTTCACACTTAGCAGAGGAGATAAGCACGAGAATGTTAGGACCTGGTATTTGAACGAAATACCGAGTGATTGCGTGTTAAACCAACTCAAATAGTGCGGAATCCTATTTGATTGGCGATCCAATCAGTGAGAACACACGATGAATCAATCAAGAATTGATTTCAACGTCAGAAATCGATTAGGAACCGATCTGATGTGTTCTATGAACTTGGAGAACGATTTGGGAGGCTTCTGGACGGCTAGGGTACGTCTGGAGTCGTAATGGGATGAATGCTTACGTTTTCCCACGAATTGGGTCTATTTATAGGTTAGTATTGGTCAATCGTGCGACTGGGCCATAAGTATGGTTCAGTCGTGCGATTGAACCATGCGGTTGATTCATCCGCACGACTGAGTGTTCAGTCGTGCGATTGAGTCAATCTTATGTGTCAATCATACGACTGATCCAGTCTCCTGGTTCAGTCGTGCGATTGAGTCAATCGTATGAAGTTATTCATGCGTGTGGTCCATTCGCATGGGCCATCCGCATGAGAACTTCATTAAGTTAAGTTTGAATGTTCTATTTAATATAACTTAATGTGCACTCATTCAAACATTCATAAACCCAATCAATTCAATCACAACTCATTAATGAAATATTAAACATTACAAGTAACAACCAATTCATATCATTTCATTAATCAATTACAATTACATCAAAAACAGACAGACAAGTTCATTACATTACAAATCCTGATCTAGGGACATACATGTATCAACAAACTCCCCCTTGGACCTAGATCTATCTATTCTCTTGTCTTCTGCATAACCTCCTTATATCTCTTGTACTTCTCCTCTTTAGTGACTCCTGCGTGTATCTCAAAAGCAAAGCAGAGTCTTATGACGTTTTGGAATTGGAGGGCTTGTACAATATCTTGCGTGTCATAGAACAGTGGCCACTTATATAATGTGTAAACATCATTAGCAGATAAGTTGGTTAGCCACATTGGGTCGAATACCCTGATAGTATCCATTTGGCCCTCTCTGTTTAGAACTATGACCGCTTCAGCTGTTCTCCAATCGTAGTACCACCATTTGAAGTGGGGAGTGAAGTCCTGTGGCATTTCCCTTAGAGGGATTCTTGACATAGTGCGCGGAGGACTCCACTTCAGCACTATCTTTGGCTTTCCAGTCCTGGGATCAACTTCAGACCGTCTGATATACCTCGTAGGTTGTTGAGGTTTGAAGTTGACCCACCTGGTGTGGTACTCTTTCCTCAGGGCAGCCTCAAACCAGCCTGACATCTTCCTCGGGTCAGCATACAGCAGCTTAAGTTTAGCCAGCTGGTTGAGCTCAAAACCAGGTAGAGTCTTCAGATCATGTGGGAACCTGAAGTACTCTATGCCCTGCTCCCTCTTAACAGCATACGCGTTAAGGTCTTCAAAATATGCCAAGAGATAATCCTGCCCGACACCTTATGGTGTTTCTTGACTTTGTAGAGCTTTGTGTAGGCATCTCTCTTTGGTGCAGCCCGCTGGGCTCTTACTTCCTCAAAACAGGCAGCCCATTCAGCCTTACGAATATCAACATCTGCATTGGAGGCTTGGGCTGTTTCTGCAGTCTTTTCTGCTTCTTGCTCCATCTTGTTGAGTACCTCAAAGGTATCACTGACTAGGGATTCACCCAAATTGGGGACCACATTTCCCTCGGCGTCAGCGTACTGAGGATACTCTTCTGCAGTGATGTCTTCAATCTCAACCTCATCAATGTCGTTCAGTTCCTCATCACTGGTTGAGTCCACTGTTGGAGCATCCTTCACGATTTCATCGGGATTGAGTTTGAACATTTCAGCTATTTGCTCATCGGACAGGTCGTGAATTATCTCCCCTTCTTCAGGGGTATAACTCACAGACCGTCTTACTATCCCTTGTAGGTCAAGAATCATAGTTAACTGAGTCTTGACCATTTGAAGGGGAGTAAAGTCAAACTCATCCCTCTGAAAGTTTGGATCTGTTTGATATAAACATTCAACACATAAATCATTAGTAATTAATCAAACAGACATACATTAACTTAACTTAATATATAAACATTTAATACATTTGTTTTCATTACATGATTCAAGTACAAAGTAAATAAACAAATAAACATCTAATCAGTACTTTGATCCTGAATCTGTGGTGTGTCGCTCGGAGGAGCAGAAGTAGTGGATGACTGGTCTTGTCGACGTTTGGATCTGCGCTCCTGACCTGAGGCAGAGGCCGATGCAGCCGCATCCCCTCCTTCTGCCTCGTCATCATCATCGTGTCCTTCTGTCCTCTCTTCTTCTTCTCCCTCATCATCATCATCTCCCTCATCATCATCCTCATCTTCATCATCATCATCTCCGTCGTCTCCGTCACCCTCCTTTAGCTTCAGGGGCTCATCCTTCGACCCCTTCAGCCTCAGCATGATCGTCTTGTTGGTCGACTCCAACTCCTCAATACGTTTGGCGGACTGAGCCTGAGTATCTTGGAGTTGGGCCACCTCAACTCTCTGCTGGTCTATGACCCGAGCTTGCTCTGCCAATTGCTGAGATTGGGCAGCAGCCAAGTCGGTCAGTCTGCGGATCTGGGCCGCCTTCTCCTCGTCAGCAGCCAGCAGACGCATAACCATTCGGTTAAGCGCTGAGAGCTGCTCCTCTACCCCAATGTGAGGTAGAGTGAATCCATGTACCTGTGAGGGCTGGGCTGATGGTCCAGCCTGATATGTGGTGGTGGTGGCAGTGGCTGTGGTGTGAATATGGGTCGGTGGGTCGATGGTGGTGAAGTGGGGTGAATGGTCTGGTGATGGATGGGATAGATATAGTGGTGGTGGGTAAAGTGGTGGATGTGGTAGTAGGAGTAGTGGCTGTGGTGGCTGTGGTGATGGGTGGAATCTCAGTAGTGGTGGTGGTGGTGGCTGTGGTGGTAGAAGTGGTAGTCACGAAGGTCAACCGACGCTTCTTCTTCTTCATCCCATGTGGTTGAGCCATCCGCTTCCTCCTGGTCCCGGAGGAAGTGATGCTCCCCCCCCTGCAACTCTGCTACCTGACCCCGGAACATAGTGGGGTCAGTATCTCTCGCCAGGAGTCCCTTGGTGCTCACCGACCACCTTTAGCCCGTGGTCTGTGGGAACGACTTTGCTTCCCACAGTCCTGGTGAGGGGCTCCTCGTCTGACTCCTCCTCCTCCATGTCACCAGCGACAAAACTCCTGATGGAAGCCGGCCATCTCTGCGACCTCTCCGGCAGTGGCTGACCCCGGGGGAATAATCTCTGTATCTGTGCCTCTAGATGGGGCAGGCATGTCATCCCCGGCATCGCACACATCATCATCATCAGAGTCTGACTCTGGTATAGCAATGTGCTCCACGTCTGAGTCACTGTCCTCGTGGCGCCACTTCCTTTCGCTGGCGCACATAATCAACCCGGGCCAGATGCCCAAACAGCCTCCTGACAGGGGGCTTCACCTGCTTCCCCCTGTAGACCTTCATCCGCCAAGAGTCGTGTCGTCCATGACCTCGAGGATAACAGCATCCTCCTTCTCCTTCGGTAGGGAAGGAAGCTTCTGATCAATGATCATCTGTAAGAATCTAGGGTACATACAGAAGCCTTCCTTCCCCTTACCTCGAGGTTCTCCACTAAGTAGCTGAATATCATCCTGGAGAAGCTGAACGGATGGTTCAGCACCAACGCTGCGTAAGCGTTCTGGATCTGGTCCGAGAGCTCATCAAATCCACCCTTCCGTGATGCTATACACTTCAGCACACGTGCGCCAAGTACTTAAACTGGGGACAGAGGTTACTCTTGTTGAGTACCCCGGCGTTGATGTCCCCAGAGTACTTGGCTCTCATGAAGCATCCACGGACAGTGAGGGGGTGTAAACGTGTGGGACACTCAGCATCGTCCCCAAACTGAAGTACTATCCTCAGATCCTCCTCAGAAACGGTGATAGCCTCACCGAAGATCGAGCTCCTGATGCAGTGTGAGGCTCGGTGGATCTGTCTACTGATGCGCCAGCCCAAAAGGCCTGCTGCACTGATCTGTACGGTGTGCAGGGAGTAGATATAGCATACGCGATCCTGGATCTCTGAAGGAAAGTAATAATGCCAGCAAAGTCGGGCATTCCTGGAGGTCAAGTCCAGGTGAGCACAAATGTTGTGCTTAGTGCTCATATTCAAACTACCCGCCATCTGTAACACATAATAACATAAACGTTAGTTTCATTGGCTAAGAGTATAAAGCAACACTTAAACTTTGAATTAAAAGTATCTGTCATGCGATTGGGGATGTACGACTGAAGACAGTCGTGCGACTGAATCATGCGATTGAGGTTCAGACGTGCGATTGACCTCATACGCACGACTGAGTGTGCGACTGGACTCATGCGCATGAACTCTTGTGCGGTTACAACAGTCGTGCGACTGAGTCTCATTCGCATGGTTCAGTCGTGCGATTAAGTGATTCGCACCCTTCAGTCGTGCGACTGAAGTTCATCAAGACGACCAGTCGTCTGTCACATTTGTTCAGTCGTCCCAAGATCAAATCTACGCAGAATAAGTTTTAACATTCAATTAACCGGTTCTTTAGTGTCGCCTATACTTCCCTAATAACCTATTTTAACCAATTTTAACATATTACTTAGTTTTAATAGGTTATTAGGGTTTGACATCTCGGTTCGCTCTTCACAGTCGTGTTCATCAATTAGGGTTTGATTCTTTCTGATTTCGATGGAATAAGACTTCAATATACCTGTAATATGATGAGCGAACGTTAGAATCACAGAATCAGCAAGTAAAATCAAATAGAGAAAATTTGGGCAGAGTAACGGTACTATATGCGATTTAGGGCGATTTTGCGAATGAGGAGTCTCTGCGACCGACTCCCCTCTATTTATATCCACTCAAGTTCCAATCGTGCGACTGAGTTCATTCGCACCTTTCAGTCGTGCGAGTGGGACTCAGTCGTGCGATTGGGTCAGTCGCCCTTCTCCAGTCGTCCGACTGAAGTTCAGTCGTGCGACTGACTCACTCGTTCGCATTTAAGCATCCGATTGGACTAATCGTATGTTCCATTCGTGCGAATGGACTTCATTCGTATGGTTAGACCATACGTATGGTCCATTCGTGCGAATGGGTCATACTTAGTTAATTTTTCTGCTATTTTCCCAATTTACTTTTAACTCTTTTATATTAGTTTAATTAACGTTATGAACTATTGATCATCTCAGACATGATCCTTTTATCTAGAAAACACATTGATCACCTCAGACGTGATCCTTTAACCACTTTGGTCACCTCAGACGTGACCCTTTTAAAAATACTTTGTCACCTCAGACGTGACTGATATAACTTTTCAAAGAACATATGGTCATCTCAGACATGACCCTTTTAGTGAGTTTATTCCTTCTGATTTCCTGATGTAGTCCGACACTGACTCAAGTTAAAACTTAAAACAAATAACTAATTTAAGAAGTTTAAATAATTACATAATCAGACATATTTTTGGCTTTTGTGAGAGATAAATCCAGAGATTGATATCTACGGGATTTGGATCGGGAGTAGATAGCTTCAACTTAGGTTGATCACATCTGGACCAATTCAATTTTTGGAATCATACAGGCAATTCAAATCATTTGAGACTTGTTATAAAACCTTTTGATGCTCAAGTTCTCGGTGTTCATCCAGAGTCGTTAGCAACATAAGGAAATCATACTGAAACTCTTAGGTTTTCACATTGATTTGGACCTTTGAGAAAGTAGCCACAATGATTGTCAGTATGTTTGTCCACTTAAATCCATACACAGACTTTTGACACAGACTGGTGACTTATTTAGGTGTAATTATTTCAACTAACACTTGTGGATCCCACACTTATATGGTAATCAACATCCCTCAGGAGCTTTTGAGCGGTCTACGGGTATTATTACAAGAAGAGACTATTCTTAGAGCTTTCAAAGAGAAGCCTGTCCTCAGGTCAGTGCCATCGCACAGCAGAGAGGCGGCAAACAACAATGAATTCTAGAATATCTAGGTTATGCTTATCCTCAGGTCAGTGCCATCGCACAGCAGAGAGGCACATAACCTATCTCCTTGTTAGAGCAGCTTATTTTATTTTGCACAAATGCACCAACAACATAAGTCATTAGCTTTATTGCATTTGTCTTTCATTTTTTTTCTTTGCTCTAGTTATGGTCATCCGCACACATTTGTGGCGTTTAATGCTCATTACCCCTTATTGGAATATTGTTGATTGTGTTAACCAGTGATAAGATGGACGCCCACAGTCAGTTGAACACTTTAGTTTTATCTTGAAATCACCAATCAGGTCTAGTTGTCTATTGTGTTGAATCTACCAACATATCATATATGGTCTAGCAGCCTCTAAGTCTACTTTCTTTGTGTCACCTTAGGAGTTGCCAGTTTTCTATCATCTTTCCTTTTAGTATTGCTTAGACTACACAGATTTATTACTTTGAACTTTTGCACATTACTAACACTTAAATTTTAAAGTCCCTCTTGATTTGTTCCTGTGTACTATCATTTTCCAAAGGTATTGAATCGGTATCACAGATACAATCTACCTTATTTCAGCTCGCTACTCCTTCTCCCTCATTTTTTTTTTTTTTTTTTTTTTTTTTTTTTTTAATGTTAACTTGCTGACATATTCTCCCCCTAAAATACTAAAATCATTCTGGTTTAATTATTTTAGGATTTTAATAAACAGCAAGAGAACATGAGTTTAAATAAATTAAAATCAAATAGACAAATCAAATAAATAAAATAAAATAAAATTTAAGTACACGACATCGGACTACACATTTTCATCATCAGGAATTACCTCACTTTTCTTTTTAACACCGTTGACCTCTAATAAATATTGAAAACGTGGTTTATCAAAAGCTTTAGTATAGAGGTCAGCGCGTTGAAAATCAGTATTAATTTTAACCACATCAATTAAGTTCTTTTCAAAACAATCCCTTATGAAATGGTATTTAATACCGATGTGTTTGGTCTTAGGATGTTGGACCGGATTTTTAGTTACTGCAATTGCAGCAGAGTTATCAACAAAAATAGGAGTAGATGAGAATTTTAAACCGTAATCCCGCATTTGCTGTTGAATCCAGATGATTTGAGAACAGCAACTTGCAGCAGCAACATATTCGGCTTCACAGGTTGACAAGGCAACCGATGTCTGCTTCTTACACTGCCAGGTAACTAATCTTCTCCCAAAGAATTGACACCCTGCTGATGTAGACTTGTAGTTCATCTTGCAGCCCCCGTAATCCGAGTCACTATACGCGGTAAGCTCAAAGTCATCATCATGAGGGTACCACAGTCCAAGTGTAGGTGTACCCTTCAGATAACGAAAGATCCTCTTGACCCCAATCAGATGGTTGACCTTTGGTTTAGCCTGATATCTTGAGCATAGACATGTAGCATACATAATATCAGGTCTTGAGGCAGTGAGATACATGAGAGATCCGATCATTCCTCGGTACATGGTGGCATCTACTAGATCTCCATTATCATCCGGTGCTATATCATGATTAGTAGCAAGTGGAGTCCCAGCAGCAGAAGCATTCTCCATGTCAAAGCGACTGAGAATGTCTCCTACATACTTGGTCTGATGTAGAAAGATCCCATTAGGTGTTTGATCCACCTGTAACCCGAGAAAGAACTTCATCTCCCCCATGGCACTCATCTCAAATTCTTTCTTCATTACTGCTTCAAACTCTTTACATAACTCTTCGTTCTTTGACCCGAAGATTATGTCATCAACGTATATCTGTACAAGCAGTAGGTCGCCATCCTTTTCCTTAATAAACAGTGTACAGTCAATTACTCCCCTGCGAAAGCCGTGTTTCACAAGATGAGTTGAGAGTTTCTCATACCAAGCTCGAGGAGCTTGATGAAGCCCATATAAAGCTTTGTCAAGCTTGTAGACTCTATCCCGATGATAGGGATCTTCAAAACCCTCTGGTTGACTCACGTAGACTGTTTCTCTGATTTCCCCATGAAGGAATGCACTCTTTACATCTAATTGGTAGACTTTGATCTTCATGTACGATGCATAGGCAAGGAAGATACGAATAGCTTCCATCCTTGCCACGGGTGCAAACACCTCATTGTAGTCAATTCCCTCGACTTGGCGAAAACCTTGAACCACCAGTCGAGCTTTGTTCCTGATAATGACCCTTGGTCATCCTTCTTGCATTTTAGTACCCATTTAGTGCCAATGACTTTAGCACCTTTAGGTTTATCAACTAGTGTCCATACACCTAACTTCTTAAACTGCAGAAGTTCTTCTTGCATGGCACTCACCCACGCCTCATCATTGAGTGCTTCACTGACATATTTTGGCTCAACCTGCGAGACAAAACATCGATAGGCACCATCATGAATGTAACCTTTTCCATAACCGAGGCGTAATCAGCTGAGTATACAACTGATTTCGGGTTTGTACTCCTGATCTGACATCTCCAATGACATTGTCAAGGGGATGATAAACATTTAGTCGTGATCCTGGAGTAGTAGGAACAGCTACCTCAGAGCCAAGATTATGAACATTTGGTTCTGCATCTGAGGTAGTTGGAGTTTGAGGTTCTGAAGTCGAAGGTGCATCACTCGTAGATGCTTGTGGACTTGCTGGTACTGGAACCTGTTCCTCCTGACTGTTCTGGTCATCTTCTTCAGCTTCATCTTCAGAGGAGGAGTCACTGTCGTTGACTACTCCCCCTGACTGAGTAGATGATTCTCCCTGTGTGCTAGATGGTGTATTCAGAATATCATACATCATCCTAGTTGCTAGCTCATCATCCGAGGGAGAGAGAGGTATGTTGAAGGATTTGAAGAATCCATCATAATCGAAGAAGTAGGCAGGTCCTTTTCCTGTAGGTGGTGTGGTATATCTCTGAACGTCGACATTACACCACACTTCTACAAGACCCGTTGAGTTATTGTAAACGCTTATTCGGTATGTTGTATCCTAGAAAGATTCCTTCATCTGCCTTCTCGCTGAATTTTCTTCTTGCGTCTTCTTCAGAAGTGTACATGGCGCGCCAAAAGGTTCAAGATACTCCAAATTCGGTTTGCGTCTTTGGAGTAGCTCATAACATGTCTTTCCGTGGCGCTTGACTATTAGGACTCGATTCAGTGTATAACATGCATTTGCTACTGCCTCATTCCAGAATTGGATAGGCAGTTTCGAGTCCGCTAGCATAGTCCGTGCAGTCTCTATCAAGCTCCTATTCTTCCTCTCAGCAACTCCATTCATCTGAGGCGTGTATGCTGAAGTGAATTGATGAACAATCCCTTTTCCTTGCAGTATGCCTCCATCCATTGATTCTTGAATTCAGTCCCGTTGTCTGAGCGTACTTGTCTAACCTTTAGCTTGTAGAGAGATTCCAGAGTGGTGACTAATCCTTGAATGACTCAAATGTTTCTGATTTGGATTTCAGAAACATTACCCAAGTGAACCTTGAGTAGTCATCAGTGACCACAAAACAGTACAGATCGCCTGCAATGCTCCTTGTACTGACTGGACCAAACAGATCCATGTGAAGAAGTTCAAGAGGAAGTTCTATTGAATGAACTTTCTTTTCCTTATGAGACTTCTTTGTCTGTTTGCCTTTCTTGCAAGCTACACAAAAGTCAGGAAGTTGGAAGTTCTTGACATTTACTCCTCTCACTAAGTCCTTCTGAATCAAGTGATTCATCTTCCTTTGACTAATGTGTCCCATTCTCCTATGCCAGGAGATTGAGTCCTTCTCAGTAGCTTTTGATAGAAAGCACTGCACCTCTTGATCCGTTGGAGCAGCTGTTGACAGATCCAAGACATATAGATCCTTATATCTTGAAGCAGTCATCAGAACTTGATCCTCTGGAATCATGTAGTCTTTCTTCAGCACGTAACACTTGTTGTTGTCGAAGATGACTTTAAACCCTTTATCGCAGATTTGGGAAACAGAAAGCAAGTTATTTTGAAGTTGTTGAACGTAGTTCACCTTATCAAACTTCACCTTCTGATTTCCCACTTCTCCCTGTGCTGTGATGTATCCTCCCTTGTTTCCTGCAAAGGAAACATGCCCTCCTTTTATTTGTTTGACATTTGATAAAAGGGCTCTATTACCTGTCATGTGCCTGGATGCTCCGCTGTCTATAATCCACGTGTTAGTCTCAGCGCTATACCGAACACCCTGCACATATCAAGTAAATGTATTAGTTTAGGTTAGGAACCCAAGCCTTTACTGTCTTGGGTTTCCCAGAGGCATCACACATCATAAACTCTACCCATTGACCTTTAGAAGGTGAGGGTAACTCAGATTCCTTCTTGTCATCAGTATCAGTCACACAGGTAGTCTTCTCTTTCCATAAACCAGATTTGTGCAATGCCTGTTTATGATAAACAGTCGTCTGGCTTACAGGTTGAACTTTAGGTTCACTAGATCTTCTAGGTGGAGTTAGAGAACTCCTCTTAGAAGACCTAGGTCTAGAGTCCTGAAGATCAATCTTCTTCCTAGGTGTCTGATAGAAAGGACAATAGGAAGCAATATGTCCACATTCTCCACAGTTGTAGCACGATCTGCTATCAACCTTATAGTTTGACTTTCTTTGTGGAGAAATGCGTGACACTTTAGTAACATCAATTACCTTAGGTTTTGACTCTTGTATGTTTGATGTTTCTCTGGTTTAACAAATTTAACTGTTTTAACTGTTTAACTTGTTCAACCTTTTGGTTAACTGGTTTTTAGACTTGTGCATGTGAAAAATTAACATTTGAAGTCTTTTTGGGTTCTGATTTGACTCTGTTTGACCCTGACTTTAAGTTAACTTTTTCAAATTCATTTTCCAGATTAACACAAGGCAATTTACCCTTTGCCTTTGAAGTGGCCTCCTTTTGTTTCTGTCCAGATTCAGTAGATGAACATGATGTGTCTGGATCAGTAACAAGAGGAGTGGTCACCACATGATCCTTGATTGGGTTGTTGTTTACTGGTCTAGACTTGGTGTTCATCAAGGTCTCAGGTGGTGGTGGAACCACTTTGTATCCTAATCCCTCCCCATTATTTCTTTCTCTCACTAAGTGTTGAACTATGTGTGAAGAACTAGTCCAACTATGCAGTTTCTGTTTTAAGGAATTAACTTCTACTTCTAGAACTGCCTTTTGTTCTTAGTGTCCTCTAGGGAGTTTAGATAGTACCTAATGTCATTTGATTGATTAAAGGCAACTACTTCGGTTTCCCTAAGTTGCTTAGTCAATAGGTCTATCTTTTCTTTATAACTATGCTCATTTTGTTTTAGAACTCTATTGGCCTCAGTGCATAGTTGTAAGTCCTTTACTAAGTTATCATTGTGATCTAATAACCTAGCAAATTTTTCATCAATGCTATTCCTAAATTTATCACAGTTAGAACAAGCATGATTATTAAACAATTGGTCAGTTGTACTTACCTGTGTTGTTTCAGAGGAGTTAGCCATCAACGCAGCATCAGACGTCTCTGGTTCTGGTGATTCTGACTTTTCTGAATCTGACTTGGAAGTTTCCTCCTTTGGTGTGTAACTGACTTCAGCTGCAGTTGTTTCTTCACTGTGTGACATTGCTATATCAACTGCTATATCACCTTCACTCGCAGAATCATCATCAAGATCTTCAACACTGGCAATGTTGGATTCTGGGTTGACAAATCTAAAACTCCAGTCCTGTCCTTCATCATCATGAGCAGTCAAGGCTTTTGGGTCCTTGTTTGATGAAGTAGAACTAGAGGTTTGCTTGTCTTGGTGAGTAAAGGATGAGAACGGGTTCCCATTACCCGTCTTCTTTGGTTTGACACATTCCCTCTTGAAGTGCCCTTTCTCTCCACAGTTGAAGCAAGTCACCTTGCTCTTGTCAAAACCAAAAGTAGTATCCTTAGTAGCTATCAAGTTCTGTCCAGTCTTCTTAACAAACTTTTTCGCCCTTCGGACAGCGCTAGCTAAGGCCCACATTATATCCATCCTTTCCAGCTCCATTTCATCTACCTGCTCGTAGTCTTCATCAGCCAAGTGACAGTTTCCAATCTTCCCAGCCACAAGTCCATCATATGATGAACTACTGCGGCGAGAAGATCCATATGCTCTCGTGCTACTTCTACGGTCACATTTCCGAGATTCTCGGTCTTCAATTTAGTAGCACTTGCTTCTGATCCAATATAATGGGTACATGATGACCCTGACGTGTCTGATCCAGAAGTAGAAGCATGTGAAGGACCTGACGAGCTAGACACAAATGCTGTCTGGAGAGGTGCTCCAGAAGTCTTAGCTTGAGGCGTGGCATTGTATAAAGCTGGGTTTTGTGTATATGATGACTTCTGTGCTCTATACTTCATCCTTAGTGCTTCTTCACGCAGTCTAAGAATAAAGTCATTTATATCCAGCTTTATAAGTATACCATTCTGTCTAAGATTAGACACGAATGAGGCCACTTGTCAGGCAATCCATCAGCGAAGTTGCTTACTTTTTCTTCCATAGTTGTCTCCACTCCATGTGTATGCAACTCGCTCATCAAGTGGTAGAATCTGTCTATGACTTCATCTAACCCCTCGTTACCAATTGATGAGAAGTTATCGAATTCCTTCTTTAACTCCTTTGCTTTGATTGCCTTTAACGATGCATTCCCATCATACCTTTTCTCTAACTCATCCCACAGTTTCTTGGACTGCTTGTTCTCTGAGTACTGGTGGAATATATCTTTGGGGATCGACTGAGTTATCATAGCATAAACTCTTTTCTCAGCATTATACTTACTTTCTGAGCGTCAGTCATCCCACTCAACGTTAGTTTCACTCCATCTGCTCCCACCGGTGTACTATACCAACTTCGATAGCTTCCCACAGATTAGGATCTACTCCATTGAGGTAGATCTCAAAACGTTGCTTCCAGTGAGGAAACTCATCTAAAGTCAAGAGCTTTGGTGGTTTATTGTGAATACCCACCTCACTCTCAAGCAGCAGCAGGTTCTGTATTCTTGAGTCCTTCCCCGCAGTAAAGGCTGACATCTGATCTTCCATGGTTACTAAACTTAGAGTCTAATCAAATCAACTTTAACTGGTGCGACTGAAGAATGCGAATGGTCCTCTCGTGCGAATGAACTCTGCGATTGGTCAACCGTGCGGCGACAACAGGGCGATTGTTCAGTCGTGCGAATGAATCTGGTTCGTGTGAGCTATGCGAATGAAAGGGTTCAGTCGTCCGAATGAAGGTGCGACTAGGTCCAGTCGTGCGAATGAACGATGCGAATGAGTCTAGTCGTGCGAATGGGTCACTCGTGCGACTGAAGCTGCTGTTTTGCGAAAATTTCTAGGTTTGACGGGTTTCAGCCGTAAAAATTCGAAATTTTGCAAGTCCAAATCGTCTAGGTTCGTAGAAACTGAACTTTGATGAGCAGGGAACGTCCAAGATCACTTTTGATGCAAAAGATTGCGTTTTTCGTGCAAAAACACAAACTTTTATGCAATCTTGATTGAATCAACACGAAATCAAGAGCCAAAGCTCTGATACCACTTGTTAGGACCTGGTATTTGAACGAAATACCGAGTGATTGCGTGTTAAACCAACTCAAATAGTGCGGAATCCTATTTGATTGGCGATCCAATCAGTGAGAACACACGATGAATCAATCAAGAATTGATTTCAACGTCAGAAATCGATTAGGAACCGATCTGATGTGTTCTATGAACTTGGAGAACGATTTGGGAGGCTTCTGGACGGCTAGGGTACGTCTGGAGTCGTAATGGGATGAATGCTTACGTTTTCCCACGAATTGGGTCTATTTATAGGTTAGTATTGGTCAATCGTGCGACTGGGCCATAAGTATGGTTCAGTCGTGCGATTGAACCATGCGGTTGATTCATCCGCACGACTGAGTGTTCAGTCGTGCGATTGAGTCAATCTTATGTGTCAATCATACGACTGATCCAGTCTCCTGGTTCAGTCGTGCGATTGAGTCAATCGTATGAAGTTATTCATGCGTGTGGTCCATTCGCATGGGCCATTCGCATGAGAACTTCATTCAGTTAAGTTTGAATGTTCTATTTAATATAACTTAATGTGCACTCATTCAAACATTCATAAACCCAATTAATTCAATCACAACTCATTAATGAAATATTAAACATCACAAGTAACAACCAATTCATATCATTTCATTAATCAAATACAATTACATCAAAAACAGACAGACAAGTTCATTATATTACAAATCCTGATCTAGGGACATATATGTATCAACAGTGTACCCTTCAGATAACGAAATATCCTCTTGACCCCGATTAGATGGTTGACTTTAGGCTTAGCCTGATATCTAGAACATAAACATGTAGCGTACATGGTATCAGGTCTTGAGGCAGTGAGGTACATGAGGGATCCAATCATTCCTCGGTACATTGTGGCATCTACAAGATCTCCATTTTCATCAGGTGCTATATCGTGATTCGTAGCAAGTGGAGTCCCAGCAGCAGAAGCATTTTCCATGTCAAAACGACTAAGAATGGCTCCTACATACTTGGTCTGATGTAGAAAGATCCCATTGGAGTCTGATCCACCTGTAACCCGAGAAAGAACTTCATCTCCCCCATAGCACTCATCTCAAACTCTTTCTTCATAACTGCTTCAAACTCTTTGCATAACTCTTCGTTCTTTGAACCGAAGATTATGTCATCGACATAGATCTGTACGAGCAGTAGGTCGCCATCTTTTTCTTTGATGAACAACGTGCAGTCAATGACTCCCCTGCGAAAGCCGTGTTTCACAAGATGAGTCGAGAGTTTCTCATACCAGGCTCTTGGAGCTTGATGAAGCCCGTATAAAGCCTTGTCGAGTTTGTAAACTCTATCCCGATGATAAGGATCTTCAAATCCCTCGGGTTGACTGACATAGACTGTTTCTCTGATTTCTCCATGATGGAATGCACTCTTCACATCTAATTGGTAGACTTTGATCTTCATGTACGATGCATAGGCAAGGAAGAGACGAATGGCTTCCATCCTTGCCACGGGTGCAAACACTTCGTTGTAGTCAATTCCCTTGACTTGGCGAAAACCCTGAACCACCAATCGAGCTTTGTTCCTGATAATGACCCCTTGGTCATCCTTCTTGCATTTCAAGACCCATTTGGTGCCAATGACTTTAGCACCTTTAGGTCTATCAACCAGAGTCCATACACCTAACTTCTTGAACTGAAGAAGTTCTTCTTGCATGGCACTCACCCACGCCTCATGATTTAGTGCATCACTGACGTATTTTGGCTCAAACTGCGAGACAAAACACCGATAAGCACCATCATGAATGTAACCCTTCTCCATAACCGAGGCGTAATCAGCTGAGTATAGCTGATTTTGGGTTTGTACTCCTGATCTGACATCCCCAGTGACATTGTCTAAGGGATGATAGACGTTTAGGCGTGATCCTGGAGTAGTAGGAACAGTTACCTCAGAGCCAAGATTATGAACATTTGGTTCTGCATCTGAGGTAGTTGGAGTTTGAGGTCCCGAAGTCGAAGGTGCATCATTGGTAGATGCTTGTGGACTTTCAGGAGCTGGAACCTGTTCCTCCTGATTGTTCTGGTCATCTTCTTCAGCTTCATCTTTAGAGGAGGAGTCACTGTCATCGACTACTCCCCCTGACTAAGTAGATGATTCTCCCTATGAGCTAGATGGTGTATTCAAGATATCAAACATCATCCGAGTAGCTAACTCATCATCCGAAGGAGAGAGAGGGATGTTGAAGGACTTGAAGAATCCATCATAGTCGAAAAAGTAGGCGGGTCCTTTGCCTGTAGGTGGTGTGGTATATCTCTGAACGTCAACATTACACCACACTTCTACCAGACCCGTTGAGTTGTTGTAAACTCTCTTGTTCGGTATGTTGTATCCCAGAAAGATTCCTTCATCAGCCTTCTCGCTGAATTTACCTTCTTGTGTTTTCTTCAGAAGTGTGCACGGCGCGCCAAATGGTTCAAGATACTCCAAATTCGGTTTGCGTCTTTGTAGTAGCTCGTAACATGTCTTTCCGTGGCGCTTGACTATCAGGACTCGATTCAGTGTATAACATACATTCGCCACTGCCTCATTCCAGAATTGGATAGGCAGTTTCGAGTCTGCCAGCATAGTTCGTGCTGTCTCTATCAAGCTTCTGTTCCTTCTCTCAGCAACGCCATTCATCTGAGGCGTGTAGGCAGAAGTGAATTGATGCCCAATTCCCTTTTCCTTGCAGTAAGCCTCCATCCACTGGTTCTTAAATTCTGTCCCGTTGTCTGAGCGTACTTGTCTAACCTTCAGCTTGTAGAGAGATTCCAGTGTGGTTACTAACTCTTTGAATGACTCAAACGTTTCTGATTTGGACTTCAGAAACATTACCCAAGAGAACCTTGAGTAGTCATCAGTAACCACAAAATAGTACAAGTCGCCTGCAATGCTCTTTGTACTGACTGGACCAAACAGATCCATGTGAAGAAGTTCAAGAGGAAGTTCTATTGAATGAACTTTCTTTTCCTTATGAGACTTCTTCGTCTGTTTGCCTTTCTTGCAAGCTACACAAAAATCACGAAGCTGGAAGTTCTTGACATTAACGCCTCTCACAAGATCTTTCTGAATCAAGTGATTCATCTTCCTTTGACTAATGTGTCCCATTCTCCTATGCCAGGAAATGGAATCCTTCTCAGTAGCTTTAGATAGAAAGCACTGAACCTCATGATCCGTTGTTGAAGCTGTTGACAGATCCGAAACATAAAGATCTTTATATCTTGAAGCTGTCATCAGAACTTGGTCCTCTGGGATCACGTAGTCTTTCTTGAGCACGTAACACTTCTTGTTGTCGAAGATGACTTTAAATCCCTTATCACAGATTTGGGAAAAAGAAAGTAAGTTATTTTGAAGTTGTTGAACGTAGTTCACCTTATCAAACTTAACTTTCTGATTTCCCACTTCTCCCTGAGCTGTGATATAGCCTCCCTTGTTTCCAGCAAATGAAACATGCCCTCCTTTTATTTGCTTGACGTTTGATAGAAGAGCTCTGTTTCCTGTCATGTGCCTGGATGCTCCACTGTCTACAATCCACGTGTTAGTTTCAGCACTGTAGCGAACACCCTGCACATACAATGTAAAGAATTAGTTTAGGTTAGGAACCCAAGCCTTTACTGGCTTGGGTTTCCCAGAGGCATCACACATCATGAATTCAACCCATTGACCCTTAGAGGGTGAGGGTATCAGACACAGAGGATGACTTCTCTTTCCATAAGCCAGATTTGTGCAAAGCCTGTTTGTGATAAACAGTCGACTGGCTAGCGGGTTGAACTTTAGGTTCACTAGTTCTTCTAGGTGGAGTTAAAGAACTCCTCTTAGAAGTCCTAGGTTTTGAGTCCTGAAGTTCAATCTTCTTCCTAGGTGTCTGATAGTAAGGACAAAAGGAAGCAATATGTCCACATTCTCCACAGTTGTAGCACGACCTGCTATCAACTTTATGATTAAACTTTCTTTGTGGAGATGTGTGTGACACTCTAGTAACATCACTCAATTTAGGTTTTGACTCTGGTTCTTTTGATGTTTTTTCTTGTTTAACAAAGTTAACTGTTTTAACATGTTTAACATCTTTCTCCTTTTGGTTAACTGGTTTTTGACTTGAAACATGTGAAAGATTAACATTTGAAGTCTTTTTAGGTTCTGATTTGACTCTGTTTGACCCTGACTTTAAGTTAACCTTTTCAAATTCCTTTTCCAGATTAACACAAGGCAATTTACCCTTTGCCTTTGAAGTCGCCTCCTTTTGTTTGTTTCCAGATTCAATAGATGAACTTGAGGAATCTGGATCACTAACAAGAGGAGTAGACACCACATGATCCTTGATGGGGTTATTATTTATTGGTCTAGTCTTAGTGTTCATCAAGGTCTCAGGTGGTGGTGGAACCACTTTGTAACCCAATCCCTCCCCGTTGTTTCTTTCTCTCACTAAGTGTTGGACAATGTGTGATGAACTTGTCCAACTGTGCAGTTTCGGTTTTAATGAGTTTACTTCTACTTCTAGAACTGCCTTTTGTTTCTTAGTGTCTTCTAGGGAGTTTAGATAGTACCTAATGTCATTAGCTTGATTAAATGCAACTACTTCGGTTTCCCTAAGCTGTTTAGTCAAAAGGTCTATCTTTTCTTTGTAGCTATGCTCATTTTGTTTTAATACTCTATTAGCCTCAGTGCACAGTTGCAAATCTTTTACTAAGTTATCATTATGATCTAATAACGTAGCAAATTTTTCATCTATGCTATTTCTAAAAGTATTACAATCAGAACAAGCATGATTATCAAACATTTGGTCAGTGGTACTTACCTGAGTTGGTTCAGAATAGTTAGCCATCAACGCAGCATCAGATGTCTCTGGTTCTGGTGATTCTGTCTTTTCTGTCTTTGACGTGGTAGTCTCCTCTTTAGGCTTGTAGCTGACCTCAGTTGCAGTTGTCTCTTCAATATTTGACATCGCTATCTCAACTGCTAGATCTCCTTCACTCGCGGAATCATCGTCAATGTCTTCTACACTTGCAATGTTTGATTCCCCAGGAGAGACAAACCTAAAGCTCCAATCCTGTCCTTCATCATCATGAGCAGTCAAGGCTTTTTGATCCTTGCTTGATGAAGTAGAACTAGTAGCTTGCTTGTCTTGGCGAGTGAAGGACGAGAATGGGTTCCCGTTACCCGTCTTCTTTGGCTTGACACATTCTCTCTTGAAGTGCCCCTTCTCTCCACAGTTGAAGCAGGTCACTTTGCTCTTGTCAAAGCCAAATGTGGTATCCTTAGTAGCTACCAAGTTCTGTCTGGTCTTTTTAACAAACTTCTTCGCCCTCCGGACAGCACAAGCTAAGGCCCACATTATGTCCATCCTCTCAAGCTCCATTTCGTCCACCTGCTCGTAGTCCTCGTCTGCCAGATGGCAGTTTCCAATCTTCCCGGCAACAAGTCCATCATAAGAATGAACCACTGTAGCCTGATCCATATGCTCTCGAGCTACTTCCACAGTCACATTACCGAGGTTCTCGGTCTTCAGTCTAGTAGCGTTTGCTTCAGATCCAATATAGTGGGTACTAGAAGACCCCGACGTGTCTGATCCTGAAGGAGAAGCATGTGAAGGACCCGATGAGCTAGACACAAATGCAGTCTGGAGAGGTGCTCCAGATGTCTTAGCTTGAGGCGTGGCATTGTACAAAGCTGGATTTTGAGTGTACGAAGACTTCTGAGCTCTGTACTTCATCCTAAGTGCTTCTTCTCGCAACTTTAGAATGAAGTCATTAATATCCAGCTTTGCCAGCATTCCATTCTGTCTCAGACTAGACACGAATGAAGCCCACTTTTCAGGCAATCCGTCTGCAAAGTTAGTAACTTTCTCTTCCATGGTAGTTGCCACCCCATGTGTATGCAGTTCGCTCATCAGATGGTAGAATCTATCTATAACGTCGTCCAAACTCTCGTTACCCATCGATGAGAAGTTATCGAATTCCTTCTTTAACTCCTTAGCCTTGATTGCCTTCAGCGAAGCATTCCCGTCGTACCTCTTTTCCAGCTCATCCCATAGTTTCTTGGACTGCTTATTTTCTGAATACTGGTGGAAAATGTCTTTAGGGGTAGATTGTATAATCAATGCATAAACTCTCTTCTCTGCATTGTACTTAACCTTCTATGCGTCTGTCATCCCTCCTAACGTAAGCTTTACTCCATCAGCTCCCACCGGTGTACTATACCCATCTCGATGGCTTCCCACAGATTCGGATCCACTCCATTGAGGTAGATCTCAAAACGTTGTTTCCAGTGGGGAAACTCATCTAACGTTAAGAGCTTTGGTGGTTTATTGTGATTACCCACCTCACTCTCAAGCAACAGCAGGTTCTGGATCCTAGAGTCCTTCCCAGCAGTAAAGGCTAACATTTGATCTTCCATGTCGAATAACTTTAAGTCTACTAAAACAAACTGTCAACTGGTGCGACTGAAGGATGCGACTGGTCTATCCGTGCGTATGAACTATGCGACTGGTTCAATCGTGCGGCTGAACTAAGCGATTGGTTCAGTCGTGCGAATGAAGCTGGTGCGTATGAACACTGCGAACGAATGGTTCAATCGTACGAATGAAGATGTGACTAGGTCCAATCGTGCGTATGGGCAATGCGAATGGAGTCCAGTCGTGCGAATGGCTCACTCGTGCGACTGAAGCTGTTGTTTTGCGAAAATTTCTAGGTTAAACGTGTTTTAGCCGTAAAAATTCGAAATTTCGCAAGGTCTAATCGCCTAAGTCCGTAGAAACCAAACTTTGATGAGCAGGGAACGTCCAAGATCACTTTTGACACCAAAGATTGCGTTTTTTAGTGCAAAAACCCAAACTTTTTATCAATCTTGATTGAATCACACGTAATCAAGAGCCAATGCTCTGATACCACTTGTTAGGACCTGGTATTTGAACGAAATACCGAGTGATTAGCGTGTAAACCAGATCAAATAGTGCGGAATCCTATTTGATTGGCGATCCAATCAGTGAGAACACACGAAGAATCAATAAAGAATTGAAACTAACGTTAGAAATCGATTGAGAATCGATCTAATGTGTTCTGTGAACTTGGAGAACGAATTGGGAGGCTTCTGGACGGCTAGGGTACGTCTGGAGTCGAAATAGAATGAATGCTTACGTTTTTCCACGAATTGGGTTGTATTTATAGGTTAGTATTGTTCATTCGGGCGTCTGGACCATAAGTATGGTTCAGTCGTGCGATTGAACCATGCTGTTGATTCATCCGCACGACTGAGTGTTCAGTCGTGCGACTGAGCCAATCTTATGTGTCAACCATACAACTGATCCAGTCTCCTGGTTCAGTCGTGTGACTGAGTCAATCGTATGAAGTTATTCATGCGTGTGGTCCATTCGCATGGGCCATTCGCATGAGAACTTCATTATGTTAAGTTTGAATGTATTAATTAATATAATATTATGTGTAACCATTCAAACAATCACAAACCTAATTAACCAATTCAATATCGACTCATTAATGAAATATTAGACATTACAAATCACAAACAATCAATATCATTTCATTAATCATTTCAAATTACATAAGAATCAGATAAACAAGATCTATTACATTTCATATCATGATCTAGGGACATACATGTATCAACATTCCTCTCTGTGCTCCACCCCTAGAGGCCTTAGATGATCTACCTCCAACCATTCTCTAATCACTATAAGATTCAAACACTAATGTGGTCATTCAAGGTAATAACTCGGATTATGTCAAATATAGTAAGTCCCTAATTATAGTGGCCAGTTGTGATAGCATCTCCTATCCTGACTACATCAGTATCTAAATCTACACAAAAGCACACTAGCCACATAACATGCGCACATAATACTGGTTAACCGTTAGCTTACAAAAAATGTTAACATAAAACCTTTACCTGCAGGCACGTAGCTACTAGGACTGGCATCCTTTTCCTTTTAGTCTCATTCTCAGTTTAAGTTTAGGTTTCTTTTGAAATATTTACCCATTTCACTTAAACTTTAGGCTCTGATACCAACTTGTAAGGCCCCATTCCCGGGCACCTCACAGTTGGTCATTCATCGCACATAAAACATTTTAAGACGTACATTTATTTTGCAGCGGAATTTTAAACTTTCATTAATAACTAAAAACATGTCATTTCATTAATTTACAACACTCGTTTTCATCTCAAAATACAATGACATGTCAAAATATGGATGTCAGCCTCAAAACACTCCCAGTAGCTTATGCATCCATGCCTGCACCTCCTCAGCATCAACAAAATACCTGCCAACTATCATGCATACAAAAGTCAGCGATGCTGAGTGAGTTCTAGTTTTTATAATAAAATACTTTATTTCCTTTAAAAACTATCTTTACATTCATTCGTGATCATACAACATACGTACACTCAATCTATGTTCTTTAGTCGTTTCTTTCTTTCATACTTTCATTGTTTCATTCCTGTATTTACTTTCGTATTCATATTATTGTTCATACTTCTCAATATCTTTTTCTTTCTTTCTCTTACTTCCTTTTCGTACTTTACGTCCGTCAGTTGTCATACATCATACATTCATACTGATAATAATTATTATTATTATATTCATCATCATTCGTTCATTCATTCATTTCTTCGCTCATTACTCTTCATTACTCGAATCTTGTCTCATGCAATATCCCTGACTCATGCTCGAAAGCTGATGTTGTGCCGGGGCCTATACACAAACCCCTGGCTCATGTCCGAAGACTGACATAGCACTGGGATACGCGACAAAGATCCCATCATCCTATTTTGTCTCATGCAATACCCCCGACTCATGTCCGAAGACTGATACTATGCCGGGGCCTGATAAACAAACCCCCGACTCATGTCCGAAGACAGACACAGTACCGGGGTACGCGACAGAGATCCCATCATCCTATTTTGTCTCATGCAATGCCCCCGACTCATGTTCGAAGACTGATACTGTACCGGGGCCTGATAAACAAACCCCCGACTCAAGTCCGAAGACTGACACAGTACCAGGGTACGCGACAAAGATCCCATCATCCTATTTTGTCTCATGCAATACCCCCGACTCATGTCGAAACTGATACTGTTCCGGGGCCTGATAAACAAACCCCCTACTCATGTCCGAAGACTGACACAGTATCGGGGTACGCGACACGGATCTCATCATCCGTCACTTTCATGTTCACCATTTGTTATCTCATGTGTTCATTTCGTACTCTATCGTATTCGTTCGTTTCGTACTTTATCGTTATCTTTCACTTTGTTACAAAATACTTTACGTTCGTTAATTTATTCGTTCATACATCACACCACGTAAAGTCATACATAATGTATTATAAAACATAATACATACGTTTTGAAAACTCTTTGTCGAAGAAAGATAACACATCACTCACACATATACACATCATAATTTCATCACATCACCGTGCACACATCAAGCATAAGTCATCACATCATAACAAGGCCTATCTCCCTATTTTACCCCTTAAACCACTTAGAAAATCCTAAGTCCAAAATGGGTGCATGGGACTTTTTAGGCGCATGAGCATAAAAATTCTATGTGTAAAACAGTTTGGGCGCATGGGCACTGTTTGGGCGTTTCTGCCCTGTTCAGGCGCTTTGCCAGTATGCAGGCGCATGGAACCTGTTCAGGCGCATCAACAGATAGCCGTTTTAACACTTGGGCGCATGGGCACTATTTGGGCGTCTGAGCTTACACTTAGATCATTAACACTTAGGCGCATGGGGTTTGGTCGGTTGGGCATACTTAGGCAGTTGGTCGTTGGGCGCATGGGAACACTGTTTAGGCGCATGGCCCACTCTTGGGCACATGGCCAACACTTAGGCGCAAGGCCAACATGCTGGGCGCATGGCCAACACTTAGGCGCATGGCCAACACTTAGGCGCATGGCCAACATGCTGGGCGCATGGCCAACACTTAGGCGCATGGCCAACATGCTGTGCGCATGGGCCACTGTTCATGCGCATCAGAACATTCTGAAATGTTTTCTATGCTACTAACATCACCCGATTATCATTCTTATAATACCCAAGCACAGATCTAACATACTAAGGGCACCTAAGCATGCTAAACATCAACACTAACCCATAAACCAACTCTAAAACATACATACACAGAACATCATCGAACAATAGGCTGAAACTCACGGTTTTACTTGAAAACATTTTCTTGGTATGCATAATAGCCCCAAAAAAGTTGAAAATCAGTAAAAGAGGGGTTCTAGAAACTCACCTTGAGCAGCCTTTGAGCAACACACTTCAAGTTCGAGACCCACCTTCAATTCAGCTCTTAAATCCCAAAATCAAACACTAAACACCAGAACTTCAGTCAAGAACCCGAAACCCAGCTGAAACCGAGCTCATATAAGAGAAAACTCACCTTTGCAGCTGCTTCTTCCTCTTTCTCTCTCAAGAACCAAGGTCTTTCTCTCTCTTCTTTCTTCCTTTCAGCCGAATGGAGATGGTGAAGAAGGGATGGGCGGCCATGCCCCTTTAAACCTTAAAATAATAAGGTTTTGTACTTTGTACACTTTATCTCCCTCCACTTGTGCTCATTATGTATTCTTTAAATTTACTTTTCTTTTCCTTTCGTTTAAATAAAATTCGGGGTGTTACAATTCCTAGCTCGGTATCTTCTACAAACTTGAAGAACAGGTTCTCTAATCAGGTATACTGCTCAACTGATGATCGGCCATCACTTGCAGCAGAAATTTGAAACACATTCACAAACACAATCTCGACATTTCTAATTAGATCAGTTCATTTAAACAAAATAAATCCGTGTTTATTTGTGTTTGAAAACAAGCGAACCCGTGTTCGGTTGTACGCAATTTCTGTGAAATGCTTGAAAATGATAAAATTGTAACAACATAATATGGAAGACCTAAAAGAAATTGAAATGAAATTCTGTTATAAGTTTTTTATTTTTTATTATATACATTTATTATAACATTCTGTTTTTATCTATTAATAATTTTTTTATATAACCGAGAACTGAATCGATCATGATATCACATCCTTAAGATATACTTTAGCACAAAGATGAATTTAAACATCGACAAGAAATGAGATCACACTGATAACTGAATCTAATTACAGTCTATGAATGATTTTTGAAATTCTCAAACAGATCAATAACGATTGCTGATATGTTTGTCCACTTAAACTCATGCCTTATCTTTTTCAACAAGCAACAGATGATTCGTTAAGGTTCGATTAAATACTTTAGAATGCTAGGAATCCACAATCATTTGGCAAAACCCTCACCCAACCTTAGGATTTCTTGAATTTTGTTACGATCTTTATAGAGCAAGGCGTGTGCATTAGTGTGCAAGTGATTATCAACAGAATATTGCATTCTGTGATGAATTAGATGATTTGACACTACTTAGACCAAAATGGTGAGAGCTCCAGGTCTATACTCACGTAACAAAGGAGATGACCATTTAATCATGTGCCGATGAGAGCTCCAGGTCAGTACTATCGTACAGCAGATGAGATCATCACTCCAGGTCAGTACTTCCGTACAACAGAGGAGATTAGCACAAACACAAGACACATAAATACACCAATCATGGCTCAAATATATGGCTTATATGATTTGTATCATGGTGGGTGAAAGATCAATTCTCAATCCAATTTTTGTCGGGACTCAATTTTTGTGCAGGCCAAAATGATAGCGTAAATCCAGACATCCTTAAGCATATATTTTAATTTAAATCATTATGTTGCTGTCTACTTTATTCTTCATGCTGAGTCTACCAAGCATATCATTAAAGAATCGGTTTGTTTTTCTTTTATTTGCAATTAAAAATAAGATGTAAATCAGATAACAGCATCAGTTACTATCATCATGCAAAAACAAGCATTTCAAGATGATATACAATCATTTCTCAGTCATCTCGAATCAAGTTCCCAGTTCTCTTTTTATTATTTTTATTTAGTCTTATTATACTCTCCCCCTAAATTTTATTTTTGCAAACCCCTTGTTTTTTTCAATATTTTTTATATATATTTTTTATTTTTTTATATATATTTTTTAATATTTTTTTTATAAAACTATGCAAAAATAGAAATTTACCAAAGAAGATCTTCCAAATTACACTGATAACAAGATAAGAAATAAACGATCAAGAAATATGTAGTGACTGTGAATTGAGAACTGTGATTGTGCAGATAAAAATCCAGATTGTGGATAAAATACCATGACATTAACCTGTTTGTTCCGTCTCAAATTTGAATTAGGAACAATCTCTGTCAGTAAACCGGATTACTAACAGTCCTTTTGAATTGTTTCTGCACTCATTAACAAATTAGTTAGAAAAGGGAACCCAGGCCATCGTAGTCCTGGATGTTCCTTTTTCATCAATATATAAGTAACGTGCTTCTGCACACAACCGTTTAAACAATCGAGGATTGCAGTATCCTTCTTTTTAATTTGCCAAATTTGTTTCGGTTCAATTAATTTGGATTTGAATGAATTAAATTTGGAAATCATTTTCTGTTTAAGACCGGAAGGAAAAGAATTTGGTTTTGAACCTTTGGTTATTTTCATCTTTGAATCATGTGACACCGGCTTCACATGAAAAGGTTTGGATGGGGGGTTTTTCATCCAACCATTCAAAGATGTGTGCTTTTTACCTCTTGATCCAGAGAAGCAACTCGTGTTGCTTTTATCGTCTGGAGCATTCTTTGTAGACTTACATCCAGAGAAGCAATTTGGTTTGCCTTTACCATTCAAAACAAGTCTTTGAGGGCACTTCTTTACCACATGACCTTCTTTTCCACACTTAAAACAAGCCTTGAAAGGCTTTTGATGCTTGACTTACCCGTGTTGTGCATGTGGTGATGAGGATTGCTTTGAGCTTTTAGCAGATTCTTGCTTGTTCAGAAGTTTCCTGTGCTGAACAGGGAATAAGATCTTCACTGGTTGACTAGCTTGTTTGGCAGTTGGAGAAGAGATCCGTATTGGTCTTGAATCAGCTTTTGGAAGTGTTTGATACTTGACAGTTTTAGGTGATATCTTGATCTTTAATGAACTGACACGGTCCTTGTCCTTTGTGTTTGATTCATCATCTAAGCTTGACCAGTCTCGCATACACAAATCTGCTTCCAACGGATCTTGATTGACACCTCCTATTGTGCCGGCTTTGATTATAGGATTCTGATTGCCTGACGATTCGACAACTGTTCCCTCTTTAACAAACCTGACAGGAACAAACGAAGGAATGTTACCAGTTTTAAATTTGTTGAAGAAGGTTCGAGAAGCAACTGATATTGATTTTGGAGCATCAGAGGTAGAATCCTCATTAATCTTCTTATCAGACCCCTGCCTGAGGAATCCCAAACCTACAGGAGAATCCTTCACATCTCTAACCTCTTTAAGATTAACGCTGCATAAACCTGCATTTAAACTATTAGTTTCTGCAGCTTCAATCAAATCATTAGATGGATGAGGTTGAGGCATAGGAGAGTAACAATGGGTGCTAGGAGGAGGATAAACGTATGGATTTTCACCACAACCCACTCCCGTTTTAATCCTAGCTCCCCTCTGTTTACACAAGAGCTCTTCATGTTTCATTCCGGATATGGTCCATCTATCAAGCTTTGTTTTAAGCTTGCTTGTTTCAAATTCAGTCAAGGTGACTCTTTCGTTTAAAAAATTAATTTCAACATTTCTTTCAAGAAGAGTTCGTTTTAAATGATCATTTTCTTTTAAAGCTTCATTTACTTTTATGAAATACTTGGCTTCATTCTTTTTAAATTCTGTGTTTATGGTAGTTAATTCCTTTTGGTTATCTAAAAGTAACCTATTAGCTTTATACACACCAAATAAATGAATTCTGCAAGCAGAAGAACACATATCCTGAACTGTCTCGTATGGAAGATCCAGGATGACTCTTTCAGCAGTAAGAGCCTTCTCGCAGTTGCAATATCTGGTATTTCGCTTCCATTCCTCTTCCTTATCATCCTCACAAATTGCATCATTCAACTCAGCTCCACCTTTACCCATTGATGTTTGCTTAAGCTCCTCTTGTACCTCTTCAGTTCCAGGTTTCGGTAAACCGTCGGAATTGGTGCCAAAATCTGATCTCTCTTCTAATTTCTCTTTGGAGTTTGAAGTGATCTTTGGAGTTAGATATATTGCTTCATAGTACTCACGCCGTTTGATATCCAACTCAATCTCTTTCAGTTTGTTGATCATATCCATAAGTTTTATGTCGACATAACCTCTTTCTTGCTTCAGCATTTTAACTTGATGATTCCATTCAGACGGAAGCGAGTCAAGAAGCTTTTGAATCTGTTCATGATTGCTGAGATCTGGAACATGCTTCTTTAGGTTATTTGCCACCTTTAAAAATCGATCAATCAAATTTGTCAATTTTTCTTTCTTCATTGCTGCAAAAGAGCCAAACCGGCTTTGTGCCATTGTGAGATTATCTGATTTAAAGTCTTCTGAAGATGACATTATTTTAAAATTTTGAACAATTAAACGCCCCAAAAATATTTTTCCCAAAAATTTTTAGAATAATTCTCCCCCGGGAATAATATTTTTTTTAAATGTCACGCTAGAAAATCTTAGCAACGTGGGTCAAGCCCACTAATTAATCCAAACTAGTCAATTTTATTTGATTTATAAATACTTTAAAATCGTTGAATATTTCTTTATCGGTTTAAACTCAATTAATCCAAACTAGTCAATTTTATTTGATTTTTTTTATTAGCCCAGACCCTATTTTTATAAATTCAGCCCAATATTTAATCTTTACTAGCCCAAAACTTTTGATCCAAACCCAATTTAATACCAAATTGTTAGCCCACTAATTATTAGCCCACTTTTTTTTTGAAAAAAAAACCCATTAACCCATTTATCAAGTGAAAACCCTAAATCACTTGTCAAACACCAACAAAACACACACACAAGTGTGTGAAGAGAGAAAGAGGCGGATGATGATTAGGGTTCCGGCGGGTTCTCCGGCAGCTCCGGCGAGTCTCCGGTAACAAGTGGCGGCGAGTGAAGGGTATCCCCCGGTAGATCTTGAGCCCCTGAGTACGATGGTGGTGATTACTTAGGTGTATTCGTGGCCACAGTGGTGCTAACGCTAGAATCCAGCAACAATAAAGTGACCAGTGATGGTTGTGTTGTAGTTGCAGTCTCCTTCAGCGATTAGATGACCACCGGCAGTGGTGGCTCGTGAGGCGCTCCGGCGAGCACCTGGTGGCAAGAGGGGGTGTCTCCAGATGGATCTCGACCCCTATTCCCGACGACGATGATGGTGGCTTCAGAATCAAGTAGCACCAGCCGCAAGAAGGTTGTTAAAATAGAGCATAGATGATGAGGTTATGTGGTGGTTCATGGGGCAGCGGTGATTGTGGTTATCGACAAGACCGATCTATGAAATCTAGGTGAGGCTTTAAGTTGCGTAAATGTTTCTGCAAGTTTTATTTGATAATAGATGTTCTCGTGATGCGTTTGCCCGGAGATGTGGGCGAAGCTCACGGCTGCTCCGGAGATATGGGAGATGTGGGCTGATCCGGAGATGGGGCAGCGGTGATCCAGAGATGCGTTTGGCCAGGTTTTAATCTATGAAATCCGGAGATGTTCTCGCAACTTGATATTTATAATTTCGTTGATTTTTTTTAATTTGGTAGAAATATCTCTAATTTCGCAGGTTGAAAGTTTCGCCGAAATTGTTTGCAGTTTCGCCGGATAAGGTAGTTTCGTCGGAATTATAGTTTCGCCGGAATTTCGCCGTAGTTTCGCCGGACGAAACTGTAATTTCGCCGAAAACTTTGAACTTTCGTTCAGAATGGTGCTGTTAGGACCTGGTATTTGAACGAAATACCTAGTGATTAGCGTGTAAACCAGATCAAATAGTGCGGAATCCTATTTGATTGGCGATCCAATCAGTGAGAACACACGAAGAATCAATCAAGAATTGAATCTAACGTTAGAAGTCGATTGGGAATCGATCTAATGTGCTCTGTGAACTTGGAGAACGATTTGGGAGGCTTCTGGACGGCTAGGGTACGTCTGGAGTCGTAATGGTATGAATGCTTACGTTTTTCCACGAATTGGGTCTATTTATAGGTTAGTGTTGTTCATTCGTGCGACTGGACCATAAGTATGGTTCAGTCGTGCGATTGAACCATGCGGTTAATCCATCCGCACGACTGAGTATTCAGTCGTGCGACTGAGCCAATCTTATGTGTCAATCATACGACTGATCCATTCTCCAGGTTCAGTCGTGCGACTGAGTCAATCGTATGAAGTTATTCATGCGTATGGTCCATTCGCATGGGCCATTCGCATGAGAACTTCATTAAGTTAAGTTTGAATGTTTCAATTAATATAACTTGATGTGTAACCATTCAAACAATCACAAACCCAATTAACCAATTCAATATCGACTCATTAATGAAATATTTGACATTTCAAATCACAACAATCAATATCATTTCATTAATCATTTCATATTACATCATAATCAGACAAACAAGATCTATTACATTTCATATCATGATCTAGGGACATACATGCATCAACAAACTCCCCCTTGGACCTAGATCTATCTATTCTCTTGTTTTCTGCATAACCTCCTTGTATTTCTTGCACTTCTCCTCTTTTGTGACTCCCGCGTGAATTTCAAACGCGAAGCAGAGTCGTATAACGTTTTGGAACTGGAGGGCTTGTACAATGTCCTGCGTGTCATAGAACAGTGGCCACTTGTATAGCGTATAGACATCATTAGCCGACAAGTTAGTAAGCCACATCGGGTCGAATACCCTGATCGTATCCATTTGGCCCTCTTTGCTTAGGACTATGACCGCTTCAGCTGTTCTCCAATCATAGTACCACCACTTAAAGTGTGGAGTGAAGTCCTGTGGCATTTCCCGGAGTGGGATTCTTGACATTGTGCACGGAGGACTCCACTTCAACACTATCTTGGGCTTGCCAGTAATGGCATCAACTTCAGACCTTCTGATATACCTAGTAGGCTGTTAGGGTCTGAAGTTAACCCATCTGGTTTGGTACTCCTTCTTTAGGGCAGCCTCAAACCAGCCTGACATCTTCCTCGGGTCAGCATACAAAAGCTTTAGCTTAGCCAGCTGGTTGAGCTCAAAACTTGGTAGAGTCTTCATATCATGTGGGAATCTGAAGTACTCTATGCCCTGTTCTCTCTTAACTGCATAAACATTAAGATCATCAAAATACGCCCATGCTATAATCCTGCCAGACACCTTGTGATGTTTCTTGACTCTGTAGAGTTTGGTGTAGGCATCCTTCTTTGGTGCAGCACGTTGGGCTCTAACTTCTTCAAAACATGCAGCCCACTCAGCCTTTCGAATGTCAACATCATCATTTGAGGCTTGGGCTGTTCCTTCTGCTTTCTCTGTTTCTTGCTCCATCTTGTTCAACAACTCAAAAGTATCACTGACGAGGGATTCACCCAGATTGGGGACCACATTTCCCTCATTGTCAGCGTACTGAGGGTAATCCTCGGCGGTGACATCTTCGATCTCGACTTCATCAACATCGTTGAGCTCTTCATCACTAGTCGAATCGCATGTCGGAGCATCTTTAACTATTTCATCCGGATTGAGCTTGAAAATCTCTGCGAGTTGCTCGTTTGATAGGTCATGAATTATTTCCCCTTCTTCAGGGGTATAACTCACTGACCTCCTTACGATCCCTTGCAGATCAAGAATCACTGTTAGTTGAGTCTTGACCTGTTGAAGGGGAGCAACATCAAACTCATCTCTTTGATAATTTGGATCTGTTTGATTTAAACATTCAACACATAAATCATTAGTAATTTATCAAACAGAAATGCATTAACTTAATATAAACATTCAATACATTGTTTTCAATACAGGATTCAAATACAAAAAATAAATACATAAACATCTAGTCTTTACTTTTATCCTGTATCATAGTCTCGTCACTTGGAGGAGCAGAGGTGAAGGTTGATTGGTCCTGTCTGTTCTTTGACCTCCTCTCTTGACCTGAAGCAGAGGCCGATGCAGCTGCATCCCCTCCTTCTGCTTCATCATCATTGTCCTTCCCCTCTGTCCTATCTCCTTCAGTTTCCTCCTCATCCTCTGTATCATCCTCTTCATCCTCATCATCATCTTCATCATCATCATCACCATCATCTCCATCATCTCCATCCCCCTCTTTGATCTTGAGGGGCTCCTCCTTAGATCCTTTCAGCTTCAACAGGATAGTCTTCTTTGCCTCCTCCAACTCCTCTATCTTTTTGCTGGATGTGACACTCTGTGCTTGGAGTTGGGCTATCTCTGTGCTCTGAGCAGCCATCTGTTGGGCCTGCTCCTCTATAACTCGAGCCTGCTCTGCAATCTGGTGAGATTGTGCAGCAGTCAGGTCGGCAAGCTGGCGGATCTGGGCAGCCTTCTCTTCATCTGCAGCTAGTAAGCGCATCACCATCCTGTTGAGCGCTGACAGCTGTTCCTCTACCCCGATTGGAGGTAGAGGTGATCCATAAGTGTGTGAGGGATGGGCTGAAGGTCCTGCTTGGTGTGAGGTGGTGGTGGTGGTGGCAGTGGTGAAGATGGGTCTGTGAAACGGTGGAGGTGATGTGGGAGTAAAGGATATGGTGGTGGATGGAATATGTACTGTGGTGGGAGGTATGGTGGTGGCTGTGGTAGCTGTGGTGGATGTGGTGGCTGTGGTGGCTGTGGTGGATGTGGTGGCTGTGGTGGTGGATGGTATAGCTGTGGAAGTGGTAGTGGTGGTGGTAGAAGTAGAGGCTATGGTGGTAACGAAGGTCAACCGACGCTTCTTCTTCTTCTGACCATGGGGCTGAGCCATCCTCTTCCTCCTCGTCCCCGTTGAGGTGGATGCTCCCCCTACAACCCTGCCTGCTGACCCCGGTGCATAGCTTGGGTCAGTATCAATCTCTCCGGAGTCTCTCGGGTGTTCACCAACCACCCTTAGCCCATGTTCTGTGGGAACCACTTTGCTTCCCACAGTTCGCGTTAGGGGCTCCTCGTCAGACTCCTCCTCCTCATCTGCCCCATGAACAAAATCATGATGAAATCCAGCTGACTCGGCAACATCTCCTGCTGGGGCGGACACTGGGGGTACTACATCAGACACAGTGCCTCTCGGTGGAGCAGGCATATCGTCCCCAGCGTCTCCACTATCATCATCGTCAGAGTCATGCTCTGGAGCAGCAGCCTCTCATCATCAGAATCACTGTCCTCATGACGCCATTTGCGTCTCCCCGGTGCCACATATCTCTCGTTGGCCAGGTGGCCAATCAATCTTTTAACCTGGGGCTTCACCTGCTTTCCCCTATAAACCCTCATCCGACCCAGAGTCGTATCATCCATGATCTCCAGTGCAACTGCATCATGACTCTCTTTGGGAAGGTGTGGCAGCTTCTCGTTGAAGATCAGCTGTAAAAACCTGGGGTACATACAAAACCCCTCCTTTCCCTTTGCCTCCAAGTTCTCCACCAGATAGGAGAAAATCATACTAGAAAAGCTGAAGGGGTGGTTCAGCACCAGTGCCACGTAGGCATTTTGGATCTGGTCTGATAGGTCGTCGAACCCACCCCTCCTCAAAGCGACGCACTTAAGGATCACATGAGCTAAGTACTTGTACTGGGGGCACAGGTTGCTCTTGTTGAGCACACCTGAGTTTATGTCCCCAGCGTACTTGATCCTAAGAAAGCATCCTCGGACAGTCAACGGATGTAATCTGGTAGGGTGATCAGTATCATCTCCAAACTCTAGAACCCTCTGGATATCAGCAGCAGTGACCTCGATATCATGACCCAGAATAGAGCTCCGAATACTGTAGGGCTCACGAGAGCGATCCACGGAGGCATTCTCCCAAAATGCCTGGTGTAGTGATCTGTAGGGCATGCAGGGAGTAGAGATAGCCTTATGAATCCTGGAACGTCTGAGGAAAGCTATAATCTCGGTGAACTCGGCCCCGTTCCGAGTAGTATGATCCAAGTGAGCACAGATGTTGTGCTTTGGATTTATGGACCACCTCTCAGCCATTATCCTGAAAACACATGACACAGAACCATTAGTACATAATACATTAAAATTCTGTTCTAAGTGTAATGTTGAAATTCATTCTGATTCATTCGTGCGAATGAATCATGCGACTGAAGTCAATCGGCTGTCCTTTCATGCGACTGAGCTCATTCTGGTCAATGAGACATGCGATTGGGTTCAGTCTGCTGACTGAGTCTGCGATTTGTTCAGTCGGTCGACTGAGCTCAAACGCATGGTTCATTCGGGCGATTGATCCAATCGCAAGTTTCAATCGTGCGATTGGAGTTCATCCGGGCGACCAGTCGCCTGTCCTACAGTTCAGTCGCCTGTTGTTCGAATCTTTATCAAAACAAGTGTTTTAACATGGATAACCGGCTCAATAGACTCGCATTCTTGTTACTAATAACCTATTAAACTTAATTTTAACATTTTGCGTAGTTTAAGTAGGTTATTAGGTCAAGTTTAGTCCGTTTCTTCGTTTTCATTCGAATAGCACCAATTTAGGGTTTCAATCCACTGTTTTCGGTTAGATAGAACTTCAAACTACCTGTATAATCAACAACGAGCGTCAGTGAATCAAAATCAAGATGAAAACAGAGTCTAATGAAATTTTGGCAGAGTAACTGTAGGGTGTGCGATTTGAGAGCGATTGGGGTGTGATGAGTGAAATGCGATCGACTGTGTCCTTTAAATACTGAAGCTGAGTTCAATCGGCCGACTGGCCTCATTCGCTCAGTTCATTCGGGCGACTGAGGCTCAATCGTGCGATTGGCCCAGTCAGTCGCATGCAGTTGACCGACTGAGGTTCAGTCGGTCGACTGACTCAATCGTACCCTTCATTCGCATGTTCAGTTGACCGAATGACTCTCAGTCGGTCGACTGACTCATTCGCCCCCTTCCAATCGTTCGAATGGGTCATTCTGATAAGCCATTCGTGTGAATGGCTCAATCTCATGTCCATTCGTGCGAATGGGAGCCATTCGCATGGTTGGTCCATTCTCATGGTCCAATCGTGCGAATGGGTCACACTTAGTTAATTTTCTGCCATTTTGAATATTAACATTTAAAACCCTTTTAACTTTTGAAATTTACGTTATGAGCTTTTGATCATCTCAGACATGATCATTTTAACTTGAAAACTTTTTGATTACCTCAGACGTGATCCTTTTAAGCAATTTAGTCACCTCAGACGTGACCCTTTTAAACAATTAAAGCACATGTGGTCATCTCAGACATGACCCTTTTAGTGAGTTGATTCCTTACTGATTTTCCTGATGTAGTCCGACAAACAAATAAACTAATACGACTAACTAAATTAGAAAATTAAACTAAAGAAAAATTACGAATTGTTTTTGGCTTTTTGTGAGAGATAAATCCTAAGATGGAGATCTACTGGATTTGGTTCCGAAATAGCCAGCTTCAACTTAGATTGACCACACCTGGACCAATTCAATTTTGGAATCATACACGCAAGTCAAATCAGTTGGGACTTGTTATCAAAATCTTTTGATGCTCAATTCTTGGTGTTCATCCAGAGTCATTAGCAACTTTAGGAAATCATACTGGAACTCTTAGATTTTCACATTGATTTGAACTTTCAAGAATTGCAGCCACAATGATTGTCAATATGTTTGTCCACTTAAATCCAGACACAGACTTTTGACAGAGACTAGTGACTGTTTTAGGTTTAATTATTTCAACTAACATTTGTGGATCCCACACTTATATGGTAATCAACATTCCTCAGGAGCTTTTGAGCGGTCTACGGGTATTTATTACAAGAAGAGACTATTCTTAGAGCTTTCAAAGAGAAGCCAGTCCTCAGGTCAGTGCCATCGCACATCAGAGAGGCGGCAAACAACAATAATTCTAGAATATCTAGGTTATGCTTATCCTCAGGTCAGTGCCATCGCACAGCAGAGAGGCACACAACCTATCTCCTTGTTAGAGCAGTTTTAATATTATTTTGCACAAAATGCACCAACAACAAAAGTCATTAGCTTTATAGCATTTGTCTTTCATTTTTTTCTTGCTTTGCTCTAATTATGGTCATCCGCACACATTTGTGGCGTTTACATGCTCATTACCCCTTATTGGAATATTGTTGATTGTGTTAACCAGTGATAAGATGGAAGCCCACAGTCAGTTGAACAGCTTAGTTTGATCTTGAGATCACCAGTCAGGTCTAATCATCTATTGTGTTGAATCTACCGACATATCATTTGTGGTCTAGCAACCTCTAGGTCTACTTTCTTTGTGTTACCTTAGGAGTTACCAGTTTTCTATCATCTTCCCTTTTATATTGCTTAGACTACACAGACTTATACTTTGAATTTTTGCCACTTTTCTAAATTTAAAATTTTAAAGTCCCTCTTGATTTGTTCCTGTGTACTATCATTTTCCAAAGGTTTTGAATCGTTATCACAGATACGATCTACCTTATATCAGCTATCCACTCCTTCTCCCTCGTTTTTTTTAATGTTACTTGCTGACATATTTTCCCCCTAAAATACTAAAATCATAACTGGTTTAATTATTTTAGGATTTTAATAAACAGCAAAATAACATGAGTTTAATTTAAACCGACTGAAATAAATAAATGAAATAAAATAAAAGAAAAAACTTTAACTAAACTACATCGGACTACACATTTTCATCATCAGGAATAACCTCACTTTTCTTTTTAACGCCGTTGACCTCTAGCAAATATTGAAAACGTGGTTTATCAAAGGCTTTAGTATAGACGTCAGCGCGTTGAAAATCAGTATTAATTTTTACCACATCAATTAAGTTCTTTTCAAAGCAGTCTCTTATGAAATGGTATTTAATACCGATATGTTTGGTCTTAGGATGTTGGACCGGATTTTTAGTTACTGCAATTGCAGCAGAGTTATCAACAAATATAGGAGTAGAAGAGAACTTTAAACCGTAATCCCGCATTTGCTGTTGAATCCAGATGATTTGTGAACAGCAACTTGCAGCAGCAACATATTCAGCTTCACAGTTTGACAATGCAACCGATGTCTGCTTCTTACACTGCCAGGTAACTAATCTTCTCCCAAAGAATTGACACCCTGCTGATGTAGACTTGTAGTTCATCTTGCAGCCCCCGTAATCCGAGTCACTATACGCGGTAAGCTCAAAGTCATCATCATGAGGATACCACAACCCAAGTGTGGGTGTACCCTTCAGATAACGAAAAATCCTTTTGACCCCGATCTGATGGTTGACCTTAGGCTTAGCCTGATATCTAGAACATAAACATGTAGCATACATGATAGCAGGTCTTGAGGCAGTGAGATACATGAGAGATCCAATCATTCCTCGGTACATCGTGGCATCTACAAGATCTCCATTTTCATCAGGTGCTATATCGTGATTCGTAGCAAGTGGAGTCCCAGCAGCAGAAGCATTCTCCATGTCAAAACGACTGAGAATGTCTCCTACATACTTGGTCTGATGTAGAAAGATCCCATTTGGTGTCTGATCCACCTGTAACCCAAGAAAGAACTTCATCTCCCCCATAGCAGTCATCTCAAACTCTTTCTTCATAACTGCTTCAAACTCTTTGCATAACTCTTCGTTCTTTGAACCGAAGATTATGTCATCAACATAGATCTGTACGAGCAGTAGGTCGCCATCCTTTTCTTTAATAAACAGCGTGCAGTCAATGACTCCCCTGCGAAAGCCGTGTTTCACAAGATGAGTTGAGAGTTTCTCATACCAAGCTCTTGGAGCTTGATGAAGCCCGTATAAAGCCTTGTCGAGCTTGTAAACTCTATCCCGATGATAAGGATCTTCAAATCCCTCGGGTTGACTGACATAGACTGTTTCTCTGATTTCCCCATGAAGGAATGCACTCTTTACATCTAATTGGTAGACTTTAATCTTCATGTACGATGCATAGGCAAGGAAGATACGAATTGTTTCCATCCTTGCCACGGGTGCAAACACCTCATTGTAGTCAATGCCCTCGACTTAGCGAAAACCCTGAACCACCAATCGAGCTTTGTTCCTGATAATGACCCCTTGGTCATCCTTCTTGCATTTCAGGACCCATTTGGTGCCAATGACTTTAGCACCTTTAGGTCTATCAACCAGAGTCCATACACCTAACTTCTTGAACTGAAGAAGTTCTTCTTGCATGGCACTCACCCACGCCTCATCATTTAGTGCATCACTGACATACATTGGCTCAAACTGTGAGACAAAACACCGATAAGCACCGTCATGAATGTAACCCTTCTCCATAACCGAGGCGTAATCAGCTGAATATAGCTGATTTCGGGTTTGTACTCCTGATCTGACATCCCCAATGACATTGTCAAGGGGATGATAGACGTTTAGTCGTGATCCTGGAGTAGTAGGAACAGCTACCTCAGAACCAAGATTATGAACATTTGGTTCTGTATCTGAGGTAGTTGGTGTTTGAGGTTTTGAAGTCGAAGGTGCATCACTGGTAGATGCTTGTGGACTTTCAGGAACTGGAACCTGTTCCTCCTAACTGATCTGGTCATCTTCTTCAGCTTCATCTTCAGAGGAGGAGTCACTGTCATCGACTACTCCCCCTGACTGAGTAGATGATTCTCCCTGTGAGCTAGATGGTGTATTCAAGATATCATACATCATCCTAGTAGCTAACTCATCATCCGAGGGAGAGAGGGATGTTGAAGGACTTGAAGAATCCATCATAGTCGAAGAAGCAGGCGGGTCCTTTGCCAATAGGTGGTGTGGTATATCTCTGAACGTCAACATTACACCACACTTCTACAAGACCCGTTGAGTTGTTGTAAACTCTCTTGTTCGGTATGTTGTATCCTAGAAAGATTCCTTCATCCGCCTTCTTGCTGAATTTGCCTTCTTGTATCTTCTTCAGAAGTGTGCACGGCACGCCAAAAGGTTCAAGATACTCCAAATTCGTTTTGCGTCTTTGTAGTAGCTCCTAACATGTCTTTCCGTGGCGCTTGACTATCAGGACTCGATTCAGTGTATAACATGCATTCGCCACTGCCTCATTCCAGAATTGGATAGGTAGTTTCGAGTCTGCCAGCATAGTCCGTGCTGTCTCTATCAAGCTTCTGTTCTTCCTCTCAGCAAAGCCATTCATCTGAGGTGTGTAGGCAGAAGTGAATTGATGCACAATTCCCTTTTCCTTGCAGTATGCCTCCATCCACTGGTTCTTGAATTCCGTCCCGTTGTCTGAGCGTACTTGACTAACCTTCAGCTTCTAGAGAGATTCCAGTGTGGTTACTAACTCCTTGAATGACTCAAATGTTTCTGATTTGGATTTCAGAAACATTACCCAAGTGAACCTTGAGTAGTCATCAGTGACCACAAAACAGTACAAGTTGCCTGCAATGCTCTTTGTATTGACTGGACCAAACAGATCCATGTGAAGAAGTTCAAGAGGAAGTTCTATTGAATGAACTTTCTTTTCCTTATGAGACTTCTTCGTCTGTTTGCCTTTCTTGCAAGCTACACAAAAGTCAGGAAGCTGGAAGTTTTTGACATTAACTCCTCTCACCAGATCCTTCTGAATCAAGTGATTCATCTTCCTTTGACTAATGTGTCCCATTCTCCTATGCCAGGAGATGGAATCCTTCTCAGTAGCTTTAGATAGAAAGCATTGAACCTCATGATCCGTTGTAGCAGCTGTTGATAGATCCAAGACATAAAGGTCTTTATATCTTAAAGTAGTCATTAGAACTTGGTCCTCTGGGATCACGTAGTCTTTCTTCAGCACGTAACACTTCTTGTTGTCGAAGATGACCTTAAATCCTTTATCACAGATTTGGGAAACCGAAAGTAAGTTATTTTGAAGTTGTTGAACGTAGTTCACCTTATCAAACTTAACTTTCTGATTCCCCACTTCTCTCTAAGCTGTGATATAACATCCCTTGTTTCCAGCAAATGAAACATGACAGGATCAACGATCACAAGTTTGAAGTATAAGAGTGTAATGCAGCGGAATGAAGAGATGAATTAGTCAAGTTATAGCAAGAGAGTGTTATTTGTAACAAATGCGAGAGAATATTTCCTGTGATTTGGAATGTTTCAATAATGCTCAATATTATTGCTCAATCATTCATGGTTACAATAAGGTTGGCACTCCTTATATAGAGTGCAATCACTGCTGTAATCACGGGGTGGTGATTACTAGCAGATCTAGTACAAAAATAACTACTTCTTAACAAACTACTGAAATGTTCACAACTACTGAGAACATGTCAGTGTTAAGTGTAAAACATGAAACTACTGAAAAAGAAAACTACTGATGCTACAACGACTGAAGAACAAACTCTTCAGTCGTTTTACAAAACTACTGAAAATAGAAAATATAAAACTACTGAAAGCAAACCGTCACAACTACTGAAGAAGTCCTCTTCAGCTGTTGTGACAACATCTTCAGACTTTGTCTTCAGCACTTGTGTCTTCAGACTTTGTCTTCAGCACTTATGTCTTCAGACTTTGTCTTCAGCACTTATGTCTTCAGACTTTGTCTTCAGTTGTTGTCTTCAGCTGATGTGGACTTCAGTAGTTGTTGTGACGTCTGTGGGACTTAAAGGTTTTTCTGATCCGGCTCATTGGTTCTTTTGGTCCAACAAACTCCCCCTGAACCAATGCAGCCAAAACCTTTAACTTTATTGAGGTCCCACTTATTGTTGGCAAAATGGATGGTCTTTTTCCTTCTTGATCAGTTGAGAAGATGACCCATATAAGCACCGGCCTGGAAGTAAGTTCTGATAATTTGGTTGGCAAAGTGTAGATGGGAGCTCTGTATTGGGGAATTGGACACTGAGCTGTTCCCCCATCCATGAAACTCACTTCCCATGTATGAGCCTGTAGGATTCTCTGGTGTATGCTCTGAGAAACATGATTTGTTCTTCCATAGTGAGATTCTCTGGTTCACCATCGAATAATCCTTCACGCCCATACAGCTCTGAGATGTATTTGGCCTGTTTGCCATTTTTGAGCTCAACAGTTGTGATCTGTCTGTAGGCAAACTCATCAGGATGATTACCTTCGAGTAACAGACTGAGCTCATTCTGTTTGAAGTTCTCAAGCTTCTTGTAGACTAACCCCTTCTTGATCACTCTGTTCTCTAACATCTTTTGGGGAGGCTGTTTAGTCTCATAAGCTTTCTTGAAGTCTTCTACAATCTCCCAGGGTGATACTACAAGGACCACTGTGATCTCTTCATCTACGATCCTCTTTATCTGGCCCTTGTATCGTGCAGGAATATCCTTCTTCACAATTCTGTGAGCCACCCTAGGATCAGGCCACATCCTCACCTTTTCTTTCTGATATTGAAATGTGTTGGCGAGGGTGTACAGTCTCAGAGCTTCTTTCTTCATACTTATTATTGATGAGGAGGCAGCATAAGTTTTATCTATACTTTTTAGCATCTCCTCATCATGAAGCCTTTGCATTTGCTCTTCTTCAATCTTTACCCTCACAGTTTCCATCTGTGAGGTGGGAGTGATGGGCATAGATTTGGCTTTGGGTAAAGTTAGGACTGCAGAAAGAGGCAGCCTATCTTCCTCCTCATCATCCTCTTCTTCTTCTTCTTCTAGCCTCAACATCCTTCTCTTCTTCTTCTTGGATGCATCATCGGCTGTTGGTTTTGAGGGTAAAGGAGTTGGTTTAATGGGTTGTGGTAGTGGTGATTTTGAAGTTGTGGGTTTTGCAGGTTGTTCTAGCATTCTTGTAATGAGTGAGGCTTTGGAGTATTTTGCTAGTTCATTTCTTTTTCCAGCACCTGCTTCATTTAAGGCTTCAATCACTAATCCCTTTGTATATGCTTCAGACGTACAGATCTTGGTGGTTATAGCCAAGATACTGTCCCTGGTCCATGACTTAATCTCTATCAATGATCTTCCAAGATACTTAGCAATAAATCTGATCATGATCTCCAGTCTTTCTCTTTCTAGCACATCATAGCTTGCCCATCTTGAGTTAATTTCTTCAACTTCAAGTCTTCTAATCTCTGAGTCAAGCTGTGCAGTGTCAAACCCTTGTCTGTATAGTTGGTCAATAATGGAGTCCATAGATTTGCTATGTGTAGCATCCGCCATTTTGACCATCTCATCAAGCTGGAGTTCTTTTTCTTTCCTTTCTATCTTCCTCTTCTTGTATGTGATGTGAAAGTCTTTGTGACTTTCACTCACTTGATCAGTGTCAGCTCCCTTCACATACTCTTTCTCCTTCTCAGTCTCTTTCTCAACCTCTTCTTCCTCCTGGTCTCTCTCTATCAGTATGCGCTTCCCTTTGTCTTTCACTGACTGACTCTCCCCCTTTTTGGTTGCATTGGTTGCAAGGGTTTGAGTAGTAGAAAGGCTTGTGCTCATAATCTCCTCCACTAGTGGCTGTAGAATTGAGGGAAGTTTGTCATCCAAGGTTTTGATCACAATGTCGGTGATCATTGGGGTGATGAGAGGTAGGGATTTTTGGAATATAGCAGCTGTTTGCTCAGAGGGGTTCTGTCCCTGAGAAACAGTGCCAGAAGGAGAGGCTGGTGGATTGAATGTTTGTAGTGGCTGAGTGTTTAGGAGACCTTCAGGTGAAGGTGCCATCTGTGGGTGTATGGTGGTATCAGATGGACTTGCTTCTTGAGAGAATTGGTCAAGTAGTCTTTGTAGTCTACTGACTTCTTCCTCAAGAATTGTGTTCTGGGCTAGAACATCATAAAAGAAGCCCAGGTCATCATCAGCAGATGCTGAATCACCTGACCTCTTGCTAGTAGCAAGATGTACATGCTCTGGGTGTAGACCAGATGTAGCATGTGCCCCTTTTTCTTGGAACTGGGGACTTCCAGCCTCAGGACGATGTCCTTCATCAGCTGTTGCCTCTGATGAGGTCTTAGCCATGTTACCAGCCTCAGTCTGATCATGTGCTGATGCAGAAGAGGTGGCAGCCTCATCAGATATTCTTTTCCGTATCTACACTAGGAGACTGAACATTTAAACCCCTGTGCTGTGGGTTGTCAGAAGCATGTTGATCCTCTTCCTCAATATCTGTGGTTTTCCCTTTAGATAGTTGTCTGGGAGGAGGAGAGGCATGCAGCTGAGTCAGCACATTTGCAATTATAAGTGTTGGACTTTGGGGGGCATTTTCATTTGGAGATGGGGTATTATGCACCTGGGGAGAATGGTGAGTTTCAATGGCAATCTCCTCAAATGAGGAAGATTCCAGATTTGTGGGTATCCCTTTATTGGTTGCTTCAGGTTCCTTTTGAGAGGAATCCTGAGCGGCTGTGGCTGTGTGAGTCTCTGATACTACTGGGGGGTTAACACCAGTGAGTATATCCTGTCTTTGTGGTACAGGAGCATCTTCAGGTGACTCATCTTCCTGAATAGCTGTTTTGGTTCGTTTTGTTTTTGGTTTGGTGGGGACTTTGGATTTTGTGGTGGGGCTGTGGGTTCCAGCTGCGTGGGTTTGCGCAGCTTGGCAGCCATTTTGAGTGATTGGTCAGAGTTGTGCCGGGAGTATACTTCAGGCAATACAGCCATAGCAGGGACTCCCAGGCCAACAAGTCCCTCAGCTTGAAGCTGGTTTTCAATTATGGCCATTATAAACCGAGGATATAGTATCCAACGGTTAGAAAGTTGTTTTTGAGCCATATCCTTGAGCTCTAAGAATAAATTTCAGAAAAATTTAAAGGTTGTTGCTCAAGGATAGAGTACAATACCTGTTGCCACCTTGTGGACATTTGATCCCATGATGAAGTCTTTGGAGCCAGGCAAACATTTACCATATGAAAGATAAGCCGTTCAGCATCCTGGAAATGTTTCTTCAATATGGTAGAGGCACTCAGATTGCCTTCGTATCCATGGTGGGCAAAGGATAGATCAGTGGTGCCCTTTGGATAGCTGGTTGGGAAAGTGGCATCATCCAGATTGAGGGTTTGGCGAAGAATCTCTGGATTGATAACCACCTTTTGGCTATGGACGAACGAATGAAGTGACTCTGTGTCATTCTCCTCAGAGACAAGAGTGACGTTCGTCCAGAATTGGCTAAGGGATTCGGCATATATGGTGGGGTTTATCAGGAAGGCTGTTTGGTAAGGTGACTGGACCATTAAATCAATGGCGTTGTGAAACTTGGTCCAGAATGGTGATTTAGTAAGGTGAGCGACACAGTTGTGTCGAGGTTTTAGTTGCATGGTCGCCATGGATGAAGAGAGGGTACAGAGTTTTTGAACGTTAGGTTTGAGAGTGAAGGTGAGAAAAACTCTGGTGAGATAAGGGATTTATAGGGTAGGGTTATGAACCGACTGAAGGTTTTTGGTGAGTCATCATTTGCTGAAACTGATGACGTGGCATTAACTTTTTGAGGTTGAAATGACTGACCGTATTGGTGTGATCATCAGTTGTTATAAAACAACTGAAGACTTGGTTTTAACTGTCAGACATTGAAACAGCTGAAGTCTTTGATTTAGTCTTCAGTAGTTATAAAACTACTGAGGACAATTTCGACTTTAGGTGGTGAAACAACTGAGGACATGGTGTTTGTCATCAGTAGTTGTGTAACTACTGAAGACAGTGGTTTTGTCATCAGTTGATGTAAACAGCTGAAGACTTAGCGGTAGTCTTCAGTAGTTGTAAACTACTGAAGACATAGCTGTGGCTTCAGTTGTTTAGAAACAGCAATTGAAAAACAAAAGAGGAATTGCTCATCAGCTGTTGTCGTCAATTCTTAGCTTTTCAGCTGTTTCAGTCTGACCTCCACATTAAAATGTTTCATTGGTCATCAGTACTTATCTGCATTTCTGACATCAGCAGTTGTAGTTACATCAGCTGTTGTGATTTCATCAGCTGTTATAACTACATCAGCTGTTTTAACAAATGAAGTACTTATATATGACATGGTTACCAATGATCATCAGTATTTATTACTGAGATTATCGGTAGTTGTCACTTATTCTAGCTGCAGCATACCAAGCCTTAACACCAGGTTGTGGAAAGTTGAACTATCCAAAGGCTTAGTAAAAATGTCTGCAAGCTCATCAGCACTAGGAACAAATTTTGGATCAATCAGACCTTTTTCAAAACAATCTCTAATAAAGTGATGTCTGATTTCAATATGTTTAGTCCTAGAGTGCTGGACAGGATTCTTGACAATACAAAGAGCTGAAGAACTGTCCATTAACAATGGAGTCTTAGTCTCAGTTATGCCATAATCCAATAATTGGTTTTGAAGCCATAATACCTGAGATGTACAACTTGCAGCAGCAATGTACTCGGCTTCAGCAGTTGATGTAGCAACTGAAGTTTGTTTCTTACTCTGCCACGAAATCAAACAGTTGCCTAGGAATTGGCATCCACCAGAAGTTGATTTCCTGGTCAATTTACACCCTGCATAGTCACTGTCAGAAAAAGCAACTAATTTACCAGAATGTCTAGTAGAATACCATAAACCTAGAGATGGAGTGCCTTGCAAATATCTAAAGATCCTCTTGACTGCAATCAAATGAGACTCCTTAGGTGCAGCCTGAAATCTAGCACAAACACATGTAGCAAACATAATATCTGGTCTAGAAGCTGTTAGGTACATCAAGGACCCAATCATACATCTGTAAAGTGTTTCATCAACCACTTTACCTTTCTGATCTGTATCCAGTTGTGTGGTGTTGCACATGGGAGTAGAACAGGGTTTACAATTTTGCAAATCAAATTTTTCCAAAAGATTTTTTGTATATTTGGACTGATGAATGAAAATTCCATCAGCCTTTTGTTTGATTTGCAAACCCAGAAAAAATTGTAATTCCCCCATTGCACTCATTTCAAACTTTTGTTGCATCAGCTTTGTAAAGTCATCACACAACTGTGGATCAGAGGATGCAAAAATAATATCATCTACATAAATTTGAACAAGTAGATTATGCTGCCCTGCTTTCTTAATGAATAAAGTTTTATCTATGGTGCCTCTAGTAAAATTATTTTAAGAAGAAAGTTTGATAATGTCTCATACCAGGCCCTAGGAGCTTGTTTCAACCCATAAAGAGCCTTATCAAGCTTATACACCCAATTAGGATGTTTGTTGTCCTCAAAACCTGGTGGTTGACATACATAAACCTCTTCTTTAATTTTCCATACAGAAAAGCACTTTTGACATCCATTTGAAAAACTTTAAGATTTTGATAAGCAGCATAAGCTAAAAACAATCGAATTGCTTCCAGTCTGGCTACAGGAGCAAAGGTTTCATCATAATCAATACCTTCTTCTTGTGCAAACCCCTGAACCACCAGTCTGGCCTTGTTCTTAACAATAAGCCCATTTTCATCAGTCTTATTCCTAAACACCCATTTAGTGCCTATTGCACACTTACCTGGAGGTAGAGGAACAAGTTCCCACACTTGCTGTTTCTTGAACTGAAGAAGCTCAAGCTGCATGGCATCAACCCATCCATTGTCTTTTAATGCAATGTGATAATTCTTTGGCTCTTGCTGACTGATGAAGAGAGCATAGAAGCAGAAATTTGACAATTGACTTCTTGTTGATACACCAGCAGTGATATCACCAATGATTTGAGACATAGGGTGATTCTTCAGATCTTGATACACAATGAGATCAGTGCAAGTGTTTGTAGCAGGCTCAGCAGCAACAGATGGTGATGGTGAAGAATTTCCTTGAAACCAATCAGTTGATGGTAGTTCAAAGGAAGTTGAAGTTGTAGAAATCTCATCAGCATTTGTTGTGGATTGTGCTGCTGGAGCTGCAGGAACATCAGGTCTAGCTGAATCAGGCAGTTGATCAGTAAATCTGAAGAGGTGAGTACTGCTATCATCATCATCAGCACCAGCAGTACCACCAGGTGGAGAACTGTTGACATTAGCAACAGCAGGAGTTTGATGAGGAGCATATTGTAGTATGTCCAAATCAAATATCTCCACAGGATTTTGTGGAATCTTGTCCTTTGGAGATTCATTAAACTTAACATGTAGAGTCTCTTCAACCATCTTTGTTCTACAGTTGAAGACTCTGTATGCTTTGCAAGTTGATGAATAACCAACAAAATATCCTGCATCCACCTTAGAATCAAATTTCTGGAGTTGATCCCTTGTGTTGAGAATGAAACAAGGACATCCAAAAGCTCTAAAGAATGAAATTAGAGGGGCCAAATGATGAAGAACTTCATATGGAGTTTTCATCAACCTCTTATTCACTAGAGCTCTATTTTGGACATAACAAGCAGTATTGATAGCTTCAGCCCAAAAAGTCATTGGCAATCCAGAGTCAGCCAACATGGACCTTGCAGCTTCAATAAGGGTCCTGTTCTTTCTCTCCACTACTCCATTTTGTTCAGGAGTTCTTGGAATGCTAAAATGCCTCTTGATTCCCTTTGAGAGGAAGAACTCATCAAGTGTGTTGTTTCTAAACTCAGTTCCATTATCACTTCTAACACACTTGACTGAGAGGGAATACTGCTTCTCAACATACAACACAAAGTTGATAATCTTCTGAGGTGCTTCATCCTTTGAATGCAAGAAGAAAGTCCATACAAATCTAGAGTAATCATCCACAATTACTAGACAGTATTTCTTCTTAGCCATACTCATCACTCTCACAGGACCAAAGAGATCCATATGAAGAAGTTGTAAGCAGGCTGTGGACTTAGGTTCTTCTATGGAAGGAAATGAAACTTTGTGCTGTTTTCCTTTTAGACAAGCAGTGCAGTCATCTTCACATTTGAACTCCTTCATGGGCAATCCCCTTACTAAACCATGGTAATCAGCTGATTTATGTTTTTGAGATTAACATGACTCAGCCTTCTATGCCATAGTGTAGATTCTTGAGGGGAAGCCTTGGAAAATAGGCAAGGATGGCCTTTGAGATCTATTTTCTTAGAAAGATCTAAGGCATACACTCTTCCTGTCCTGTTGGCCTTAAGGAGAGTGTGTTTATCCAACACCTTGTCAATCAAACTCAGAACTTTGGATGACAGAATCCGGCAGTTCTGACTTGTGAAAAGAGCAACATGGCCTTTGTCACACATTTGACTGACACTCAAGAGGTTGTACTTGAGATTTTCCACATGGTTAACATCATCAAACTTTATTTCCCCATTGGAAACAAAGCCTTTGCCGATGATGTAACCCTTTGCATCATTGCCAAAAGATACAAATCCCTTCTTTCCTTGAGAGTAGTCATTAAGAAGTGATCTGTTTCCTGTCATATGCATGGATCCTCCACTGTCTACATACCAGATGCCTCTGTGGCATGTTGAAAAACCCTGCAGAACAAAGCAAATTAGTTAGATTTTGAGACCCAAACCTTTTTGGTTTTGGGCCTATTCACATCAACAGATGGTGGACTAACAAGTTTGCTAGAAATAACAGCTTGAGAGGAAGAAGATGGTGGAAAAGAGGAATCCTTTGGCTTGGACCTCCTTTTCTGTGGATTCAACATAGGAGCATCTAATTGGTTGACTCTTCCCAATAGATGTTGAACCATCATAACCAGCTGTGTCTGATTTTGTGATAGAGCTTTCAGCTCTTCAGACACATTAGGACTGGAGTTTGATAAGTTCTTATGTTGCACCTTCTTCTTTTGAGCAACCTCAGCTGTTACCTGTTTAACCCCTTCCTTTTTGGATTTCTTTTTGGACTTAGGGATTACAGGATTTGATGTTGCTGGTACAAATGTGGCTTTAAACTCATTTTTCATTTTTACCATTTTCTCTTTAATTTCATCTTTATTTTGAGTTTGGATCCTCTTTTGTACCAACAATCATCAGTGAGATGATTAAACAAACACATACTTCACATGGTTTATTTCATCTTTTGTTGATCATCAACTAAAGAGGATGAAACTACTGAAGACTTGCTCTTCAGTACTTTGGAAGCACTATTTGCTTTTTGGCTTCCTCTTTAGTAGTCTTCAAACTCTTTCTACTGACAGTTTCTTCTTTTCTTGCTGTCATTTGGAGTTGCTGTCAGTAGTTGGAGCTTGAACTTCAGGAGTTAAATCTTGCTCTCCAGTCCTTTCAGGACTTTCAGACATAACTCCTGAGTTGACCAACTCTTTGATCATGTGAGTGTCAGCAATTGAACTATCAATATTAGCTGATAAGTTCTGAGAGGGCTTATTGCTGACTTCAACTTTTGATGATGCTTTATCAAAAAGTGAATCACATGATGAGGTGGATTGGTTATTGCTTTCTCCATCAGATTTCACCTCTACTCTTGGAGTAAAATCTGTAGGAGGAGCAGTGTGATTATAACCAATGCCAAACTTCACATTGGAAGCTGATTGCTTACTAAGAAGCATCTCAAAACCTTTGCATGATTTCACCCATCGATCACACTCCACTTGGGTGACTGCAAGGGTTTCTTTAAGACTTTTCTGGTCCTCCAGAATAACCTCTAGCTTAGCCTTTTCATCATTTAATTGGCATTTAAGCTTATAAATCTCATCATTTTTATTATTAAGAACAGACTCATACTCAGCTTGTCTTTTGGAAATAGTTTTCTCAAACTCAAGTTTTTCATTTATTAATGCTACATTTGCCTCTCTAATAGAGACAAAAGCAGCAATGCAAGATTCAGAACATAACTTGGCTTTGGCTTCTGAAGATACCTGAGTTACCTGTGAAGATGATGCAGTTGAGCAGGAACCCTCAGTTGATTCCAGAGCCATAAGTGCCAGATTTCCAAAAGGACTATCACCACCATGTTGATCAGCACTTGTGAACAGTTGTTCATGACCAGACATGTCATCTGGCAAGCTGCTCCAATCAACAACTTCTGGGGTGAAAAAGCTATGTTGTGAGGTTGAGGGGGTTGATGAGATGGTTGAGGTTCTGGAAGTGCATGAGGTTGTGGTTACCATAGGAGCTTGAACTTGACGGCTTGTGGCATGTAATAACACGGGTAAGGATAAGGCATTTGACCCTGAGGAACAAAATATGCAGGAGATTGTAGTTGAGACTGATGACTAGAATTGACAGGATGTTGCCCTTTGTTTTGTTGACTATTACTAGGAAAAGTCACAAAAGGTGCAGAGGAATTAGATCCAGATGATCTACATTCTCTAGCAAAGTGTCCAAGCCTTTGGCATCTGTGACACCTCAACTTACTCTTGTCAAAACCAACTTTGGTTTTGCCAGAGAGTCCTGGGAACTTTCTTCCAGTTCTTTTATAGAACTTCTGAGATCTGATATTTATCAAGGCCATTTGGCTCAAAATATCCATCTCTTCTAAGTCATCATCAGCAATCCCCTTGAGATCATCCATGATGAAACATAGATTGTCATTATTACACCCAGAAAATTGACTATCAACACTCACAAATGCTGAATCAGAAATATTTGAAGAGAAATCAATATGCTCATCATACTGGCATTCAGATGAAGCATATTCTGACTCATGACTAACCAGAGCAGTATTGCCTGGTACAAAGTCCTCAGTGAGCTTACCAGATGAAGACAGTTTTCTCTTTTGTTCTATCTCTCTCTCAAATGTGAGTAGTTTCCCATGAAGTTGGGTGAGAGATAGTTTGTCCAAATTTGCACTGGAGCGTAGGACAATGGTATATGTGTCCCATCTCTCAGGCAGTGAGTGATCTGAGAAATCTCTGTTATTCATCTGAACATTAGTGTACTCATGTTTGACCATTTTCAATTCAGAGATCAAACAAGAAAACCGCTCAAACTGTTGAGTCAGTGTCTCACCCTTCCTATGAGAGAATGTCTCATATTGTTGGGCAAGGATCTCTCTATTATTTGCCAAGACCTCATCTGTTCCTCCAAATTGTTCTTTCAAGGCATTCCAGAGGTCATGGGCAGATTCATAGTGCATTAACCCAGAATAAATTTCATTTGGTAGCGCCATGGCTAGAATTCCATGAGCTTTTGCATCTATCTCAAATAATTTCTTATCTTCATCTGAGTATTGATCCTTCCTCTTCGGAACCATTTGATTGGTTTCCGGGTTATTCACCATAGGCTTATGTGGACCATGTACCACTGATGTCCAACAACCTGAACTGTTAACAGACAGGTGATGGAGCATACGACGTTGCCATATGTTATACTCATTCCTAACCAGCATTGGAGGCTTGGTTGAGGAACCAGTATTGTGAGGATCATTGGAAGGAGTAGTCATTTTGACACCAAAAACAATTTTATTCAAGCAAAAATTTGACACACCACAACAAACTCAATGAAAACCGAGAATAAGTCTCAGGATGAATGATTAAAACACAGAAAATTCACTCTCTTTAACAGTTTCTTGCAAAAGGATACTAATTCACTCAAACTTGGATCTTGAAGAGCAGTTTCAATGATCAATTATTAGATCGATCAATGATTAACCTGCTCTGATACCATTTGACAGGATCAACGATCACAAGTTTGAAGTATAAGAGTGTAATGCAGCGGAATGAAGAGATGAATTAGTCAAGTTATAGCAAGAGAGTGTTATTTGTAACAAATGCGAGAGAATATTTCCTGTGATTTGGAATGTTTCAATAATGCTCAATATTATTGCTCAATCATTCATGGTTACAATAAGGTTGGCACTCCTTATATAGAGTGCAATCACTGCTGTAATCACGGGGTGGTGATTACTAGCAGATCTAGTACAAAAATAACTACTTCTTAACAAACTACTGAAATGTTCACAAACTACTGAGAACATGTCAGTGTTAAGTGTAAAACATGAAACTACTGAAAAGAAAACTACTGATGCTACAACGACTGAAGAACAAACTCTTCAGTCGTTTTACAAAACTACTGAAAATAGAAAATATAAAACTACTGAAAGCAAACCGTCACAACTACTGAAGAAGTCCTCTTCAGCTGTTGTGACAACATTCAGACTTTGTCTTCAGCACTTGTGTCTTCAGACTTTGTCTTCAGCACTTATGTCTTCAGACTTTGTCTTCAGCACTATGTCTTCAGACTTTGTCTTCAGTTGTTGTCTTCAGCTGATGTGGACTTCAGTAGTTGTTGTGACGTCTGTGGGACTTAAAGGTTTTTCTGATCCGGCTCATTGGTTCTTTTGTCCAACAAAACATGCCTCTTTTTATTTGCTTGACGTTTGATAAAAGGGGCCTATTTCCTGTCATGTGCCTGGATGCTTCTCTGTCTACAATCCACGTGTTAGTTCAGCACTGTATCGAACACCCTGCACATACAAGTAAAAATTAGTTTAGGTTAGGAACCCAAGCCTTACTGGCATGGGTTTCCCAGAGGCATCACACATCATAAATTCCACCCATTGATCCTTAGAGGGGAGGGTAGCTCAGGTTCCTTCTTTTCATCAGTATCAGACACGCAGAATGACTTTTCTTTCCATAAGCCAGACTTGTGCAAGGCCTGTTTGTGATAAACAGTCGACTAGCTTATGGTTGAACTTTAGGTTCACTAGTTCTTCTAGGTGGAGTTAGAAAACTCCTCATAGAAGAACTAGGCTTTGAATCCTAAAGTTCAATTTCTTCCTAGGTGTCTGATAGAAAGGACAATAGGAAGCAATGTGTCCACATTCTCCACAGTTGTAGCATGACCTGCTATCAACTTTATGATTAAACTTTCTTTGTGGAGAAGTTGTGTGACACTCTAGTAACATCAATCACTTTAGGTTTTGACTCTGGTTCTTTTGATGTTTTCTCTGGTTTAACAAAGTTAACTGTTTTAACCTGTTAACATCTTTCTCCTTTTGGTTAACTGGTTTTGACTTGAAACATGTGAAAAATTAACATTAGAAGTCTTTTTAGGTTCTGATTTGACTCTGTTTGACCCTGACTTTAAGTTAACCTTTCAAATTCCTTTCCAGATTAACACAAGGCAATTTACTCTTTGCCTTTGAAGTGGCTTCCTTTTGCTTGTTCCAGATTCAATAGATGAACATGAAGAATCTGGATCACTAACAAGAGGAGTAGACACCACAGATCCTTGATGGGGTTATTGTTTACTGCTCTAGTTTAGTGTTCATCAAGGTCTCAGGTGGTGGTGGAAACCACTTTGTAACCCAATCCTCCCCGTTATTCCTTTCTCTCACTAAGTGTTGAACTATGTGTGAAGAACTAGTCCAACTGTGCAGTTTCTGTTTTAATGAGTTTACTTCTACTTCTAGAACTGCCTTTTGTTTCTTAGTGTCTTCTAGGGAGTTTAGATAGTACCTAATGTCATTAGTGGTTAAATGCAACTACTTCGGTTTCCCTAAGCTGTTTAGTCAAAAGGTCTATCTTTTCTTTTATAACTATGCTCATTTGTTTTAATACTCTATTAGCCTCAGTGCACAGTTGCAAATCTTTTACTAAGTTATCATTATGATCTAATAAACTAGCAAACTTTTCATCTATGCTATTCCTAAAAGTATCACAATCAGAACAAGCATGATTATCAAACATTTGGTCAGTAGTACTTACCTGAGTGGGTTCAGAAGAGTTAGCCATCAACGCAGCATCAGATGTCTCTGGTTCTGGTGATTCTATCTCTTCTATCTCTGACGCGGTAGTCTCCTCTTTAGGCTTGTAACTGACCTCGGTTGCAGTTGCTTCTTCACTATGTGACATCGCTATCTCAACTACTAGATCTCCTTCACTCGCGGAATCATCATCAATATCTTCTACACTTGCAATGTTTGATTCCCCTGGTGAGACAAACCTAAAGCTCCAATCCTGTCCTTCATCATCATGAGCAGTCAAGGCTTTTGGATCCTTGCTTGATGAAGTAGAACTAGTAGCTTGCTTGTCTTGGCGAGTAAAGGACGAGAATGGGTTCACCCGTCTTCTTTGGCTTGACACATTCTCTCTTGAAGTGCCCATTCTCTCCACAGTTGAAGCAGGTCACTTTGCTCTTGTCAAAGCCAAATGTGGTATCCTTAGTAGCTACCAAGTTATGTCCGGTCTTTTTAACAAACTTCTTTGCCCTCCGGACAGCACTAGCTAAAGCCCACATTATGTCCATCCTCTCAAGCTCCATTTCGTCCACCTACTCGTAGTCCTCGTCTGCCAGATGGCAGTTTCCAATCTTCCCGGCAACCAGTCCATCATATGAATGAACCACTGCAGCCAAAAGATCCATATGCTCCCGAGCTACTTCCACAGTCACATTACCGAGGTTCTCGGTCTTCAGTTTAGTAGCACTTGCTTCATATCCAATATAGTGGGTACAAGAAGACCCTGACGTGTCTGATCCGGAAGGAGAAGCATGTGAAGGACCCGATGAGCTAGACACAAATGCAGTCTGGAGAGGTGCTCCAGATCTGTTAGCTGCGGCGTGGCGTTGTCAAAGCTGGATTTTGAGTGTACGAAGACTTCTGACTCTTTACTTCATCCTAAGTGCTTCTTCTCACAACTTAAAATGAAGTCATTTAATATCCAGCTTTGCCAGCATTCCATTCTGTCTCAGGTTAGACACGAATGAAGCCCACTTTTCAGGCAAATCCGTCTGCAAAGTTAGTAACTTTCTCTTCCATGGTAGTATCCACCCCATGTGTATGCAGTTCGCTCCTCAAATGGTAGAATCTATCTATGACGTCGTTAAACTCTCGTTACCCATCGATGAGAAGTTATCAATTCCTTCTTTAACTCCTTAGCCTTGATTGCCTTCAACGAAGCATTCCCGTCGTACCTTTTTTCTAGCTCATCCACAGTTTCTTGGACTGCTATTCTCTAAGTACTGGTGGAAGATGTCTTTGGGGATAGACTGTGTGATCAATGCATAAACTCTCTTCTCTGCATTGTATTTAACTTTCTGCGCGTCCGTCATCCCTCCTAATGTGAGCTTAACTCCATCAGCTCCCACCGGTGTACTATATCCAATCTCGATGGCTTCCCACAGATTCGGATCCACTCCATTGAGGTAGATCTCAAAACGTTGTTTCCAGTGGGGAAACTCATCTAACGTCAAGAGCTTTGGTGGTTTATTATGATTATCCACCTCACTCTCAAGCAACAGCAGATTCTGTATCCTAGAGTCCATCCCAGCAGTAAAGGCTGACATTTGATCTTCCATGGCGAAAAACTTTAAGTCTAATAATCACAAACTGTCACTGGTCCGACTGAAGGATGCGAATGGACTAGTCGTGCGTATGAACTCTGCGACTGGTTCAATCGTGCGACTGTACTAAGCGATTGGTTCAGTCGTGCGAATGAAGCTGATGCGTTTGAGCTATTCGAACGAACGGTTCAATCGTACGAATGAATGTGCGACTAGGTCCAATCGTGCGAATGGGCAATGCGAATGGAGTCCAGTCGTGCGATGGGTCACTCGTGCGACTGAAGCTGCTGTTTTGCGAAATTTTCTAGGTTAAACGTGGTTTAGCCGTAAAATTCGAATTTTCGCAAGGTCTAATCGCCAAAGTCCGTAGAAACCAAACTTGATGAGCAGGGAACGTCCAAGATCACTTTTGACACTAAAGATTGCGTTTTTAGTGCAAAAAACAAACTTTTATGCAATCTTGATTGAATAACACGTAATCAAGAGCCAAAGCTCTGTATCACTTGTTAGGACCTGGTATTTGAAACAAAATACCTAGTGATTAGCGTGTAAACCAGATCAAATAGTGCGGAATCCTATTTGATTGCGATCCAATCAGTGAGAACACACGAAGAATCAATCAAGAATTGAATCTAACGTTAGAAGTCGATTGGGAATCAATCTAATGTGCTCTGTGAACTGGAGAACGATTTGGGAGGCTTCTGAACGGTTAGGGTACCTCTGGAGTCGTAATGGTATGAATGCTTACGTTTTTCACGAATTGGGTCTATTTATAGGTTAGTGTTGTTCATTCGTGCGACTGGACCATAAGTATGGTTCAGTCGTGCGATTGACCATGCGGTGATCCATCCGCACGACTGAGTATTCAGTCGTGCGACTGAGCCAATCTTATGTGTCAATCATACGACTGATCCAGTCTCCTGGTTCGTCGTGCGACTGAGTCAATGATATGAAGTTATCATGCGTATGGTCCATTCGCATGGGCCATTCGCATGAGAACTTCATTAAGTTAAGTTTGAATGTTTCAATTAATATAACTTGATGTGTAACCATTCAAACAATCACAAACCCAATTAACCAATTCAATATCGACTCATTAATGAAATATTTGACATTACAAATCACAACAATCAATATCATTTCATTAATCATTTCATATTACATCATAATCAGACAAACAAGATCTATTACATTTCATATCATGATCTAGGGACATACATGCATCAACAGGTGCTAAATTCACTGGATGAAGATGTTGAAGCTCAAGAACACCAAGAACACACACACTAGTGTGTGTGAGAGAAACTTCTTCAGATCTGAATTTTTCTTTCCATTTCTTGCATAAAATATGTTGTAGATCTGAAATAAATTTTTAATATCTTCAAATTTGTAATAGATTGTTGTAGATCTGATGACTTGATTGTGATTGGGATGAAATTTGATTTTTCAGATCTACTTTCTCTCTCTAGAAACCAAGTTTCTCTCTCTAAAAATTGATGAACATCTTCAAAATCAGCAACAATTTCTTTAATTCTTCAATGCATTTGATCCAAAAAGGCTCTGATACCAAATTGTAACTCCAGGATAATTAAAGTTGAATCAAATCATGAAGATTATAGATCAAATAATGATGAACACAATGAATACCGTTTGATCTCTATTGATTGCTAATAATATTGTTTACAAGTAAATCCCTCAATCAATTGGTCATACAACCATTCCTCTCTAATTACAATTAGACTATTTATAGTGAATATAATATTCATTAATTACATTTAACCCCCTAGACTTAGGCTAATTAATAGAAAATACATATAATGCATAAAAACGACTCAAACAAAGATAAAATAAATTTTGTTCACACAAAATATATTTAATAATATAGACTATCTTGTACAGCTCCAACAATTTGTAATTGTGTTTATCGACGACTTCCTGATCTACTCCCGTAGTAAGGAAGAGCACGAGAGGCACCTCAGTCCGATTCTTGAGTTACTCAAGAATGAGCAATTATATGCCAAATTCTCTAAATGTGAATTTTGGATGCGAGAAATCCAATTTCTAGCGCATGTGGTAAATGAGAATGGTATTCAAGTTGACCCTTCTAAGATTGGGGCTATTAAGAACTGGAACATACCTGACACCCCCACCGAAATAAGGCAATTCCTTGGATTGGCCGGATACTACAGAAGGTTTATCAAGGACTTCTCGCGCATTGTGCAATCGTTGACTGCTCTGACTAAGAAGAATACAACCTTTTTGTGGGAACGAGAGCAGAATGAAGCGTTTGAAACGCTCAAGAAGAAACTGTGTAGTGCACCTATCCTCGCCCTCCCTGAAGGAGTCGAAGATTTGGTAGTCTATTGTGACGTCTCACGTCAAGGACTAGGATGCGTACTAATGAAGCGCAACAAGGTAATTGCTTATGCATCAAGATTGCTGAAGGACCATGAGAAGAACTACACAACGCACGATCTAGAATTGGGTGCCGTGTTGTTTGCACTCAAAATGTGAAGGCATTATCTTCATGGCACAAAGTGCATTATCTACACTGACCATAGAAGTTTGCAACACATTTTGGATCAGAAGATGCTAAACATGCGCTAGAGAAGATGGGTTGAGCTATTAAATGATTACGAATGTGAAATTCGCTACCATCCCGGCAAGGCCAATGTAGTGGCAGATGCCTTGAGCAGGAAAGAAAGAGAAAAACCCCTTCGCGTCCGTGCCTTAAGGATGAGTGTGTACACCAACCTTATCGCAAGGCTGAAAGAAGCTCAAGGCGAAGCGCTAAAGGAAGATAAAGTAGCAAGGGAATTTTTAACAGAAATGGAGAAGCGTTTAGAGAGGAGTAACGTGGTATATATAAATATGAAGGGAGAACATGGGTACCGAAGTACGGGGGAATTAGAGAGGTAATCCTTGACGAAGCCCACAAATCTAGGTACTCGATTCACCCCGGAAGTGACAAAATGTACCAAGATCTAAAGGCACTTTTCTGGTGGCCTGTGATCAAGAAATCAACCGCCGTTTATGTTGGCAAGTGTCTGACGTGTGCCATGGTAAAGGCTGAGAATCAAAAACCGTCAGGGACGCTGCAACAGCCCGAAGTTCCAGAGTAGAAATGGGATAACATCACGATGGATTTTGTCATAAAGTTACCCAAAACTTTTAGGGGTCATGATGCTATTTCAGTAATAGTGGATAGGCTAACTAAATCAGCTCACTTCTTGCGGATTCGAGAAGACTACGACCTGATGAAGCTGGCTCAACTGTACATCGATGAAATAGTGACCATGCATGGTGTGCCTTGTCAATCATCTCCGACCATGATAGCCGCTTCACTTCTCGTTTTGGAAATCACTCCAGCAGGCTTTAGGAACCAGTCTGGATTCAGGCAGTGCATACCACCCGCAAACTGACGGTCAGAGTGAAAGAACCATTCAAACCTTAGAAGATATGCTAAGAGCTTGCGTGATTGACATTGGTGCGAAATGGGACAACCATCTTCCTTTGGTGGAGTTCTCCTATAATAATAGTTACCACGCAAGTATAATGGCAGCTCCGTATGAGGCCCTATATGGTAGGAAATGCCGATCACCATTGAGTTGGAATGAGATCGGTGATTGCCAAGTAATGGGACCCGACATCGTGTTGGAGACCACCGACAAGATATTTAAAATCAAGGAGCGTTTAAGAGCAGTCAGAGACCGTCAGAAGAAATACGCTGACAGAAGACGAAAACCTTTTGAATTTCAAGTAGGTGACAGGGTAATGCTAAAAGTAGCACCATGGAAGGGAACTGTGAGGTTTGGAAGGAAAGGAAAATTAAGCCCAAGATACATTGGACCATTTGAGATACTAGCAAGGATTGGCCCCGTGGCATATAAATTAAAGTTACCTCAGGAGTTAAGTTACATACATGACACCTTCCATGTGTCAAATTTGAAGAAATGCATGGTAGATAAGACCATGGAGTTACCATTGAAGGAAGCTAGGATTAATGACAAGCTGAACTTTGTGGAAGAGCCTATAGAGATCACTCACCGGCTGGTCAAGAAACTCAGACGAAGCCTCATACCCAAGGTCAAGGTAAGATGGAATTTTAGGCGAGGACCTGAATTCACTAGGGAGCGAGAAGATGATATGAGAAAGAGTTATCCGCACCTCTTCAGACCCACCCGTTTTGAATCTAATCGAAGCTAAAATTTCTGGACGAAATTTCCTAAACGGTGGGAGAATGTGACAACTGACCTCTAGGTCATAATTCTAACCTTTATCAACCTGCATCATTACCCATTTAATTAATATCAATGCTAATATCATTGCCAATACTATTATTAGCATTATTATAATTGTTGTGATTATTACCATTTTTGTTATTTCATGTGCATTTTTGTGATGATTTTGCTACTTCAAGCTTTAGCTTAGGGAAACTTAGTGCTCCGGGAAAGTCAATTAGTCACCCTTGCAAAAATTAAATCATAATTGAAATAATTAAAATTTGTGGAACACATAATTCTTGGATTAATGCATGCATGATCATGCACAATACTTAATAACTAACTAAATTATACCATCTAATATACTACACTACACTACAAAATAATACTACACAATATTATTTACCAATTAAAATTTAAAACTCAAACCCCCACACTACAAGACAAGCTCGGCCACCGCCCCCCCTCTCACCACTCCCTCCACCAATCCATTCTTCTCTACACCACCTCTTCATCCTCCACTACCACTTCATGCAACACACTACACATACACTACACCTTTCATTTCTCTCTTACTCTCACCTCTCTCTCGGTTAACTATAGCAGAAAACACACACACTACACCTCAAATCCTCTCTACTTCCAGCCATATATTCAAAGAACACAACATCACTAGGATCGGCCAAGCTCAAACCCGCAAGAAGGTGAAGTTTTCTGATCTTTTGGGTGCACGGTTCCATTGTGTTCGGCACCTCCAGCCTTGGTTGGAGATTCAACAACTCTCAAACTCTCAAAATCCTCCCAAACTCGTAAAACACACGAAGTGTAAGCCACCTTATACCCGATTTGGCTATATCTTGTGTTTTCTTCATTTTTCGCTCAAAAATCTTACCATTCCTTAATCTAACAGAAACATGCTGCTACAACCTTGTTCTTGAGAAGCTTTTAACATTATTGAAGGTATCTCACTCGATATATATGTCATTCTATGGGTGTAACCTGATTTACACCATGTATACCCTCATTTTAGGTGTTGTTGCACCATCTAACTTGCACATCTTGTAACCCTCTGAAGCAAAGATTTTAACCTGCTCAAAAAAGTTTCTAACCTTCTAATAACCTGTTTTTACAGTTACAAAAGGTTTTGGTACTGTTTAAGCATGAGTTATAACGTTTTACACATGTGTAATGGGTGAAAATAGTGTAATCACTATGTTTCAACTTGTTCTTGGGTTATATGTTGAAACCGTGAGTTAGGTTCATTATTTCAGTAAGTTTGAATGGTATTGGGTGTATGATGAGATGTCAATGACTGAAAACTTATAAAAGTAGGGATTGAAAGCATTTTGGACATATTTGGGGACCCTAAAGGTGGTGAAACAACTTAAAACTAAGAAAACTTGGATTTTAATCATCTTAAAAAGTATTCCAGGCTCAAAAATGGTTAACAAAGTGTTTTGGATTGGATTTGTTAATTAATTGGTCAAAAGACAATTTAAAGGGGATTTTTAACTAAAAACGGGTATTAACCGGGTGACGTTTTGAGGAAAAATCTTAGAAATAATGTATAAAACCAAAATCCATGGATATTATGTTATTTAACTAAGTTAGGTGCAATAATATTTAAAGGTGTTGAAAATTTGGTCAAACAAGCTTTTAAACGGTCAATTACGGGTAAAAACGCGTTATAACGGGTTAAACCTAAAAACGAGGCTTTCAACTAAAAGAGCCTTAAAATAAATTATCAATAGATTTTAAACTTACAAAAAAGTCCTTAAAATGATATTTAAAGGCTTAAGAGTCAAAATACAGTAAATTAATACTTAACCGTTAAAAACCTTCGGTTTTACCATAACCGGTAACGTAAAACATAAGGATAATAATCCCGAACCTAAATTCTGAAAAATTGGGAGTTAACTTATTTAAAATGAGTTACTTAACTACAAAAACCTGTTATATGTCTAGAAAAGTCATTAAATGCAAGAAAATAAACTTTGGGGTAGAAATTGTAAATTTTGAAACTTGGAGGACTAAACTGTAATTTTGCCAAATCCCTATTAACCGACCCCCTTGGGCTAATAATCATTTGGTGAACTTAAACTAACTTGTATAAATGATCCAACATAGCAAAACATGTATTTTTTCCATAGAAACCCGAACTTACTATAAAAGGAAACTTTCTATACAAGTCTAAGCAAATTGAAATCTAATTGGACATTCAACCTCATGGCACACCTAGTGCACCTTCCATAGAATCCTTTTGTGACATCCATCACCTTAATGTCCGTCAATTAACGAGATTGTCCGTTAAACACTCTTTGATCGATCATTCCTCATCCTTATTTGATTCTATATGTGGATATCATGTGTGCATTATTATCGTTGTGTGTGCATTCGTTACATTCTATGTTAACCTTAAAAGACTTCTAAAACTTCCATTTTTGAAAACGTCAAATACATCATTTTATATATATATTAAATGTTTTAATATAACCATTTCTTAAGTCATAACAACATTAAATGTACTTTTACAATTACAACAAAGCATCTAATAAAGTCGTTTTTCAACCGAACCAAATTTGGGAAAACTCGGGGGTTAAGTGCAGGGACTAAACTTGTAATTTTGTAAACTTGGGCTGCATATAAATACCCCCTTACCAGCCCTAATCTTCATTTTTCACCATCTTCTTCATCTTCATCCTCTACACACACAAAATCACCATTCTAGCACCAAATCCAACCCGAGAGGTCTTGTTTTCTTCGTCTTGACACCGTGTACAGCTTAGACTACTCCTTTCTAGCAGGTAGTTGTCTTTGGTTGTCCGTTTTCTAGCCTTTTCACGGCTGTCCAAAACTAGGGTTTCGGGTGTTCGGGTTCAACCCGAACACACAAGGTCGTATGGGTACGTGTGAGGCCTTTTTGCTTGTGTTTTCATGTTTGTGTATGTTTGTTGAGTGTTTCTGGAGGTCCTTGTGGTGTAAAACCCGTGTTTAGAGCAGCTCGGGGGCTGCTCATCCCGACCACAGTCGCGATTCTGCAGATCAGGCGACTGGGTCAACCATGCGATTGAGCCGTGCGACTGAGTGGGTCGTGCGACTGAATCATGCGTTTGAGTAAATCGTGCGACTGAGTTGTGCGACTAGGCATGTCGTGCGACTGAGTTGTGCGACTGAGTGTCTGTATGCGATTGAGTCATGCGTGCGAATGAGTGTATGCGATTGAGTCATGCGATTGAGTGATTGTGTGCGATTGAGTCAGGTGACCGACTGAATGTGTGCGAATGTGCGTGATTCGCACACTGGAGTCCAATCGCACGAATGAAGGTTCAATCGTACGAAAGTAGCTAATTCGCACGATTGAAGGTTGATTCGTACGTATGGAGGTTGAGTCGTGCGATTGGGTGTTGTGTGGTACGACTGAAGGCCAGTCATACGAATGAAGGCTCAATCGTACGAATGAAGCTGATTCGCACGATTGAGGGTTGATTCGTACGAATGGAGGTTGAGTCGTGCGTCTGGCCTTGTTATGCGACTGAAATTGTTGTGTCTGATCTCCTTGTACGTGGTGTGAGTATGACGTGTGATGTTGAGGTAACATTAACACAATAAGCCATTGTTCGGCCACAAATATGAAAGTCAACGCGAAAAAGGGCACAAATACTATTTTAAACAAATTGAACCGACGCTTTACAACGATCAATCAACTTATAACTATTGATACATATTCAATACTTCTTCAATAATAATGAGACTTTTACTTAAACACTATCATTAATGGCGACAATGTCTTGTACTTGGATCTACATAAGATCTAGTACGCGTGTCAGTCTGTGTGTGTTATACGCGACCCAGCCAATACGACCCGAACCGACCCATCATTATTGCGCGCTTATACATATACATCATATCATTAATGCTATACAATAACTGTCAATAGGTGTTTGACTGTTTATTTGCATTCAACATTTGGGATACATTGCTCATAGATACTTACCACCTAACAAGTGAGTTTCGTGGCCCCTTTTTACGCTTATACAATATTTCAATCATTTACAACTTGGGGGAAAAGTATGCTTACTCATTTTCAATGCTGTACATCTTACATACATTTTACATACAAGGAATCAACGTGATACTGTGTTGCAAGTACTATTTGATACATGCTTGGGTCTGCTGTGTGGTTCTATCTTTGCAACTATTTAATTCCAGTGTGGGAACCGACGATTAGGTATTGGTAGTACTACTGGGTTGACACCCCCACCCTTGTTCGTTGGTATACTAGTTGGTACCATCAGTGGCCAGGAACGGGCCCTTGGGTGAATATATGCCGACAATTTCTTTGTCTACGTCGCTAGGTTTGGTTGCAAAGCTCATGTCATGTGATATTTACTTGTGTAAATAACTGTATTCACGGTATTCCATTATGCTTACTTATTACAGCATCACTTACATTTTTATTACATAAACCTGCGAGCTCACCAACAATTATGTTGACCGTTTTAAGCATATCTTTTCAGGTGATCATGCAAGTCCAGGAACCTAGGTGTGTTGCCTTAGTGGAGACCCTAGGATGCATTTTTGGGACTTAGCTCATTTTGATAAACAATCTTTTGAACAATGTTAACGCTTGTAAACAATTATCAATTTTTTTTGAAACTTGTTCCCGGGTTGTGGGAATTAACATTTACAATTTCATCTTATGTGTATCTTCATCATGTTATGCTTATGGCTATGTTGTCGTGAACATTGACTAAACACGACACAAGTCCCCTTGTTGTCGGGTGTCGTCATGACACGCTTGTCATCATTTATTTATATTGCTCTCTATCGCTGACCATGTGTTATGACGATCCCGGTCTCGTTACATCCCCGTGTTTCCGCTCTTAGCGGGGGTGTGACATATTGGTATCAGAGCCATTGGTTATAGAGAATTAGGCAATACGCTTGACCTAGACTATAACCTAGGAACCTTCATGTAGATTTGCATGCTAGGACTCTGTATGCATATTATATCTCGTGTATGTGTTCCTCGCTGCTTGATTTGTTCATCTATTTGTTATGTGATCTTTCTGCCCTATGAGAGAGCCCTTGTGCTCACTCTTTTATGGGATGCTTCTATTGGATCTTCCGTTCCCTCTGCGCGCCGAGTTAGTTTATCAGATCCGGGTATTAAACCCGAAGAGATCTTCACAGATCATGCTATTGCGCTTGACCTTGGACATTGAGATTAAACCCGAGGAGGCTATGTCTGAAACCTCGAAAGAGGAAGGAAATAGACAACCTCCGCTAGACTAAACGTGATTGTATACATGGACTTACAACTGTTGTAATGGATTATCATTGAAACATTATCAACTTATAGTGTGAGAATTGCATGAATTGCATGTGATGTGTGATGATAATAAGTATGATATTGACATGAAATACATGGACTTGATGAGTGTTATGGATATACACTTTCAATTGATTTAAGCTTATGTGTTTACTTTTCTATGGCTAGAACATGCCGCCTCGAAGAGTTACCCGTAGCAATAGTGGCGGGAGTGAAGCCCCAAGGGGCAGAGGCCGAGGCAGAGGCAGAGCACCAAGAGCAAACGATGCTCCTGCCAGTAACAGTCAAGGAACAGGGAACGCCGACATGGCAGCCCTGATTGCTCAACAGTTGGCCGCGCTGATTCCTACTATTGTGGCCCAAGTGAGCGACGCACTCCAACAACACCACCCTCACGGGGATGGTGGCAACGATGATGGAGCTCAAGGTGGGATCGAAACTGAGACGGGAAACGGAAACCCGACCGGAAACGAGAGCAACCAGGAAACCGGAAATGGGGGTACTGCCGGTATTGAGACTGGAGTGGTTAATGCTCGTCGGGGATGTTCATACAAGGAGTTTGTGGCTTGTAAACCAAGAGAATTCGATGGGAAAGGTGGGGCGATAGCCCTAACCAGGTGGTTGGAAAAGATGGAGGCAGTGATTGATATTAGTGAGTGCCTCGACAGTCAAAGGATCAAGTATGCCACTTGTTCACTACAGGGTAAGGCCCTAACCTGGTGGAACACCCAGGTTCAAGCTCGAGGAAGAGAATCTGCGATGCAGATGTCATGGGATGAGTTCAAGGCCTTGATCACTGAGGAATACTGCCCTCTCAACGAGATGCAGAAATTGAAGCATGAGTTCTGGAATCATGCTATGGTGGGGGCAGGGCATGCAGCTTATACTGATCGATTTCATGAGTTGGCAAGGTTGGTTCCGCACTTGGTCACACCGGAATCAAAGAGGATTGAGAGGTACATTTGGGGACTCGCGCCTCAAATTAGAGCGATGGTTACAGCAGCCGCTCCTCCTACTATTCAGAGCGCAATTCTGAAAGCTGGCGCTTTGACTGATGAGATGGTTAGAACTGGGGTTTTGGGCAGAGGAGCCGAGAAGAGAAAGGATGTTGGGGAGTCGAGCCGGTCGAGTGCCGGAAAATTTGAGAAGAGGTCTAAGCCGACCAGGAATTTTGTGGCCGTGTCTCAGGCCAGGAAGGAGTATGTGGGGCCGCACCCCAAATGTGACAGGTGCAATTATCATCATCCCCCAGGGACGCAGTGCCGGGTGTGCGCTAACTGTAGGCGCCCGGGTCATTTGGCAAGAGATTGCAGAACTGCGCCGAATCTGGTAGCACCCGTCAACGCGGTTAACCCCGCCGGGAATGCAAGGGCTTGTTCTGAGTGTGGGAGCCCTGATCACTACAGGAACATGTGCCCCAGGCTGAATCGGGCACCGGGTCAACAGGGGAACAACCAGCAGCAAGTGATGGCCATAGCTGGGAATCAAGGTCCGACTACTCAGGGGAATGCAGCTCGGGGACGTGCATTCGTCATTGGAGCCAATGATGCTCGTCAGGACCCGAATGTTGTCACGGGTACGCACTTACTCAACCATCACTTCGCATCTATATTATTTGAGACTGGAGCAGACAATAGTTTTATATCTTCCGAGTTTGTGCAATTGCTTGATTTGAGTCCTAGTAGGCTAGAAACTAGCTACTCTGTAGAAATGGCAAATGGTAGAGTTGTTCAGACCGATGAGATTATTAGGAAGTGCACGTTGACATTGGAGGATCATACCTTTGAGATAGATTTGATACCCTTTGAGTTAGGAAGCTTCGATGTGATTGTGGGTATGGATTGGTTGTCGCAAAACGGAGCAGAGATTGTTTGTCGAGACAAAGTAGTACGTATCCCTATGCCAAACGGGGAAGTACTCAAGGTTCAGGGAGAACGACCGGGTAAGAACTTAACGCTTATTTCCTGCATGAAAGCACGCCAGAGTTTACGAAAGCAGTGCTACGCTTTTCTGGCTCATGTGGTTGAAAAGAAAGACGAAGAAAGGAAGCTGGTGGATATTCCAGTGGTACGGGATTACCCAGAAGTATTTCTAGATGACTTGTCTGGTTTGCCTCCTCCACGACAGGTGGAATTCCGTATTGAGTTGGTTCCTGGAGCTACACCGGTAGCGAAAACGCCTTATCGACTAGCGCCATCCGAGATGCAAGAGTTGTCTAGTCAGTTACAGGAACTACTGGAGAAGGTTTTATTCGACCGAGTCATTCACCGTGGGGAGCGCCGGTACTATTTGTCAAGAAGAAGGATGGATCGTTCCGTATGTGCATCGATTACCGTGAACTGAACAAGTTAACGGTGAAGAACCGATATCCTCTCCCCAGGATCGACGATTTATTTGATCAGCTGCAAGGAGCTTCGTATTTTTCAAAGATCGATCTTCGTTCTGGTTATCATCAGCTAAAGGTTTTCGAGGACGACATACCGAAGACTGCGTTCAGGACTCGTTATGGGCACTATGAGTTCTTGGTCATGCTGTTCGGATTGACCAACGCACCAGCTGTGTTTATGGATCTAATGAATCGGGTGTGCAAACCTTATTTGGATAAGTTCGTGATCGTGTTCATAGACGATATACTTATCTACTCCCGATCAAAGGAGGATCATGTAGAACACCTTCGGGCAATCCTGGAGCTGCTACGTGAAGAGAAACTTTTTGCCAAATTCTCAAAGTGCGAGTTTTGGTTGCGGGAAGTGAAGTTTTTGGGTCATGTGGTTAACGAGGACGGGACTCACGTAGATCCCGGCAAGATCGAAGCGGTGAAGAAATGGGATACGCCCCAGACACCATCAGAGATACGGCAATTTTTAGGATTGGCCGGGTATTATCGTCGCTTCATCGCGAATTTCTCAAAGATTGCGCAACCGTTGACCCTGCTTACTCAGAAAGACAAGAAGTTTGATTGGGGATATGCACAAGAACAAGCATTCCAAACGTTGAAAGAGAAGTTGTGCAACGCGCCTATATTGTCTCTCCCAGACGGAACAGATGATTTTGTGGTATACTGCGATGCGTCACATCAGGGATTGGGATGTGTACTAATGCAGAAGGATAAGGTGATTGCCTACGCCTCGCGACAGCTTAAAGTGCACGAAAAGAACTACACCACTCATGATCTTGAGTTGGGCGCTGTAGTATTTTCACTCAAGATTTGGAGGCATTACCTGTATGGCACCAAATGCATCATCTTCACTGATCATAAGAGCCTTCAACATATTCTGGATCAGAAGGAACTTAACATGCGCCAACGACGTTGGGTAGAGCTTCTTAGCGACTACGACTGTGAAATCCAGTATCATCCGGGGAAAGCTAACGTGGTGGCTGATGCCTTAAGCCGTAAAGAACGTGTGAAACCACTGCGTGCACGAGCGTTGGGATTGACCATCCAACCCAACTTGAAAGCTCAAATCCAAATTGCACAAAGTGAGGCATTGAAAGAAGAAAACCTTGCGGGAGAAGAGTTCCGGGGGTTGGATAAACAGATGATTCGTAAAGATGACGGTATACAGTACTTTATGGATCGCATATGGGTACCCAAATGGGGAGGTGTTCGAACCTTAGTCATGGATGAAGCCCACAAGACGCGATATTCTATTCATCCTGGTGCAGACAAGATGTATCATGATCTCAAGGATCTGTACTGGTGGCCAGGCATGAAGAAAGACATTGCCTTATACGTCAGCCGATGCTTGACGTGTTCGAAAGTCAAAGCTGAACATCAAAAACCATCGGGATTACTACAGCAACCTGAAATTCCCGAGTGGAAATGGGAGAACATAGCTATGGATTTCATTACCAAACTCCCTAGAACAAGCAGCTGCCATGACTCGATATGGGTCATTGTTGATCGAATGACAAAGTCCGCACATTTCTTGCCTATCCGAGAAGACTACAAGATGGATAAGCTGGCGAGATTGTACATCAAAGAGGTCGTGACACGGCACGGGGTGCCGGTGTCAATCATATCCGACCGTGATAGCAGATTCACTTCAAGTTTTTAGCAGACGCTACAGAAAGCGATGGGCACTCGGTTAGACATGAGTACAGCCTATCACCCTCAGACAGATGGCCAAAGTGAACGAACTATACAGACGCTAGAAGACATGTTCAGAGCGTGTGTAATCGATTTTGGTGGTAGTTGGGATGCTCATCTACCGTTGATTGAGTTCTCCTACAACAACAGCTACCATACAAGCATTGGATGTGCTCCATTTGAAGCGTTGTATGGAAGGAAATGCAGATCTCCCGTTTGTTGGGCCGAAATTGGTGAAAGTCAACTAACAGGCCCAGAGATCATCCAAGAAACAACAGACAAGATTTTCCAAATCAAAGATCGACTTAAAGCCGCGCGAGATCGCCAAAAGAGCTATGCCGACAATCGTCGGAAGCCTCTAGAATTCAATGTTGGGGATCGTGTGTTACTCAAAGTCTCCCCTTGGAAAGGAGTCGTTCGATTCGGAAAGAAAGAGAAGTTAGCCCCAAGATACGTTGGACCATTTGAGATCACTGAAAGGATCGGTCCAGTGGCTTACTGGTTGAGGTTGCCACAAGAGCTAGCGGTGTGCATGATACTTTCCATGTGTCAAACCTCAAGAAATGTTTGGCCGATGAATCCCTTCACGTGCCAATCGAGGAAATCAAGATTGACGACAAGCTTCATTTTGTTGAAGAACCCATTGAGATCATGGATCGAAAGGTCAAGCAACTGAAACGCAGTAGGATACCTATTGTTCGCGTAAGGTGGAATTCAAAACGAGGGCCAGAGTTTACGTGGGAACGTGAAGATCAGATGAAACTCAAATATCCACATCTTTTCGAGGATGACACTCTTGGACCTAACTCCAACTGAATTTCGGGACGAAATTCTCTCAACTGGGGGATACTGTGACATCCGTCACCTTAACGTCCGTCAATTAACGAGATTGTCCGTTAAACACTCTTTGATCGATCATTCCTCATCCTTATTTGATTCTATATGTGGATATCATGTGTGCATTATTATCGTTGTGTGTGCATTCGTTACATTCTATGTTAACCTTAAAAGACTTCTAAAACTTTCATTTTTGAAAACGTCAAATACATCATTTTATATATATATTAAATGTTTTAATATAACCATTTCTTAAGTCATAACAACATTAAATGTACTTTTACAGTTACAACAAAGCATCTAATAAAGTCGTTTTTCAACCGAACCAAATTTGGGAAAACTCGGGGGTTAAGTGCAGGGACTAAACTTGTAATTTTGTAAACTTGGGCTGCGTATAAATACCCCCTTACCAGCCCTAATCTTCATTATTCACCATCTTCTTCATCTTCATCCTCTACACACACAAAATCACCATTCTAGCACCAAATCCAACCCGAGAGGTCTTGTTTTCTTCGTCTTGACACCGTCTACAGCTTAGACTACTCCTTTCTAGCAGGTAGTTGTCTTTGGTTGTCCGTTTTCTAGCCTTTTCACGGCTGTCCAAAACTAGGGTTTCGGGTGTTCGGGTTCAACCCGAACACACAAGGTCGTATGGGTGCGTGTGAGGCCTTTTTGCTTGTGTTTTCATGTTTGTGTATGTTTGTTGAGTGTTTCTGGAGGTCCTTGTTTTGTAAAACCCGTGTTTAGAGCAGCTCGGGGGCTGCTCATCCCGACCACAGTCGCGATTCTGCAGATCAGGCGACTGGGTCAACCATGCGATTGAGCCGTGCGACTGAGTGGGTTGTGCGACTGAATCATGCATTTGAGTAAATCGTGCGACTGAGTTGTGCGACTAGGCATGTCGTGCGACTGAGTTGTGCGACTAAGTGTCTGTATGCGATTGAGTCATGCGTGCGAATGAGTGTATGCGATTGAGTCATGCGATTGAGTGATTGTGTGCGATTGAGTCAGGTGACCGACTGAATGTGTGCGAATGTGCGTGATTCGCACGACTGGAGTCCAATCGCACGAATGAAGGTTCAATCGTACGAAAGTAGCTAATTCGCACGATTGAAGGTTGATTCGTGCGTATGGAGGTTGAGTCGTGCGATTGGGTGTTGTGTGGTACGACTGAAGGCCAGTCATACGAATGAAGGCTCAATCGTACGAATGAAGCTGATTCGCACGATTGAGGGTTGATTCGTACGAATGGAGGTTGAGTCGTGCGTCTAGCCTTGTTATGCGACTGAAATTGTTGTGTCTGATCTCCTTGTACGTGGTGTGAGTATGACGTGTGATGTTGAGGTAACATTAACACAATAAGCCATTGCTCGGCCACAAATATTAAAGTCAACGCGAAAAAGGGCACAAATACTATTTTAAACAAATTGAACCGACGCTTTACAACGATCAATCAACTTATAACTATTGATACATATTCAATACTTCTTCAATAACTGTAAGACCCCGTTCCCGGGAAGCCTCACAGTTGGTTAATCATAGCATAAAATCAGTTTAATAATAAAACATTGCAGCGGAAATAATTAGACATTCATTTAAACTTTTGAAAACACATCGTACTCATACATTCTTAATTGTAAACAAAACATATTACTTGTCCTTAAATTACAATAAAGATTTTCATAAACTTGAATGCCATCCATAGCTCCCCAAGTAGCTCCGTGTGCCATCCTCAGCATCAGCACTTACCTGCCAACTATTATGCATAAAAGTCAGCTTCGCTGAGCGAGTTCTAGTTTTAAATAATATAAGAAAATATAAACTTTATCCTTCATATAATGACCATGCATACATCAAAGTACATAACATTACTTGCATCATAATAAGCATGTTCATTATCTTTCATTCTTTCATTATCTTTCACTTTCATCATAAGCGAGATTGCACAAAGCAAGAGCTCCATGTTGATCGACAACAAATGCCAATCCCTGTCGGTACACATGAAAACGGTTGCTAACCCCCGACAGTTGATCCACACTGCAAGGCACATAGCCCGCTCATGAATACAGATCCATCATCATACATTAGACTCATATAAGTGAAGTCTATCATAGTGCTTGCAAGACTTTTCATCATCATACGGGCCCGGGGGTAACATTCATTAAGTTTCACTTTTCATTAATATCATCTTCCTCTTTAGTATATATAATACTTAACTTATTAAGTACACATCATGCCAAGTAAAATCATCATAAGACATAACCGATCCGCCGCGAGACAGCGGGGTTCGGGGGCGGCAGCCCCTAACAGCGGGGTCCTAGGGGCAGCAATAGCCCCAAAACATGGAAAAACTTATAAAATAGGGGATCTAGAACTCACCTGGATACCACGAATAACTTCTAGGCTAAGCTTACAAGGCTGGGATCACTCTACGCAGCCTGCAGATAAGCTAACACTTAAAGGGGTTAATTTCTACCTAAGTTCGCTGCTAATTTCGCTGCAAGATCAGCAATTTCGCAGCTAGATTCGCCAGCAGTTTCGCTGCTAGTTTCACCAGCAGTTTCGCTGCTAGTTTCGCTAGCACCTTCGCTGGCAGTTTCGCTGGCATCTTCGCTGCCAGTTTCACTGCCAGTTTCGCCCAACTTTCGTTGGAAAACCATGTCTGCGAAACTACCTGCGAAACTATAATTTCGCAGAATGATCCACAGTTTCGCTGTTTGAATATGCAAATTCGCTGGATGAACACGCAGTTTCGCAGATCGCATAAAAATTACGGACCAGACCGTTTTTAACCCAAAATCATAACTTTTTACGTCCAATCCCTTAGTTTATCATCCATGAGGCTAAATCTAAGCTTTATACATGTTTTCATACGTAAAAATGTGACCTTTATGCGATTCTTTGCAACTTTTCAAAACCCAAAACCCTAGAATCCGGGTTTGATCTACAGAAGGGTTTAGAGGTCGATTCTTACCTGGATTTGTTGCTTCTTTCTTAGATCTTGATGTTCCAACACCCAGATCTTCAATCTCTTCACCTTAGAAGCTTCAAATCTTGAGTTTTCTCCACTTTCTCTCTCTACTTTCTCTCTCTACGAATTTGGTGGCTAGGGTTGTAATGAGGAAGATGAAGCTGGTTTTGGGTGCTTAAGGGCTGATTATGGGCCTTTAATCCCATAGGCCACTACCCAATAAGCCTAATTTTAGCCCATGACCATTTCCTTCTTTTATTAAATACCCATTAATTAAGCCCATTGTCCTTAATGACTCGTTTTGACTTTTCGGGGTGTTACAAGTCTCCCCCACTTATTTAGGTTTCGTCCTCGAAACCTGTCAGTCATCAAACAATTGAGGGTAAAATTTTCTCATCTCCTCCTCAGTCTCCCATGTAGATTCTGACCCTTTTCTGTGTCTCCACTGTACCCGTACTAGTGGAACCACTTTATTCCGTAAGTGCTTCTCTTTCCAATCAAGGATGGCCACCGGCTGCTCTACATAATTTAGCCGTTCATCGACTTCAATGTCTTCTAACGGTACAAATGCATCATTATCTGCCAGACATTTCCTGAGATGAGATACGTGGAACGTAGGGTGAATTCCACTCAACTCATCAGGTAGTTCTAATCTGTAGGCCACTTCTCCTACCCTTGCGATAATACGGAATGGCCCTATGAATCTTGGGCTTAGCTTTCCCCTTTTTCGAAACCTGATGATCCCTTTCCAGGGCGATACCTTGAGCATAACCTTGTCACCCACTTCAAATTCTATCGGTCTACGCCTCTTGTCAGCATAAGAGTTCTGGCGGTCCTTTGCAGCTTTCATGAACACCTTAATCTTATCTAACTTCTCAGTCGTGACCTCAATCACTTCAAGACTCCCCAATTCCTTCTGCCCGATGTCGCCCCAACACACGGGCGTTCTGCACTTCCTACCGTACAACATCTCGTAAGGTGGCATACCAATGCTGGCATGGTAACTATTATTATATGAGAATTCTGCCAACGGTAAGTGCTCATCCCAACTCCCTCCAAAGTCGATTACACAGGCTCGTAGCATGTCTTCTAAAGTTTGGATCGTCCTTTCCGACTGACCATCTGTCTGGGGATGGTAAGCCGTACTAATATGCAGTCTAGTCCCCATTGAGTCATGAAACCTCTTCCAGAACTTGGACGTAAACCGCGTGTCCCTATCCGAAACGATAGACACTGGCACACCGTGACGAGCCACGATCTCCTTGATAAATAGCTCTGCCAACCTCTCAGAGGAATACGTCTCACGAATTGGTAGGAAATGGGCGCTCTTTGTTAGACGGTCAACAATCACCCAGATTGCGTCGCTTCCCCTCGCCGTGCGAGGCAGCTTTGTGATGAAGTCCATTGTGATGTGTTCCCATTTCCATTCAGGGATATCCAAAGGCTGGATCTTCCCATATGGCTTTTGGTGTTCTGCCTTCACTTGCAGGCAAGTCAAACACTTGCTCACGTACTTAGCCACGTCTCGCTTCATTCCCGGCCACCAGTAATCTTTCTTCAGATCTTGATACATTTTCGTGGCACCGGGGTGTATGGAATATCGAGTTTTGTGAGCCTCATCCATGATTTTCTCCCTTAGATCCCCATAGAGAGGGATCCACATTCTTCCAGATCGGGTTCTAACACCCAAGGTGTTTTCCCCCAAGTCTGAAACTTGTCCTTTCATCCTTTCAGAGTTGACTCTATCCTCTCTTAGTGCCTCATCCTGGAACTTCCTCACTTGTTTCATAACATCAGGCGTCATGATTATCTGGCAAGCCCTCACCCGAATTGGTTCGGGTCGTCCTTTTCGGCTAAGGGCGTCAGCAACCACGTTGGCTTTGCCTGGATGATAATGAATTTCGCAGTCATAATCCTTGATCAGTTCCAACCACCTCCTCTGCCTCATATTGAGTTCCTTTTGTTCAAAGAAATACTTCAGACTTTTATGATCAGTGAAGATGGTGCACTTCACCCCATACAGGTAGTGCCTCCAAATCTTCAATGCAAACACCACCGCAGCCAACTCTAAATCATGGGTAGGATAGTTAGCCTCGTGAACCTTTAATTGTCTAGAAGCATAGGCTATCACCTTCCCTCGTTGCATCAACACGCAACCCAATCCTGCATGATGCATCCGAGTAAACCACCAGATCCTCGTTCCCTTCAGGTAACGTCAAGACAGGGGCTTGAGTTAACCTCATCTTCAGTTCTAGGAAGGCGTTCTCTGATCAGTACCCCATTCATACTTCACGTCCTTTCGGGTCAACTTTGTCAAAGGAGAAGCTATCTTGGAGAAATCCTGATAAACCTCCTATAGTAGCCTGCCAAGCCTAAGAAACTACGAATCTCAGATGGCGTCTTTGGAGGTTCCCATTGCATCACCGCTTCAACCTTTGCAGGGTCCACCCTGATCCCCTCGGGATTAACCACATGACCCAGAAATTGAACTTCTCGTAGCCAAAATGCGCATTTAGAGAACTTAGCATATAGCTTCTCACTTCTGAGCGTCTCCAATACTTCTCGAATATGATCGGCATGCTCCTCTTCACTTTTTGAATAAATCAAGATGTCATCAATGAACACTATCACCGATTTATCCAACATCGGCCGACATACCCTATTCATGAGGTCCATGAAAGCAGCTGGCGCGTTGGTTAAACCAAAGGACATGACGAGGAATTCGTAGTGTCCATAACGCGTACGGAACGCTGTCTTAGGAATGTCTTGTTCTTTCACCTTCAGTTGGTGATAACCAGACCGCAGGTCTATCCTTGAAAACCAGCTGGCACCCTGAAGTTGATCGAACAGGTCGTCGATCCTTGGTAACGGATACCGATTCTTTACGGTCAGCTTATTGAGCTCGCGATAGTCAATGCACATCCGCATGCTACCATCTTTCTTCTTGACGAATAAAACCGGAGCACCCCATGGAGAGATACTCGGTCGGACGAAGCCTTTATCCAATAAATCTTGCAACTGGTCCCTCAGTTCTACCATCTCCGAAGGAGCTAATCGATATGGTGCTTTAGCGACAGGTTGAGCTCCCGGTAGCAAATCAATCTGGAATTCGATTTCGCGGTCAGGCGGCACACCGGTCAGGTCTTCAGGAAAGACGTCAGGAAACTCGCGCACTACTGGCACGTCTGATAATTGTGGCTCTGGCGCATCCACATCTTTTACATAGGCCAAGTAAGCGCTGCACCCACGTCTCAATACTTTTCAGCTGTGATCATCGACACGACCTTCGGTACACAGCACACCTTATCTCCACGAACCGTAACAGAACTACCATCGGGCGCTGTTAGACGAATTATCTTCTTACTACATACTATATTGGCTTCATAGGTAGTTAACCAATCCATGCCTAACACCACATCGAAACCTCCTAAGGCCATAACATGCAACCTAGCAGGGAACTTACAATCTTCTAACTCAATCAGGCAATCCTCAACCACCTCAGTTACCTTAGTGGACTTACCAATGGCTGTTTCTACATAGAAAGGCTCATCTAACATTCTACTTTTATCATGCAACAAACGACAAAAGGCAGCAGACACAAAACTCCTACTAGCACCAGAATCAAAGAGCACAGAAGCATATTCATGGTCTACCAGAAACATACCTGAAACTACTTCTGGGTCTGCCCTGGCCTCCTCGCGAGTTATGTTGAATGCCCTCGCCTTCGCCTTTGAACCGTCACCCCTTCCCTTATCTCCAGCTTTAACCGTTCCTGATCCTTCTGGTTTTCCTTTCTTACAGTCTCTTCCCGCATGACCCATCTCACCACACTGGTAACACTTTCCCCCCTTGCAATCCCTAGCATAGTGGCCCTCGCCTCCACATTTGAAACATTTTCCCGTCCCCATTCTGCACTCCCCTGAATGACCTTTTCCACACTTCCTACAAGCACCTCCTTCACCGGTATTTCCCTGTCTCCCAGACTGATCCTCCACCCTCATCCTCTTCTCTCCACTCCGGAAGTTATCACCTCCGAACCTCTTCCCATTTCCATTCTTGTTCCCATTCCATTTCTCCACCCTCTTCTGTACAGGCACTGGGTCTCTCTCATCGTACAACCTCCCAGCTAAATCCACCACAGACCTAAACGTACCCGGTCTGGCTGCAATCATGTGCCTTCCTGATGTCCACAGGCAAACCCTGTATGTATCTTTTGATCTTCCTGGACGCAGGTGTCACCATGTCGGCACAAGTCTTGCAAGTTCATTGAACTTGGAGGTATACTCTTGATGAGTCATGTTCCCAGCCTTCAAATACAAGACTCCTTTTCAATCTTGTCTAATTCCCGATGGGGACAATACTCCTCCAGCACTAACTCCTTCAACTCAGACCACTTCATCTTGGCTATCGATCGTTTCCCCTCAGCCTGGACAATATTGTCCCACCAGCATAACGCTGAGTCAACGAAGGAATGAGTTGCAAACTTAACTTTTTGATCCTCTCGGCACTCACTGATTTCCAGTACCGCTTCCATCTCTCTGACCCAACGATGAGCAGCAGTAGCAGTGCCGTTACCGTCAAAGGTTGGGGGCTTGCACCTTTGAAATGCCCCATAGTTGCACCCTCTAGTAGTCTCTCTCTCGGACTCCTCATCACTGTCGTCATCATGGACTACCACTCTAGGGTTTGATGGCTCCTCTTCAGATTCCTCAGTCCTCCCAGTGGACTTTCCTGAATTCTTCTCACTTTCCTTCCCTTTCTTCTCAACTCTCTCTCCATCCTTAACTACTTTGATCACCTCGGTCACCACTGAGGGTAAGACATTTTGCATGACATTGTAGACCTCATCAGCGATAGCCTCCTTCACAGTGGGTTTGAGGGTGGCTGATCCCTCCCCCTCCGGGTGACTATGGAGGTCTGACTCCTCATGAATAGTCTCGGGAGCCTTAGCTTTGCTCCGGGTGACACGTGGCTCAGTAGTACGCCCACCACGAGCACCTCCTCGGGTCGCCTTCCCAGATTTTCTACCAGCCATAACTAATTCCTATAAGATTCAAACACCAAAACGGTTATTCAAGATAATTGCTCAGATCATTTTAAGTATGGTAAGTCCTTAATCACAGTGGCCAAGTGTGATTAACCACTTACCTTACCCTCCTGTCCCAAGCAATCACTATCCTAACATATATCAGTATTCAAATCTAAAAGCACATAAAACAAATAGCACACGCACATAATTCCGGTTTACTTGAAACTTTTACCTGATGGCACGTAGCTACTTGGATTGGCATCCTTCATTCGGTCCCATTTTCAGTTTAAGTTTAGGTTTTGAAAATAGTTTACCCAATTCTCTTAAACTTTGGCTCTGATACCAACTTGTAAGACCCCGTTCCCGGGAAGCCTCACAGTTGGTTAATCATAGCATAAAATCAGTTTAATAATAAAACATTGCAGCGGAAATAATTAGACATTCATTTAAACTTTTGAAAACACATCGTACTCATACATTTTTAATTGTAAACAAAACATATTACTTGTCCTTAAATTACAATAAAGATTTTCATAAACTTGAATGCCATCCATAGCTCCCCAAGTAGCTCCGTGTGCCATCCTCAGCATCAGCACTTACCTGCCAACTATTATGCATAAAAGTCAGCTTCGCTGAGCGAGTTCTACTTTTAAATAATATAAGAAAATATAAACTTTATCCTTCATATAATGACCATGCATACATCAAAGTACATAACATTACTTGCATCATAATAAGCATGTTCATTATCTTTCATTCTTTCATTATCTTTCACTTTCATCATAAGCGAGATTGCACAAAGCAAGAGCTCCATGTTGATCGACAACAAATGCCAATCCCTGTCGGTACACATGAAAACGGTAGCTAACCCCCGACAGTTGATCCACACTGCAAGGCACATAGCCCGCTCATGAATACAGATCCATCATCATACATTAGACTCACATAAGTGAAGTCTATCATAGTGCTTGCAAGACTTTTCATCATCATACGGGCCCGGGGGTAACATTCATTAAGTTTCACTTTTCATTAATATCATCTTCCTCTTTAGTATATATAATACTTAACTTATTAAGTACACATCATGACAAGTAAAATCATCATAAGACATAACCGATCCGCCGCGAGACAGCGGGGGTTCGGGGGCGGCAGCCCCTGACAGCGGGGTCCTAGGGGCAGCAGCCCCTAGTGGGGTCCAAGGGGCAACGCCCCTGGCTGGGGCCGGGCTTGGTCATTTAGAAATGTAAATTTAAACATTTATATAGCACATTTACTTATAGAAAAATCGTTCTTCCTGTTAAAACCCCTTAAAATCTTGGTCATTTAGAAATGTAAATTTAGTATGCATAATAGCCCCAAAACATGGAAAAACTTATAAAATAGGGGATCTAGAACTCACCTGGATACCACGAATAACTTCTAGGCTAAGCTTACAAGGCTAGGATCACTCTACGCAGCCTGCAGATAAGCTAACACTTAAAGGGGTTAATTTCTACCTAAGTTCGCTGCTAATTTCGCTGCAAGATCAGCAATTTCGCAGCTAGATTCGCCAGCAGTTTCGCTGCTAGTTTCACCAGCAGTTTCGCTGCTAGTTTCGCTAGCACCTTCGCTGGCAGTTTCGCTGGCATCTTCGCTGCCAGTTTCACTGCCAGTTTCGCCCAACTTTCGTTGGAAAACCATGTCTGCGAAACTACCTGCGAAACTATAATTTCACAGAAAGATCCACAGTTTCGCTGTTTGAATATGCAAATTCGCTGGATGAACACGCAGTTTCGCAGATCGCATAAAAATTACGGACCAGACCGTTTTTAACCCAAAATCATAACTTTTTACGTCCAATCCCTTAGTTTATCATCCATGAGGCTAAATCTAAGCTTTATACATGTTTTCATACGTAAAAATGTGACCTTTATGCGATTCTTTGCAACTTTTCAAAACCCAAAACCCTAGAATCCGGGTTTGATCTACAGAAGGGTTTAGAGGTCGATTCTTACCTGGATTTGTTGCTTCTTTCTTAGATCTTGATGTTCCAACACCCAGATCTTCAATCTCTTCACCTTAGAAGCTTCAAATCTTGAGTTTTCTCCACTTTCTCTCTCTACTTTCTCTCTCTACGAATTTGGTGGCTAGGGTTGTAATGAGAAAGATGAAGCTGGTTTTGGGTGCTTAAGGGCTGATTATGGGCCTTTAATCCCATAGGCCACTACCCAATAAGCCTAATTTTAGCCCATGACCATTTCCTTCTTTTATTAAATACCCATTAATTAAGCCCATTGTCCTTAATGACTCGTTTTGACTTTTCGGGGTGTTACAATAACAATGAGACTTTTACTTAAACACTATCATTAATGGCGACAATGTCTTGTACTTGGATCTACATAAGATCTAGTACGCGTGTTAGTCTGTGTGTGTTATACGCGACCCAGCCGATACGACCCGAACCGACCCATCATTATTGCGCGCTTATACATATACATCATATCATTAATGCTATACAATAACTGTCAATAGGTGTTTAACTGTTTATTTGCATTCAACATTTGGGATACATTGCTCATACATACTTACCACCTAACAAGTGAGTTTCGTGGCCCCTTTTTACGCTTATACAATATTTCAATCATTTACAACTTGGGGGAAAAGTATGCTTACTCATTTTCAATGCTGTACATCTTACATACATTTTACATACAAGGAATCAACGTGATACTGTGTTGCAAGTACTATTTGATACATGCTTGGGTCTGCTGTGTGGTTCTATCTTTGCAACTATTTAATTCCAGTGTGGGAACCGACGGTTAGGTATTGGTAGTACTACTGGGTTGACACCCCCACCCTTGTTCGTTGGTATACTAGTTGGTACCATCAGTGGCCAGGAACGGGCCCTTGGGTGAATATATGTCGACAATTTCTTTGTCTACGTCGCTAGGTTTGGTTGCAAAGCTCATGTCATGTGATATTTACTTGTGTAAATAACTGTATTAACGGTATTCCATTACGCTTACTTATTACAACATCACTTACTTTTTTATTACATAAACCTGCGAGCTCACCAACAATTATGTTGACCGTTTTAAGCATATCTTTTCAGGTGATCATGCAAGTCCAGGAACCTAGGTGTGTTGCCTTAGTGGAGACCCTAGGATGCATTTTTGGGACTTAGCTCATTTTGATAAACACTCTTTTGAACAATGTTAACGCTTGTAAACAATTATCAATTTTTTTTTGAAACTTGTTCCCGGGTTGTGGGAATTAACATTTACAATTTCATCTTATGTGTATCTTCATCATGTTATGCTTATGGCTATGTTGTCGTGAACATTGACTAAACACGACCAAGTCCCCTTGTTGTCGGGTGTCGTCATGACACGCTTGTCCTCATTTATTTATGTTGCTTCTCATCGACTTGACCATGTGTTTATGACGATCCGTATCATTTACAATTCCCGTTGTTTCCGTCGTTATCCCCGTGGGCTCTTAGCGGGGGTGTGACACCTTTGCTTGAACAAAAGGTGAGTTCTAGTGTTCCCTTTTTACTAGTGTTTTTAGGATGAAACATGCTATGCTTAAACTGAAATCATTTACGAGCTTTTGTATGATACTTGAATGTTATGGTTAATGTTAGAACCTGCTTTTATTTGTATCACGATCATTAATTCTTGTGTGAACCGTTTGTTTTATATGGGTAGATCTACTTGGGGAATCCCCCACACACAGTGCCTTCTGTGATGAACGGGAAGGGTACCACACTGAGATCCTGCGGCGTCATTTGTGGCATGTGACAAGTGTTTAGAAGATAATAGGGTGAACCATCCGGCAGCTATGGTCCACTGTTTTGAGGCTCAGTTCTTCCTTCGGGATTAACCGGTACAACATAACTATTGAAGAGCCTAGCCGGGACTGAGTGCAGGGTTGATTGTGATCCCCCACAATAGTGAAACTATGATTCTTTTTAAATCAAATGTGGATGCTATTGAATTCTTTTGTTTTTAAACTTTAAGCACTTGAATTCACCAACTTATTAGTTGACACAACTTTCTTTTGAGCATGTTTCAGGTAATTCATGAAGAGAGTCTAGCGGTTGTAAAAGACCTAGACCTAGCACCGTGACATGGCATTGGCTTGTGTTGTTTTGAAACATTTTGAACATTTTACATTTATTGTGTTAGAAACAATTTGTACTAATGTTGTATGTACTCGTTTCATTTGGGGGCTAGACTTACACTTAGCCTGGGTCTATTTATAAACAATTAATGCCATGTGATGTTCTCATCTTTTGCTCTCTTATAATGATTTGTTTCCGCTACTGTATGTTGTTGCTAGTTTGTGACGTCCCACCCTACCTTGGCCCGGGGTGTGACATAGTGAATCTTTCTTGGATTCATTAGAGCTGGAGTACATCTGGGACAAGGCATCAAACAGTTCTTTGGCTTACTTGCAACGCTAAAAACCCACCATGATTGAGTTGGGTATGGCAGTCATGAAAACAGTCATAGCGTTGCTATCAATGTCAGCTTCTTGAGATCTTCGTCAGAGTAATCTTCTACAGCCTTCTCTATCATAGCATCATTTCCACCCGGTGCTGCAACCTTTAGTTTGTAAGGGCCATTGATGATAGATTGCCACATTTTACCATCTTGATATTTGATGAAGCCTTCAATGTGTCTGCTCCATGATCTAAAGTTTTCAGGGTGATGATAGGTGCTTTGGTCATCATGCCCATCTAAACTTCAAATTTTTGGTTGAGGGTCATTTTCGAGTGTGGTGAAAGAATGAGTGAAGAAAAGGTTGATTTGGATGGTAAGATCTCACAATCAAGAGCCTAAAAAGCTCTGATACCTATTGCAGGATTGGTTTTTGTCACTTAACACTTTTGTTTTCTCTCAAACTCACTGGATCACACTCGGTTTGATGATGCAGAATCCCTTCTAAGATTTGATAATAATATACTAAGTAACTAAGAACAAAGAAAGATAATTTTCAACGTACTTGTATATATTACTTCTCAATTCAAAGTATTACAAGACTCTTACAAGCATATTACATGAGTTACAATGAGAAACTATATATATACTATCACCTACAGTCGGATATACTTTGATACCAACTGGAAACCTATGACTAAAGCAAATACTACATTGCTAAAGACAAGGTATCTTAGATAAAATATTATCTAAGATATGGTAGTCATGACATGTCAATGACTTACCTTTTGTCACCAAGTAAAGTTGGTAACTGTACTAACTGATAAAGGATGAACAGTGGAATAAAGTATGGCCAACGACATGGGCGTGGGAAAGCACCATGCAGTATCTCAGAGATTTGTAGCGGAGAGTTAGAAGGGCCATACTTATATCCACTAGTTCATAGTAGGTTCCTCCAAAGGTTAACTGGCTTCGAAAGAACAAGTTCTTCTGAAGCCACTTATACTTTTGAAGAGGCTACTTCTTTCCGAGGCTTGAGACATTCTTCACATCTTTATACTTCGGAAGTCATTAGCTTGGTTTCTTCTAAGTGTTGAACTTCGGAAGAGGGACTTTGTCTTTGGAAGTTGGAGTTTCTCTTCGGAAGCTCCTTTAGACCTAACCTTTGAAAGCTCAGCATTTGCCTTCGGAAGTTCTTCATTAGTTTCACCAAAATTGTCTTAGTGTTTGTTTTGGTTACACCAGCCTTACTTGATCCAACATTTGCCCTTGTAGTGAGTTTTGCAAGATGAAGACTGGTCAGATGGTTTCTGATGTGAGCAGCTACTTGAGAGTTGGAGGGGTTAGAGAATGGTGTCTATGCTAGCTCAACAATATCAAATCTGCTTGAGTGTAGCAGAGATGGTGTATTCATTCAGTTGATTTCACCATTCTCCCTTTCCACAACAAAGTTGTGAGAAGGTTCTTCAAATCTCTACTGGATAATCTTCTTCTGCGAAACAAGGGGTTGAGATGGTAGTTTATCCCCTTTCCTGGTGTCCAGCAGAGACACCAGTCTTCTTCTCAGCTTCCTCTCTTCTTCCTTGAGGGAATCTGAGTTTGATTCTAGGAGTTAAAGTGTTTGATCCAAAGTTCCCCTAGGCAGATCAAGGAATGCTTTTCTTGTGAGAGAACAGGAAGAACCATCAATGTATGAGAGTTTTATAGACTCCTCACAATAGATTTTGCTCAGGGTGGTGCAGTTTATGCAAACACTAAATCATATGATTTCATGTGATAAAGGCACAAATAAGCTTACGAAAATGGAGGGATAAAGGTAAGGTCCAAACTCATGCATAAATATAACAATTTCAACTTGCAATGGTCATTAAATCATATGATTATGTGATGTTAGCATTTCAACAATGTTTTAAGATCTAAAATAAACATAAATGGATGCCATTTATTCAAATTTTTACAAAATTTAACCAAAATAGGATTGTTTTAACATGCAATGAGATATATATATATAAATGACTTGTAAAAGTTCACAAAAACCCAAACATCCCCACATTTAAAACATACATTGCCATCAATGTACCAATGTATGGACATGTAATGCAAAAACATAGGGGATGGGGGAGAGAGGTGAAAAAGAAAACTCCATTGAAGTTCATAAAACAACTACCCAAGAAGTTCTCAAATGGCCGCTAAGCGATTCCGCGCATTAATATTCCAACCAAAACCATCCATTCTCAAGATGAATCACACTTCAACATCGATCTTTGACTGCAAAATAAAAATAAAGCTAATTAAATAAATATGCAAAAGAAAATAAATACGAAAGACTTACAAAACCTTAGGTTGCCTCCTAGAAGCGCTTGTTTATTAATGAGTCATCAGCTTGACTCAACCCTATCTACAAAACATTCTAGGGCAAGTAATGGAACAAATTAACAAACGGGTGGCTTATGATATTTGAAAACTTATCCATACCATTTTATTTAGTGCATTCACTACCGATTAATAAGGAAGCCAATGGTAAATACAAACACGATGCAAACGGGTCATGCCACCAACACTTGTATTTTCCCGGACCAAAAATGATACAACATATTTAATGAAGGAGGCGATCATCCTGATAATATGTTGTTGATTAAATTTTTATTGCAAGGATGTCGTATTTTCATCATTCGTTAGTCTGTGAAGTAGTTTTCCCCATCTGGTGATTCATTTGATTTATGTGATGAATCATCATAATGCTCTGTCACACCCCCGCTAAAAGCGGAAACACGGGGATGTAACCAGATCGGGATCGTCATAACACATGGTAAGCAGTAGAGATGCAACAATAATAATAAATGATGATAAAGCGTGTCATGACAACACCCGACACAAATGGAGACTTGTGTCGTGTTTAGTCAATATTCACGACAACATAGCCATAAGCATAACACGATAGATGATTCACATAGTCAAATAGTAACAATTGTAATGTAAATTCCCACAACCCGGGAACAAGTATTAAAAGAATGATATTGATTAATCAGACTACAACAATGTTTCAAAATAATTGTTTGTCAAATATGTTTAGTCTCAAAAATACATCCTAGGGTCTCCACTAAGGCAGCACACCTAGATCCTCAGATAGCATTATCACCTGAAAAGATATGCTCAAAATGGTTAATAAAATTGTTGGTGAGCTCGCAGTTTTAAATAGTAAATAAGTAATTGATGTTGTATAGTAAATGATGTGGAATACCGTGAATACAGTTATAAGTAAGTATAATCACATGACAATGAGCTTTGCAACCAAACCTAATGACGTACACACACATCTTGTCAGAATATATTCACCCAAGGGCCCGTTCCTGGCCACTGTTGGTACTAACTAGTATACCAACAAAAAAGGATGGGGGTGTCAACCTAGTAGTACTACCAATACCTATCCGTCGGTTCCCACACTGGAATTAAATAGTTGCAAAGAAAGTACCACACAACGAACTCAAGCATGTATAAAATAAGTACTCACAAAACAGTAACACGTTGATTCCAAGTATGTAAATTGTATGTAAATTGTACAGCATTGAAAATGGGTGAGCATACTTTTCCCCCATGTTTGTAAATGATTGAAATGTTGTATAAGCATAAAAAGGGGCCACGAAACTCACTTGTTAGGTGGTAAGTATGAATGATCAAAGTTTCCAAATGTTGTATGCAATGAACGATCAAACACCTATTAACAGTTATTGTTAAGCATTAATGATATGTATAAAGTAAATAGTAATGTTCGGTCGGTTCGGGTTGTATCGGTTCGATCGCGTGTAACACACACACAAGCAAACATACGCATTAGATCTTATATAGATCCAAGTACTAGAAATCGTCGCCATTGCTGATAATATTTGTGTAAAAGTTTCATTGTTATTAAAGAAGTATTTGGTAAATATTAGTAGTTACAAATCGGTTATTGATACTTGTAAATGTTAAGTTAGTTTAATTTGGAATAACATTAGTAAGTTTGATAGCGTTGACTTTAACATTGTCATTAGCAATGGCAACCGTGTCGATGTCACCTTAACATCACACGACATACACACACTACACACAAGAAGGAAATCACACACAGCAACTTCAGTCGCACGACAAGACTAGACGCACAACTCAACACTCCATTCGCACGAATCAACCCTCATTCGTACGAATTAGCTTCATTCGTACGATTGAACCTTCATTCGTGCGACTGGCATTCAGTCGTACCACACAGAACTCAATCGCATGACTCAACCTCCATACGCACGAATCAACCTTCATTCGTACGAATCAGCTTCATTTGTACGACTGAACCTTCATTCGTACAATTGGCATTCAGTCGTGAAATCGCACACATCCATTCGTTCGCATGACTCAATCACACACAACATTCATTCGTATTGACTCAATCGCACACACGACCCAGACGCACGACATACCCAGTCGCACAACTCAGTCGCCCGAATGACTCAGTCGCACGACTCAGTCGCACGACTCACCCAGTCGCACGACTCAGTCGCATGACAGACCCAGTCGCCAGAATGGCAGATTCGCGACTGCAAATGTGCAGAGCAGCCTCCGGCTGCTCCGAGCATGAGTTTTACACCACGAGGACTTCCAGAAACACTCTACAAACATACACAAACAAGAAGAACACGCAGAAAGACATCACACGCACGCACACGACCTCATGTGTTCGGGTTGGACCCGAACACCCTAAACCCTAAATGGACAGCCGTGAATAAGCAAGAAAAGGGACGACCAAGGTCGTCTACCTGCAAGAAAGGAGTAGACTCAGTTGTAGCCGAGGTCTTGATGGTGAAAACGTGACGAAAATGGGCGGTTTAGGTGCAAGGAGGAGGAAGAAAGGTGAAGAAGAAGAAAAGAAGAAGAAGATGAAGATATGGAGGCTAGGGCTGGAAAAATGGGGTTTATATACCCAACCCAAGTTTGGAAAATGGCACATTTAGTCCCTGCACTTAAATCCCCGAATTTCCCAAATTTGTTTCGGTTGAAAACGACTTTAATAGGTTTGTTATATTAATGATAAAAATATATTTAATGATATTTGTAACTTAAAAATGGTTTTTATAGTGACAATAATTTTATATAAAATGGTACATATGGCGGTGAACGATGATGAAAGTTGTAAAAGTTTTTTAAGGATAGCATACTTAATGATAAGAACACAAGCATAACGATGATAAAGCAAATATAATATCCACACGAATAGTTTATAAAGATGAGGAATGAACGAGCGAAGAAAAGTTAACGGAATCCACTTTAATTGACGGACCTTTTGGTGATGGATGTCACAGTATCCCCCAGTTGAGAGAATTTCGTCCCGAAATTCAGCTGCAGTTAGGTCTAAGAGTGTCATCCTTGAATAGATGTGAATATTTGAGTTTCATCTGATCTTCCCGTTCCCATGTAAACTCTGGCCCTCGTTTTGAATTCCATCTTACGCGAACAATTCGTATTCTACTGCGCTTCAATTGCTTGACCTTTCGATCCATGATCTCAATGGGTTCCTCAACAAAATGAAGCTTTTCGTCAATCTTGATTTCCTCAATTGGTACGTGAATATTTGTCAGCCAAACACTTCTTGATGTTCGACACATGGAAAGTATCATGTACGCCGCTGAGTTCTTGTGGCAACCTTAATCGGTAAGCCACTGGACCGATTCTTTTTGTAATCTCGAATGGTCCTACGTATCTTGGGGCTAACTTCCCTTTCTTTCCAAATCGAACGATTCCTTTCCAAGGAGAGACTTTGAGTAAAACCCGATCCCAACGTTGAATTCTAGAGGCTTCCGACGGTTGTCGGCATAGCTCTTTTGGCGGTCTCTGGTAGCTTTTAGTCTATCTTTGATTTGGAAAATCTTGTCGGTTGTTTCTTGAATGATCTCTGGGCCTGTTAACTGACTTTCACCAATCTCGGCCCAACAAACGGGTGATCTACATTTTCTTCCATACAACGCTTCGAACGGAGCACATCCAATGCTTGTATGGTAGCTGTTGTTGTAATAGAACTCGATCAGCGGTAGGTGAGCGTCCCAACTACCACCAAAGTCGATTAGACACGCCCTTAGAATGTCTTCCAACGTTTGTATAGTTCGTTCACTTTGCCCGTCTGTCTGAGGGTGATAGGCGGTACTCATATCTAATCGAGTGCCCATCGCTTTCTGTAGTGTCTGCCAAAATCGTGAGGTAAATTGGCTGTCACGGTCGGATATAATCGACACCGGTACTACGTGTCTTGTCACGACCTCCTTGATGCACAATCTCGCCAATTTATTCATTTTGTAGTCTTCTCGGATCAGCAAGAAATGAGCCGACTTTGTCATCCGATCCACTACGACCCATATCGAGTCATGCCCGCTGCTCGTTCTAGGGAGTTTGGTAATAAAATCCATAGCTATATTCTCCCATTTCCACTCGGGAATTTCAGGTTCTGTAATAATCCCAATGGTTTCTGGTGTTCAGCCTTAACTTTCGAGCACGTTAAGCATCTGCTTTCGTACATAACAATGTCTTTCTTCATGCCTGGCCACTAGTAGAGATCCTTAAGATCGTGGTACATCTTGTCTGCACCAGGATGAATAGAATATCGCGTCTTGTGTGCTTCATCCATGACCAAGGTACGTACACCTCCCCATCTGGGTACCCATATACGATCCATAAAGTACTGTATACCATCATCCTTGCAACTCATTTGTTTATCTTACCCTCGGAATTCTTCTCCCGCAAGGTTTTCTTCTTTCAATGCCTCACTTTGTGCAATTTGGATCTGGGATTTCAAGTTCGTTTGAATAGTCAATCACAACACTCGAGCACGTAGTGGTTTCACACGTTCTTTGCGGCTTAAAGCATCATCCACCACGTTAGTTTTCCCCGGATGATATCGAATTTCACAATCGTAGTCACTAAGAAGCTCTACCCAACGTCGCTGACGCATATTAAGTTCCTTCTGATCCAGGATATGTTGGAGGCTCATATGATCTGTGTAGATGATGCATTTGGTTTCATACAGGTAATGCCTCCATATCTTGAGTGCAAATACTACAGCGCCCAACTCAAGATCATGAGTTGTATAGTTCTTTTTGTGCACCTTAAGTTGTCGCGAAGCGTAGGCAATCATCTTATCCTTCTGCATTAGCACACATCCCAATCCTTAATGTGAAGCATCGCAGTACACCACAAAATCATAGGTTCCGTCTGGGAGGGACAATATCGGTGCGTTGCACAACTTGTCTTTCAACGTTTGGAACGCTTGTTCTTGTGCATGTCCCCAATCAAACTTTTTGTCTTTCTGAGTTAGCAATGTTAATGGTTGCGCGATCTTTGAAAAATTCGCGATGAAGCGACGATAGTAACCGGCCAATCCTAAGAATTGCCGTATCTCTGAAGGTGTCTGGGGTGCATCCCATCTCTTCACCGCTTCGATCTTGCCGGGATCTACATGAATCCCATCCTCGTTAACCACATGACCCAAAAACTTCACTTCTCGCAACCAAAATTCACACTTTGAGAACTTGGCAAAAAGTTTCTCTTCCCGTAATAGTTCCAGTATTGCCCGAAGGTGTTCTTCATGATCTTCTTTCGATTGGGAGTAGATAAGTATATCGTCTATGAATACGATCACAAACTTATCCAAGTAAGGTTTACACACCCGAATCATTAGGTCCATAAACACAGCTGGTGCGTTAGTCAGCCCGAACGGCATGACCAAGAACTCATTGTGTCCATAACGAGTTCTAAATGCTGTTTTCGGTATGTCATCCTCGAAAACCCTTAGGTGATGATATCCAGATCGAAGGTCGATCTTTGACAAATATGAAGCTCCTTGCAGCTGGTCAAACAGATCATCAATCCTGGGGAGAGGATACCGATTCTTCACGGTGAACTTCTTCAACTCACGGTAATCGATACACATACGGAACGACCCATCCTTCTTCTTGACAAATAATACCGGTGCTCCCCACGGTGAGTGACTCGGTCAAATAAAACCCTTCTCCAGTAGTTCCTGTAACTGACTAGATAACTCTTGCATTTCTTATGGTGCTAACCGATATGGCGTCTTTGCTACCGGTGTAGCTCGAGGAACCAACTCTATACGAAATTCCACCTGTCATGGAGGAGGCAAACCAGACAAGTCATCAGGAAATACATCTGGGTAGTCCCGTACTACTGGAATATCTACTAATTTCCTCTCCTCTTCCTTCTTTTCTACCACATGAGCCACAAGCGCATAGCACTGCTTTCGTAAACTTCGGTGTGCTTTCATGCAGGAGATGAGCTTTAAGTTTCTTCCCGGTAGTTCTCCTTGAATCCTGAGTACCTCCCCATTTGGCATGGGGATTCGTACTACCAATCCATTCCCACGATCACGTCGAAACTTCCTAACTCAAAGGGTATCAAATCTATATCGAAGGCATGGTTCTCCAACATTATCGAGCACTTCCTAATAATCTCATCAGTAAGAACAACCCTACCGTTGGCCATTTCTACAGACTAGCTAGTTTCTAGCCTACTAGGACTTAAATCAAGCAATTGCACAAACTCAGAAGATATAAAGCTATTGTTTGCTCCAGTATCAAATAATATAGATGGGAAGTGATGATTGAGTAAGTGCGTACCCGTAACAACATTCGGGTCTTGACGGGCATCGTTGGCTCCAATGACAAATGTACGTCCCCGAGCTGTATTTCCTTGATTTGCCGGGCCTTGATTTCCAGCTATGGCCATCACCTGCTGCTGGTTGTTCCCTTGTTGACCTGGCGCCCGATTCAGTCTGGGGCATATGTTTCTGTAGTGATTAGGGCCTCCACACTCATAACAGACCCTGGCATTCCCGGCGGGGTTAACCGCGTTGACCGGTGCCACCAGATTCGACGCTATTCTGCAGTCTCTCGCTAGATGCCCCGGGCATTTACAGTTCACGCACACCCGGCACGACATTCCTGGGGGATGATGATAGTTGCACCTATCACATTTGGGATGTGGCCCGACATACTCTCTCTTGCCTTGCGTCACGGCCACAAAATTCCTGGTTGTCCTGGCCCTCTTGTCAAATTTCCCGGCACTCGTCCGGCTCGTTTCCCCCACCTCCTTTCTTTTCTCTGCCCCTCTTCCTAACACCCCTGTTCTCACCATCTCATCAGTTAGAGCGCCAGCCTTTAGAATTGCGCTCTGAATCGTAGGAGAAGCAGCTGCTGTTACAATCGCTCGGATTTGAGGCGCAAGTCCCCAAATATACCTCTCAATCCTCTTTGATTCCGGAGTGACCAGATGTGGAACCAATCTTGCCAACTCATGAAAACGGTATGTGTAAGCTGTGTGCCCGGCCCCCACCATAGCATGATTCCAGAATTCATGCTCCAATTTCTGCATCTCGTTGAGGGGGCAGTATTCCTCGGTGATCAATGCCTTGAATTCATCCCATGACATCTGCATCGCTGATTCTCTTCCCCTAGCCTTAATCTGAGTGTTCCACCAAGTTAACGCCTTGCCCTGTAATGAGCACGTGGCATACTTGATTTTCTGGCTATCGAGGCATTCGCTGATGTCAATCACTGCCTCCATTTTCTCAAGCCACCTGGTCAGGGCTATCGCTCCGCCCTTCCTATCAAATTCCTTTGGTTTGCAGGCCACAAACTCCTTGTACGAACATCCCCTTCTTGCGTTAACAACCTCAGTCTCATTACCGGTTGTTCCACCATTCCCGGTCTCCTGATTGCTCTCATTCCCAGTCGGGTTCCCATTACCTACTTCAGTTTCAATCCCACCGTGACCTCTTTCTCCACCATCCTCATTATCATTGCCACCATCCCCGTGGGGGGGGGGGGGGTGTTGCTGAAGTGCGTCGCTCACTTGGGCCACTATAGTCGGAATCAGCGCGGCCAGTTATTGAGCGATCAAAGCTGCCATAACAGAGTCTCCTGTTCCCTGATTATTACTGGCAGGACCATCACTTGTTCTCGGTGCTCTACCTCTGCCTCTGCCTCTGCCCCTCGGGGATTCACTTTCGCCACTATTGCTGCGGGTAACTCTTCGAGGCGGCATTTTCTAAGCATAAAAGTAGTAAACACATAAGCTTTAACCATTTCAAATTATATTTTCCACATCGTTTATCAAAGTCCAGCAATCCAAGTTAATATCACACTTATAGTCACCACACATCGCATGCAACTCGTGTAGTTCTCACACCATGAATTGAATATGTCCCAACAATATTCCATCATAACAATTGTAAATCCATGTATATAATCACATTTAGTCTAGCGAAGGTTGTCTATCTCTTCCACTTTCAAGGTTTCAGACATAACCTCCTCAGGGTCAATCTAAATGTCTGAGGTCAAGCGCAATAGCATGATATGTGAAGATCTCTTCAGGTTTAATACCCGGATTTGATAAACCAACTCGGTGCGCAGAGGGAACGGAAGATCCAATAGAAGCATCCCATAAAGAGTGAGCACAAGGGCTCTCTCACAGGGTGAAAAGATCACGAAACAGATAGATAAATGAACAAGTAAAGAGGAACACATACATGAGATATAAAATGCACACAGATCCTAGCATGCAAATCTACATGAAGGTTCCTAGTTTATAGTCTAGGTCAAGCGTATTGCCTAATTCTCTATAACCAATGGCTCTGATACCAATCTGTCACACCCCCGCTAAAAGCGGAAACACGGGGATATAACGAGATCGGGATCGTCATAACACATGGTAAGCAGTAGAGATGCAATATAATAAATAATGATAAAGCGTGTCATGACGACATCCGACACAAATGGAGACTTGTGTCGTGTTTAGTCAATATTCACAACAACATAGCCATAAGCATAACACGATAGATGATTCACATAGTCAAATAGTAACAATTGTAATGTAAATTTCCACAACCCGGGAACAAGTATCAAAGAATGAAATTGATTAATCAGACTACAACAATGTTTCAAAATAATTGTTTGTCAAATATGTTTTAGTCTCAAAAATGCATCCTAGGGTCTCCACTAAGGAAGCACACCTAGATCCTCAGATAGCATTGTCACCTGAAAAGATATGCTCAAAATGGTCAACAAAATTGTTGGTGAGCTCGCAAGTTTAAATAGTAAAAATGTAATTGATGCTGTATAGTAAATGAGGTGGAATATCGTGAATACAATTATAAGTAAGTATAATCACATGACAATGAGCTTTGCAACCAAACCTAATGATGTACACACAGATCTTGTCGGAATATATTCACCCAAGGACCCGTTCCTGGCCACTGTTGGTACTAACTAGTATACCAACAAACAAGGATGGGGGTGTCAACCCAGTAGTACTACCAATACCTATCCGTCGGTTCCCAGACTGGAATTAAATAGTTGCAAAGAAAGTACCACACAACGAACTCAAGCATGTATAAAATAAGTACTCACAAAACAGTAACACGTTGATTCCAAGTATGTAAATTGTATGTAAATTGTACAGCATTGAAAATGGGTTAGCATACTTTTCTCCCATGTTTGTAAATGATTGAAATGTTGTATAAGCATAAAAATGGGGCCACGAAACTCACTTGTTAGGTGGTAAGTATGAATGATCAAAGTTTCCAAATGTTGTATGGAATTAACGGTCAAACACCTACAGACAGTTATTGTTAAGCATTAATGATATGGTATAAAGTAAATAGTAACGTTCGGTTGGTTCGGGTTGTATCGGTTCGGTCCCGTGTAACACACACACAAGCAAACATACGCATTAGATCTTAGGTAGATCCAAGTACTAGAGATCGTCGCCATTGCTGATAATATTTTTGTAAAAGTTTCATTGTTATTAAAGAAGTATTTGGTAAATATTAGTAGTTACAGATCGGTTATTGATACTTGTAAAATGTTAAGTTAGTTTAATTTGGAATAACATTAGTAAGTTTGATAGCGTTGACTTTAACATTGTCATTACCAATGGCAACCGTGTCGATGTCACCTTAACATCACACGACATACACACACTACACACAAGAAGGAAATCACACACAGCAACTTCAGTCGCACGACAAGACCAGACGCACAACTCAATACTCCATTCGCATGAATGAACCCTCATTCGTACGAATCAGCTTCATTCGTACGATTAAACCTTCATTCGTGCGACTGGCATTCAGTCGTACCACACAGCACTCAATCGCACGACTCAACCTCCATATGCATGAATCAACCTTCATTCGTACGAATCAGCTTCATTCATACGACTGAACCTTCATTCGTACGATTGGCCTTCAGTCGTGCGATACACGCACAATCGCACACATTCATTCGTTCGCATGACTCAATCGTACACAACATTCATTCGCATTGACTCAATCGCACACATTCATTCGATCGCACGACTTAGTCGCATGACATACCCAGTCGCACAACTCAGTCGCCCGAATGACTCAGTCGCACGACTTAGTTGCTCGACTCACCCAGTCGCACGACTCAGTCGCATGACAGACCCAGTCGCCAGAATGGCAGATTCGCGACTGCAGATGTGCAGAGCAGCCTCCGGCTGCTCCGAGCACGAGTTTTACACCACGAGGACTTCCAGAAACACTCTACAAACATACACAAACAAGAAGAACACGCAGAAAGACATCACACGCACCCACATGACCTCATGTGTTCGGGTTGGACCCGAACGCCCGAAACCCTAAATGGACAGCCGTGAATAAGCAAGAAAAGGAACGACCAAGGTCGTCTACCTGCAAGAAAGGAGTAGACTCAGCTGTAGCCGAGGTCTTGATGGTGAAAACGTGACGAAAATGGGCGGTTTTGGTGCAAGGAGGAGGAAGAAAGGTGAAGAAGAAGAAAAGAAGAAGAAAAGAAGAAGAAGATGAAGATATGGAGGCTAGGGCTGGAAAAATGGGGTTTATATACCCAGCCCAAGTTTGGAAAATGGCACATTTAGTCCCTTCACTTAAATCCCCGAATTTCCCAAATTTGTTTCGGTTGAAAACGACTTTAATAGGTTTGTTATATTAATGATAAAAATATATTTAATGATATTTGTAACTTATAAATGGTTTTATTAGTGACAATAATTTTATATAAAAATAGTATATTTGGCAGTAACGATGATGAAAAGAGTAAAAGTTTTTAAGGATAGCATACGTTAATGATAAGAACACAAGCATAACGATGATAAAGCAAATATAATATCCACACGAATAGTTTATAAAGATGAGGAATGAACGAGCGAAGAAAAGTTAACGGAATTCACGTTAATTGACGGACCTTTTGGTGACGGATGTCACATGCTCAATCATGAGCCAACTATCTTTGGTGCAAATATGAGGATCGAGTATCACCATGGTCATTGGTTCGTTGGTTCATCCATCCGCTTGCAAATCTTCTTTTTAGTGTGGTTCTTCTTTGATCACCATGGCTGGCTTCCCATAAAGTAGTGCTTCTAAATCATCAAAGTCGCTAACCGGGTCGAACCATTCAACAAGAGGTATGCTCACCAATTCATCTCCAAACTCTTCCTCCCAAGATGGATTTGTGTGGTTTATGGTTTCCCCATCAATGAGATTATGGAGGACCCTTTCCATCTCATCCAAGACCTCCTCACATTGTTCTTTCCTTTTCAATTCATCCACATCTTGCGCGTCATTAGTCAACACACATGGACAAATTAATTATGGCTCATCAAACTCAAATGTGTTTTTAGCTGGAGGTGGCATTTGTGCTTCATCCATTATTGTCTCCAATTCTTATTCTTGATTTAACACATCAAAGTATATAGTAGGCTTGGCTTCAATTCCATCCTTCTTTTCTAAATCAGTGCTCGGATCTGTGTTACATGATGAACTCTCTGTAGAAGTTGTACATACATCTTGTTAACTTCAACACTCAATGCCTCTAATCTACGATGTTGTTCAACGAGTTCACTAGCATAGCTTTCTTGTTGCTCAACCTCATCTTGATTACAACTAATGGTAGGTTGTGAAAACTTATCAAATCATTGTTGTAACAACTTTTATAATAATGTATGGGGTTCTGTTTGGAATGACGTTATGGTAGACTCCTCATGGTTGTGAGTAAGGATACGACTCTTCATAATAATTTATGGGTTACCCCTGAAAATGGTACACTTCGGTGAGTAATGACATCCTTCACATATCTCGCAACAAATACCCTCATGGTAATCCCCATGATTAAAATTGTGTCCTCCATAGTAACTCCCGTAGTCGTGATCCATAAATGTCACTACAAAGAACACTCAAACAAAATGATCACGGGCACTAGATAAACACCAGCGATGAGACCATTTTTTACACATGAAACATGAAAGTAGCCTAAACCCTCGTCAAGGATATCTAGACATATAACCATTTGGAAAGCTAGAACGATAAACACACAATAGCCATCTAAAGTTATGTCATAAAGAACTAATGATACAATTATTTTAATGATAAAAATGAATTAAACTCCCGTTAGGGTTACGTAATTCCACAAATTTTTAGAAAGTTAACACGGTAAACACATGAGAACCACCTCAACTTGCATGAAATAGACAAAACTATAACTACCCTTTCAACTCATGAATATCGAACCACGATTACAAAATCAATTCATAACCAATGACAATAGAGATTCATGACATACACTATGGTTTTCTCAAACATAAGCATAAGGATGGATATTTACCCAATTTTACTAAACCCTCAACCTTCATTCATAATTCCTAGTCAAATGTCACAAGATTACATACAAAAGATGAAATCATATGCATAAATCTTGTAAGAACATGAGTTTTTTTAACATAACATGCTTACAACACCCACAAGGTTGGACATTTCATCAAACTAGAACAAATACATATAATCATTAAAAAATAATCAAGTTTCATGATGACATTAACATAAACAACACCAAGAATCATGTACAAGTTGTTAAATCATGCTAAGTTTCATCTAATCCAAGTGAGAATAAGAGTTTAGCCCATAAGGCTTAATAAACACACACCCAAACTCAAGAACATGTAAAAACTCATAGTAGATCTAGAGGAATTCAAACCAATTTTGATTGAAAATAGGTGGATGATGTGGGATACTTCTTGAAAGTATGAAATCTTCAATCTTGGCCTTTATTTCTTCCAAAAACTCTTGAGAAATGCTCAAAGACACCTAAGGGTTTGTGGGATGCTAGGGTTTTGAAAGAAATGAAAGTTATGATGGAAATAAGGTGTACTAGGGTTATATATTCGTTTATGCCCGAAGATGGTCATAATTGAAGTGATATGACCATATTCAGCATAAAAAATGAGCTACTTAGAATTTGACAGCTATATGACCATATTCAGCTTTAATATGGTCATATCATAAGCAGTTTTCCTCTTGAATTTCCTTAAATATTGAGTTTTCTTCATAAAAATCACTGAGGTTCATCCGAAAACTACAAAATTCAAATAAAACACAAATAAGTGTCTATATTATGAATTTTGTATTAAAAATAAATCAAAATGCAAAGATATATATAATGTAAACATGTATATTTATTATCATATCCAATTTCCCTTAGTTTTTTTGAAACTTCATAACCTTTATGTACGATATTATTTTTCATAAAATTGACACCATAAAAAGGAGTGTTTTTTTAACTTTAAAATGAGTATAGTATTATTATATAAAAAGATAAAATAAAATACATTTTTAAGCGCATATCTCATAATTGTGTCTTTATTGTATTTCATTGTGTCTTTTTGTTAGTTATTGTATTAATCTAAATATTAGTGTATTTTTCTATAATGATGAATTAAAAAAATGAACGAAATACACCTTTTTATATCTCTAATATGTAAAATACAATAATAAATTAATAACTAATTGATCTAATACAATAAAAACAATAATAAAATAATACAATGTCTAATTGTATTTTTTATCATCATTGTGTTATCTTGAATACTATATATTTTTAAAATACATTGGTAAAATAAAATTATTATGTACTTACAATGGTAAAACACAACGATTAATAACAAATTTATATAATCTAATAAAAAATAATAACAAATTAACACATTGTGTTATCTTAAACAATATGAGTTTTGAAAGATATATTGGTGAAAGTATATCTTTGTGTCTTCTAGTTGTAAAACAAAATAATAGATAACAAGTTTATAATATCTGAAAAAATGACAAAAATATCACAAAATGATTTTGCAGGATCGGTGTTTGTTTATCAACACAAGAATTATCTCTCAGACTCACAAAATGAGTTGATAATAATATATTAAGTTAAGGAACACACAAGATAGTTTTCAAGATACTTGTATATATTATTTCTGAAGTTAAAGATTTAAACGACTCTTACAAGCATTACCAAATGAGTTACAATGAGAAACTATATATAATACTATCTACAGCCAGTTATACTTAGATTACCAGATGGAACTTACTACTAAACAAATGCTACATTGTTAGAAGTAAGGTATCTAAGATAAAATATTATCATAGATTAGATAGTTATGACAGGTCCATGACTTACCTTTTGTCACCAACTAAACATGGTAAGTGTACTATCTGATAAAGTTGAACAGTGGAATAAATTATGGTCGACTATATGGGCGTGGAAAAGCACCATGCAGTATATCATAGATGGCAGCAGCTTGTCAGACCGACCATACTTATGTCCACAGGTTCATAATTGGTTCTTCCGAAGGTTAATTTGCTTCAGAAGAATAAGTTCTTCCGAAGCCAATTTATACTTCAGAAGAATCAACTTCTTCCGAGGCTTTACCAAGTCTTCATGACTATATCTTTGGAAAGCTTTGTCTTGAATATTCTAGGTGTTTAGCTTCGAAAGAGAATTCACTTGGTCTCGTAAGAGTGAGTTCCTCTTCGAAAGTTCTTTTAACTTTAGGCTTCGGAAGATCTTTAACTTAGCTTCAGAAGTTCTGGTTTGTCTTCAGAAGATTTTCTTCAGATGCACCAAAATTCTTCTAAGTGTTTGTTTTGGTTGCACCAGCCTTAATAGACCCAACAAACTCCCCCTAGGCTGATGCTACCAAAACTTCACTTATTTCTGCTTCTTAAAACTTTCAACGCCAAAGAAAGAAGATATTTGTCTGTTTCTTTGTTCTTTCCTGAGGTGGTGCTGAGAAGTTTGTACAAGTCATTAGTAGTCAGCAAGTCCAGTCTGTTACTCTAAATGACATGTACCCTTTGTTGTGTCCCTCTGTAGAGAGTCAGTTGATGGGAGTTGTATTCATACTCCCATCTAACAATGGTTTACAAAAACCTTCAACCATCTGCACGAATGCTTGGCCTTTAGTGGTTGACCCCTCTTTTTCTTCCCTTGCTCTCAACTTCAACTGTTCTTTAATCTTTGCCCTTGTAGTGAGTTTTGCAAGAAGAAGACTGCTCAGATGGTTTCTGATGTGAGCAGTTACATGAGAGTTGAAAGGGTTGGAGAATGGTGTCTCTACTAGTTCAGCAATATCAAATCTACTTGAGTGTAGCAGAGATGGTGTATTCAGTCAGTTGATTTCACCATTCTTCCTTTTCACAACAAAGTTGTGAGAAGGTTCTTCAAACCTCTACTAGATAATCTTCTTCCAAGGAACAAAGGGTTGAGATGGCAGTTTATCCCCTTCCTAGTGTCCAGCAGAGTCACCAGTCTTTTTCTCAGCTATTCTCTTCTTCCTTTAGGGAAACTGAGTTTGATGCTAGGAGTTAAAGTGCCTGGTCCAAAGTTCCCCTAGGCAGATCAAGGAATGCTTTTCTTGTGAGAGAATAGGAAGAGCCATCAATGTATGACAGTTTGATAGACTCCTTCTCACAAGAGATTTCGCTCGGGTGGTGCAGTTTATGAGCTTTCTCTTCATATCCTTAAATTCTTCGAAGGTCAGAGGCTTTGATGTCTTAGAGGATGACTTGGTGGTTGATGGGTAGAGGGTGGTTGAGTTTTGGGTAGTGTTTTGGGCTTTAGGATAGGTAGTGGTGGTGGTTGATGTGATGAAATGGGTGATGATGACGGGATGGTTAATGGTGTGAGTTCAGGGGTGTATGGCTCAGATGTGGGTTCTATTTTAATAGGGAAAGGAAAAGGTGTTGGTTTAGGTTGCGGTTGAGGTTTGGGTGCAGATTTGGGTGTCATCCTCTATGAACTTTGGAATACCTCTTTCCTTCTTCCTGAGCGAATGTTAGCTTTGATGTCACTGACATGTCTCTACAGGGTCTTCTCAGACATGGGACCAACTTCTCTACCTGAGAAACCATGGGCTTTGAAATATGCCTTCATCCAGGCTTTATCTCCTACCTTCTTGGAAGCCATCAGTTGGGCTTCCTCTTCCTTATTCTTCTTTTCCTTCAATTTCTCCCTTGTTGCCTTCTTTTTCTCCTTAGTGATTTGATCCTGCTCTTTGTGAAAAATCCATGAGATTGTATCATTATCATGAGGAGTCAATTCCTCCTGAGAATAGCCTCTAGAGTATAGAAAGGCTATCCTCTCACTCCTCAGTTGTTGCTCAGCTTCTTCCTTCTTTCTCCTCTTCTCTTCTTCTAAGGCCAACCTTGATGCTTCCTCTTGTTCGTTTTACAACAGGGTTGCCTTTTCCATCTCTACCAGCTACTCAAGTGATAGGAGAAACATCTCTTTATTTGCAACTCCCAAGTTGACAAGTTTGTCAATCAGCTCCACTCTTTTCTTGTTGATAGCCTCTTGGGCTGCTACAACTGCTTTGCTACTTACAACAAGTAGCTTCCCAGTAGAGAGTCTACCTTTTTTCTTCAATTTCTCTAATCTTTCCTCCTCTATAAGTTCTTCCATAGTCATCTTCCTCTTTTCTTTGATGTCTTCGGAAGATTGAGCTTTTGGAGACTCTGGTTTAGAGGATTCGGGTTGGTGAGTGGGGAGTTGAGCTTGCGGTGATGAAGGTGTTTGAGAGAGAGGGGTTTTAAGAAAGTCCTCACTGTTTATTTTAGAGGCTATCTCAAGTATGGCCTTTATGATAATTAGATCATCAAACAGGGAAGATAACTAAATGATTCCTTCTGCGGCTTGGATCTCTGCTTCGGAAGATGGATCCTTGCTTCGGAAGAGAATGGAATTGCACTACCTGTCCCAGTTAAGTCAGTTGTTGGGCAATGAGTCCTTATATCCCCTTCGAAATCAATCTCCGGTTCTATATGGACCTTAGGTTGACCAACTCCCTCCTCGGTGGTAGGTGGTGCATTCAACCTCTGAAGTTCTTCATCTCCAAAGTAAGTTATAGTAACATCTGGACAGGGTTGTTCAAGTGAGGAGCTTAGCAGAAACTTGACTAAGAACCTATTGAGATCAATAAGCATCCTTGAGTCCACTTGAAAGGTGACAGGAGGAGGCTCAGGGAAGATGGTTGTACATTGTCGTTGGACAAGGTAGTATGAAGACATGGTTGAGAGGGCTAAGCTTTGTTCCATATGTGCTTGACTTTATACATGCTCCCTCTTTTTGGTAGCATCATCTTGAGAAGTAGATGAGCTAGAGGAAGAACTTAAAGAGACTTGAATTTGTACATGTCTGACAGACTTCTCAATCTGTGTCTCAGCTAGTTGAGCCTTGAGATTTTCAATCTCAAGTTGCTAAGTGACAGACCTATCCACTAAAGTCTTAACCTTTGATTCAAGGTTTGAGACTTTAGAAAGTAGTCTCTTATGGTGAGTTGTAGACTTCCCTCATCTTCTTTTGAAGAATCATGGGGAGCTGAGATAACATACCTAGTATGTTCATCCTCACCACCAGATACGGTTTTTTGGCACCCTGGTTTCCTTTTTGAAGTGATGTCTTTTTCAGAGTCATCAATAGGCAAAGTTTCCATAGACTTAGTCTTAGAGATGTTACCACTGTCCTGATAGCCTAATGAGACACTCTCAGTAGTGGCAGCTAAGTCTACATGAGTCCCCTCCATATCAGTGGGACTCACCTCAGTTTGACTTTGCTGATAGGGGCTAGACGTCAGAGGTTTCCTAGGGCTCAGTTGATCTTTAGATTGGTGTGATAGCTCAACATCATGGCCTTGAACAAACATGAAACCTTAATCAGAATCGGTTAATAGGTCAGTGAAAGATATAGAAGTTATACCTAATGATCCGGGACCTTGGTAAATGTCTAGTGGCATTGAGCCAATGATTTAGCAGTCCCTTTTTAGCTGCTCAGGGGAGTATTAAGACTCACCCTGAGGGCTGAAGGTATGGATTTGGGGCTCATTAGGTTGAGACTACGGAAACTCAACACTGAGATTAAGGTCAATAGTGGAGGATGGATGGACCTCAGGATGAGTAGGAGCCCATTGTGGACTCTAGCCTTTTTAGCTTGAACAAAGGGAGCTTGTTCAATCAGAGTAGACTGAACAACGGTTCGTATGACACATCTTTGGTAGGTGAACTTTATAGGATGGGAAGAGATGATTAGCAGTGAAGTGGTTGTGTATGGTGTGGGTTCATCACCTATAGAGCTTACAAGGATGTCACTAGGAGCCATTGTGTAACACCCGAATATTTATTATTTTGAAGCCGGCGAAGAAAGAAAAGGAAATAAAGTTCAAAGTCGAGGGACCAAACTCACCAACGAAGAAAAGTTGGAAATGTGGTGATATTAGTAGGGAGAGGGCAGCCCACTCTCCCCACACACCCCCACATTTCAGCTTTCAAGAGAGGAGAAGAGAGAAAGGAGAAGAAAAAGAGAAAAAGGGTCGATTCGGGTGATTCGGGTGGCCAAACTCGTCGTGTAGCAAGCCAAATCAAAGCCCTTGTCGTTGTCGTTTGTGTGAGTTCTAGGACCCCACTTTTACTTGTTTTCAACTGATTTTGGGGCTGGAAAGCATCAAAAACCCGTTTTTGTGTGAGTATGTGTTTGACCCATTTGGGTGTGATGTGTGTGATGCGTTTCGTGTATGTTTCCGGGCTTGTGTGTGCTTGTATGGTGTTATGGTATGCATTCCTAAGGTCCAAGAGGGTTAATTTAGGCTTAGAATGGGTTTGGATGAGCTTGGAGGCTGAAAATGGCAGATTGGGTTCGGGATGAACTCCATTCTGCATCAGCTAGGGCTAGGCGACCGAATGGAGGCCATACGGCCGAATGAGAGGCGATTGAAGGTCATTCGCACGATTGGGACTCATTCGCACGATTGAGGGTTCAATCGCACGACTAAGGTTTCAGTCGTACGACTGTGAGTCCAGTCGCATGGGGAGTCATACGACTGAGGGTTCAGTCGCATAGATGCTTAGTCGCATGAGTCCATTCGCATGAGGTCAGTCGCATAGGTGCCCATTCGCATTAGTTCCATCCGCATGAGGTCCATACGCACGATTGAATGTTCATTCGCATAGATGTTCATTCGCATGAGTCCATTCGCATGAGGTCAGTCGCATTGGTGCCCATTCGCATTAGTTCCATCAGCATGAGGTCCATACGCACGATTGAATGTTCATTCGCATAGATGTTCATCGGTATGAGTCCAATCGCATGATGTTCAGTCGCATGGAGGCCATGCGACTGAAGGGTGTCCATACGCCCGAATAGGGCTGTTGCACTCGAAGGAAAGTGTTGTAGACTTCTGGCTTTCGGGGGAAAGTGCAGATGTAAGTTTCGACGTAAAGTTTCCTGTAAGAGCATGTAAGATGACTGTTATGGCCTTAGAGGGTATGTAGGGCATGATGATGATAATGTTGCATGTTTATGCATGTTATGTATGTATGATGTTGCCCTGTATGATGATGATGAATATGTATGATATGTTCCTTATTATGATGTATGCTTATCTTTCTTGTGACTTTACATGTCATGTTAATGAATGAATGAAGTATTATGTAATGTAAAGCGAAAGATAATGAAAGAGGAACATGAAGTAAGAATGCATGCATTAATGAATGAAGAATGAACGAAGGAAAGGCTTGCAAGCATATATATGGGGTGAGCGACTTTGTGTTGCAAAAGACTCGGATGAAGTGCAATCATTGAGATTGGCTATGGGGTGAGCAACCTTGTCGTTGCAAGAGACTCGAGTAATGTGCTATCGTGATGTTGCCATGGGGTGAGCAACCTTGTTGTTGCAAGAGACTCGGATAGCTTGCTATCATTAAGATGGGCAATGAGGTGAGCAACCCTAGGGTTGTAACAGACTCGGATAGCGTGCAATCATTGAGATTGCTATTAAGGTGAGCGACTCTGTCGTCGCAACAGACTCGGAAAAATGAATGTATGAAAGGAACGAAGGATAACAAATGAGATGAAAGATAATAATGACATTATCTGTGTATACGTATGTTGAATGAACGCATGAGAAAAGGAATAGTTTTAATGAAAGTAAAGTGTGTTTTGTTATAAAACTAGAACTCACTCAGCAACGCTGACTTTTTATATGTTTTCCAGTTGGCAGGTAATGATTGCTGAGGATGGCACTGCTAGGCTACTTAGCTCTTTTGGGATGGCATCCATTTATAAAGCTTTTGTGATGTAATGCAAACATGTATTTTGTAATCGGATAATGATGTATTATTTGGCAAAAGTGTTTATAATGAAACGAGATGTCATTTTGAATGTTTCCGCTGCAATGTTTTCCTAAGGCAAATGTAATTATATGTTTTATGTGCGATGAATGACCAACTTTAAGCGTCCTAGGAACGGGGCCTTACACATTGGCTCGATCATACCTGGAAGAAGTGTAGTATGTCTTCCAGTGAAGTTGGTGGACACCTTCTTCACCACTTTGAAGATGCCTAGCCTCATGTGAGGAACAAGAAGAGTGTTTCATATAGAAGCTTGTCTTGATCCAACTCATAGTTGATGATATGCTGAATGTATCTGGGATACATGTAGAATGTTTCACTTTGGAGATTTCCTTTGAGATTATTCAGCACGAAGTTGGAGTAGTTGAATTCGAGGCCTCTTACTAACCCATGAACTAGGCATCCCAGATCATAAGGGATTTGATCCCACCCACCTGATTTGTTTGAGAGACAGTGTAGGATTATGTGTAGCAGGAACTTCTAGTTGTAAGAGAAGTTGAACTTATAGACAGTCGATCTGCTTACATCACCACCATATCCCATTTGGGTATAGGTGTCTTCCAAATCAGTTTTGGGAAATTCTGTCGGATTGCCTTAATCATGAAACTCTAGATGCTCCCTGATGGTTTGTTCGGATACGATCAATTCTTGTCCACAAATCCTTGTCCTGAGAATCCTTACTGCTTTTAGAGTGTCGCTTTGACCGTTTGCCCAAAATTAGACCATATGGTTGGATGTTTCGGCAAAGTCAACATCCTTTGAAGAATCAAGGAGTGTGACTTGGTTGTGCTGAGGATTTAGGGCCATTGTTTTGAAAGTTCAGTAAAATTGAAGCAATTTGGGAAAGTGAAAGTGAAGATGAAGGAAATTTAGGGCTTTTGAACAGGTAAAAGGATTGAAGAGAGAGGTCAGAAGTATTTAAATGGTGTAAAAAGTCAAATGGATAAGTGAAATGACAGTTTGGGGTATGATTTGACAGGGGTGGTGAGGATAAACTTCCGACATCATTAATAAAATATTACCCTTTTACAGAGTGGGGCCCAATATTTCCTTTACACAGTAAGGATTTCTTGCGAAGGTAAAAGTTTTCCGAAGGTAATTCCTTCTGAGGCCAAATTTACTTCCGGAGGCAAATTATATCCGAAGAGAAATTTTCTTCCGAGAGTAAAGTGGTCTTCCGAGTTAAGAAGTTTTTAGTGTTCGGAAGTATATTTGATATAAGATCAAATATTCTTCCGAGACCAAAAACTTCTCTGAAGGAAATACTTGTTCAAGGGAATTTGCCTTCGAAAGATAGATAAAGATATCTTCCGAGGGTAAACTTCCTTTCAAAAGAACTCATACTTAGAGAATTTTGAAGAAAAACCTTTTGTAACAGGGCTTAGATTGTAATGAGACCATATAAACAAGACACACTTTAAAAAGGTTTTCAAAAGAGATAAACTAGTTAATGTTTATCATTCCAATAGCTGTAATTAAATACTCAAATCTTTGCTCATCAAAAGATTTGGTGAACAAGTCAGCATATTGTTCATTTGAGTCAACTTTGACTAAGTTGATTAAGTTTTTCTCATGAATATCTCGAATGAAATGATACCTCATGTTAATGTGCTTTGTCTTGGAGTGCTTGATAGGATTTTCTATAATAGAAATGGCACTCTTGTTGTCAATATGGATAGGAGTCTCCATAAAATTGAAACCATAGTCTAACATCTAATTTTTAAATCCCTTCTGTCGTGTATCCTCGATTAATGCAGCACAGCAGCTGAGCACAACAACTAGCAGCAGTAATGTATTCAACTTCAGCAATTGATGTAGATACACATGATTGCTTCGTACATTGCCATGAGATAATCCTTCTACCAAGAAATTGGCATCCTCCTGATATTGATTTCTTGTTGATATTGCAGCCACCGTAGTCAGTATCAGTGTAGCCATAGAGATTGAAGTCTTAATTCCTAGGATACCAAAGACCCAATTTAGGAGCTCCTTTGAGCCATCTAAGGATTTTCTTTGAAGAAACTAGGTGAGACACTTTTGGAGCAGCTTGATATCTTGCACAAATGCAAGTTGCAAACATGATATCAGGTCTACTTGCTGCGTGATACATCAGAGATCCAATGATTGCCCTATACTGATGTTGATTAGTATTCTCCCCCTTAGAGTCAGGATAGAAATTATGATTTCTGGGTATGGGTGTCTTGGCTGGATTACAATCTTTCATCTCAAATCTTTCTAAAATGTCATTGACATATTTATATTGATTTATATATAACCCATCTTTCATCTGGTTCACCTGAATTCCAAGGAAAAAGTTTATTTTTCCATGGAACTCATCTCAAACTTTTTCTTTATAATGCTTTCAAAGTCTTAACACATTTGGTCATTTGAGGAACCAAATATGATGTCATCAAAATATACTTGTACTAGCAAGATGTCTTTTCCGGACTTTCTTTTTAATAATGTCTTATCAATGGTACCTCTGGTGTAACCATTCTTCAAGAGAAACTGAGACAATGTCTCACACCATAACTTAGGTGCTTGGTGCAACCAATAGAGAGCTTTATCCAATTTGCACATATAGTTAGGATGTTGTGGGTTTTAAATCCTGGAGGTTGGCACACATAGACTTCTCTGTCTATATTCCCGTATAGAAATGAACACTTCACATCAAGTTGATAAACTTTAAAGTTCTTGGATGCTACATAAGCAATGAAAATTCTCACAGCCTTAAGTCTTTATCCCTTCCTCTTGTGTGTATCCTTGAATCCAGTCTTGTCTTGTTTTTGATTATCAATCCTCTATCATCCCTTTTGTTTCTAAACACCCACTTTGTGCCAATGGGTACTTAACCAGGTTGTAGTGGACATAGGTTCCAAACCTTTTGTCTCTTTAATTGAAGCAATTCTTCTTGCAATGATTCAACCCAACTACTATCTTTAAGTTCCTCATCCACCTTCGTTGGTTCCATTTGAGAAAGAAAGCATGAATACAAGCAAACATTCCCATTGTTGGTTTATCCTCTGGTTCTCACACCTTCGATGATGTCTCCAATGATATTCTCAGCTGGTTGAGTGTTATGAATTCTGAGCCTACGAATCACCTCTTGTTGCATAGAGAGATCCAGGTTAAAAACATTTTGCTCAGGATTTTGAACACTAGGTCCAGCTGATGTCTCACAATCATTCAATAAGGACTGATTGAATGAAGGAAAGACACCATCAGTAGTATTTTGTTGTGAAGCAGCATTAACAGTTGTCTGTTCCTCCAGATTGCTGCTTTCATAAGACTAGTGTTGAGTATTGCTTGAGTTGTCAGCTGATGAATTTTGAAGTTTACTTTGTTGACAACTTGTTGAATTTCCACTAGTTCTTGAGATGTTCATGCTTTCAGGACTTCCATTTGTGGGAGCTTGATCTTTATCAACTCTTGAAGATCTTGGAATAGGTCTGGGTAACTCAAGCAGTTGATTATCATCTGAATCATTTTGAGTTCTTGTTCTAGCTGAAACATTCTCACCAGAAGGTTTAGAATAGTTTGCAAAACAATTCTAAATCAAAAATATGGTCAGGACCATTTCCCTTAACACAAGGAGTGTGCTCATTAACAACAATATTAGAAGATTCTTCAAATTGTTGATTTTTGATGTTATAAACTCTATAAGCAATTGAGTTAGAGGAATATCCAACAAAGATAGCATCATCCGACTTTTCAGCAAATTTTGCCAAATCGTCCTTTGTGTTAAGTATGGTGCACCTGCTACCAAAGGACCTAAGAAAGCCAATGAATGGTGGCCTTTTGCTACATAGCTCATAAGGGATTTTTTTCATCGGGCTTAATAATAAGAACTCTATTTAGCACATAGCATGCAGTGCAGACTGCCTCTGCCCAGAATGTTATAGGCAGTTTTGAGTCAGCTAACATAGTTCTAGCAGCCTCAATAAGTGTCCTATTTCTCCTCTCAGCAACACCATATTGTTGAGGAGTTCTAGTGGCACTATATTGTCTGGTAATCCCTTTGAGTTACAGAATGAATCAAGAACTTGATTCTTAAATTCAGTCCATTGATCACTTCTAAAGAGTTTTACCTTGTGAACAATTTGATTTTCAATTTTAAGAATAAAAGATTTTAAAGTTGCAGCAGTTTCATCTTTAGTTTTTAAAAAGAATATCCATGTAAATCCTGTAAAGTCATCAATAATCACAAGGTAATATGACTCCTTCCAATGCTCATTATACTAGTCGGACCGAATAGATCCATATGCAATAAGTGTAATGGGGTGGTGATAGAGTTAACTTCTTTGGATTTATGAGATACCCTGTGTTGATTTCCTTTCAGACAGGCAAAACAGTTATCTTTACAGAAAAATTTCTTTTTAGACACACCAAGTACCAAGTTATTTTTAATCAAATTATTCATGGTTTTAAAAATTAACCATGAATAATGTGTGCTTGAAGGATTGTAGTAATAGACACATGGTTGTGCAGACCACACATTATGCACTCAATGTTATTATTTATGGGGCATTATAGCTGGTTTTTCTTGCACTTCTTTCCATCTTCAACAGTCTTCCCCTTAAATTTTTGATCCTTCAGTTGGATAGGTGTGCTGGTATTACAATCTTTTCCTAATTAAGAAGTTCTAACCACTTGGAATCCAACTAAAACGAATACACCTTTTTTGCTTTGGGTCTATCTTCAGCTTTGATCCAGCCACTTTCTTTGCAGTGTTTTTGGCTGCCTTGACTTTGTTTCTTTTGGCTTTGGTGGTCAGAGGTTGATCGTCATAGGTGGGGATGGGGTTTTCTACCTTCTCATTCCGTGTGATGGTTACCATTGTTGCATCATTCTTCTTCTCATTGGACAGTGGGTCAGCAGTTGGAACATCTTGCTCTTCAGTATCACATCTTGGCTGTCTCACAAACACAAAACAGTGTGGTTGACCAATTTCATTGGTTCCCAACCCACTTTTGTTTTGATTTTCACCTTTGAGTGGGAGGATGATGCAATGATGGTTTTGAAGTTATGCTCTTCAATGGCATACTTCTTTGCTTTAGCCTATGCTATTACTAGCTGGGCTTAAGACCCAGTTAACTTGGAGATTAAATCCTATGCTATTACTAGCTGGGCTTAAGACCCAGTTAACTTGGAGATTAAATCCCTTATTTGAGCCCTGTAGTTTGAGTTTTATGTTTTAAAGAAGAAACAGTTTTCTCTAACTCTTCAATTTTGAGACTGTAGTCAGATTCTACTCTTTTAAAATCAGATTTTAATATGTTTAAGGACTCAATATCATATTTAATTTCCATGTTATAGTCTCGATATAGTTTACCCTTAGCAATATAAGCTGGAGTGCTGAGATGTTCATATACCTTGTTGTCTTCAGTTCCAGCCATGAGTGCTTGAGAAGGAGTAACATCTTGCACCATAAAGCTCCAATCAACTTCTTGAGCAACCGCAACTGTCTGTTGTTCAATTAGCTTGGCAGCAGCTTTTGGTGTGGCAAGATGTTGGGAGGCTTGAGTGGCTCATGTGTTGGATTTAGGACCTTTTCATTCCCTTGCAAAATGACCAAGTTGATTGCAGTTGTAGCACTTGGTCTTTGATTTGTAAAACCCAAATTTGTTGTTTGTTGGGTTTTGAGGGAATTTCCTTCCAGTTCTCTTGAAGAACTTCTTTGCTCTAAAGGTTAAAAGAGTCATTTGTTGAACAATGTCCATGTATTCAACATCATCTGGACTAAAGCACTCTAGATCATCAAAGCAAAACTGAAAATCACTAGATCACCCATTTCTTGAAACAAAGGCACAATTATCCTAGAAAAGATTTGACTGGGCCTATTGAGACCGGGGTGTCTCAGGAAAAGTGATGTAAGGTCCAGAGGAACATAATGGTTGTTGGGAGTATGTCGGATACTGTTGGGGCTAGGAGTTCTTGAGCCTTCAGCAACAAGTAAAGCATTGTTAGCAGGAAGGCTAGAGGTTCTGCTCATCTGGTGACCTCTCTGAGTCTCCATCTTTACATGGTATTTATCAAGGATGCCATATAGTTTGGTCATGATGAGAGTGTTTAGATTCTCAGTTCTCTTGATAAAGACATAATAGAAAGTCCACTCATGAGGAAGTGCACTCATGAGTTTTCTTACAATATCTCTCTTCTCAAGAGTCACTCCCACAGAATGAAGTGATGAGATTAAGTCCATATACCGAAAATATTATTGGCTCAAGGTGTCTCCAACAATATGAGTGAAGTTCTCGAACTACTGCTTCATGGTATCACTCTTGGACTCTTTGGACTCGGTGGAACCAGAGTACATCAATGTCAAAGCATCAAAGAGTTCTTTGGTAGACTGACAGTGCTCAAATACTACCATTATGGAGTTTGGTATGGCTGTAAGCAATACTGTCATGGCTTTGCAATTGATTTCCATCTTCTTAAATTCTTCATGTGAGTAATCTTGAACGACTTTCTCTATCATGGCTCCATTACCAGCCGTTGACTCCACCTTTGGCTTATAAGGTCCGTGAGTGATAGATCTCCACATATTGTTGTCTTGATAATTGATGAAACCTTCAATGCATTTGCACCAAGATCTGAAATTACAGGGGTGTTGATAAAAGCCTTAGTCATCGTTCCCATTTCAGATTCAGAAGATTTTTGGTTGAGGGCCATTTTTGAGTGTATTGAGTGAATGAGTGAAGAAACAAGTTTATTTGGATGGTAATTGTTAGATCTAGGGTCAATAGATCTAGTCCATTTTGTGTAGGCTTAGAACTTTAATCAATATTTGTAATGAATACTTGTAATTCATTATTATGTATGCATTAAATATATAGGTTAACCCATATATGTGTGTTGATTTATGTATGTTTGCAGATAAAACATTATAATTGGTGAATTTCTGAAATTGACCAAGTGTAAGAAAAACATCTACAGATGAACATTTTGTTCTTCCATAGATATGTTTCTTACAAGTAAAAATACATCTGAAGATCTTCTGCGGGTAAACAACCTGCTCTGAGGATGAAAGTGAAGATTGCTTCGGAAGAACAAGATTGCTTCGAAAGAACAAGATAGCTTCGGAAGAACAAGCCTCCTGTGGAAGAACAAACATCTACGGAAGACCATAGTCCTGCGGAGTCCAAACACTTGTATTTAATAATACAAAGGGTTACAAGTCAACAAGTCAACAAGATAGCTGTGCGAATCCCAAGAAATCCGGTGTTCCCTTAACAGAAACACACGTGCCTATATATATGGATACTAGGTTTCACCTCACAGGACGGCTGCGACGGCAAATATCCAAGCAACATTACAATCACCAAACATCACATCAAATCACACAAATCAAAATCCTAGCAGCCGTCACATCATCAAACACTCAAATCAATATCATTCATTCATTGTTTATTCATATGTAATCATTAACATGTTTTAATGAAATCCGTTTGAATTGAATATTTGTCTGATCATTAATTGTGTTCCATTCATTGCATTCATCCTATTCATTAATAATTACCGATTTTGAAATTAATACAAACAATTAAACCAAGTTAACGTTGATTCTGCAAACGTTGACTTGAATTAACAATGATAATTCCTGATTGCGATCCTTGGATTCACAGGTGGTATCAGAGCCAAGTGCTCACTGATTTAGATCGATTGATCTATCAGTGTTAATTGTGTTTAATTGTTTACTGAATTCTCTAGATTTGTGAGTTTTTACTGATCAGATCTATTGTTTTTCTTTTAAGCAAATAGTTTTTGTGTGTGATCTGTGATTTGTCATTCAGCAAGTACATAGTTTGATTAACTTGGATCTATATTCAAATCAATTGAATAGCATATCTTAGTTATTGATCAACATCAATAAATTGTTCATATCCATTGAACAAATTCATTAGTTAAAGTCTTAGATCTTAACTAATCATGAGCAACTTTGGTGGATCATCTTACCAACCTCCAAAGTTGGAAACAAAAGCAGATTTTAAATCCTGGAAAATCAAGTTCAGGAATCATGTAAATATTATAGATTCTGACTTATGGGTTTCAATGACAGAAGGTTCTTATATTCCACCCACTCTTGGGCCGGATTATAATGACAATAATCAACCTATAAGTACAAAAGATTTGTCACCTGATGATATTAAGAAGGTTAAAGTTGATATTAAAGCATACAACTTGCTTAGTATGGCTCTACCAGAGGAAATATAAATCAGATGTGAAAATTACAAAACAGCTAATTCCTTGTGGAAGATTCTTCATACACTCTGTGAAGGGAGTGATGAAATCCGAAGCATTAGGAAGGACACCCTTCGTTCATAATATGAAACTTTTCATCATATTGAGGGTGAATAAATTCCTTAACAACTCCATAGGTTTATGCAACTTGTTACAGAGATGAACATCTTGGACTTGAAATACACAAATGAAGAATTGAACAAGAAGATGCTCCATACTTTATGAGAAAGTTGGAAGCAAACTGTATCCATGTTCAAGAACACCATTGACCTCAAAGCAGTTGGTTTAGATACTCTAGTAGCTAAAGTTGAGGCTCTTGAAATGGATGAGAAATTAAGAAACAAGAGTGTGAGAACTCATGTATCACCATATCACTTTAAAGAAACAAGAAGTGCTGGAAGTGCCTTTATTTCCAACAATGATGGTGACAACTCTTGTACTTTGAGTGAAGATGAAGAGGAAGTAAGTTTCTATGCTTCAAAACCTCTTAAGAAATCTTCTCAAATCAAGTCAAGAAAAGAGAAAGGAAGAACTGATGATCAAAGAGATACATCATTAGAAAAGCCTACAATCAACAATCAACCAGAGTCCATCACTGTCATTCTGGACTCTGAAGAACAAAAAACAGCTTTTGCAGCTTTCAGTTCAAGTTTTCAAGCTTACCTGGAAAGCTCATTAACCTCTGCAAATATGTGCCAACAAGACTTGGAAGAATTACCTCTTGATGTAGTGGAGGAGATGGATTTACAATGGCAAATGGCAATGATTGCCTATAGAGCCAAACAATATCTCAGAAGAAACAAGAATTTGGCTGCTGCAAGTAAATCATCACGGCTTGGTGTTGATAAGTCCAAGGTAAGATGCTTCAAGTGCAATCTCTATGGACACTTCTCTAGAGAATGCAATCAACAAAATCCTGACTCAACACAACAACAGCAACATCAGTCTAAACAAATATCATCATCTCAAAGACCATTCAGGCAACCACAACTTGCCAACTCATCCCCACCAGCCACTAATACATCAGCGGGAACAAGCAACTCAAAAGAATCTGGGCTGATCATTCTTCAAGATGGAACCTGTGAGTGGAGTATGTATGAGAAGGAAGTCTTGAAAGAAAATCAAGCTTTAATGGCTCACATAGAAAACAAAGTTCCACCCATGGCAAGTGAGGTAAGAGATAGGTTATGTTCATCAATATGTGTTGAGGAAGTAAAGAGATATAGAGTCCATGCTCAACAATTTAATGATAAAGTTAAAGAAACAATGATTGTGAATGAATCTCATGTAAGAGAACATAAATTATATCAAATCAAAATTAACTCTTTACAAAAGGATTTAGATAAAATTGTTTCAGAAAATTACAGTCTAAAAGCACAAGTTGAGCATCTGACCACTTTCTTAACTAAATCCATGGCTGATCATGCATCAACTGAAGTGAAACTTCAGAAGTTTCAACTTTCATCTCAGCAGTATGAGAAATTATTAAATTCTCATATGGAATCAAAGAACAGGTCTGGGTTGGGATATAATGTTGTGGCACCTCCTATAAACAATAAATACACACCTTTACCTGAATCAATGACAAATAACTTGTCAAATCATTTTGTGCCAAGCACCAAGTTTGAAACAAAATCTAATCAACAAGTTTTTCATAATAAAACTGAGGTGAATGAAACTGAGTCATCTGAATCAGAAAAGATTAATCAAAATGACTCAGAATTTGACTTTGATGAGTGTGATGACTTGGATGATTCTGATGAACATGATGATGATCTTATGAACATGGGTAAGAATATTGTTTATGAAACAAATATTCCAAAAGTGCTTGAAGAAACAAAGCTGTCATACCCTCCTAAACAAAGAAACATGCTGAAGACCATCTGCAAGAGAATAGCTCAATTAAATGAAGGTCTATAAGAACTAAATCAGCAACAAAAATCTTCAAATGAAGTGAATGAAAAGTGTGCCTCAACTGAGGAAAGACACAAATCATCTGTGGAAAAGGAAAAGAAAAGGATGTCAGCTGATCCTCAGCGGAAGAAGAACCTTTCTTCAGTACAAGATCTACGGAAAAAGAAACCCTTTTCAGTAGAAGGTAATACTGATTCAGTAGATGATCTTTGGAAGAGGAAGTCAGCTACAAACAAATCAAAGCTCCACAAGCTGGAAGAGGAAAAATAAACTTCAAAGCTGAAAAAGGATTCAAAGCCTCAGAACTTGACAAATAAGTAGAAATTAACTATTTCTGACAAAGAATCAGATGAGATGTATTGCAAATGGTGTGACATGAAAAACCACAATACTGAAGATTGTTACTTCAGTAGTTACTGTTCTATTTGCAATATGAACAATCACATGACATCTGACTTCTACTTCAACAAACACTGTGCTATCTGCAACAACAATAACCATTCAACTCAGGAATGTTATTTCAACAAAAAGAATAAGACAAAAGGCACAAAGAAGAAAACATCAGATAAAGTTGAATCATACACTCAATCTACAGATTATGAAAAAGATTCAAAAAATAAGAAGTCTCAACAAAAACAAAAGCCAAAATCAAAGGAAAAGACATCCACTAATGTTCATCCTTTGAAGAAAAGAACAACTTTCCAACAATCAAAAACACCTCATAAAACGGTGGATTTGACTGAAAAGGAACCAAAGGCTGATGATGCATTCTTTGATAATTTTGAAAAGAGAATTCATGTACCTCATTCAAAATCAAAGGATAGTAAAACTTTCACCAATCAAGATTCATTATCAAAATTAAAGCCTCAAACCAATAAAAATAAGGTGAATGAAGAAGAGATTGAGAAACCAGGACTCAGTTCAACAACCTCATCTTCAGCAGAATCATCCTTACCTGAAACATCTCAGAATGAATCAAACAAAACTAAAATTAATACCGAAACTTCAAGACTTTTTCATGAAGGAGTAACAATTTTAGACACTGCTGGCAATCCCAAGATCATTAAGGCTTGGGTTGTCAATTCTAACTGATTTCTTTCTGTGTGTAGGAACAATCTTGGAGAGCTGACAACAAGTAGTATGTTGACAGTGGTTGTTCCAGGCATATGACAGGAAACTGTTCACTTCTCTATAACTTCAAGCATAAAAATGTCTCATATTTGGTATTTGGTGGGGATAAAGAGGGAGGTAAAATTATTGGTGAAGGAATGGTAACAAATGGTGTGCTCAAGTTTGAGAAAGTAAACTATATATTGTGAAAATTTAGAGTATAATTTACTGAGTGTGTCTCAAATTTGTGATCAAAATTATACCATAATGTTTGATAACACTAACTGTTACATTCTTAAGCCAGGTTTTTCTATTCCAGAAGATTGGGTCCTTCTTAAAGCAATAAGAAAAGGAAACACTTATGTTTTGGACATGAACAACACCTCACTCACAAGACATGAAACATGCCTCCTATCTAAGTCATCAAAAGATGAATCTCAATTGTGGCATAGAAGGCTTGTCCATTGTAACATGAAGAACATGAACAAATTGGTGAAAAATGACTTAGTCATTGGACTGCCAAAGAAAGAGTTTCATTGCTCAACTCATTGTTCTTCTTGTTACAAAGGAAACCAACATAGAGTGTCTCATAAATCCAAAACTATCAATACAAATACTACACCACTCAAATTGCTTCACATGGATCTGTTTGGTCCTACCAATGTGATGAGCATTGGAAAGAGACAATATTGTTTTGGTGATAGTTGATAATTTCACTAGATTTACATGGGTCTTTTTCTTAAAACAAAAGAATGAAACATCAGAAATATTAATGGACTTTGTCATCAAGATTGAGAATCAACTTGATGTAAAAGTTAAAATTTTTAGGAGTGACAATGGTGCTGAATTTGTCAATTCTGACTTGGATTCCTTTTGCAGGACCAAAGCTATTGCAAGGGAATACAGTGCACCAAGAACTCCACAACAGAATGGAGTTGCTGAAAGAAGAAACAGAACACTTATTGAAGCAGCCAAAACAATGCTAGCAGACTCACAATTGCCTATCACCTTTTGGGCTGAGGCAGTGAATACTGCATGCAATGTTCAAAATAGAACATTAATTGTCAAAGAACATAACAAAACACCTTATGAGCTTTTGTTTAAAAGAAAACCTTACATAGGATATCTTAGAGCCTTTGGGTGTCATGTATCTCTTTTAAAACATAAAAGAATCATTGGGAAAATTTTTAGAAAAAGCCTATGATGGTTTCTTTGTTGGATATTCTTCAACATCTAAATCTTAAAGGATATATATTCCACAACATAACATTGTGGAAGAAAGTCCTAATGTATCTTTTGATGAATCTGTATTTACTTAATCAGTTAAAGGATCATCATGGTTGTTTGATATACATGCTTTAACAGAGTCATTTAACTATGGTTATTGGAACAATGCAGGAACTAATGATACATGCTATCCATTTGTTCCACCTAATATGAATGAAGTAACTCTATCTGCTGATCCTCCAAGGATTCACACATCTTCAGATGGAAACACTTCATCAACAGCTGCTGAAACTGCATCCGCAGATGTACATTGTGCATCCGGAGATGTGAATACTGCCTCTGAAGCTGTTCCATGCACTCAAAATACAACAAACATTGGAAATGTCTCATCAAGTCCTAATGTACCATCCATAGAAGTTCTTGTAACTCCTACTGAAGAACAAAATGCTTCTAGAGAAATTCCTATGGAAGACATTGATGATGCTACTGATGTTCAAACTAAGGAAGACTGCTCTATACCCAATGATGAACAGGAGGAACACTTTGATTATTTCCTAAATTCATCAACTGGATTGGATCCGTCTGCATCAATGAACATGACTAACTTGGAATCATCTATTCCAATTGAATCAATTACAACAACAAGAATTCATAAGTCTCATCCAATCAACAACATTATTGGTGATCCTGAGAAAAGAACTACAAGAAGTCAAAGTGGAATTGCCAACATCTGTCTTTTCACTTGCTTTCTTTCACAAGTGGTTCCTCCAAACATCACTGCTGCTCTAAAGGACAATAGCTGGATTGAAGCTATGCAAGAAGAGCTTCAACAATTTAGAAAGCAAAAAGTGTGGACTCTAGTTGATTTACCTGAAGGCCAACATCCTATTGGAACTAGATGGCTCTTCAAAAATAAACTGGATGATAGAGGGATTATTGTAAGAAATAAAGCAAGGTTGATTGCTCAAGGATACACACAAGAAGAAGGAATAGACTATGATGAAGTTTTTGCACCAGTTACAAGAATTGAAGCCATAAGAGTGTTCCTAGCTTATGCATCATATAAGAAGTTCACTGTGTACCAAATGGATGTCAAGTGTGCCTTCCTATATGGGAAAATTGATGAGGAAGTTTATGTGTCACAACCCCCTGGATTTGAAGATCCTCACTATCCTCACAGAGTACAAACTTGATAAAGCCTTGTATGGTCTTCACAAGCACCAAGAAAAGTGGTATGAAACACTATTATCTTTCCAGCTCAAGCATGGATACAAAAGGGGAACCATTGATCAGACTCTCTTCCTCAAACAAGAACATCAAGATCTCTTGGTTGTTCAAATATATGTTGATGACATTATATTTGGATCAACAAATAAGAGATTGTGTGTAAATTTTGAAGAATTGATGAAATTAGAGTTTTAGATGAGCTCAATGGGAGAATTAACTTTCTTTCTTGGTCTTCAAGTTCATCAAAAGACAGATGGGATTTTCATCAATCAAAAAAAATACATACATCAAATATTGAAGAAGTACAATCTTACTGATGCATCTTCATGCAAAACCCCAGCCTTAACAATTGAAAAGATTGTACCTGATCATTCAGGAAAATCTATTGATCAAAGATTATATAGATCAATGATAGGATCCCTTATGTATTTAACTGCCAGTAGACCTGACATTTTGTTTGTTGTGTGTGTTTGTGCTAGGTACCAATCAAATCCAAAAGAATCTCATCTGAATGTTGTGAAAAGGATCTACAGATATCTCAAAGGAAAACCAGGACTTGGTCTTTGGTATCCAAAAGATGGTGACTTCACACTCTACTCATATTCAGACAGTGACTATGGTGGATGCAATAACAACAGAAAATCCACAACTGGTGGATGTCAATTCATATGACCACGACTAGTTTCATGGCAGTGCAAGAAGCAAACCAATGTATCTGTATCCACAGCTGAGGCTGAGTACATAACTGCTTCAGCCGGTTGCTCTCAAGTCCTTTGGTTGCAAAATTATTTGCTTGACTATGGTTACATATTCCTTTAAACTTCAATTTACATAGACAATTCAGCTGCTATGTTTATAACTGCTAATCCTGTGCAACATAGTAAAACAAAACATATTGAAATAAGATACTATTTTCCGAGAGATTGCTCAGAAAAGGGTTTGATCAAGTTAGTCAAAGTGGATACAACAAATCAGCTTGCTGATTTATTCACTAAAGCCTTTGATTCCGTTAGATATAATTTTCTAATTGAGTCTCTAGGAATACTTAGATTAATCATTATTAACAAACATAGAAAAACATGTGTCTGTCTTTGTAAATAGTAATAATAAAATAATTTAATAGATATATATATATATATATATATATATATATATATATATATATATATATCTATTAAATTATTTTATTATTACTATTTACAAAGACAGACACATGTTTTTCTATGTTTGTTAATAATGATTAATCTAAGTATTCCTAGAGACTCAATTAGAAAATTAAATCTAACGGAATCAAAGGCTTTAGTGAATAAATCAGCAAGCTGATTTGTTGTATCCACTTTGACTAACTTGATCAAACCCTTTTCTGAGCAATCTCTCAGAAAATAGTATCTTATTTCAATATGTTTTGTTTTACTATGTTGCACAGGATTATATATATATATATATATATATATATATATATATATATATATATATATATATATATATATATATATATATATATATATATATATATATATATATATATATATATTGTGTAGTACATTATGCCTTTGCTTACTTCCTGAATTCTTAAATATCATTAACATTTGATCAAAGTTTCTTGATATGTAAGTAGGTTCATCTTGAGTGGAAACTACACTAAGTGCATGCCAAACATAATGTAAAGTGATTGTTTGTGGGAAACTTCATTTTGAGAATACAGAAAGTGAGTCTTACTCTGATGTGACCAAATCACTCATCTAAGCACACTATGTACCAACACTTTATAATGTCTATCTTTGCACATCATTCTCCCTCTGTTTTGTGTGAACAAAGACCTGGGTGTATGATCACCATGGTATACATTATTAACCATCTGGTAAAAAGATCATGATCCTCATCAACCCTCTGTTTTGTGTAAACAAAGTGTTGATGCATGTATGTCCCTAGATCATGAGTTGTAATGTAATCAATCTTGTCTGTCTGATTATGATGTAATAGTATCGATTACTGAAATGATATGAATTGTTTGTTACTTGTGATGTTTAATATTTCATTAATGAGTCGTGATTGAATTGATTGGGTTTATGATTGTTTGAATGATTGCACATTATGTTATATTAATTAAAACATTCAAACTTAACTTAATGAAGTTCTCATGCGAATGGCCTATGCGAATGGACCACACGCATGAATAACTTCATACGATTGACTCAATCGCACGACTAAAACAGGAGACTGGATCAGTCGTATGATTGACACATAAGATTGACTCAATCGCACGACTGAACACTCAGTCGTGCGGATGAATCAACCGCATGGTTCAATCGCACGACTGAACCATACTTATGGCCCAGTCGCACGATTGAACAACACTAACCTATAAATAGACCCAATTCGTGGAAAAACGTAAGCATTCATCCCATTACGATTCCAGACGTACCCTAGCCGTCCAGAAGCCCCCCAAATCGTTCTCCAAGTTCACAGAACACATCAGATCGATTGCAAATCGATTTCTGACGTTGATTTCAATTCTTGATTGATTCATCGTGTGTTCTCACTGATTGGATCGCCAATCAAATAGGATTCCGCAATATTTGAGTTGGTTTAACACGCTAATCACTAGGTATTTCGTTCAAATACTAGGTCCTAACAAGTGGTATCAGAGCTTTGGCTCTTGATTACGTGTTGATTCAATCAAGATTGCATAAAAGTTTGTGTTTTTGCACGAAAAACGCAATCTTTGGCATCAAAAGTGATCTTGGACGTTCCCTGCTCATTGAAGTTTAGTTTCTACGGACTTAGGCGATTAGGACTTGTGAAATTTCGAATTTTTACGGCTGAAACCCGTCAAACCTAGAAATTTTCGCAAAACAGCAGCTTCAGTCGCACGAGTGACCCATTCGCACGACTGGACTCCATT